>CM072801.1:20797500-21997500 GCA_037013495.1 Hippophae tibetana
GTCCACATAGAAGCATGTGGGGCCTTACACGGTGGGGTGGATAAAAAAGGTGGCTGAGATAAAAGTGATACAAATTTGCAAAGTTCCTCTCTTCATAGGTACGCACTATCAAGAAGAAATTATGTCTGATGTTATTGATATGGAATCTTATCATGTACTGTTAGGGAGATCGTGACAATTTGATAAAGACACCATTCATGAGGGACAAGATAATAACTATGCATTTCATTGGAAGGCAAGAGGGTGGTGCTATTACCTGCCAAAGAAAAACAGATCCTAGAGGTCTCAATTATTCCTCCCAAACCTGTTCTTCTGAGTATTTCAGAAATGAATATGTGTTATAAGGAATTATAACAATGTGAGAAATTCTATATGTTAGTTGCAAAGCCAATTTATGATACTACTATCACAGAAATACCCCGTCAGCTGAGCTTCTCTTAGAGGAATTTGCATCTTTGACCCCAGCTGAATTACCCAATGAGTTGCCCCCAATGAGTGATATTCTACATCAAATCGACCTCATTCCAGGACCTGTTTTATCTAACTTGCCCCATTATAGACTGATCCCAAGAGAACATGACATACTCCAGGAAATAGTGGATGACTTATTGAATAAGAATTCGTGAAGGGTTACTTTGAGCCCCTGTGCAGTTTCAGCTCCATTGGTACCAAAAAAAGACAACACTTAGCTGATGTGTGTAGACAGCCGTGCTGTTAATAAAATAACAGTCAAATATCATTTTTCAATCCTAAGGTTGGAGGTTATGCTGGATAAATTTGAGGGGTCCTGAATAATTTTTAAACTTAATTTAAAAAGTGGATACCATTAGATTCGAATTAAGTCCGGTGATGAGTGGAAGAAAGGATTCAAAAGAAAAGAGGGAGTATATGAGTGGCTTGTCATGCCATTTGGATTATGTAATGCGCCTTTCCTATTTATGAATTGCAGTGGTTTATTTTAATGTTATACTGGTTTTAAGCAAAAGTGAAAGTGAGCACCTAAACCATTTGATGTCCATCTTTGAAGCACTTAGAACCAACAACCTCCACCTCAATTTAAAAAAAATGTGAGTTTCTCACCTCTAAAATTTTATTTGGGGATATATTATCTATGAACATGGTGTTTCTGCTGATATAAATAAAATTGAAGCTATTCAGAGTAGGCCAATTCCTAAAATTGTGCAGGAAGTTAGAAGTTTTTATGGGCTTGCTTCTCTTCATTTAGGGTTTGAGTACATTAATAGCACCCATTACGAGTTTCCTCAAAAAAGCAAACTTTAATAGGGGGGTTGAACATGACAAAAGTTTCATTTTGATCAAGTAGAAATTGAGCATAGCACCAGTGCTAGTACTTCCAAACTTTGAGAATCCATTTGAAGTTGAAACTGATGCTTCTATGGTGGGAATTGGAACAGTTCTCATTTAAGATGGAAGACCAGTGGAATTTTATAGTGAGAAGCTCTATCAGGCTAGACAAAAGTGGACTACGTATGAGCAAGTACTATAGCAGAGCAAGAACTATAGCAGTCATCCGAGCACTTCAACATGAAGAAATCAATGTTTGAAGAAATAACCAGAAGAAGAAATAAACGTTTTCTTTCATATATTTTCTTAATTTGTATCAGATATGTACATTATTTATATAGACAAATATCAATTACTATTTCACCAACCACCATGATTGAATTACATGGTTTACAGCTGCTTGGTAGGCGCCGTGTATATTGGTAGGCGTTTGACGTCAGTGCAGTATTTGTTGAATGAGTTGCAGTGTTTGTTGAATTCAACACTCCCCCTCAAGTTGGTGCATAGATGTCTTTCATGCCGAACTTGACTGAAACTTCAGTGAATAATCGATATGAGACTGCTTTAGTGAGGATGTCAGCCAATTGATCTTCTGACTTAATTTTTGGCAATTCTAATGAATTTTCTTCTAAATTTTCCTTAATAAAGAATCTGTCAACTTCAACATGTTTTGTACGATCATGTTGAACTGGATTATGAGCAATATCACATGTTGTTTTATTGTCACAAAATAACTTAATTGATTCTTTAGCAGGATATGCCAAATCTTTTAAGAGAGATTGTAACCACAAGGCCTCACAAAGCCCAAGTGTCATGCCTCTGTATTCAGCCTTTGCGCTTGAACGGGCAACAATATGTTGTTTCTTACTTCTCCATGTTACAAGGTTTCCCCCTACAAAAGTGAAGTAGCCTGATGTAGATGGTCTATCATTTATTGATCCAGCCCAATCAGCATCAGTATATACTTCAATTCTAGAAAACTCTGAGTTTTTAGTGAACAATACTCCTTTTCCAGGAGCAGACTTTAAATATCTCAAAATAAGAATAACTGCATTCATATGTTGTTCTCCAGAATTATGCATAAATTGGTTGACAATACTTAAAGCATAAGCAAGGTCTGGTCTTGTGTGTGCCAAATACATCAACCTTCTAACAAGCCTTTGGTATCTTTCTTTATTTGTTGGAACTTGATCAACCTTGATACATAACTTTAATCTTCCTCTACTGGTGTATTAGCTGGTTGTCATGCTGACATACCGGTCTCTTTTAATAAATCTAAGGCATACTTTCTTTGAGATAAGAAGATTCCTTCTGTTGATCAAGAAACCTCAATCCCAAGAAAATATTTTAAGGAACCAAGGTCTTTCATTTCAAATTCTTTGGACAAATAAGTTTGTAGTGCTTTCCTTTCTTCAAGATCATTTCATGTTACTATCATATCATCAACATATACAATAAGTGCAGTGATCTTACCATACCTTTTTTTTAGAAATAAAGTATGGTCTGAATTGCTTTGCTTGTAGCCAAACGCCTTCATTGACCTTGTGAACCTGCCAAACCATGCTCTTGGGGATTATTTCAATCCATACAGTGATTTTTTTAATTTGCACACCTTTTCATCATAGATTGTGGATTTCTTGATTCCTGGTGGTAAATCCATGTAGACTTCTTCAATTAAATCTCCATGTAGAAAGATATTTTTTACATCAAACTAATATAATGACCTTATAACCTGCCAAACCAAGACCCAAACAATGTTAATTTTGGCTACAGGTGCAAATATTTCTGTATAGTCGATCCCATATGTTTGAGTGTATCTTTTTGCCACCAATCTTGCTTTATAGCGTTCAATCATACCATTTGCTTGATACTTTACTAAAAAAATCCATCGACATCCAACAATTTTATTTGTTGGTGGATGATTGACAAGTTCCTAAGTTCTATTTATTTCTAAGGATCTTAGTTCTTCGTTCATAGCATCTTTCCATTTTTGGTTAGCTAAAGCTTCCTGCACACTGTTAGGAATAGATACAGCAAATAATTGATTCACAAATGATACGTTTAATTTTGACAAACGATGTTTAGACATATAGTTACTCATGGGATATTTGACTTTACTAGAAATCTTAGGTTCATACATGGCTTTAGGAATACCTCTGTTAGGACGTGATGGAAGTATTTTTCTGGTTGGTTCAATAGTTGGAACATCCTCTGCAAATGATTGGTTAGGTATATCAACAGCTTGTGGAGAAGGAAACTCGTACTCATTTAGTGGTAGTAAGGAACTTGCTTGATGATCTTGAAGTTGATGAGAACTTGATTCTATTTCCCTCAAGTCTTTTCTATATTGAGAGTTATTACCATCTGAATTCAAGTTATTTGTATTTTCCTCACATATAATTTGTCTTTCTTCATAAGGAAACAATTAATATGTAAGGGTCTGAATTTCAGCATGGTTGTACTCCCCCTGAAATTCAGGCGTAGAAGAGAAATACATTGTATCTTCATGAAAAATAAGATCCATGGTAGTATGTTTTGTAGGAGGATGATAACAACGATACCTTTTTTGTTGCATGGCATATCCCATAAAAACACAACGTATTTCTCGTGGATCCAACTTGCTATGTTGTTGTTTATGTAGGTGTACAAATGCCACACAACCAAAGACATAAGGAGGTAAATTGGGAACATTTGGTGCAACAATTGCTTCAGTGATGGCTTGTAGTGGTCTCTGGAAGTTAATGGGACTGGAAGGTACCCGATTGATCAAATATGCAATAGAAGTAATTGCTTCTCCCCAATAAGATAATGACATATTAGCTTCGATCAATGAGGCACAAACAACTTCCAACAAGTGTCGATTTTTTCTTTCTGTAACTCCATTTTGTTGAGTGTATCAACACAAGTAGTTTGATGAATAATGCCTTCTGATTGAAGATATTCTTGAAGCTCAGAAATTTTATATTCTCCCCCATTGTCACTTCTTAGAACTTGAATCTGTGTTTTATATTGAGTACGAACCATTTTATGAAATTTTCTAAATAAGACGTTTACCTCACTTTTAGATTTCATTAAACAGACCCAAGTCATTCTACTAAAATCATCAATAAATGTGACAAACCAACATGATCCTCCCAACGTAGAGACTTTGGAAGGATCCCATACATCAGAATGTATAACCATAAACGAAAATAGACTTTTATTTAAGGTTATAGGAAATGAGGAACAATGACTTTTTGCTAGTTCACAGACATCACACTTTAAAGTAGAAAGATCTAAGCTCAAAAATAAACTTGGAAATAATTTCTTTAAATATCCAAAAGAAGCATGACCCAATCTCCTATGCCATAGCCATATATTTGATTCATCCTTGTTAGATCCAGTTGCTACGAATGCATGATTTGTTGAATCCAAGTCCAAATAATACAGGTTTCCTTGCCTAACACCACGACCAATCGTTTGCTTTGTTTGAATGTCTTTGAACACACAAAAGTCAGGCCAAAAAATAACAAAACAAGATAAAGCAGTGGTTATTTGAGAAATAGATATAAGGTTATACTCTAAAGAGGGAACAACTAGTACTGAGTCTAAATTCAAAGTACTAGTGAGAGACAAAGATCTTTCCCCAATGACTCGGGTTGTGTTACCATTGACAGTGTAAACAGTTTTGTGTGAGGATGGCTTTGAGATTTGTTTAGAATCGAATGTCATATGATCAACTGCACCTGAATCAATTATCTATGTATTATTAAAAACAGGAGAAAAAACTTTAAGCATCTTACCAACATGCGCTGAGGAGGTTGCAACATGATCCTTTGTTGTTTCAGCAATGGTGGCAGTAGACATTTGTCGTGGATTTTTCTTTCGAGAGTCACAGTTGTGATCCCACCAGTCAGGATATCCCACCAGTTCAAAACATCGTTCTTTTGTATGACCCTTTTGATGACAATGGGTACATTTAAATGATGATTTAGCAATCACCCTTCGTTCTTGCTGATTGGAAAAAAGAATGATTTTTAGATATCATGGCAGAAGCGTCAATATCTCTAGATTTTTCCTTCAATGAGATTCGATGTACTACCTCCCGTCGAATCAAGGAATAACAACCTTCTAAATCTGGGATAGTTTCTTTTCGCAAAATTTCTCCACGAACTTGCTCAAACTCATCATCTAATCCAGCAAGGAAAATATGTATCCTTAGTCTTTCAACAAACTCTTGATATGATATTAGATCATGAGGGTCTTTCATGACCACCTTATCACGATGGTCTAGCTCTTGGAAAATTTCAATCAACTCTCCATAATACTCTGAAAGTGATTTTCTATTTTGTCTGGAAGTAAAATCTTTTTGGTTTAAGACAAATACCTGTAATTCGTCACTTCCATCATAGAATGCTTTTGCCAAAGCACCCCAAATTTCAAAAGCAATAGGTATGCGTAAATATCGCTTCATGATTTTTGGACTCATTAACATAAGTATCCATCTCTTCACTTTTTGATTTTCTGCATAGCACTTGTTATAATTGTTTGATATTATTTCTGTTTGCAAATTTTTTTCATGAATATAAGAGAGTTTTTCTCTCTCTGCAATATACATTTCTATTATTTGAGACCAAACATCATAATTAGTCTCAGTAATAACAATTCCAGCATTAAAAACACCTTCAGACTAAACAGATTGTACAACAACTGGATTTGATTGCTCCATAGGTAATGAAATTATACCCTTTGTCATGATATTATAGTAACCAAACTAAAAAATGGTGTAATAATTTTAGGAGTAAATTTTTTTTTCTGTTTTTTTTAATATTTATACTAAACCGGATCAAAAACCACAAAACTGGTTCAAAATTGGTTTAAAAACTGGAAAAATTGGACCAAACCGGTTTTAGAAATCCAGAACCGGAAAAAAAATTGGGTTCAGACCTTTAAAATGGACCGAACCGTTCAAAAATAAAAAAACTATGAAAAAACGAGAAAACCGGTTTCAGACCGAATCGCTGGTTGAACCAACTTGAGCCGAACCGAGGTGCGGGCTAGCTATGCCCTCGAGCCGAGCTGAACCACGCTAAACCAGCCGAACTGCGCCGAATCAGCCGAGCCGAATGACACATCATCGTATTCAACCTTCAGACGGCGCGTGTAGCACGTGAAAAATGGTTCCTTTACTTCAAGCGGCGCGTGGGGGCGCGTGCGGCACTTTTCTTCTACTCTATTTTTACCAAAATGTTCAAAATTGTGTTTAGAGTAATCTGGTAAAATTAGGTGAGACAAATACCGCTTCAAAAATGATGTTTGTATTTAATATTTGTACGGGTGTTTGAATGATTTTTTTTTCCGAGAAGAAATCTTTGTTTTAGAGAACAAGAGTTTCAAAATTTGTATAAAGCAACGACTTGACTCTGATACCATGAAGAAATCAATGTTTGAAGAAATAATCAGAAGAAGAAATAAACGTTTTCCTTCATATATTTTCTTAATTTGTATGGGATATGTACATTGTTTATATAGACAAATATCAATTACTATTTCACCAAACACTATAATTGAATTACATGGTTTATAGTTGCTTGGTAGGCACCGTATATATTGGTAGACGTTTTGTAGACGTTTGACGTCGGTGCAGTATTTGTTGAATGAGCTGCAGTGTTTGTTGAATTCGACACGACATTAAGAACAATATCTCATTAGCACCGAATTCATTTTACATAGTGAGCAGCATTCTCTAGAATCCCTTAACTCTCAGAAATCTCTTAGCTGGATGCATACTAGATGGACTCTTTTCCTCCAAAAATTCACATTTGTCTTCAAGCACAAAAGTGGTAAGAGTAACATAGTTGCTGATACTTTGAGTTGTAGGCATCATTTACTTGTTGTTTTAAAAACTGAAATCATTAGTTTTGAATGCCTACCTGAGTTATATCCTGATGATGAAGAATTCTCTACTATTTGGTTACTTTGTCAACAAAATGGTCCAATTAATAGCTTTCACTTGCAATATGTTTATCTTTTTTTAAAGATAATCAATTATGTGTTCCCAAGACTTCTTTGCGAGAGTTCCTTATGGGAGACTTACATGAAGGCGGTATGGCAGGACATCTGGGTAAAGACAAAACTATTGCTTCCTTAGAAGATAGGTATTTTTGGCCACACTTGCATACTAAATTGTTCAAAGGTATGTAATACTCAATATGTTGGCTTGTACTCCCCACTACACGTGCCTAACACTATATGGGAAGACCCTTAGCATGGATTTTATCTTAGGCCTTCCAAAGACACAAAGACATGTTGACTCTGTGTTCATTGTGGTAGACAGATTTTCTAAAATATCTTACTTTGTTCCAGTAGAAAATTCAATTAATGTATTTACAAGATAATAGTTCATGAAGATTAATACATGTATAAATATAGAAAAAAAAGAGAATCTGCTTTTCCTAAAAGTGCTTTTAGGAAAAGTAGATTAGTTGCATACAACTAATATACAGCTTATAAAGTATATTAGTTGTATACAACTAATATACTATATAATGATTTATTAACACTCCCCCTCAAGTTGGCGCGTAGATATCAATCATGCCCAACTTGCTTAGTGAGCCATATAATGACTTTTTGGAGACTCCTTTGGTAAGCATATCTGCAAGTTGCTCTTCTGTGGGAACAAAAGGAAAACTAATAAGTTTGGCATCTAATTTCTCTTTTATAAAGTGACGATCAACCTCTACATGCTTAGTGCGATCATGTTGTACTGGATTTTGTGATATATCAATGGCTGCCCGATTGTCACAATACATCTGCATAGTATTTTTGAGTTCGAAACCCAAATCTAATAACAAAGTTCTTATCCACAGCAATTCACAAACCCCATGAGCCATACCTCTATACTCGGCCTCAGCACTAGATCGTGCCACCACTTTCTGCTTCTTACTTTTCCATGTAACCAAATTTCCTCCCACAAAGGTGAAATAACCCGATGTTGACTTTCTATCTGTAATACTTCCTGCCCAATCTGCATCTGTGAATCCACAGACTTCAAGAGGATTGTTGTGTTTAGAGAACATTACTCCCCTTCCTGGAGCCGATTTCAAATACCTTAAAATTCTCAAAACAACATTCATATGGTTCTCACTTGGATTGTGCATGAACTAACTCACCACACTTACTGCATATGCAACATCTGGTCTAGTATGAGCTAAGTAAATCAAACGTCCAACCAATCTCAGATAGCGAGCTCGATCAGTTGGTATCTGATCTGGATACTCTGCTAAACAATGGTTTTGCTCAATAGGAGTGTCAATAGGTTTGCAATCCAACATACCTGTCTCTGTTAGCAGATCAATAATGTACTTCCTCTGACACAGATATATTCCTTCTCTTCCCCTGGCTACCTCAATTCCTAAGAAGTACTTTAGTTCACCTAAGTCCTTCATTTCGAATTCAGAGTCTAGCTGTCTTTATAATTTATCCATCTCAATAGTATCATCACCAATGATTACCATATCATCAACATAAATGATTAGGGCTATTACCTTCCCTCGTTGATGTTTGAGAAATAGAGTGTGGTCTGAATTACTCTGTCTGTAACCAACCTTTTGCATGAACTGTGAAAACCTTCCAAACCAAGCTCGAGGGGATTACTTGAGGCCATACAAAGACTTCCTCAATTTGCATACAAAATTACCAGGAGAATCAACTACATACCCAGGTGGAAGACTCATGTACACCTTCTCGGCTAATTCTCCATGAAGAAACGCATTCTTGACATCAAACTGTCGAAGTGGCCAGTTTAGGTTAACAACAAGTGAGAGCAGAACCCGAATCGTGTTCATTTTGGCAACAGGAGCAAAAGTCTCATCATAGTCTACACCATACGTTTGAGTAAACCCTTTTGCTACAAGACGAGCTTTATATTGATTTACGGATCCATCACCATTATGTTTTATAGTAAACACCCATCGACAACTAACTGCCTTTTTTCCTTGTGGTGGTGACACAAGTTGCCAAGTATCATTCTTTTTTAACGCATCCATCTCTTCAGCCATTGCCTTCCTCCATATTGGATCTCCCAACGCATCCTGCACTTTATTAGGTACTGATACACCAGATATTTGATTCACAAATGATTTATATGACTTAGATAATCTTTTAGTGGATATGTAATTGGCTACTGGTATTTTGATTTTGCATGAATATTTGGTTCATACCTTTTGGCTGGTTGACCTCGAGTAGACCTATTTGGTAACACATACTGTCCAATGTTAGACTCGATGCTATTAGTATCAGTAGGCGTACATACCTCAGATGAGTGACCTTCAGTACTAGGGAGTTGTTGATCAAGGGTTTCTGAGGGTACAGTTGTGTCTTCAATGTCATTTGTTGTAAGTGAATTTGGTGCTTGAATACTTGAAGCATCTGCTTCTGCAATGACTTGTCTCTTTGAAACATCAGTTGGTGATTCACCTAATGTCTCCCCCTCACCATGATACAGTTCTTCAAAATATGTATTCTCCCCCTGACGAGCAGTATCAGGTGAGGAAAAATAACTCATGTCCTCAAAGAAGGTGACATCCATAGTAACATAATACTTTCTGGTTGGTGGATGGAAGCACTTGTACCCTTTCTGATAACTTCCATAACCAACAAACACACATTTAATTGCTCGGGCATCTAATTTAGACCTTTGATTTTTAGGAATATGCACAAAAGCAACACAACCAAATACACGGGTAGGAAGATTATGAAAGGATGATAAGGTGACGTAAGATGCGAGAATCTGAAATGGGATGTTTCCGTTAAGGACACTAGACGGGAGACGATTGATGAGATGGGCAGAAGCCTGTACAGCATCACCCCAAAGGTATTTTGGCATATAAGCACTAAATAATAGTGCACGAGCCATATCAAGTAAATGACGATTTTTTCTTTCAGACACTCCATTTTGTTCTGGTGTTTGTGGACAAGTAGTTTGGTGAATAATCCCATGTGTTTTGAAATTTTTTTGAAAGACATGATTAACATATTCCCCACCATTGTCAGAACGGAGGATCCGAATGATGGCATTATATTGTGTTTGAACGAAGGTATGAAAATTTTGAAAAACTGAAAAAACTTCATCTTTTGTTCTAAGAAGAGAAATCCACGATAACCTTGTACAGTCATCGATAAATGAAACAAAATATCTCATACCCGATATAGTTGGCTCTTTAGATGGTCCCCAAACATCAGAATGAATTAATTCAAAAGGAATAGTACTTTTATTAGAAATACTAGGAGAATAAGTAATACGATGGCTCTTGGCCAAAACACAAGTCTCACAATGTAAACAGTCTCACTAACACCAATAAATAAAGTGGGCATAGTTTTTTTCATAAGACTAAAACACGGATGCCCTAAGCGGCGATGCCACAACCAAATTTCACTTAGCTTATCGGAACTAGAAGTCAATGCAGTGCTTGCCCTTACTCCTGGTTTCTCCCCTCCGTAGTTCTGATCTAAACGGAACAATCTGCCCCTCAGATACCCTCGACCAATTATTGCCCTGGTAAGAAGATCCTGAAAAATCACATACATAGGATAAAAGGTTACAAAGCATTTAGACTCAAGGTTCAACTGTGGGACAGAGATTAAGTGATGAGATATGTCAGGTACATATAAAACATTATGGAGCTGTAAAGATAGAGTGATATAAACTGACCCCTTTCCTAAGACAGGAAAGGCCTCACCATTAGCATTCGTAACATAAGACACTGGTGGGGGAAATAACTCATTAAAATAAGATTTATCATAAGTCATATGATCAGATGCACCAGAGTCAATAATCCAAGTATTAGACCCAACAGAGTGAGAAACATTTAAGGTCATACCAATCTTACCACAACCAGCTATTGAAGCTATAGGGATACCTCCACATTCCATAGGATGATTCTGTCCATAGTAGTCTGGTTCTTGAACAATTTGCACGGCAGCTGTTTTTGCTTTAGAGCGATACCCATTTTGTCGTTTTGCTGCATAGTAGTCTGATTTTGGCTTCAAGTGTGGATATAGTTTCCAACAAGTCTCACAAAGATGCCCCTGTTTATTGCAATAAGAGCAGGGAGAATGAGGGCGATTGGTAAAACCCGGTGAAGGTCCCTACTGATGAAGTGGAATTGAATTTTGCTGCTGGAGGAAGAGTGCCTTTGATTTGGCTTGAATGGCTAGGCTTGATACCTCAACATGTGCCTGATGAAGACTCTCTTGATGAGATTCGTCTTTACGGATGTATGTAAAGGCAGTAGTCAAGCTCGGAGGGTCGGACATTCGAAGCAGTTCGCCTTTAGCACTATTATGTTTTGTATCAAGACCTCTTAAAAAAGCATGTACTCGTTCAAGCTCCTTCTCCTTCTGGTACCACAAAAGGTCTTCTGAATTTTTAATTTTACACGGGCGTTTCTGGTCAATTTCAGCCCATACATTTTTCAGCTTGGTAAAAAAAAGAGATACTGGTTGCCCATTTTGTTACATGCCAGCAGCTTTGCATATGAGTTCATGAACTTGAATAAAGTCAGACTCATTTGTATAAAGATCGCTTAAGGTATTCCATATAGCCTCAGCAGTTTCACATTCCTCCACCATTTGTAATATATCATCAGTGATTGCTCTAAATAGAATTGACATGACAAAGCCATCATCATCTTCCCACCTAGTATAGGCGTCTATATCATCTTGGCTAGGAGCCCTAATTGATCCAGATACATGTCCAATCTTATGCATCCCACGAAGATAAACAGACATAACTTTTTTCCATGTTCGAAAATTTGTACCATTAAGTTTACTACCCCCGAAAGAACCAATTTCTAAACTCTTAACAGAAACTTCAAAATTTGGAACTTCATGAATTCTGGAAACTTGATGTTGTCTTGAATCTTCCATTGAAATAATAAAAAAAAGTATATTGTGCAGCGGAATAAAAATTTTGGATGTTTTTTTTAATGGGTTGGGCTGATAAATGGGCTGTTTGAATGTTTGGGCTGATGGGCTTAAATTAGAAGCTGATGGGCTAGGAGCTGGGCTGATAAGGTTGGACTGAGGGGCTAGGGTTGGGCTGAGGTGCTAGGGTTAGGCTTATAGCTGATAATTAGGTTTTTTTTTTAAAAAAAACTGAAAACTTAAGAAACATAAAGAAACAATTTTAAGAAACTGCACACCAGGGCTGAACGGCGAGCTGGTCGGCGACGGCGCAGGGGTGTGCAGGTGGCGCGAAGCTGGACGTTGCGCAGGGCTGAATGGCGCGCAGGGGCGCGGGCTGACTGAACGGCGCGTAGGGGCATGAGGCTGAGCGGCGCACAGGGGCGCGGGCTGACTGAACAGCGTGTAAGAGCGCGGGGCTGACTAAACGACGCGTAGGGGCACAGGGCTAAACGGCGCGCAGGGGCGCGGGACTGAACGGCACGTAGGGGCGCGGGACTGAACGGCACGCAGGGGCGCGGGGCTGAACGGCGTGCTGGGGCGCGGGGCTGAACGGCGTGCAGGGGCGTGGGACTGAACGGCGCACAGGGGCGTTGGGCTGAACGGCGCGCAGGGGCGCAGGGCTGAACGACACGCTGGGCTGCGCGGGGCTGAACAGTGCGCAGGGCTGAACGGCGCGCTGGACTGCGCGGGGCTGAACGGCGCAGGGCTGCGCGGTGGATGACACGGGCTGAACAACGTGGACTGGACGACGCGGTTGGACGACGGATCTGCAACTGCAGCGCGAGCTAAACAGTCCGAGAAGACGGCGGTGCTCGGCGGCGCTTCTATTCAGAAACCGATAATTTTTTTTGTTTTTTTCTTTCCTGCTTTGATATCAAGTAGAAAATTTAATTAATGTATTTACAATATAATAATTCATGAAGATTAATACATGTATAAAAATAGAAAAAAAAAATCTGTTTTTCCTAAAAGTGTTTTTAGAAAAAGTAGATTAGTTGCATACAACTAATATACAGTTTATAAAGTATATTAGTTATATACAAATAATATACTATATAATGATTTATTAACTGTTACATGCAATAAAAAGCCAATATTGTCGCTTCTTTGTTTTGTGAGAAATTGTTAAGTTGCATGGGGATTCAAAATCTATAACTTCTGGCAATTATGTGAAATTTGTGAATTTTTTTTGAAAAGAAAGACTTGAGTTTAGTAGTGTCTATCACCTTTAAACTGATGAATAAACTAAAGTTATGAATAAAACATTGTGAAGTAATTGTGAAATATGATTAGACTGACAACTAATCCCTGTTATTTTTATCATTTTATATATTCAGCTGTTGTCTTTTATTTACTTGGAAAAATATCAGATGTTTTTTATTTATCCATGTATTCATTGGGTCATTCTAAACGTTGTGTTTTGCAATTACCTGTTGGCTACTAAAGGTCGTCAGTATTAGGATAACTAAAATTCTGTAAAACAATTGTGTTAATCAAGTGAAATACATTACTGAGGCTAAAACCGGTGAGTTCTAACACTCTGGAGCTCCCTTTCTTTTACCACCAAAGCTACTACACCCGCTAGCCATCATCTTATTCCAGACAAGCAACATCTCAACAATGCCACACCTTGTCTATAGTGAAGTTTATTCCTCGAAAATTACCTTCAAACATAAAACTTTTGTTTTTGAGGACAAAATTTTTTTTAAGTAAAATTTGCTGGAATAAAACTGTTATTTTAAATATATATATATTTCTACCAAAATTAATGAAATAAATATTTATAAAATATTTATTTCAAACTGCATGAATCCAAATTCCTATTTAATATTTCAAAAATAAGTGTTTATTGTTATTTAATATTTTTGAAAAATATTTTTGTGTATTAAGTAAATAAAAATTAAATATTTTTCAATAATAAAATTTTAATAATGGTTATTCAAAATAGAAATATGAACTATGGTGTTGTCTAAATAAATTTTAATTTTTTTAAAAAATATTAACTTAGTTATTTTTAGTAAAATTATTATTTTTTAAATGACAATAGTTATTTTTAGTAAAATTATATTTTTTTAAATGACAATTATATTCTTGCAAATTTGATAAAAAAAAATATCATTTAGAGTGCTGGTCTACTTTTGGTACAGTAAATAGACTTGTACTAATATTTAAGCAAACATTTAAAACCTTAACCACTTTTGTTATTTTCTTTTTTCACTTAAGCCTTTATAAAATTAATTTCATTTATGCTGAAGAGAGAGATATTCTTTTGCAAGAGTTATTTTTAGGTGGTTTGTTATGCTTTTTTTTCTTATCAGTTATTTTAAATAAAAATAATATATATGTTGTTTTTTTACTTAGATCTTAGTTTAGGTTGATTTTTTTTTATCAAAGTATTTATCAATGATGATTTGTCATGTTTATGTATATTAAGTTTGTATTTTATTATTAATATTGAAGATAACAATATGGTATCTACATTTCATTTTCTAAAAAATGACCAATATATTAATTAGAAAAGCTAATTAGTCAATTAAAAAACTAACAAAAGGTAAAAGTTAAAAAATTTATTATGTTTAAGAAAGTTTTTAATTTTGGTTTAACAATTATGATTTTTAATGTATTTAGATTGATAGTTTTTTATTTAGATTTTACCTTTTGATCTTTAATAAAATTATATATTGAAAAAATAACAAAACAATAACATCCATAAAACTTAAAACTTTAAAAATAACACTCCAATAATATTGAACTGATTTTAATTGGATTTAGTTAAACATTAAATGAGTCTACGTAAAAATAGTTCAATTTGAACAACATTAAAAATAAAATGATATGATAAAAATTTTAAATAATAAAAATGTATAAGGTGAATATAAATAATGTTATTTTTGTGATTATAAGTATTAAAGATGATATTTTTATTGTTTTTTTAATTATATTCTATAAAATATTGTATTATCACAGTGAATAAGTAGCATATTTTTGTACGTTTTCTTTATAATTTAAGGAACCAATGTTATCTTTCATCAATTAAATAAAATTATAATTTTATATAGTTAAATAATTTTAGTAAGTATGTTTCAAAAGTTCCAATTAGGGGTGTTTGCGGTCTCGTTTTAAGTAAACTTTTTTAACCAAACCAGACCATTTATAATGCTCAAACCAGATCGAATCGGACCGTTTGGCTATCCAAAATTTTGTAACTGAACAATTTGGTCCGATTTGGTTAACAGTTTGGAACGCTTAATAATACATAAATACGATATAGTTTAATATGATATAATCTAATAGTATAAAGTTAAATGTGATACTCATCAATCATCATACATAAATAAATATTATTGTTAAATACATAAATACAAAAATTGTTATTGAAATCCAAAAGTAAAACATATTAGACATGAGCAAGTCCCAATATCACATTTACATAGAATTCTTACCCATTATTAATCATCAATGATCAATGTAGGGTCTTTAATGAAATTTATCATAAAATAAAATCATATATCATTAGATAATAATATTTAAAAAATAAAATTAGGAATAATTTTTAAGTATTACAATTACCTAAATCAACATCTTCATAAATCTCTAGGTCATCATTGTATTTTGATAAGGCGACAAAGTCATTAATGGAGAAACGAAACCAATTTTGACTACATACTAATGCCTCTATCATTTTAGGATTCAAAGAACTCCTAAATGGATCAAGAATGTGACCTCATGTGCTAAAAGTTAATTCTGATGCAACAGTTGAAACTTGAACTGCTAACACATCACGTGCAATGAGGGAGATGATAGGAAACCTAAAATAATTTTCCTTCCACCATTTCAATATATCAAACTTATCCAATATGACATTTTCACATAGGGTGTTCAAATATTTCTCAACCTCAGTTTTCAACTCCAAACTATTTTTCACCTCTAAGTGTTTAAGAAATTTCAACTTTCTTGCTTCATGAGATGAATGAATCCTTCCTATTACTAATTAGATCAAGACAGATAGATTATTATAAATAGGACAAAACATTATCCATTTCATTATAAACAGAACAAAAAACAAATGTAATTATATGCAATTTTGTAACTTAAATAACACATTATATTTTCTGCTAGTAAAGAACATGTATGTTAATACTAGCTGAAATTAGAAATCACATGACTTTTCTTGTTTGATTTTTTATTAGAAATCAAGGGGAAAAACATGAAAAGAACATGTTATTTTAATCACAATCACGATTGATGCTTAAAGAATTAATAAAATATTAGTAATGTTGAGAATATGTACTTTACATTGAAAATGAAAATGATATTTATTATCATTTTTAATAAAATGATTGAAACTAACAATTCAAAGCAATATCAAAAACAGACAAACACAATGTAATGATAATTTTGGCACACATGGCTAGTGAAGGAGAGAAACAGAATTTGGGGGTGTACAAAAATCCTATAAAAAAACTCATTTGAGAAGGCATTTCATAAACTCAAAAAAATCTTATCAGAAACTAAAAAAAAGCTGTATAATAAACTAAAAAAAATCCTATCAAAAACTCATTTGAGGAAGCATTTCAGAAACTAAAAGAATCTTATTAGAAACTCAAAAAAACTGTATCATAAACTAAAAAAAAATATTATCAGAAACTCATTTGATATACATTTTTGAAACTCAAAAAAATCTTATTAGAAACTAAAAAAAAATGTATCATAAACTAAAAAAAATCCTATGAGAAACTCTTTTGAGGAAGCATTTCAGAAACTAAAAGACTCCTATTAGAAACTCAAAAAAAAAACATATCTTAAACTCATTTGAGGATATATTTCAGAAACCCAAAAAAATCCTATCAGAAAATCATTTGAGGAAGCATTTCAGAAACTCAAAAAAATCTTAATAACTTAAAAAAACTGTATCATAAACTAAAAAAATAATCCTATCAGAAACTCATTTTAATAAAAAAAAAACCCTATTAGAAACTAAACAAAAATGCTTAACAACCAATCCAAAATACAAAGTACAAATAATGTCTCGTACACAAAATTTTACTAAGAATGTTTGGAGAAACAGTCAGCTCACTACATAGTACATACCTATTTCATCCATGGATGACAGGACGCGAGGTGACACGAGAAAAGGTGACTGGCTGGTGGTAGAGGCCACGCGAGGATGGCTGGGTGGTTGGGTATTGCTAGAGGCGACGACAGTTGGCTTAGGCTAATGTTGTTTTGAGTCTCGTTGAGTCGCAAACGGTTGTTGAAGCTGAAAATGAATTAGTGTTAGGTTAGGAGGCATGTGATTTCTTAAGATATATATATACGATAACAGTTATTTAAAAAATTATTAATGAAAACTAGTCTGATCTGGTCCGATCCGACCGGTTTATAATTTTTATAACCGGACCAGACCGTTTCAATTATGAAACTGTTCGGTTTGGTCCAATCTGATCCGATTTTTCGGTTTAAACCGATCTAGCTCGATTTATGGATACCCTCAATTCCAGTAATAATAATTGAGTTTAGGTAATTTATATTTACCTTTTTATCCAATATATATATAATTAAAAACTATTTGGATTATCTTTCATCGCCTAAAATATTATATACGTTGTAAATTATTATTATTATTATTATTATTATTATTATTATTATTATTATTATTATTTTCAGTTTTCCTATTTTGAACTAATAATTTATCTAAATTAAACTCAAAATTTAGTAAACTTTTTTGAATGTTTGAGTAAGTTTCTTGCTTACTTTAAAAAAAGACAAATTAGTGTTAAGTTGGCATACTTTTGTAGAGAATCTTTGTTAGTGACCTAATTTAAATTAAAACAAAATTCCCTTTTTAATAGAAAATTTGAAAAGGAGGTTTATTGCATTACGAAGACAATTAGAAAGAAAATATGATAATTTTAATCGATTCATTGTTTATGAGAATGTTTTATACGGGGCTTTACTAGAGAAATCTTGACAAATCCAGAAAGGTTATGGGGATTTTACAGATCTTAGAATTGAAGAAAAGCTTAATGGTGATGAACTGATGATAAAGGGGAAAGGCTTAACCAAATCCGAAACTATACTTTTCAAAGAGATTTCCAAGTCATTATGGTGCCCAAATTAAATTTTGTTTTTCCGTTATGGTTTTACAAAATTGCAGCACTCATATTCATTCATAGTTATGATGTGTTGATTTGAACCACCAAGTCTCGGTGGATCCATTAAAGTTGATTTGTGATTTTTTTCCCTCTTTCTGGAACTCTTAGAATTTTGGGAGGGAAAAGTAAATATGAAGATTGTTGAATAGCACAAATAGAGATTTGATGAAATTCAATGACAACAAATCTATTACCCTTTAACATTAATCTTTCTTCCATCTTTTTATTTCTCAATTAATAGTTTTTTTTAATAAAAAAGAAAAATAATACTTTAAAACTAATAAACACAAAAATACCGTATCTTATTGTTGTCTCTTTTGGAGAAATAAAATCGTGCAAGTATACACGGTCACAAGTAATAAAATTTGATAAGTAAAGTATCGTTCGCACGGAGATTTGTCACTACAGTTTGTTGAGTACTAAAATTATTTCACTCTGATTTTATCCAAAAGCAATCGTTAATTGGAAGATGATTTAACTAACTAAAAAGTTTTATAACAAAATAAAAGAAAATTCTAAGATTGTAGTTTTCAACAAATTAGTCCACTCGAATCATATCATTTTCTCTTGATTTATATTTTTTGTAAATTTAATTTGTCAACCGAAAACTTCTAATTTTATACATACATTTCTTCCGAGCTCCGTATAGACACACCTTGTTAAATTAATTCACTATATTCCTATGAGAATTAAATTTACCAAGATTCATTACGTTCTAAGTTCTCAAATGGTCACACATACGATAAAGGTATATTCATATCCTTCATATATACATGTTATTTTATCCATAAGCAATATACACAAAAATGTCTCTTCTAAGTTTATTTGAGTGCCACAGATCAATTGATAAATTTTCTAATAATCAAAAGCATTAAGCACAAATAGAATAAACAAATTAAAAATCTAATAAATCATTCAAAAATAATTAAACTCATGTTTCATAAATTTAGATAAAACGCAACCCTAGAAAAATTAAATTAGTTCATAAAAAAATTAAAATTATAGAATTTAAGGAATATCATTTACAGAACACTAAGAAAATTAAAACTTTATTTGCTCTTAATTATTTGGCACACACAGAACACAACAGAAGCCAAAAATGGCTTCTGCATGTTCCACAGTCCAACCCCAAAACGAACCTAAAACAAAAACTTCCAAACTATCATAATAATCCCCTATTTATAACAACAAATTTCTAAAAAAAAATGAATACATTTTAAAATATATTTTTCTACACGCGGGGGGACAAAAACGTATATCTAAATTAATCCGCATGAGGGACAAGAATATTGAGACACACAAACACGCAAAATAGAGGAAATATGTGTCGTTGCTGATTTTCATTTCAATTCATGTTGCCACGTGTTGCGAACTGATTGGCTGCAAGAATAATCAAGACACGTGGTAGCGGTTCATAGGCTGTGAGGAATGGGCTCACGAGGGACGCGGCGTAGGGGATAATGGAACGCGAGACATGTGGCAGATGCAGGTGTGGTTGGAAACGTGCGTCGTTTTCGTGTTTTTATTTTAATCAACACATGCCATGTGTCACATCCTGATTTGCTGAAATAATATTCGAGACACGTGGAAATTCCTAATTAGTTGTCATATTCGGGTGCACGATATCCATCTGGACCGCGTATCACGGGAAAATTTGGTTAGGTACACGTGGGTCCCACCCTACACGCCGGCTTGCACGACAGATGGGCCCCACACGATGCAACGAGCATCGTGCACCAAAAACCCACGTCCACTCTCTTTTGTCGCGTTTGCAATCCACGCACCTCATCGTAGCCGTTGATTTCCTGATCGAATGGTTGGTGTCGCACGTGGCCTCCTTTTCCTACGTAGAAAATAAATTTTCTTAATTGCATTTTAGCCCTCTAATTTAATTCAAATTAACTTTTAAACTTTCTTTAATTACAATTAAACTCTTTTCTAATTTAAATTAACTTTTAAACTTTTTTTAATTACAATTTAACTCGATTTTAATTCAAATTATATTTTAGACTTTTATTAATTACAATTAAACACTCTTTTATTTTAAATTATATTTTCAGACATATATTTGCAATTAAGTACTTTTTCGATTCAAATTTTTTAAATTTTTTAAAAAATATATTTCTTAAAAATAAAAAATAAATATTAATTTATTCCAATTAAAATTAACTAAAAATGTCAAAAAAAAATAACAATTATAATTAATAAAATAAATGAAAATAACTATATAAAATACAGTTATCACTTATATTTTTTTATTATTAAAAAATAGATATTTTGGATTTTTTTCCTATACACTTAAAATTAAGGGCATTTTGAGATTTTACTATTTTAAAGTCAAACTTTGTATTTTGTAATGATAAAAAAGAAAGAAATAGGATATAGATAATGTCAGTCTCTAATTTAATTAAAATATCATACTTATGCTAGGCTGACACTATTAATGTCCATCTAAAATCAGATAAAATGTTAATGCCTTTTAATCTTGCTGAGACTGAATTGCATAACATTTATATTCCATGGGCATTTGATGTTAATTTTCAGTCTGGTTATGAAAAGGGATCAAATCATCAAGGAGACCCCTTACACTTTGGTTGTCCTATTTTAAAAGGTCTCATATTTGGGTGAGTCCTAGACGAAAACAAAACAAAATAAAATAAAATTTGGGTTAAGGTAACTCCTTTCTACGTTAATTAAACAGGAAAGAGATCGTTATTACGCAATGTCCCAATTACTCACATTTATAAAACAATAAAAATACATTTAAAGAAAATTGTAAAACGCATGTATTTTTATTCTTTCAAGATTTAAATGAAAATAGTTTAACTTCTTCTTCTATTTTAATACAGTTTTAGTTTATAATTATAAAATTTTAATTCAAATTCAAACACTTGTAATTAAGAATCGAAGTCAAACCTTTGATAGGTTTTGTGTATCAAAAACCTAAAATTTCACTACCAAAATTGAAAGCATTACTTTCGAGACTACTATCTATTATGTCAAACTATAAACATATAGCTATCTTATCATTTCCCTTTGGCAGTCATTCCAGAACTATACTTAACTTGGTTTCCAAATTGGCAATGGTTATTCCAGAAGCTCACTTTTCTTTCTTCAATACAGCTAAATCCAATGAATCCCTCTTAACAACCTCAGAATCAAACTTACAATCAAACATAAAAGTCTATAACATTTCAGATGGAATACCATTAGGCCATGTACTAACTGATGATCCACTAGAGCCTATAGACTTATTTCTTAAAGCCACCCCTAAAAACTTTCAGACAGGAATAGACATTGCAATAAAAGAAACTGGAAAGAACATTACCTGCTTAATAACAGATGGGTTCTTGTTGTTTTCTGCAGATTTGGCTATCAATCTTGGAAACGTTCCTTGGATTCCATTGTGGGTTCCAATTCCCTCTGCTCTCTCTGCACATATTTATACCAATTTCATTCGTAGCAATATTATTTGTACTGATTCCAATGAGAATAGAACAGTGGAATTCATTCCAGGCTTATCAGGAATCAAAATTTCAAACTTACCAGAAGAAGTAACTTGTAATGAAATGAAAGAAACTGTTTTCTCAACAACATTGAGTCAAATTGGACTTGTGTTACCACAAGCAACTGCTATTGTTATGAATTCTTATGAACAACTTTACCCTCCTATGCTCATTCAGGACCTTAAGTCCAAGTTTCAAAATGTTCTTAATATAGGCTTTCTCACAGTTCCTATGCCTCCAAAGCCTTTAGAAATGTTGGATCAATCCGATCCATCATGTTGCTTAGCATGGTTGGAGGGACAAAGGATGAAATCAGTAGCATATATTGGATTTGGAACTACGGCGAAACCATCGACGAAAGAGGTAATTGAATTGGCAGAGGCAATTGAAGAGTATGGTGTACCGTTTCTTTGGTCTTTTAGAGGAAACTTAGACAGTTTAGACAGCCTTTCGAAAAATGGGTTTGTTGAGAGGACAAGAAAGCATGGGAAAATAGTGTCATGGGCACCACAAGATAAAGTTTTGGCACACTCTTCAATAGATGTGTTTGTGACACATTGCGGCTGTAACTCTGTTTATGAGAGTGTTGCTAATGGAGTACCAATGATTTGTAGGCCTTTCTTTGGGGATCATAAGACAACAGCTTGGATGGTTGAGGAAGTGTGGAAAGTTGGTGTTAGAGTCGGGGGCAATGTTTTTACAAAAAGTGGAGTCCTAATAAGCTTTAAATTGATTTTGGGAAATTGCTTAGGAAAGGAGATTAGAGCAAATGCTAAAACTCTTAAAGAGATTGTTGTTAAGGCTGCTCAGTCAAATGAAACTGCTGCTAAAGATTTCAAGATTTTAGTGGAGATTATAACTGCTGGACAAAACAATAAGTTTGTTTATGAAATGTAGCATTTATGGCAATAGGAGGGAGTACTAAGAACTACTCATAACCATCCACTCAAGATGTAAAATCACCTTCTACTTACCAAGAAATCTTAAATAAAATATGTTTTATGTTGAGTTAATATCGATCATTGATCTCGCAAGTATCTAATTTTTAATTTTTTTTTTATAAAAATAAAGAGTCAAATAATTGTTTCTTATGTGTCTGTACTTCTATTGTATGCAAATTACCTTTTAACACTTTTAGGTAAACTAATAGATTTGAGGAGAAAAGTTAAAAAAAGAAATTTGTTTAATCTTTAGTCAAAATATATGAGTAAATATAAAATACTGTAAGTTAATTATCGGTTTGTTTTTAAAATTTTAAAATAATATCATTAAATAAAAATAATAATATTTTCTAATATCGTTTGATATTTGAAATATAATATTATCGATAGTGATTTAAATGATAATTTTTAAAATTTTAGATATTTGATTGGTATAAAACATTATTTGTAATAATAAATAGATAATTAACAAAAACTTAAAGAGATGATTGATGTATACTCCTCAAAATAAACTAAATGTTTTTTTTAATTGTTGGAGTTTTCATTTGATAGAAGAATGTGGAATTCTTGTATGAATGATTAATAAAATATAGATATATTAGTGAAATGCAGCTTCATTGAGTACAAATAGAACTACTCGTATAAAAAAGATATCAACTTAACACAAGGAGCAATGAAATGTTTACATGTGGTGGTAATGGGCATCGGAGTGGAAATATTGGAAAGGTTTTCCTAGTGACATCAACCAAAATAAGAATTTACAATTATATTCAGACTATTAATGTATGAGTTTGATAAGTTGTTGTTCCTATTTTGTTCTTTTTTTAGTATTTGTGTAATTTTATTGGGAATGAGTCTCAACATTAAACTTTCAATTACTAAAAATAAAATTTAATTTCTTATTTACTACATTTATCAGTTCATATTATTGTATTAATTAAGGATAATTAATCATCCCTTAAAATATCAATCTCCTATGTCTTATTCACTTCCCTTAAGTTTCCAAAGTCCTAAAATATCAAATATAACTTTCTTGTCACACACACAAAAAAATAAAGCTGACATTAACTCAAACTTGGCCATGATGAGCACATCAGTCATACAACTCTTTAAATATATATTTCAATTCTAAAACTTTCTTTAAAAATTAATAATTTAGTCTGCACACTTAACGGATGTTAAAATACTAACTGTAGTACCTTACATGCAAGTCCTGGGTCAAATTTTCCCTAGTTCTTTTTTTACATTAAACTGTTAAGTCGAAAGATAAAACAAGACTAAACTCTTCGATCATCATCTTCTTTTGAAAGGCAAATCCTTCATGCCAAATAGTCATAAGATTTCAGACCTCCATAACTCTACAAAATCACTCCCCTTTCTAAAATTTTCTTTTCTTTGTACGTTATTAGTTCTGTCTTTGTATTTTTATTTTTCTTTCAAAGCATTAAAACATTCACTTACCTCTTTCTTTGCTTTCGAAATGGAAATGACTAAAGTATTATCGAAGAGGCAAATTATAAGGATTTAAGTCTCAAAAGAAAGAAAGAAAAAACTACATGGTTGATTGAGCAAACGATCTAAAATAGAAAGAAAAAAAAAAAGTTTTGTTAAGAATGATCTGATTTAGAGAAAAAAATTAGAAAAATGGTGGGAAATGAAAATCCATTGATTGGGTTTGATACCAAACTCATATATATATAATACATTATATATACACGTGATAATTAAATTGGGGGTACATGTCATAATGTGTTAAGGGATACAATAATAAGCACAAATTAACTTAGGCTCGACCATGTTGAGGGATCGAGTAGTTGGTCAATCTTTGAATGTTCCAGAATGTTCTAGATTTGTAAGGATGTTTGTAGATCCATCCCTTTATGTGCAAGCATGGTTTTAAGTCTAGGCATTGTGTACCATGGCAAGGACACTTTATGAGTCGAGCTCAAGATCGAACATTATGCTCAAACATCAAGTCTCCCTACTATTTTAACTTGGTTCTTCAATTGAGATGGGAGAGTAGAAAGCTAGCCAATTGAAACAATAATGAATCTAACATGTTTTGCACTCCCCCAATAAATGTTTGTCAGTTGATTGGAGAGAGAAAATTTAGATCTTAACAATAAATCTTGCATGTTCTTCGATAAAAATATTTTCTCAAAATAAATACAATAATTTTTATTATTAATCTTTAACTTTATTTTTTCCAATTGTTTTTTGGGATATAAAATAAATAACTAAGTAATTATAAGAATCAAAGTTGGTAATATCAAAATAAAACAATTAAGTTAAGTCTTTTATTTAATATTGATTTTCTTTTCTTTAAAAATCCTTATATTTAATTATTTTTATTTTTATGTATTTCTTAATTATTATTTTTTATTTATTACTATGTGATAACTATTCTATTAATTTTGCTTCCCTGTAGAATCGACGTCCAAAACTACACTACAACAACAACTTAACAAAGGGTTATAATTTTGAGTGTGATTAGGCATTAACTAGATGGTCTATCTCTCTAATAATCTTTTTTTTTTCTTTAAGTGTAGCTACCTGAGCTTTAATCACATCATTTTTTCCCTCGGGTATTTTCGTTTCTTCTACTTCACACGCCTAGCTTTAGGATCAATATTTAATCTATGTGTTATGAAATTTTATAAGATATGGATCGGATTAACCTAAAAGGGGTGAATATGTTATTTTTAATTTTTATTAATTTATAACTTAATAACCTAAACAAGGCGGCCAAACATATAATGGCGTGTAAGAATAAAGTACCGAAATAAAATAATAACACACAATATTTTTAGGTGAAAACAACCTATGCCATAACAATGACCTAAGAGAAAAACCACTAGTCCACCAGACCACCTAACTTTCCACTATGAAAATCAAATGTTCAAGTACAAACTCAATCTTATGCTACTCTCTCTAAGATATTGCCCCAATGTACTTTACTTACGAGCCCCTGCTCTGTTTTCACAATTTCTAAAATTAGCATGAGCGGTTTCAGACCAACGTTCCATTAAGCTCCCCACTAATCAAATCGTTCACAAATCAACCGCAAAAAAAAGGTTAGCACAAAAAGAAACACAAGTGTCCGTGTATGTTCTAGAACGGATTTAATAATGAATAATCCTAACTAGATGATTTAAAAATATATGTCATTTAAATCAAATCAACTAGCAAATTCTAGATAAAAAATATTAAGCATAAATTCAATAAAAATTACTTCTTCAATTTTAATAATTAAATCAAATAATCATGATCACATATAAAATTATTTGATTTAAAAATATAATTAAAAAGAAACAAACAAAAAAAATGAATAGAAATTATCTTTCCAAAAATGTTGTGTGATTTTCAATTAACATTACTAAACCGAACGTTCATTAATAATATATATGTGTGTGCATCCATGGTTGTCGCTAATCACCTCTACTACTTTCTCAATTCTTATATATGTGTGTTAATTACCTTTTTCAAGAGTGATAATTACCTTTGACGCAAGGTGAATATGTCTTTGTTTGAATAAACATGTTTACTACTTTAATTGCGCTCCATGTATTAATTCCTTTTCTTCTTCAACTTTTGTTTTTCCTTTTCTTTTTTTTATTCGGTAGTTAGTATACAAAGTTATTTTTAGAAGGCTTTTTATTTCTTCTTTAACATCCCAAATTAATTCAACCCTAATATGTCTATATATAGATAGTAATAATAACATAATAGTATTAAGGTTAAAATATATTTTGGGCTTAATTTTTCAAAGCCTATAAAAAAACTTAATATTATAAAAATTATTTTTTAAAACATATCTAAAAATAATAATTTCATAAATTGATTTAAGTTTAAATAAATATTTTAGAACCAAAAATAATTTCAGATTTATGAACATGTGTTATTAAATGCATGAATGTAATTCTATGTGTCGTAGTTATCAAGGATATACCTGAAGTATAATTATTTGAAACTCGAACATTTGTTCGGCTTTTCTTGATAGATTTGATAATAGGCCTAAAAACAAGTTTACAGGTAAATATTTTATCCACGAAAATAGCCAACACTCATAGTCCTTACATCATTTAATTCAGTAAAATTCATACACATATGAGGTGAGCCACATGCTTTTTTTACCAACACAATATTAGATATCCATGTCGAGTAGTCTATCTCTCTAATAATCTTTGTTTCTTTAAGTGTAGCTACCTGAGCTTTAATCACATCATTTTTTCCCTCGGGTATTTTTGCTTCTTCTACTTCACACACCTAGCTTTAGGATCAATATTTAAGAGTATGCTAGGGTTCATTCCCGCATACTCTCTAGTTTCTATACGAAAACATCAGAATTGTCTTTTAGGAAACATAGCATTTTCTCTCGAACCTTAACTATTAAATTGGTGCTTAGTTTTAATGAGTAATCTTCTTATTCATTTCCAAATTTTATGTCTTCAACCTCATTTGTTTCAACCAAGCCAATTAGACACCCTTTCATTGCATGCTTCTAAGGCGACCTTTTCTCTAGCTATTACTTTGGTACCATTCCTTTCACTGTAGCGTTGTAACAGCTTCTAGCTTTCTCTTGGTCACTTCTTATCTCGATTCATACTCTTTAGTTGGGTATTTAATGATCTGATGAAAGGTTGATAGAACGGCCCTCATCTTATGTATCCAGGGCCTCTATAGAATTTCATTGTAGTGAATTGGGGCATTAATTACTACAAAATTGGTCATCATAATTGAACCAGTTACCATGATCAATAGCATTGTAATTCCCACAACATACGTGGTGCTACTGATGAATCCCACTAAAAGAATCTATTTTTTTAATAATATCATTATCCCTTATGCCTAGTTCCTTTATTGTTATAAGAAAAATAAAGTCAACTGGAGTCCTAGTGTCAATTAAGACTTTACAAACGTTGCATAATCCTAACTGAAGTGTGACCACTAAGGGATTTATATGAGGATATGAATTCTCGTCCTTACTTATAAAAATGATCGAGATAAATGGTGATACTTTATGTAGATTGTAAACACATGGAGTACCATATACTTCTCTGAAGTACTTCTTTCGGGAATTGTTGGAGGTCTCATTAAGCCTAAGTTTTCCATGTATAGAGTGAATATTTCTCATATTATCATCATTGTATGGCTCCACCCTATTGATAGGATGGGTAGGTAGCCTCAACACTTCTCATTGGGGTGGAAGATTAATTCTTCTATTATCATTTTCCACGAGATCACTCAAATATCCTTTAGATAATAAATCTTCAATCTCTTTTTTAAGGTGTTTACAGTCTTCTATTTTATTACCTATGTCTTTATGAAAGACACAATATTTGGAAGTATCTCTTGAAGATGCCCTCATTTTCGGGGACCAAATAACATTTTTCTCATTTTCCATTCTTAAAACAACTTGTGCCAACCTTATTCTAAAAAATGGACCTCTTTAGAGGGCTCTACCATAAGGTTTAAGATTTCTAGACCATTGACTTCCCTTTAGGGAATTTGGGGCAAACCATTTATTTTTGTTGGAGACCATTTTATCATGAGCCACTTTATCTGGACTCATTCTTTTCTTTTCTCTTTTAGGGGTAACTTCTGCAACTAACTTGCCTATTTTAGTATGTTTTAGCTCTCTTTCAAGTTTGACATTTTTTTGGCCTTTCCATAAGCTTCCTCCATCGTGTATGGCACAGTATTGGTTAATTCGACAAACAAGTCTGAGTTTCTTAAAAGACCCAGTCTGAATGTCTCTATTGCTTTTGAACAGTCTATAGTTTCCATTTTTTCCTCTCTAAATCTTCTCATGTACTCTTCAATAGATTCATCATTTTCTTGAGTGATCGAGAAAATATTATGAGATTTATTCCTCATGGGCTTGTTTCTTGCGTAATTGGTGATGAATAGATTGGAAAATAAGGTTAAAGAATTTATGTTAGGAAGAGCCAAGATATTGAACCATTTTTAAGCACCATCACGCAAGGTAGTTGTAAAGAGTTTACACAACATAGCATCTCCTCTTTCTCGAGATAGGCTTACTGAGACCATGGTTCTTTTGAAAAGCGAGACATTAGTCATAAGGTCCTTAATCCCTTGATAATCAGGATATTTAGGAGCACTGAATTTAGTGGGTGGTTCATTGTTCTCTATCTCATCAGAGAAAGCAGATATGTGCAATTGCTCACAATCTCTATTAACATCATAGTAAGACTTACCCTTGTCTTATCTTCTGTTTGTTTCCTTCAAAGCTTGGTCTTGTTTTTTATTCATTTCTTCAAGAGCTTGGAAGCATGCTTCCCACAACCTTTTTTTCTCAAGGAATTACTCATTGTTACATTGAGCTACATCTTGAGCCAATTGAGCCGGCTATATATCAGCTCAAGCATAATTGAACAAAAACATTTTTACACTATATCCTCCACTCTCTCAAGTTCATTTTTCCTTGGTAACAGCTTGACATCATCGAGCAAATTATCAGCTCGATCTGCCTACAGATCTTCCTCTGGTTGGACACCTAGTACCCTATCCTCTTGTCTCGTCTCATCAAGTAATCTTTTGAGTTCGAGGAGTTCTTGTGCTAATTCTTGCTGAGGATCGACCTCAACTAATGGGTTGGCTCGAGGTTCAACCTGAAGCTCTTCATGTGTAGGTATATCATTGTCCTCTAGTGCTAGCTCATTAGCTAGTCTTAACCTTTTTTCAGCTCAAGTTCCATCCATGATGGTAATTTGTAAGAGCTTAGGATGAAGTGTTTAGTTTTCAGGGTTTCTCTCTTAAAACACGAGGTGAATCCTAATAAGTAAGGGATAGAAACGAAAGCTCAACCTTTAAATCTTGAGACCTATTATAGGTACCAAAATATTAGGGATGATCCAATTTAAAGAAAGAAATTAAAGAGATGTTAGGGAATGAAAATCCATTGCCTAGGTTTGATATCATGTTCATGTATATATAACATTACATGTAAACATGGTGATTAGATTGAATACACGTCACTGTATATCAGTGGATATAATAATAAGCACAAATTAACTTAGGTTCGACCACATTGAGAGATTGAATAGATGGTTAACCTTTAAATATTTCAAAATGTTCAAAAATTTTGAGGATGTTTGTAGAACCATCCCTCCGAGCATGAGCAAGTCTAAGGCACTATGTACCATGGTTTGGAAACTTTATAGGTCAAGTTTCAGGTCGAACATTATGTTCAAATAGATTTTATATTAAAAAGAACTGATAAATTTAATAAAAAAAACTTTTGTTGTTATAAATGTGTTTATCATTAGCATTCTAACATTTATTTTGTACATGGATTAAAGTGTTAATTTTTAAAAAAATTATGATAAAAATATATATTTAAATTTTTTTATGATTAATGTACTCACAAAGCTATGATAATTTACATATAATTTTTCCTCTCCTTTTTTTGTCTCTTTTTTTTTCTCATTCTCTTTACAAATTGAGTACTTTTATACATATGAACCTGAAATAGGATATTAAGTAAGGTGTTTGTATTTAAATGAATAATTAAAATGGACCCATTTTTTTATTTAATTAAGTATTACCATTATATATTATTTGATGAAAAGAGTTTTCCTTTCAAAAATCGATTGTTCTCCCATCCACCGTTACTCTTTCTCTGTTGTCTCTCTATCCTTTAACTTCCTATTTTCCTTTACAAATCTAATACCCATCACCATCGATTTTCAGTCTCTGCAGCAGAGGCTTCAATAGGTGACACTAGGTTGTGAAAAAAATTAGGGATTTAAGGGTGAACATAATTGAACCATTCCTGATTTGGTTGAGTACTAATTTGATGATGAATTTGGTTTGGTTGTGATCGATATTTGTTGGATGAAAATGGGAAATTAATATTTATGAAAACTTAAAGTGGATTATAATTTTTATCCACTAATTTTATCATTTTTAATATTTTAATGTTTTAATTAAAATTTTGTAACTTTTTTGAATATTTACTTTTCATGTTAAATAATTTCAATTCAAATTTACGTATAATAAATTAAATATATTATAATTTAAAAATAATTTTTTTTAACTTGTTAATTCTACCCCATAAAATTAATCAATCAAAAGAATATTTCACCATAATTTAAATAGGATTATGTGGTATAAAAGTTATGATTTTTCCTCTTTTCATTTGTTTCACTTTCATCACATTTATAATAATTTTACATATTATATACATACTTATAAATTAATAAAGAATATTTTTGCTTTTTAAACTACTTTCAAACTTAAGAAAAAATATTTATACTTTTAAGTTAAAAAGTATTATGTACTTATAATATTTTTTTCATATAAAATATTTATCCAACAATACATTTTTTTATCAAATATGTATAGTATTATTATTTTCGTAATAGAATAACATATAATAAAAATAAATACCAATTATATTTAATTTATATATTTTTATAATTTATTAAAATATTAATTTTTTTTATCATCAATTCATACAAATAAAAAAATCAATATAATTGAATCTAAATATATAAAATAAATATTTAATAATAATTTTTTAATTATAAAACACATTAAAATATTAAAATATTAAAGATAAATTGTTAAGATCAAATGAAACTAATTGATGTAATTTAAACTTATAACTTAAAATTAATAAGATGAGTCTTATTTATCAAATCATTAAACAAACCACGTTAAAATTAAATTAAATTTAATATTAATAATTAATTTATTTTTAATTATTATCTATTTATATTAAATTTATTATTTATATTTTATATTATTATGAAAAATTAAATAATATATTTGAGCTAATTTTATAATATATATAAAAAAAAAACTTATTATGTTTATACGCACGTTTCTCAGAGTAATGCTTGTTTCGTATTTTACTAACTATGATCATTATTGGCCTATCTTCCAAATCACTGTCTAAAACCACTCCAATTGTCCAACGTTTCCCATGTCTTAAAATTTACCCTTCCTAGCTAGCAATTTTTTTTCTCATAAGTTATCTAAATTATTGGATGATTGTTGATATTATACTCTAAATTAATTATGTAAAACAATAAATATAATTATTGGTTATTTTTAAAATAACAACAATTACATCATTTATTCCTTTAAATGAAATTAATATTTTTAGATTACTTCTATTTTTATTTTGATATATTTTTTAACTAATATTTTCAATTAAGATCGAATTTTAGATTATAATATTAATAAATTACGATTATTAAGAAATATCATAAATTAAAATATATATAAATAATTTAAATAAAAATATTTTATATGATAGATAAAAATAAAGAAATAAATATATCAAAAATTGATATTCCAAAATTACCTACCCATTTAAAACCCTTAAAAAACATGCCAACATTTGCACACGCAAAAAGTTAGCGTCTTCCTCTCCCTTTTCTTCTTTATCCCTCTTTCTCTCTCTTATTTTGACAAGAATAACCCTTGTCACTTTCACTTTAAAGGAAAGAGACAAAGAATAATACCCTTGAAAGCAACAATAAACAAGTGTAAGAAAGAGGAAAATTCATTCAAAATCCCCACTTCTTTCTTTCAATACTGAAAGCTGTATCAAAGAGCAACATAAACCCTACAATCAACAATGGATGAGTAAAATCTCTATCTGTCTTTCTTCTCTAATTGAATTTATTGATTTCTTTTCGTCATTTGAAAATAACCCATAATTTTGATCCTAACAATTATTTATTTATTTTACAGATCTGAAGTGTACCCAAAAGACGACAACAACAACGGTCAAAACTTGCGAAGATCATCATCGCCATCTTCTTCTTCTTCAACAACAAGTGTCCATGTGACAGCTCTAGATGGTCTAGTGAACGTGAACTCGCTCTTCACTATAGCAGTGTTTGTGGGTTTATCTCTAACCACACCAGGACAACACAATCTAGAAAATCCAAGATGCGATGCAGGCATAGATGTGGCAAAGAAGCTTTTAGTATTTGAAGTGGTTTCCTTCAGTTTCTTTCTATCATCTTCACTTGTGGCTCAGGGTCTTAAACTTGCCATTAATTTGTTGAATAGTAAGGATGTGGATGAAGCCTTCAGAGCTCACATAAATCTGACAGTTTTGAGGTTTGGAATGATGGGTTGTGCAATTGGATCTGTGATGGGTTGTGTGTTTTTGATGCTTTCAATGGTTAATGTGATTGAGATCCGATTGGGGATGTTGTCTTGTGGGAGTAAATCTGCTGTTCATGCGGTTGTAGCTTTAGTGGTTTTGGTTTCCTCTGCTCTTGTTTTTTACATTTCTACTGCTATCTATGCCTTTTGGAACTAGTTTTTCTTGTCTGTGTTAATTGGAAAGAGTAAATAAAGTTGGTGTTCTTCTTCTTCTTTCTTCGTCTCTTCTAGGTCAATACGAGCTGGATCATCATGTTCTTATTAATTTTGATTGATGAGATTGAGAAAATTCCAGAAACAAAATTGTGAATGTTCAATCAGAAGTTCAAACTTATATTGAATGCATTGAAAATAAATTTTGATGCTGCTTGATAGAATGGAAGAGGTGATCATTATGGAAGAATAATGCATAGTCGTACTGTTTTTGAGGTATTATAATGGTGAAGAAGCGGAAGCCAAAGCTCTTACGTTAGCTTGTAGTTATGTCTTTATGTTTGCAACACAACATATACATAATATTGGAGATGCAAAGATGGTGATTGATGCTTTAATTTATGAAAATTGGAAACTGGTTTCTCTCAGGACTAAAGAGCTTTTAGAAATCATTCCTCGGGATCTTAATAAAACACAATATGGTCTCTTTCAGATGGATATCGTGAGAGCTCAATTAAAGATTACATAATTCCATTACTCTCGTTAGAATGGAAAGAAATGTCTGTTTCCTTATTACGGGAAAAAAATTTAATTATATTATAATAGGAATATAATTGAATGAAAATAATAATATTATTATTTTAATAATAAAATAAATTATAATATTAAAATAAAATTTATAAAACTAACAAAAATTAATTTTTGTTACAAGTTTGTGTAATTTTTACATTAATATGTGAATTTTTTTATTTATTTGTTGTTAAATATGCTAAAGTTAGAACACAAACTAGGTGTTTTTCGTTAAAAAAAAATCTCTCGATCTCATCAATCAAAACTTATTTTAGAAAAAAAAAATTCTTTAATAACTACTACACGATGAGTAGTTCCATTTGAAATACATCAATTTTTAATTTTCATCTTATAAAACAAATTTTGGTTTATATAGGAGACATTTTGTAAATATAGTAAATCCTACTATATTTGATGATATCAAACTTTGCGATTATTAATAGATGGAAGGTGTATTTTATGAACTAATCTTTGTCAGTTTTATAAGATCAAACTTTAACGTACCTATTATTTCTAAAAAGTTGACCTTCAAATTAATATACAAATCCAATTAAAGATGTGCATGCCTAGTTAGAAATTAGTTATATTAATAATCATCCATTTTGAATACATTTAAATAATAATAAACAGTTATAAATTAATAATAATTTTCCAATGATTTAATCACGATTCTCTTTTAATATTTATTTAAAAATATACGTAATTTTAAATCTTATCATAATTCTTACTCTATTATATTATTTAAAATATTGATATTAGTTTTTTATTTTTTTAACTATTTAACACATATTTTTAAATAAAATTAAATATATAAAAATAAAAATAAATTAAATTAAATCTATTTATTCTAAATATTATGTATTTTATTATTAAAAATATATTTTTATATATAATTATATGTATATAAAAACATGATACTAATTATAATATCAATTATTCAAAGTTAAAATAAGCATTCCTAAATCCAACTTGGGTGCAGTAACTTACAATTTTAAACCTATAATTTTTTATTGAAATTTATTTTACAAAACAAAACCTATAACTAAAAAAAGGAATGTAACATGTTATTTGAAAATATAACTAAAAGAAAGAAAAGTACGTCTATTGATCACTTACATGCAGAATTTTTATAAAAGAATTAATCAATCAAATTATTCTGAACATGTTACAAACTTATCCATAATAATTTACTGAAATATGATAATATTTTCCCCCCTTTTTAAAGGAAAAAATATATTTTAAATACATATAATTAAATTTAGAAATTTAAATTTAAAAATAATAAGTAATAAAAATTTGAAATACAATAATCAATATGCATAAATATTTTATTATAAATATAATAAAAATAATTTTTTTAATTTTTATAGTTTTTATAAAATAAATTTTTTTAACTAACCCAAATTTATAGATTTAATAAATTTTAAGACTACAATAAACAAATCAAATTATTAAAAAAAGGCTAATATTTCAGTGGACAACTACAATTTTGTAGAAATAAAATTTTAAAATTACTGTAGAATAAATTTATAACATGTTGTATATAAAATATTATTAATTTTTTATGGAAATAAAAATATATCATTGCTCTCGATATGTGCATAATCACCAAATATATATATATATATATATATATATATATATATATATATATATATGATAAATTAATAAAAAAACATATTTAAAATACATACAATATCAAACATATTTAGTTTCAATAGGAGCAATTTTATCGTAAAATGAAATGAAAAAAATAAAATAGTTAAACCTGAAAAGGATTTTTTTTTTTTTGTTGCTTAGGGGAATTAATATGTATTTAGTTCGAAAACAATTTGTCCCAAACCGGAAATGGGAACAATAACTTGGAAAATCCATCATTCCCTTTCCGAATAAAAAACGTGGTAGTATATACTTGGAAAAGACATTCCTCCATTGTCTATCCCAAGTTAATAAACATGCCCTAGATGGAATAAAACTAGAAGCAAAGAAATAAAATTGCTGTTGATCCAATAACAGAAACAAAAATTAGTAGTCAAAACAGAGACACAGCTAGCATGGGTTTCAAGTAGAAGAATTGTTTTTAAAGGTCAATTAGGTTTTGATAAGTGCATATGAGCTGAACCGTACGAAGAGGAGCTCACGCGCGCAAGCCATAAGCAACAACGAACAGAGCAAGTTGAGGTTCATTCGAGGAGGGGGACCATCCACTCTCATCACAAGGGGGATTAATAATCGATTTGAGTACTGCGCGAGAAAATTCTATTTGGCCATGTCTTTCTGTTATTTCATGCCTTTCATTTTCTGTTATTTAGGTTAATTCTCTGTTTCTCTCTCTTAATTTTGTAAAGCTATAAGATAGCCGAGAAACGATGGGATGGGAATGGAAAATTAAGCCAATTACCTTACTCTCGTTCTTTCTCTTTTCTCTCAAATTACTCTTATAAGTGATATCAAAGCCATGGACACCGTGAGAAAATCCAATGTTGAATTTCGCAGTGAGGTAATGGAAACCCTTGCTCAACATGAGACTGAGTTCAAACAGGTAGGAACCACCCTACAAGCAGTTCTCACTGAATTACAAGCATTGTGCGCCTCTCACACCCTTCCTGAGGTTAATCCCTTCGTGAGAGAAGAAAACCCTCACCCTCACACCTCTCGAAACCCCTCTGAAAACTCTCGCTCTCACCTAAGGTTTTCGTTTCCAACGTTTGCTGGGGAAGACCCTACCGGATGGATATACAAGGTCGAGCAGTATTTCGAGTACACAAATACTCCATTCGAACAACGAGTCTAGTTGGCTTCATTCCACCTCGAGGGCATTGCCTTGCAATGGCATCGATGGATCACCAAATTTCGCAACGCTCTCACCTGGGAAGAGTTCATTAGAGCTATACAACTAAGGTTTGGACCCACAAATTATGAGGACCCTTCAGAAGCATTATCTAGATTGAAGCATACCTCAAGCATAGCAGCTTACCAAGAAGCCTTTGAGAAGTTATCTCACATGGTAGATGGCTTGCCTGAAGAATTCCTAATAGGATGTTTCATAGTGAGGCTAAGAGATGATATTCGGATTGATGTAAAAATTAAACAACCTCGAACCCTAGCTGATACTATAGGGGTGGCCAGATTGATCGAAGAGAGGAGTTCACTCCAGAGGAAAACGACGTAATACCAACGTTATCCAACAACTTCAGTAACAACAAAAAACTCATTGAATCCTAGCACTGGTATACTAGGACCACCACCCCAACAACGACCAAATTCAGCACCAACAGCTCAACCAACTACTTTTCGTAGAATCACTAACCAGGAAGCACATGAACGCCGAGACAAAGGGCTATGCTACTACTGTGATGAAAAATTTATGACTGGTCACCGATGTGCACAGCCTTAGTTGTTTATGATATAAGAGCCTCACACAGACCACACAGATTAGCTGGAAGAATTTCGATTGAAAACAGAATTGCCTGAAATATTACATGAGATCTCACTCCATGCAATTGCAGGAGCTGAACATCCACAAACTATGCGCATCATGGGAAAGATGAAAGATAAGAAGGTACTAGTGTTGATTGATGGGGGAAGTACTCATAACTTCATTGACCAAACCCTAACATCCCAATTGGGAATAACCATAACCAAGGAAAAACAATTACAAGTAATGGTGGCTAATCGAGAACAGATAGAATACGTTGGTCAATACTGCAACCTTAACCTTAACATCCAAGGTTTTCAAATCACAACAGACTTTTATGTTCTCCCAGTTGTAGCTTGTCAATTGGTTCTAGGAGTTCAATGGCTAGAAACCGTAGGACCGGTGGAGATGGACTATAAGAAACTTACCATCAATTTCAGGGTAAAATGAGTTATTCACAAATTTCAAGGATTAAAACGCACCAACATTGTAGCCCTAACTCGCAAAGAGGTCAACAATTTTCCAGGAACTGGGTTATTCTTCCAAATAACTCTCAATGACAACCCTAGTACGCAAACCAAAGCTCACCCCCCAAAGATACAGAAACTACTAGCCTCGTTTCCTTAGGTATTCAAACCTTTATCCAACTTACCACCTAAAAGATCACATGATCAACACATACCCTTACAGTCAGGCTCAGGCCCAATAAACGTACGCCCTTACAGTTACCCTTATTACCATAAGGCTAAAATAGAAAGAATGGTGCAAGAACTCTTACATTCAGGCTTGATCAGACCTAGTAACAACCCATTCTCATCACCAGTTTTATTGGTTAAAAAAATAGATGGAGCCTAGAGATTCTATGTTAACTATAGATCATTGAATGCCATCACTCTTAAAGACAAGTACCCCATACCAATCATAGATGGATTAATGGATGAGTTACAAGGAGCCAAGATATATTCCAAGCTAGACTTACAGTCAGAGTATCACCAAATAAGGGTTTACAAGGATGATATTGCAAAAACTGCTTTTAAAACGTATGAAGGGCACTATGAGCTCCTTGTGATGCCGTTTGGCCTCACCAACGCTCCAGCCACTTCTAAAGCCTAATGAATGACCTATTACGACCTTATCTCAGGAAATTCATATTAGTTTTCTTCGATGACATCTTAGTGTAATCTCGAAATTGGGAAGATCACATATTACACTTACAGACTGTTTTACAAATACTTGCAACTAATAGTTTATATGCTAAACCATCCAAGTGTCACTTTGGGGTCTTGTAGGTAGAATATCTGGGTCACCTGATCTCTGAACAAGGGGTCTTAGTTGACCCCACAAAAAATCGTGTAGTAAGGGAATGGCCAACATCGACAACAACCAAAGGAGTCAGAGGATTTCTCGGGTTAGCAGGTTATTATAGAAAGTTCATGAAACAGTTTGAAGGAATGACAACACCACTCACCTGCCTATTGGGAAAAGAGGGGCTCTAGTGGAACGAGGTTGCAACTATAGCCTTCCAACAATTAAAGGAAGCATTGACTACCCCTCCCATTCTGAAGTTACTTGATTTCACTCAACGTTTTGTCATCGAGTGTGATGCAAGTGGCATAGGTCTTAGGATAGTTTTGACACAATAAAATCACCCAGTGGCTTACTTCAGTATTGCCCTCAAAGGATCAGCCTTAGCTCTGTCCATTTATGAGAAAGAAATGCTAGCAGTGGTTAAGGCTATCAGGCTATGGAGACCTTATTTGCTGGGAAGACCATTCACTAAACAAACGAATCAGAAGAGCTTGAAATATCTCTTGGAACAAAGGATCACCACACCAGCCCAGGCACGTTGGTTACCTAAGCTCCTCAGTTATGACTATGAAATCGAATATAAAAAAGGTTCAGAAAACCAAGCAGCAGATTCCTTATCCCGAGTAATAGAATTTCAATTTCTTTCCATTTCTCAACCTCAAGCTGCCTGGTGGCCTATACTCCAAAAATAAGTTCAATAGGATCTATTTTATAAGAAACTCCAAAATAGAATCACCTCAGCTGCTAGTCACAACTTATACCAACGGGATGGGGTATGGTTTAAAAGAAATAAAGTATACCTAAATCCCAAGTCAACCCTAGTTTCCCATATACTGGTTGACTGCCATTCATCACCCGTAGGGGGCCACTTTGGGTTCCACAAGACACGCGCGTATTAAGTAGAATTTCAGTTGGCCTAATATGGTAAAAAGAGTAAAGGAGTTCCTACACTCATGTGATGTATGCCAAAGGTGCAAAAATGATTGTATGCAACCAGTAGGGCTACTACAGCCCTTACCAATTCCTAACAGAAGTTGGACTGAAATTTCCATGGATTTCATAGAAGGCTTACCTCCCTCAAAAGGAAACACTGTTATTATGGTAGTGGTGGATCGCTTGACAAAGTATGCTCACTTTACTGCCCTGAGGCATCCCTTCACTGCACTGACAGTTGCCAAGGCATTTGTGACCAATGTGGTGTGATTGCACGGTTTCCCTACATCTATAGTCAGTGATAGAGATAAGATATTCATCAGTTCTTTTTGGAGAACCTTATTCCAACTCCAAGGTACCAAAATGTGCATGAGTTCAAGTAACCATCCTCAAATAAATGGCCAAACAGAGGTGGTTAACCGTACCCTAGAATAGTACCTGCGCTGCTTCGTAGAAGATCAACCAAGACACTGGATAGAATGGCTACCTTGGGCAGAATTTAGTTACAACACCTCAATTCACTCATCAACTAAGATGTCTCCATTTGAAATAGTCTATAGAACTCCACCGCCATGTCTATTGGCTTATATTCCTGAAACTTTCAATGTTCAGTTGGTGGATGAGACCCTACGAGATCGAGATCAGATGCTACGTGATCTATGCCAGAATCTCTTACAAGCACAAAATAGAATGAAATGTCAAACTGATCAACATAGACGGGAGGTGAATTTTGAGGTAGGGGATTATGTATACCTGTGTCTGCAACCTTATAGACAAACCTCAGTGGTTTTTCGAGCTGCCATAAAACTAGCTCCACCCTACTATAGTCCTTATCAGATAATAGCTCGAATGGGAGTTGTGGCCTATAAGCTAGCCCTACCTGATGGTTCTCAGGTTCACAATGTCTTCCATGTTAGTCGGCTCAAAAATCACCTTGGACCCCATACCCCTACCTTCAACCAATTGCCTCCTCTCTCAAATAATTCTATAGTAATTCCTCAACCAGAAACTGTTTTGGAGCGTAGGGTGATCCAAAAGGGAAAATATCGACCAAAATCAGAAATCCTCGTTAAATGGGTAAGGGCACCAGCCGAGGATGCCACTTGGGAGAACGAGTGGTGATTCTCTAAAGCCTACCCTGCATTTATCCTTGCGTAGAAGGATTCTCAGGCAGGGGGGAGTTGATAAGTGCATATGCGCTAAACCATACGTAGAGGAGCTCGCGCGCGCAAGCCATAAGCAACAACGAACAGAGCAAGTTGAGGTTCATTGGAGGAGGGGGACCATCCACTCCCATCACAAGGGGGATTAATAATCGGTTAGAGTAGTGCCCGAGCAGATTCTATTTGGCCATGTCTTTCTGTTGTTATTTCATGACTTTCTCTTTCTGTTATTTAGGTTAATTCTTTGTTTCTCTTTCTTGATTTTGTAAGGCTATAAGATAGCCGAGAAACGATGGAATGGGAATGGAAATTAAGCCAATTACCTTACTCTCGTTCTTCCTCTTCTCTCTCAAAGACTCTTATCAGGTTGATGGTTCTTACCACATCAACCAGAGGGGAACTTGAAGATGAGCACGGCAAAAAACAGTGTCTTGGGTTGAATGAACTTATCATCAACCCAATGCAATATCTTGGAAACCAATTTCTGATTCAATATGATTTGCTCATCAAGAGTCAAAGATGGCATTTGACAATAATTCCTCAAGCCCTGTATTCATCTGTGAATCGTAGTTTAATGAAAGAAGAAGCATCATGTGATGATCAAGTTGAAAATGTTTAAGGATTACTGCATAAAATAACCTTTTATTTTATCAATAGTCACACAAAGCTGTAGATATTTTAACTATTTGCATCAAACTCAAACTTCCTATATGCACGCTTCCGGACAGAGGTCTTTGTTGACTTTTTAGATGGTGAGCTTCACTAACAATACAAGCTATTTTCATAAGCCGAGAAATTTTATTAAGTGTTTCTGAAACCAAGAGATAAACCTATTGGTGAAATTTATACAGATGACACAATGTAACATAATTTTTAGAAAAGCAAATGCAATCAACAATGTACCATTGTGTCATCACCGAGAATGCACCACCCTCTTAGATTCGATTTCTTTCACACTTTGAACAACGTCATCAATGTTGCTGGATAGGTGGTTAGATTGTTCCTCCATCTCTCTCAAAACCATGTCAAGCTGTTCTTTATAAGCTGTAGATCACTTCCACTCACGCTGCAACTCGTCAGTCAATTCTCGAATTTTCACATCTTTCTCATCCTATCAAAATTTGAGAAAAAAATGAGACGAAAAAGATATGCACAAATAAACTGAATCTCTACATTAAATATCTATTGCAAAGAAGCCTTTCTGCTGCAACTAAACTAAAACACCAACACGTCATAGGTAAACTTTGAAATCACACTAATGGGGAATAAAGAAAACAACTAAGTTAATATTGTTCAACCTTAATGGATTTTTTGGATGAAAAACCTTCATGGATCAATAGCATTAATTTTTTACATCAAAAATTCCATTAAGGTTGAACAGAATTAGATGAGAACATTAAGATATTAAACTAACATATCTTAATGAAAGGAGTCAAAAAAATTTACTAAATCTCCAATTTTACCCTAATCTTAGGCTAAGGTTTACTTCTTCACTATCTTCATTATTTCCAATGTCTCTATCCAAGGTTTGACCAGGTTTTGGACTACTGCAGTACAATTGTTTTCCTGTTTGATTCTGAAGGACTTTTTTGTTGTCAGAAGCACTTTTATAATGTCCCAAAGCATAAACAAACAAGTCCTATCAAGGCCTGCAACAAACCAACAACCTTTAGGAAGACAATGGATCAGTGAAAAATGAAAATAGCCATCTAATATCATAACAGTTTAAGCCTAGTTTCATGGTGTCCCCCCAAGACCATCCACTAAAATTCCATATTTCCACTTATTAATTTCATAGATCAGACTGGTATTGGAACCAAATCAGCCAGAATGATAGATTCCAATGAGTTAGCAAAACCCAGCACATGATATATGTAAAAAACTCGCAAAGATATCAGTAATACTTTTCATTTAATTCAGTATATATTCAAGTTTTCCCAGCAAGTGTTTAAAAAAAAAAAGTTATGTAACTAGATCTTCTTAAGCAAGTAAAACTACATTCGTATAGAACTGATAGAGCTGCAACAGGAAAACCTAATATTGAAATCACTTCCGAATAACTTCATCCTTGCCAAGTTCAAAAATAACGAAATAAAATAAATATAGTAAAACTGACATTCCAACTTTTATTTAGAACTTGAGATAACTAAGTCATCTTTCTCCATTTCAAAGTTATATAAAAAGATAGAGGAACAATAAAAGCAAGATACATCCACTTCAAGTTTCAAATACACAATTCAAAATTGTTAAAGAATCATATTAACAAGCAACAATATGTAAGATAAACTTCATGAATACTCACTGGGGTTTGAGATATCAACACACTCCGGCGACTATTAGCATTTGTAACTGCAAGTGGATGATTATGTTCCTTTATAAATCTCATCACAATCCACTTTCCTGTTTTCTCCATTTTTACCACAAGCATAGCCTTACACCCTTCTCTTGTGACTGCTCGAGGCTTCCTATTCTCAGTTCTTTGAGGCCTCAACTTACGAAATCCCTCCTTATTACAAACAAGCCGACACCAAACAACCTTCCCATCACACATAGATCGTCTAAATGCATCAACACGCATAATAAAACCTAATTGAGTGACATATGCATCGTACAACACTTTAGCAGCCTCTTCGGAATCAAACCCCATGCCTACATATGGTTCCATATTTGAGCTTCCATCAGTTGTAGTTACCTCATTTCCATTCGAACTCTCCATTGCACTCTCATCCTCATGCACAGATGATTCTTCCACTGCAATAATATACTTTTTAAGACTCAATGGCAATGGGAGAGGAAAAGGCTATCTTCTAATCTATGTTACATAGACTTTTTAGGACACCGAGTATAATAAATTTTTGGATATGTGTCTAAGATTTAGGCACGTCCATTTTCTTCAATTTTGGATATTTGTCATGTCTATTGGACAAACAAACATGAATACTTCATGAAAAATGAAGAGTCTAAGTAACATAACTTCTAATACATCTAGCAAAGAAAAAAATGTTTCCAAAATCCTACAAGAGATTTTATGTAACAAATTACTCCTACTCTACTCTATGTTTACAGCCCAATGGAGGGCCCAAAAGGGAGGAGGGGGGCAAGCAACGTAATATAAATGATGAAAGAATGCATAAGTGCTAGACGAGAGTGTTGCAATTAAATGAATCATAAAACCCAGTTAAATCAACAAAAGAAATATTGTAGAGAAAATGTATTATTTTTGAAGAAGGAGATTATAGAGGAAGCAAAATATATTGAACTGTATGCTCGATACCATAAACAAATATGAGAAAAAAATTGTTTTGCATGCAATAAACCATAATTACAATTAATACATCCTGTATTTACACCCTAATTACAACACCTTCATCCTGATTCAACACATTCCAGCTCACATTTTCCAACATCCCATTCATTTCTCGATATAGTTTATAAATTTCTCATGTAATCTAGAGTGGATGAAGGGAATATTTGGCAGATTAAAAACCTTACTATCAGATAAAGATTGGCGAGCATCATGAGAATACTTTAAGATACATCACCATCAGATGCATAAACCTAAAGCACTATGTTAAGGTTCACTAATTAAATTGAACTTACAAGCAAGTCATTTCCTTCCTCTCAAATCATTTTTCTAATTTGAAAATAGCATCTCTTGCTCCTATGTTTTACCACCTCTTTCAAGTCCTTTAATAGCATCACTAAGTATTTGCAAGTTCAATATTGTGTTCAAAGCACCTTATGGATGAGTACAGCATTTGTGAAAATTTTCAACCCTAACAGAACCATGTAATCCAAACTCATTTCCTTAAACACGAGTAATACCACCCAAATCAATGGATGATATCATATTATCATTATTCTATTTAAAGTAACAGAACTACCACCATCTATTGGAAAAACAAACTCACTAAGATGAATACTTTGGTCATAATAATCAAACTGTAGTGAAAAGAATCACAGTCATACAAGCATGAATAAGCATTTTTATTTTTTGGGCAGTTTGTGACATGGGTCTACAAGTTAAAGTCCAGGTCAGTGTTCTGAAATTTTCGAACTTAAATATATTTTATACCCTCGAACCAAAACAGAGTACATGATCCCCATAGACATTCAAGAAAGGGAAAAGATTAAGTGAATCACAAAGGTTAAATTCATAAATAAAGTTTGTAGTGCTAAATGGACAGCAAATTAGCAACTAATGGATATAAATTTCCCACAAAGATAATTTCAATAAAATAATTGTTTAAGAGAATGATTGACTCACTAGGTTGATAGATCCTGAAAGAAAGATAAGTTCTAATTTTTATATGTTTATTTCAGGCTAGGCCAAACGATCGGACAGGAAACAAGAGCAAGGTTGAATTTGAGAGCTCTATGAATGAATGATTCTGATATTCGGAGCTGAGTAGCTAGCTAAGTCAAGTGAAGAACATCAAAGATCGTCTCTGATAAAAAGGTACGGCTTCTCTCAAACTGGAATTCGGGGTTTAAGATGGTCGAAACGAGATTATTTTACAATGATTCGAATTTATAATTTAAAATAGAAAGAAAAAAAAAGTAAAATATACAATTTCTCCTCACACTCGATTTGGTAACTGATGGGATAATATAATGTGGAAAATACATAGATTTGATATTAAATGACAAAAACACAAATACCAAATTAATTTAAAATTTATGTTCATAATTTTATTAAATACTTTTAAAATTATCTATTAAAATATATAAATAAGATATCACACTCCCTATCCTATTCATTTCCTTCCTAATTTTTTCTACTTAATTTTGTTATAATTTTTATATATTTTTTTATAAATTTAATTATTTTTAATCAAAAATAATATTTTATTTTAAAAATATAATATTATAAATTAAAATTCTTTTTATTTAATTATTTAACAATTAACATACAACAGAATAATATATTATTTGTATTCTACATATTATTTTAAAACTTAATTGCAAACTCCTTTATTTTGCATGAAGAAAAACATATTTTTCACTAGTGGAGATCTCTGAATCCTCATAAATCTCCAAAAATAACAATGAAGAATTCCCACCTTATCCCGTAAATATTTATTGTGGCGACGATGATCTCATCCCTACCCCAAGAACAACCCTAACGCTAACCGAGAAAGATGAGGTGTTTAAGATATTGTAGTGTCTACGAAAATATTACATGTATTTTATAATTATTATATGTATTAAATATGAATAATTAGTTGAAAAATAAGTAATTTATGATTTTGGTATTTTTCAAGATTTATTTATATTTTAATAATTTTGTTAGTGTATAATTTTATCCAAAATTCTCATGGTAACAACAATATTCTTAAAAAAATTCATAAAATTTAATTTTTAATATTTTAAACCTTATTCACATGCAACTATAACTCCAAAATTTATTCTATTTATATTTTAATCTTAAAAAATTTCTTATCTAAAGTCCTCAATTTCTTCTATTTATATTTTAATTTTATAATTTTTTCTTAACTAGTTTCTCAAATTTAATCAATTGGTTTGAAATTAACTTGTCAAAGTAATTTTTTATTCTAACAATTTACTCCATTAATTTTTTTAATTTTAACTCATTTAATTTTATTTAGATTAAAATTAAAAAATTAGAGCATTAAAGTATAGAATTATTAAAAGTAATATATATATATATATATATATATATATATATATATATATATATATTGTATTATAAATTGTTGTATTGATAATTCCATAAAGCACATTTGGCGGAACATTTCAAGAGATACACGGCGCTGTAACTCAATTCAAAAAATTTATAAAATTTTAATTATAATCATAATTTATTTGTAATAATACATGATACCTAATTTTTTTATGCATATTTTTTGGTATATTGTTATATATATTAACAATGTTTAATAGATATGTGGACAAAAATTGACGTAAATAAATTATGAGTAAAATATTATTTTTCTGATATATTTTTTAAATATTAATTAATTAACCACGTAAAATTAGTTGCATACAAAAATGACTAAAATGATTAAATAGTGTTATTTTTATTCACGTATTTTACAATCATTAATTAATTATATACATAGAATTATAATAGTATATATTATATAAAAATATATATCTAAAATCGATTCGGTGAAATTCAAAAAGTATTTCATATATTTAAATTTAGTTCTTTATAAAACAATACTAATATTAAAAATTATAAGAATTAAAATAAAAAAAATATGATGAAAAACTTCAAACTAAATCTTTCAAGATTTTTGTCATTCATATCATCAAATTTTTTTATATTTAGTTTAATTCTAAATTTTAATTTTATTTAATATTATATTATTTTATATTTTTATTCTAATAATTTTATTTTATTTAAAAAAAAATCATATTTTTTCAATAGTTTTTGACTCATTTTTATCACTATACAAAACTAGCTTATTTTTTCGTTTCAAGAAAACCGATAAAACAAACTAATATATTTTAAAGCTTAAAATTTTATATAATATCTTATTATTTATATTTTAACTAAGTTAATTTTAGTTTTAGTTTTTAACACTTATACATGTGTGATATTAATATCTATTAAATTATTTTTTTATTTATTTTTATTTATATTAGATAATTTTTACAATAAATTATAATGTTTTAATTCTATTTATCTCATGACATGAAAATTTTGTGTTCAATTGAGAAACATTTATCGTAAATTTTAATCTCTTATTGAATTTATATCATGATATATTTTTTATTCTTAAATATCTAAATACACTCTTCTACTTTGTATAAAAAAAATTATACTCCAATCCTCTCAAAATATATTTTTAGCCCCCACAGGTGCATTCAAATCATATGTTTTTTTATATATTTTTGAATAATATATTCGGTTATTCCAAAGCTACTTAATCTATTAATTAAGAAAATTATAAAATATGTAAAATATTTAGCCCCAAACATATTTTAGTGTGTGAGTTAATAATAAGTCATCTTAGTATGTTACCTTGATAGATTAAAGGAAGAGAGAGAGAGATGAATGAATCAGGTTAAATTCATATGCTCATCGTGTTAACATGAACTTATGCTGTGAAACTACCACCTCCATCAACATCAACCTTCTCAAATCACAAGTTTGAAATTAACTTTCAGTTTTTTAGATAAATATCTTTACATGACAAATGATTCATGCACTAAACATCTCAAACATTTGTGAGCTCAAAAGTATCGCCACTCACCACCTAAACAATGTTTTGCCGATCCTCATAGAGTAAATGTACTTGAGGCTGAGGGTGTGAGACAAATCGGATTGATACAAAACAGCTCGCTAAAATTTCAGCATAGCATGTGAGTTTAAAAGAATAGCATGACATGACTTGTGGTACCACAATAGATCAAGTTGAATTGATAAGTAGGTTTGATACCTTAAAATTGAAATATATTAAAATAAATGCTAAATGTGTGTATATATTAATAAATGTGTGCCTAGCTTAATGAATATATATTGTCTATAATCTTGAAATAAAAGTAGCATATTTTATTAAAATAATATATTAAATTGGTCATGAGATTGATCCGTGTCAACCCATTAAACACAATCTAATTTTCCAAATATGATACTAGGTGAAGGAGAAATACTTTAGAATTAATCAATAACATTAGGGTAAGTTTGGCACACCTTATCGGTAGAGAACACATTGAAAATTAAAAAAAAAACAATATTTTTAGTAAAAATTCGTACTAACAAATTAGATAAAATTTAAACAATGCTTTTTATTTAATAGGTGAAAAAAAATAGTAAACCATAAAAAAATTTAAAAAAAATAAAAAAATAACAATCTTAAAACTTATAATAATAAAAATAAAATCCTAATAATATTGAATAAGATTTTATTGAACGATGTTAAATATTAAACGGATTTAAATATCTATAATTCAATTTAAATGATATTTAATTAGACAATATTTAAAATAAAATAATATGTTTTACTTTTTTAACGGTAAAAATGTATAAGATAGACCCAAAGAATGTTATTTAAATTATTATGAGTTTTAATTTTTTGTTTTTGTTTTTATTAGAAAACGTTATCCCGTATAAATGAAGGGGTTATACCTCGATTATATAAAACTGCTTATACAGTCACGAATTCTGCCAAACATATACCTGACTTAATAATAGTTATACAATACTGAGAGGCCTTTATCCCTCAAGATCTAAAGGGATAAAGAAGCAAATCATTTGTCCTCATTTTCAATTTCATTCACTCTTATTTTACATGTCTTAGGCTATACACAATACCACTCACTCATCGGAGACGTCCAATTGACAGTAAATACGTTTAAGTTCAAGTCATCTAAAAATGCTTAAGTAATCTAAATTTATGTTAATCAAATTCAATTCAGATCACTTTTAAATAAATTAAATATAACTCATCTAATCTTCTAAAAAAAAATTAAAAAATATTTATAATTTTATTTATTAACAAAAAAAATTGTATAATTCTTACATTTTTATTATATTTTTATAAAAAAAATAAAAATATTATCTTTTAATTACAATATTCTATAATAACATTATCATAATTATATAAATATTATCATTAACAAATATATTTTTGTTAAATGAAATCATGACTTGTTGATAAACTAAGTCAACTAACTCATTTAATTTCATGATTCTTTTCAGCTCAAGTAACTACTCATTTTACACCAATAACTTCAACTATTCTGTACACAAATTAACTAAAGACAATTTTCCAAAGATCAACTAATCATTAAAAGCACCAGAAAAGCAAAAAACACTAAGTCCATAAGGTTGATTTATCAAGCTTTCTAGCTGACATGCTCCCATCATGTCAAGAGGGTGTAGGCTCTTAGCAAAAATAAAAAATTTAAAAAAAATGTAGGCCGAAGACAATATGCACATATTCCAAAGGACAATATCAAGTAAAGTTACACTAGAAAATCATAAAATGTTTTGAGTCCAAATTTGGCAATTTCTACTTTATCATCTGCTACAGTGTAAATTGGTCATCGAGTAAGATAATTCTTAAGAACATGTCAAGATAATACAAGCTGAAGAACACAAATGGACTGTTTCTAAAACAGTTTTACCAGATCAGCAATTATAAAATAGTGACTAGATGAAATCCATATGTTAGCATCACAAAAGAAGCAAACAAAACAGGCTCTTGCCTAGGCTCAACTTGGCTCTAACAAATAGTAGGTATATAACTAAACATGTCAGGCACATGTAGTGTTCATAAAGGCCTTCAACAATCATTCCAAAAGTAAAGGACCTAGTCTTAATCAGGATTAGCCATCATAATCTAGGATTCAGAACAAATATGGGCTGAACCACCGAGTGTCGCCTTTTAAATAAAAAGGGTAAACTTTTATTTCCTATTAAAAAATTTATTCACTTTTAATTTATTACTTCAATATTCTACTTTATATATTTAATTTTATATCAATTAAATAATTTAGTTAATATTTATGTTAAATTTATATAAAATAAATTACGAGATTATCATACGAGACTAACCCCTCTTTGCCAATTCGATAAAAAAATCCTAACCCCTAATTCAATTGCTCAAAGTGACTTACTCCATCAAGATTTAACGCCAATATTAACTAAAAATACATGATTGAAATAGCAATGAGGACAAAAAGTACTAAATTGATAGGAAAGAAAAACAGCAGTAAAAAATCATCAAATTGATAAAGGACGTTGAAAATTATTGCAGGAAATATAACATTTACCCAAATAGAAATTCTAAAGTGCTACGGTGTCCTTTGTTCACCAATAATGAGCTTCTTCATCTAGTTCTGTTTATCAACGACTAAAAAATCATTAAACTTTTCCTGAGCTTGACAGATTCCCAGAAAAATATGATTAACATCACCTATCTTCAATAAATCAGGCACGCTTACTGCATTATGCATTTGCTGTCAAATTTCTACAATCTTCCAAAAAGGGTACTGAAATAATACATAATTATCCATTTGATTGCAACCACATAGGGTAATTTCCTTGCTAATAAAGATTTCAATTTATTTTAATGTACAATGACCTAAATAAAGAGCTAATCCATATAATATTTACTAGTCAACTACAAGAAATCATCAGAAATTTACTGAGCTTAACAAAACCGTAAATCACACTCCGATGAAATAAAAATATAGAATCTCCATACGTTTTCATCAATGGGCCAAGCACAATTACTGCTATGTGCAATTGTTATGCCATCAAATTTCTAAAGCTTGCTCACAAAAAAGATTGTGAAAGAACCAAAAGATTACCACTTGTATACTCCTTTTGAGGGTTCAGTACTTTAGTGGTCTCTCAATTTAACAAAAGATACCCACTTGTACCCTTATTGTCAATGTGTACTCAAATTTACGGAGCTTAACAAAACCGCAAATCACACTATCGGATGAAATAAAAATATAGAATCTCTATACGTTTTCATCAATGGGCCAAGCACAATTATGGCATTGTGAAATTGCTATGCCATCAAATTTCTAAGCTTGTTCACACAAAAGATTACCATTTGTGTACTCCTTTCGGTACTTAAGTGATCCACCAAAATTTAACAAAAGGTACCCACTTGTACCCTTATTGTCAAGGTGGTATATATTTAGTCCCTACATTTAATTTAAGGTACCTTATTGGTCCAATTTTAAACAGTAAATCCAATTAAGGGTGAATTTTGTCACATTCCTAGCACGTGACATTTGAATAAGGGCAAGCTTGTCCTTTTAAGCCTTATTACCTTTTCCTTCTGAATCCTATTAATCAAACCCATTCACAATTTCATCATATATATCTTGTAGGAAAACATCACCTTGGCACCTCAAAAAGCCACATGCATAACCAGAAATCCTCCTAGCTCTCCCACTGTCTTAACGTATACACCTCTATTAAAAAAAACACAACAGATTAACATTACAAATCCAACAAAGAACCAAATTAAAACTAAAACATTCAGATTCAACTCGCATGACTCACAAAAAACCTTCTCCTGGGTTCCTCATGGTTCATGCAAAGACTAAATATGCAGTCTTGCCACACAAACATGGCACATCTATGCTTGTTGAACCCATATTAAACAAGCACTATGATGTGGATGTAGAGACTTGTATGAAGCACCTGGAAAGTTAAACAACAGGCAGATTTGGGTGTGGTTATGGATGGACAGACTTATATGAATTCATGTGCTCTGTTTATTGTGTGGGTGAGTGGGTATTAAATAACAAAGTTATACAGCAAGCGGATTTGTTCTTCAATGGAGGAACTTTTTTTCCTCAACTATTTCAATGGCGATAAACCATTTAAAGACAAGTGTGCCCTCACTAAAATGCCACATGTGTAGCATGTGACAAAAATCCTCCCTTAATTGGATTTACTGTTTAAAATTAGACCAATAAGGACATTTACCTTAAATTAAATGTAGGGACCAAATAGATACAACCTTGACAATAGGGGTATAAGTGGCTACCTCTTGTTAATTAGGGGAACACTAAAGCACTGAACCCCCTTTCGGGTATTAAGAGCATTAAAACCTTTTGAAAATGACCAAAGGGCAGAGATACCAGTAATCTCAAACCAGATTTTATGAACAAAGGAATCCCCATTGAATTCCTCAGAATCAATGTTTGGTTTAGAACAAAACAAGATGGTCACTACTATCAACTTTTCAATCCATTATGGGTTAGTTCATGCTTCTAAGACACTGAAAAAGCGATCATGACAGCCAAAAAGCACTCCATCCCAAGCAGAAAAAAAAGTATCGTACGCACTTCATCGCATGCACGTTTTGTGCTTGCTAATAGAAGCACATATTGTTGTTCTTCTTAAACCGTTTTGTTAAAGGATTTTATCTTAAACCAATTTTAACATAGATGCAAGCAAACAAACCATGTAAACAACCAAAAAAAGAAAAATATTAAAGGAACAAACTGATTTGAATTCTGATTGAAGGTGTTTTGACCTAACTATAGTTGCAGTAAGTTATAACTCTTGACTACTCTATATAATTTCTTGCTGCTTGCACACTAGACAAATTCAAGAATAGTCTAAACAAAAGGAGAATTTTGTCAAGCCCGAAACATAACTGATTAAGTGAACTTCAAATTGAACAAATCTATCTTATAAAAGAGCAGTCTTTCACACAAGCTGGACAAATTATGCCAAAACATTAAGCTTTCGCTTAAGTACACATTGTTCAAGCATATTATTGTGTCCATAAAAAGGATAATTCCAAATTGAAATTACATCAAAGCAGAGTAAATGTCGAATATCTTCAAATTAGGGGATGTCCCAAGGTTTAGGCTCGGGAACAGCAACAACCATACCTTGGAGTTGATGAGTGAGAACAACCTGGCAACCAAGCCTTGAGTGCGTGTTCAAAACCCTAGCCCTCGAATACTTCTTGAGAACATACTCCTCATCATAAGATCGAGGTGGAAGCTTTTCGAGCCATTCCTGAGCAATGCTGACCTCGCACTCAGCGGAGCAAGCGTCGATATCCTCGAGGCGGTGAGAGGCCGGTTCGATCAGTCCAGCATTGGCCAAGGCCTTGAGGAGAGTTTGACCGGAGAGTCCGATCACCTCGCGCTTCTTGCCCTCGAGATCAATTGCAGACAGCTTGACAATGCGATCGGCGACTTTCTTGGAGGAGGAAGAAGATGGGGTTGGGATTGGGGTTGAGGCTGAGAATCGAGAAATTAGGGATTTAGAATGGAAGGAGATAGCAGGTAAACGGTGGATTCGGGAAGTTAGTCTTTGCAGGTTCGCGATTGCCATTGTTGTTTTGGGGATCGTTTGGCAAAGAGTGGTGTTTTGTCAAAGGTTTTGCCTTGTTATTGCGAAAATGTGGATGCGAGGTGACTACTGGTGAGAAGCTTTTCACACTTTGAACCGTTTCTCATCAGCAACCCTCGAAACCACAAGGTAAACAATAATTTTTAGTTTAATTGTATTCCGTAATTTTTTATTAATTAATTTTCATGTCTAATTGAAGTATATTTTACACACATTTAAAAATATAATATTTCTATATTATTTTTCTTAATATAAAAATATGCATATCTGATAAAGAGATTAAAAATAAAAATAACTAAATAATATTAAAGTCAACTTTTTTTACCAACTTCAAAACTATATATTTGGGAACAAGTTGTGATTAATTTTTATTTTTACAAATTTATATAAGTCTCATGTTCATTTCAAAATGAAAATTAGTTATTTCTAATTCTATTTTTTATAATTAATCATATTTTTTTACGCTTTTATATGATATTTTTTTAATTTTTTCCGAGTGTCGAGTTATTCAAGTGAATTGAAAATGATTATTTAAAAAAATAAATTAAAAAATTAAAATTATCATTATAAAAAAATTAAAATTATCATTGTATTTTTAATTTTTCATAATAATATAATTAAATTATAACAAAAAAAATAATTATAAAATTTAAGTGATATTTTTATTATAAATAAAAAAATCATAATAATATGAATTGGCCGTCAACAGCTTTAAAAAAGAAAAAAAAATGTTAAATTTTTGACACATACTTCTCACTGTATTGTCAAAATTTAAAAATTTAAAAAAAAAAACAAAAAATATTTCTATCCACAAAACAAGCAAATAGTCATCTCTAATGGAAAATTATTCATTAGCGTTTTTTTTTTTCTAATAAGTCATATAAATTTATTAATTATAATTTTTCTACACATATATAAGCTGCAGATTATGGAATATAAGGTCATATAATAGTATAGCTAATATAAATATATAAGTCCATAATCTCTAACAATACGGAAAAACTACATTACTTTTAATTATTAATAAACTATTATGCTATATTATTATTAGCTATACTATTATGATGTCTAAGTATTCATAAGGTTAAAAACATAGAAATAAATCTCTAAAAGGTAAGACTTCTCTTAACTTTTTAAGAAGTTTGGTTAGACGCTCCCAAAATCTCATTTATCAAAAATTTGTGGTCTCTTTCTATCAATATATAATGAATCTGTATTACTTTATTCAAATCAATAGTTAAAAATAACAATTGCCTCAGTAACCTTTGGATTATTTATTGTTAATAGTTTACACAAATTTCAATCACATTAGTACGAGAATCTTATGATTATAATAATGCCTTCATTTTTTTCAAAAATTGCATCAAAGTTAAATTTAAGGATACCTAAAAGGTGTTTTCCTTCGATTGTTAATACACATTACTTGATTTTATTGGATTTGATTTTCTTAGTTTGATTTAGTAATTAAGAATATTTAAGAAAATTATTTCTCAAAAATAATATACATTTATGAATGTTTGGCTCTTTATTTTTAAAAGTCATAACATTTCATATCCATCAAAAAACCATCAATGTCAAAGTGATGTTAAGTGTAAATTTCATTGTAATTTTTATTTGCAATAAAAGCATCACGAGGATATAGACAAAGATCTAGATATAATATAATGTCCAATCTATTGAATTGTTGTATTTTTATGCCTCTTTTCCATGCTAATCATAATCTATGCAAAAAACCACATCTTACTAATCATAATCCATGCAAAAAACCACATCTCTACTTCATTTTCTTCTTGTTGTTGTCTACAAAGATATGGTGTTCAAATTTGGAAGAAGATATCTATCTACTTTTGTTATCAATAGCTAAGATTATGTTTAATGGGTATGCATTTGAAGTTATCTTTCATAAAAACACTTTGTGTCATTCATGTAACCTTGTTTTCAAAAACATTCTCCAAATTTGAACTTGGCCAATATCTTGCCCCTCTTTTACCATCATATTATAAGTTGATTTAATCAAGAACCCTCCAATTTTTGTTAGGCACCTAGATGATTTTATTCTAAATCTCTACATTAGGGCTTCTTAGTTTACTAATGAATAGAATTGTGTTACTATTTGAGCATAAGGTACGACTTGTTGCCCCGACCTTTATACTACCTGAGCCTTGATACATAGTGCCCATCCTCAGTCAAGCTCGTGCCTAGAAGTTGGATTTTAAAAGAAACTTCGCAAGTATGAAACGTCCAAGGATTGACTATCTATTTGGTCTCATAATGTGATCGACTCTAGATTTATTATGCTTTTATTATTGTACCCTGACACACTGTGACATGTATCTTTATGTAATTGACACATGTACATGTAATGTCTTATATATGTGTGAACCTGGTATCAAATCATTCCAATTCACTCTCATTCTCTAGCATCTCTCTCTAAATTAGATCATCTCTAACATTTTGGCATCTACCATGGGAATCAGGATTTAAAGGTCATGCTGTTGTTTCTAAATTTGTATTTCTCAAGATTAAGGCCAAAAACTAAAATACTTCATCAAAGCTCTTACAAATGATAGTCACCATAGTCGATATCCGAGCTGATGAAAGATTAAGACCATCTAATGAGCTAGCACTAGAGGATAACATCACAACTATGTTTGAGGAATTTTGGGTTGAACCTCCTACTAGCAAACCAGGAAAAGTCAATATTCACAGAGAATTAGCGTAAAAACTCTCCAAACTCAAAAGAAAACTCAAGGAAATGAGATAAGACAATAGGGTACTATGCGTTCGAACAAAGGCATCGCCACAAGAAAGTTGAGCTAAGAATTCAATTGAGGAAGTTGAACTAAGAATTCAATTGAGGAAGTTGAATTAGTACCAAGGAAAAATAAGTCTGATCGATACGAATTGTATGCAATGAATACTCAAGTATACATATTATAACAAGTAATAAAATGATAAGAAAAGATCGTTACCACAAATATTATGTTATTAAAAACTAATTTTAAAACTAAAAAGTAAAAATCATTTTTTTGTGTTTTTATATTTTAAGAAAACAAAATTAAAAGAACTAAAAATAAATAACAATAATTAATTAATTCAGAATTGGTAGCTAAGAAGATATGTGAGAACATATCTAGGAATACTTAATTCCTTAATTTTATAAACATATGAATCACTAAAATCCGCCTAATAGTTTTATCAATCAATTATATGATCAATTGAATCTAACCTAGCATGTAATCCTCTCTCAAGTAAACTACACATCACATAGTAATTAACCTAATCATACTCTCATGTCAAATAAATTACATACTACTTATTAATTTTATTAATTATTGATCACATACACAAGAATCGTACATCTCTATCTAGAAACTATACATGTTATTTAATCAAGATAAACAATTAAATAATTATATCAAATCTATTAATTACCTCTATAGATTAATTATTGATCAAAAAATTAATAATATAAAAATCAGATTAAATAATATAATTAAATTTAAATCATAATTGAGATTAAAATATTATATCATCAAATGTAGAAAATTTGGTTTATAAGACCCTTAGATTAATAAATTAGCTAGACATAATTTTGTTCATAAAACTCATATTTTTCATAAAGAAAGACATAAAAATTGATAAAAAAAAGAGAAAAGAATAAATATTATCAATCTCTTGAATTGTAACACCAATATCCTCTTGAATCTCTACCAAAATTGTATTTTCTTTGAAATTTTTCTATATGTTTCTCTCTTCTTGACTCCAAAAATTGATAAATAATTGGTAATTTCAATTCATTAGGATTTATGGGGAAATTAGGGGATAAATTAAGTTAAGGTAAAATTAGGAATGTCAGATCAACTTCAGATCAAGGGATGAGATGAAAAAAAGGAAACTTAATAGCACTAGCCAATGGGATTATGACACATGACAGAGATGTTCATTGGGCAAATCATCATGTAATGTGTGGTATGGTTGATTAATCGTGGTTAAGGCACACTAAGTCAGCACCACATGGCATGCTATTATTCGTAGATATGAATTGCATGGCACCTCGTTGGAAAGAATGGACGAATCACACGATGGCGTATGGCACACCCGTTGACTACGCGATAAACTCGAAACAAACATTGTAGTAACACATGGTATGAGTTGCATCACCCAATACATGTGGTATGCTTCGATTGGCCCTTTTCGCTTGCATGACATCCACATGGTGTGTCTGATCAGCTTTGTTGCTTATGTGGCATCCACATGGCATATTTTGATTGGTCATGCATTAAATTTTTTATAAAAATTCAAACAATTCATAAAAAATATATGTTCACCCTTTTTTACTATAATTTTATATTTTAATATTTTAACCCCAAAAGTAATATTTAACTCTTTACTTGTCCTCAAATAAATTCAAATTTAACTAGATAAAATGACATGGTGGTATATTCATATATATATATTTACTATTCCTCTTGATATATGTACAATTCTAATATAAGGAGATTCACATATCCATCAATCAACGTTCCATCAATACAAGAATATACAAGATTTTTGATGAATTCATTCATGTGTGTGTTGCACATGATATCATCCAATGCACTCATTAAATCAACCTATATAAGCATGATAATTAATTCATTTTAAGAACAAATCTATTAAATATATTTTTCACATCCCTATCCACTAATATAAATATGTACTTAGCTAAAGATCAATAAGGGTTTTTCATGCTTGTAATGTAGAGCTTAAATGGGGGTTGATAAATGAAGACATTTAGGCTCTTTTCACTTCTTAGTTTTCTTTTTTATTCATCATGCATTTTTTTAAGTATAATTGAGATTTTACTTGATATTTTAATACATCATATTTTACCATTCTTTTCATATTCTTTTATTCCACTTTTTTTTTGTAACCAATTTTATTTTCTTTTTCTTTAGAGGGATAATTGTGTTGTTAATTTTTATTTTTTTCATAAGGTGCATTACATTTTATCTTACTTTATAGCTTAACACATAATTGCATTTTTTTTTCTTTTCATACAAGATAAAGGTGTAAGGGTAAAGGTAATGTTTATTGGTTAAGCACAAAACGTGGATTAAAGATATGAAATGTTCTTTGTTAGGCTCAAATGGGTGACTACAGATATTAACAATAATTAACTTAAAAGCCTCAATCGATACAAATAAGGCTTAATTCATTTTTCTTGCTAAATATTATTTAAATTTTTGCCTAAAAAGATGATCAAATAAATTCTAAAACATGGTAGATATCATCAACTCACTACAAATTTCCTCTCAATAAGAACACCAAAATCTATCATGAACATGTACATAAAAATTTGAATCAATCTAATTAAAACTAGCAAGCATATCATATAATTAATGTTAGTATCTTAACGAGTATATTACATTCCTTATCCTAGTCATGACAATCAATTTTTTATCATTGAGTTCATATGTTTCATAGCAAGTATGCAAGCATTTGGTTTTCATATATTTATCAATTTATACCCAAATCATGATTAAAAACATACTAATTTTTTTCCTAAAAATTGAAAGTGCGTACTAAATACTAAAGTAGAGAATGAAATTTTTTCCTCCAAATTTAAATTACACATTATTCTCAATGTGCACATATAAATATAAAAAAGTAAAAGAAAAGAAAACTTTATTCATCCTAGCACACCACATTTGTCATTGAAACGATCAATCTTGTTGTACCATTGCTCTCTACAATTCACCTACAAAACAAAAACAATAAAAATATAAGTAAAATAACGTTGGGTTGCCCCCCAACCAGTGTTACGTTTAACGTCCTTAACTAGATGGTCATATCAACTCCTAAGGTACATACCTTTATGTCCATTTATTATTGAGTTTTCCCATAAACAATTTAAGTCTTGAGTTATTCAATTATAATTTATGTTCTAGTTTAAAAACACTGTGATCAATTCTCTTATCATGCCATATTTTTATTTTCTTTTTTGTATTTTTGGCATTCTTATAAGCGAATATAGCAAATCTAATTTATGTATTTGTAGCATCTTGTTCACCTCCCTATTAGACTCTTCTACTTGCCCACTTGATTAGAGATGATAGGGTAAAGGTGTGAGGTCTAACCTTGATGACCCTTCAATAGATTATTTAAGCTTAAAACCTATCTCAAAACTCTCTATAACAACATTAGGTATACACATGGGAGGTGTAGTCTCCAAATAGTTCACACAGTCAATAAAATCAATCATAAATTCCATACTTTCAAAATTAAAATAGATTAAGTTGTTTCTTAGTGAGTTTACTTCATTGTTCATAGCATTATGTGTAATAGTCTTAAGTATGAGCGACTCAATAGCTTTTTTTAAATTATCATCATGATTAGTAGCATATATCCTAAAATATTCATTAACATTATATTAGGGGGTTCAAATGCTTTAAAAACTATAAATGTTACTTATTCATCTTACTCTCATTTTTGTACATCAATGAGTGTTTTTCTAGTTCTAAGAATGGACGACTAAGTATGATAGAAATGTTATGGTCATCTTCTATGTCTAGTACAATGAAATCCACCTGATAGATGAACTAGTCTACTTTTACTAGTATATCTTATACTACACCCTAGGTCCCTTAATTGATCTATTTACCATTTGTAATGTTATTGAAATGGGTTAGCTTTACCAACCCTCAATCTCTTGAAGATCGATAATGGAATATGGTTAATGCTTGAACCTAAGTCACATAGTGTTTTTTCAAAGTTCATGTTCCCAATTATGAAAGGAATGTCAAAGCTACCCAGATCTTTCATTTTTTTGGGTAGTTTTCTAGAAAGGATAGCATTATAACTTTCAGTCAAGGTTATTGTTTCATTATCTTCAAGCCTTTTTTTCTTAGACAGGATGTCGTTCAAAAATTTGGCATAAGAAGACACTTTTTCAAGTGCATCTACAAATGATATATTTATGTGTAGCTTCTTGAAGACTTCCAAGAATTTTGAAAACTGTATGTCTAACTTTTACTTTTGCAGTCTTCGAGGGAAAGAAATAGTAGGTTTGTAGAGGTTGTTCCTTTTTAGCTAAATTATTTCCTTTTTGTTGCTTTGTTTATAAGTAGAAATTGAAACTTTAGATTGTACCTTAGGTGATTATTTTGCTTCCTTGTTATCAACTCTCTTGTTTTTCACTTTATCATAATTATTTTTTTGTTCTTGAATTAGCTCATCCTTAATCTAACTTTCTTTCTTTGTTCCTTGTGAGCTTCTTCAAGATATTTACTGCTTCTCAATGATATAACATTAGCATTTTTTGAGGATTAGCCATTGGTTGAGAGGAAAGTTTACCAGATCCTTGTGATAGTACCTTGTTAAAATTGAGCAATGTTGAATGCTATAGTACTTATCAAATCCTTTAAAGATTTACCTTGAGGTAGAGGAGGATTTTGTGGTCTCACTTGATAAGGTTGTTGGTCTCTTGGAAAAGGACAACCTAATGGATTAACAAGGGGAAGCTGCTTGATTGTCTCCAAAATAGCTAAAGTTAAGATGATTCCTCAAACCAAGATTGTAAGTGTTAGAGTATGGATCATATATTTGCATTTTTTGTCCTTGGTATCCCCCCATAGTATTTTCTTATTCAACATTAGGATCTTGAATAGTATGACACATGTCTGTTGGATGTCCAATGTTATTGCAAATTCCATATGCTTTAACTTGTTTGAATTCTAATTATTGCATAATTGAAGTGAGGGTGTTCAATTGTTGTTTAATATTACTAAGAACTCTAACTTTATTGACCTTCTATGGTGGGTTAGAACGGATGCCAAACTGTTAAGCATTTGCAGCCATAGTGGCAATCAAACTCCTTATAGTTTCATGATTCTTATTAACTAAAGCTCTACCATTTGCTACATCTATCATGTTTCTATCTATGGGCATCAATCCCTCGTAGAAGTATTAATGGATTAAGAATTTCACAAAATTTCTTGAACCGCTCCCACTACTCATATAGATTTTCCCTATTATATTGTTGAATACAACAAATTTATTTTTTTGATTAGATTGACCTAGAAGATGGAAAATATTTCTCCAAAAAAAGCTATTTCAACTCATTCTAACTATTTATAGCTCCATATGGTAAGTAGTACAACCACTTTTTAACACTATTCACTAAAGAGAATGGAAATGCTATGAGTTTTACCCTTTCCTTAATAGTGCCATTTGGTTTCATGCTAGAATAGACCACATGAAATTCCTTTAAATGTTTGTTTAGATCCTTGTTAACTAGACCTCAAAAAGTAGGTAAGAGATGAATCATGACAGATTTTAATTCAAGAGCATTACTTATTGTCATTGTATTGAATGCATAATGGTTGTTGATCTAAAGTTGGTGTGACCATCTCCCTAAGAGTTTAATTAAAATTATTCACAACTATTTTTACATAGATAGAATGATCCTAATCGTGCTTGAAATTAGAAGATTTTTCTAAATTGTTTGCTTAAGAAATTATACAATATGTGAACTTGATCTCAGATTGTAGACTTTGAAAAGAAAATAAAGATTAGAAACAAATTAAATAAATATAAAACAAAAACAAATATGAACAAATAAAAATAAAAATAAAAAATTGTTTTTATTTTTAATACAAAATACTTAAAATTAAATAAAAGTAAATAATAGTTAATTTAACGAAATTCCCCGACAATATAGTGTTAAAAATTAATGCGTTTAGATAAATAGTCAATTTAAATCTTATTTTAAATGATTTAAGATGTCATAAATTAATATATAACAAATAAGTGTCTTTCGCACAAAGAATTTTGAAAACTAACTCCTAATTATTAAGTAGGGGTTTTAGTTTTGTAAACTGAACATTAAATCTATCAATTAAAGACTAATAAAGATAAAAATAAGATCTAAAGATTATGATAAAGATATTAATAAAAGAACAATCATAGGATCATTATCCACCACTAGCATATATTACAAATAAAAATATATATACCAATTTAGAGAAATTTACAAGTTTAAAAGTCTCAAAATTTTCTTACATGTTTGTTGAATTAAACAAGCTCTTAATTCAAATTTTTTTAATAAAAAATATAGAATAAATTCTCTAAATTTAATCTATCAAAAACATTCAATTTCAATAATTAAATTGGATTAAGATTAAACACACATGTTCGGTTTATGAATATAATATTGTAATTTATATATAAAGCTTTGAAATCACTCATAATTAAATATAAAATTAGTTACTTATAAAAATAATAAATTCAAAATATTATGCTTGATAACAATAAAAGAAAGAACAAGAAATCTTAAGATTTGTGTTCTTAAATATGATCTTAAACTCCTTTTATTACCTCTTGAATTTTTTTTTCTTAATTATTGTATTAAGTTATAATTCTGTAATTTTTTTGATTTTTTCTCTTAATTATCGTACAATTCTAATACTAATTGTATTTTATAGGGTGTTGTTTTGTATTTATATCAAAAAATTTGATCTATTTTAAAGTTATATCAAGATTGTACGCAAAAAATGATAGGCAGTTCGCACAAAATTCTTGCTTAGGATATACATGTGACACTTGTCAACTCTGGAATTAAGAGTGAAAAAGTATCATACGTTGGAGTTAGTGAGGTTGATATACTATAAAATGATAGGTCGTATAGGGCTAAATATATCCACAGATATTTATGAGTATATTCACCTTTTAAATTAAAATTATAAAAAATTCATGTTCCGATGGGCACTAACTTCCTAGAATCTGTGTACTTAAGATTACAGGTTTAAAGTTGGATACGAATTAAAAAAATGCCTGTAATTTGATGCAGTGTCGACAATCTCACTCACTAGAGATCCACAAGCAGATATCCTGAAATGTCTTGTAACTTCCGTTAAACTATGCACACTACAAACAACAATTTTATTTTATTTCATTATAATAATATATATATATATATATATATATATATATATATATAAATATAAAAAATTGATATAAAAATGTGTACAAAATAACATTTAATTTTAAATTAAAATAATTAAATAAAATATATTTAAAAAAAAAGTGTCTATAATCTCACCGTACCAGACCCAAATGGTCGAACATTGGCATGTTTTAATGTTCGATCCTAAATCTTAACTTAATATCTTATAAATACTTTGAAAGATATGTTTTTAAATAACGTGGAACAATTGGGTAAATTCACAATATGTATTTTTCATTTTTTTTTCTTAGAATATTTACAACAAGTACTAAGGGATGGTTTGTTTTCCTCGCAAACGGCAGTAATGGCAGCAAGATAAAAGCAATGGCCGACAGCAATCACCCACGCCTCATACTCCACAATTTCATATCCTTCGAAGAATGCAAGGTATATCTGTCTTCTTTTACCTGGGTTTTTCTTTTCTCTTTCCCTAATTGATTTCTTGGATTTTTTTATGCATTGAAAAGAGTAAATTATGAGTGTTAGTTAAGTGCACATCTGATCAGTTCAGGAACTGGAGTTTATTCACAAGAGTTGCAGTACGGTGGGTTACAGATCCAATGTTTTCTCAACTACACTTTCCCATCTCATTGCTACTAACTCTGCACATCTCGTCACGCCTTTCATCCCCATCAGAGGTATTTTGAAAACCCTCAAAGCCGTGTTTTCGACTATATATTTGATTATTTCTTTTGAATTCTTAAAACTATAACAGAGAGATTGAAGGATAAGGTAGAGGAATTCTTTGGGTGCGAGTATGAACTCTTTGTTGAGTTCACCGGTTTGATCAGGTGGGTTTGGATTTTTCATCAACTTTAATGAATTATTCATATATTTGGAAGTTACTTGGTTGCTTTTCTTCTAAGATGGCCTCCACAAATGTTGGATTTACACAACTAGATATACTTTCTATTCATTAGTGGAATACACCTATGCTTCTGTTCAACTGATATTTGCTACCATGACTCCATCTATCAAAGTTAGTTTATGGTAATTTAGCTGGGGATAGAGGAGAATTAGATTTTTATATTTCAAGGGGTGCAAGGTCGTTTCTGTCCATTAGTTTTGGTCTATGTTACACTGAATGACATCAAAGGTCATAAACATTTTGATATGTCTGATTGTTGGAACATCCATTTTTCTTAATTTTATATAAATTTTTACCAAATTGGAGTGTTGAGTACCCACATTCATGTCCATGTCTTATGGCTTGGACATGGATACTTCACGTGTAACATAGGTTTTGGTGAGAGGGACGCTTAAACTAATCAGCTTAGTTGTACACTTAACAACGTTTTGAACATTAATTAGCTTTCAAGAGGTTAGTCCTTACCTTTTAAGCACTTTAGTTACTTTAGTCTCAATATTTAAAGACTAGGTATCACTCTTAAAAGCAAAATGGAGTCCCTCTTACCAAAGATAAGAGATTCACAGGTACTTTTCCCTATTTCAAACCTATGCCAATATCTCCATTTGTTCACTGATGCATTATATGTAAGTACATGACCGCAGAAATTAGGTACCTTGAGAAGTTGAGATTCACCTCGTTATTGTCTGTCAAGAGCTACTTTATGGTCTTGTGTGGTTCACTGATAGAAAGGTAATGAGAATGCTAATATCAATTGGAATTGAATTGGAATTGAATGGAAATAATATTACTATTCTTATGTTTTATTTAGACAATGAAGTCAATATGATGATGGTAAAATGGAAAACAAATCAAAGTCTTTATTGCATAGAACACTGCTGTCAACTGCTCATGGAGGACTAACTTGGCCTAGGAACAGGAGGCAACTAAAATGGATATTCAGTTGGTTACTTATCCAGGGATCTAACATTTTTTTTTGTGCGTAAAAATTGAATGGTTTGGACTTGCAATTATTGTTGGGTCTTACTAAGGTTAAATGGAGGGTGTGTTATGGTGTTGGATTGGATTTTATGGGCCAAGAATGTTTAATTGGCTTTGTACAAGTACACTTGTTCTACTGCTTGAGAGGTGTGAAGTCTTGTTTATTCTCTACTCGGACATAAGAGGGTTGGTCGTTTATAGGGATGTCTTTGTAAATGTTCCAAAGATTATAGAAAAGATATTTGTAAGATTTTCTCTATCTGTATGGTTGATCTTTGACTTGTGGCTAGTAAATAGTGGAATTAGTCTAGTAATAAATTAGAAGTATTTTTTATTGGAACCATAGTAGGTCAAGAGGAATGAGATTTATCATCCATGGAACAGAATCAAATCTATTCTGTAATCCTATAATTGGTACATCAAAGGCTTAATTCTTGAACTAAATTTAAAGGAAATAATCCGCAAAACTGTCCCCTTTTTTAATGCATAACATTTCTAACTCAATCTGGTAGCTTATATGCAGAATGAATTACAAAATGGAATATGCACATTCACCTTTTTCTTTTCCTCTTACCACTTTAACACATTTCAAATGGTCGTATAAAATGCATTTTGCTCCTCACTTTTGAGAAGCCTTTATATTTTGTTATTTTTATTCATATTATGTTTGAAATATCTGATGAAACTATTAATGTGCATTCAGCTGGGTTCGTGGAGCAAGCATTGGGTGGCATAGTGATGATAATAAACCTTATCTTAAACAACGTGACTTCACGGTGCGTATATGTCACTTCAGACAACCATTTCTTAAACATGTGTGTGCACACACACACACACACACTAAAAATATACAGACATACAAGCACTACCTACTGATGAGCTTTATATTCTAGCATGTGCTCCATGGATGTTGTCTCGAGTCCAGCCCTAAATAGCATATACACCTTGTATATAATCGAATTGATTTCAAAACATCATGTGGATTGTATATAACATATGTAGATAATGTACATTCATTTATATACAAAGTGCAAATACACTAAAGATATACATATGTATACTCCATGTACAAGCTAACGTGTTATTTTGGGGTTAAGTCAATTACGTACAATAAATACATGCTATTTTGGGGCATCAAATATGTCGTCTCTACTTGCTTCCTCTGCAAGTATTGATCATAAGCTTTCTGCATACATAATAGATGAATCCTATTGATAATATAGGATTTTACCTCTCATGTTATGCACTGCTTTCTGCTACTTTTTTTCTCTTTGTTGCATTGTTACCATCTATAAAGATTTTTCTATCTGCACTGACTATTTTTTATGCTGATTTTAAAAGGCAGTTTGTTATTTGAACACCTATGAGAAAGATTTTAAAGGTGGACTTTTCTACTTCCAAGATGGGGAGCCAAAAACTATTGCGCCCATGGGTGGAGTAAGTGAAGATTGTCAATGATTGCTTTAAGTTGTCTTTTTCTTTGCATGTGCTATGGTAATCAAATATCCATAATTTATTTGAGGTTGATTATTGGTCTTCTTACATAATTGTGGATTGTCATGAGGCATATTCTTTGTTAGGATGTGGTGATATACACAGCTGACAACCGCAATACTCATGGTGTTGATGAGGTAACTTATACTCTCTCTCCCTTCCCCCCTCCTCTATCTTCAAATTTATCTAGGTGCAAGTTCTATGGCTCCAATATTTTTCATAGATCTTGACACAAATTTTAGCTATTTAGATTCAGTTAATATAAGTGGCTATGAATGTTTATCTTTTCAAGTATTATCTTCAGCTTTATCACATTGAAACTCTATGCTCTCTTCAGTCTCCACCCACTTCCATCCCTATAATAAGTGAAACACACCTATCCGATCTTATTAATTATTGTTAATCAAATCAAGAAAGATAAATAAAATTTGAGTACTCAGACTTATACTCTCTCTCCCTTCCCCCCTCCTCTATCTTCAAATTTATCTAGGTGCAAGTTCTATGGCTCCAATATTTTTCATAGATCTTGACACAAATTTTAGCTATTTAGATTCAGTTAATATAAGTGGCTATGAATGTTTATCTTTTCAAGTATTATCTTCAGCTTTATCACATTGAAACTCTATGCTCTCTTCAGTCTCCACCCACTTCCATCCCTATAATAAGTGAAACACACCTATCCGATCTTATTAATTATTGTTAATCAAATCAAGAAAGATAAATAAAATTTGAGTACTCAGAAGGTAATTAAACTTTTTATATTGAGCTGTTCCAAATATATTTCAGGTTTTATTTTTTAGGTGTCTTTGCAATAATTAATTGAATGAGAGAGGAGAGAAGTTTGATATATTGTGCGGAGGTAGATGATTAGAGAAAGAAAAGTGATGAAAGGCATGTTAGTCCAGTAAATGTATGAGTTATAGTCTTATAGATAATGCTTAAAAATTTGGGTCATGTACCTAGTGTATGAGAGAGATCTATTGCTGAACATTTTGGCTTGTTATGTTGCTAGACACCTCTATCTGAAATATTTCTTGTAGTTCATATATCAATTACATTATCTACTATAGGCAATGTAACTGTCATTTGCAGCTCCTATCTACAGTACTAGAAACCTGCATTTATACCTGTGTCTGGAGACATAACAAGCAAAATGCTATATAACATACAAACGTATATTCATGCATGCAGGCACCTACATGAATAAGGATGGTTGAATGGAAATTTTATGCTAATAAGCATGTAAAGACTAGGAATGGAAATGGGTCGGTTTGGGTTAGATTTGAACCGACCCAAACTGACCCACAGGCCAATATGAACCGATCCATTTCACGACATTTGGGTGCGGGTGATATTTGCGGGTCAAAAACTGGACCCATTGACTTTTTTTTTTAATGAAACTGTAATCCTATATTTATATTGTAGCAACAAACTTACAGTAATTGAAAATATTAATTTTAGTATATTTAATTATATAATCATTTAAAATAACATTATTTTACGAGAGTTGAAAGTTAAACTAGTTCTTAAAGGATTTTTTTAAACTATTTTTTTTTCTCAATATATAATTACATCGAAATTGTGCAAAATATAATGGAATTCTTACAAATGTGGTATTGCATGATCCTATTTATACATTCTACTGAAATTTTGAAGGAATCTTTAATTGAACTTTGATATGATATTAACATGAGATGTCGAGTTCATGCACAATTGTTCAAGAAAATAAAAATGAACTCCTTTGATATTGTATAAGAGATTATTGTATTTTCAAAGTAGAATATACGATTAGTTTTGGAATGATTATTCAAGAAAGGTCAACAATCATTAAGTCTTCTTCTTTGTCTTTATAAGAAGAATCAATATTCTCTACACTTTCAAACTCACTAATATTATACTTTGGAAACTTTGAGACGGATTTTAATGGTGAACACACAAACAAGAATGATTAATGATTAAACAAACTAATAAATTTAACAATAATTGTATAATACAAAATATTCAAATCATCAAATTGAGGCCAAAGCTAATTTTGGGCACACATCAATGCCTCTATTGTGGATGACTTCAATCTATTGTGTGTATGTTTATAGAATAAATGTTTAGCACAAGTGGTAGGGTTGTGTCTAGCATCGCAGTAGATTGAAGTCATCCACTGTAGAGGAATAAATGTGTGCTTAAGATTGACTTTGGCCTCAATTTGATGGTTTAAATATTTTATATTATGTTATTATTGTTAAATTTGTTAATTTGTTTAATTATTAATAATCATTCTTGTTTGTCTTTTCAATAGTGAAATCCATTTCAAAGTTTCCATATTGATGAGTTTGAAGATGTGGAGGATATTAATTCTTTTGATGAAGACGAAGAAGAGGACCCAATGACTGGAGGCCTTTTTTGAATAATCATTCCAAAGTCCAAAGCTAGTAGTATATTCTACTTTGAAAATACAATTATCTCTTATACAATATCGAAGGAGTTCATTTTTATTTTCTTGAATAGTTGTGCATGAACTTGACATCTCATATTCAGCTTCAATTAAAGATTCCTTCAAAATTTCTATCGGAATGCATATATAGTGTCATGGAATATCACACATTAGAAAGAATTCCATTATATTTTGCACAATTTTGATATAATTATACATTGAAAAAAAAAACCTAAAGGGTTTAAAAAAATCATTTAAGAACTAATTAACATTCAGATCTAGTAAAATAAATTATTTTCAATGATTATGCAATCAAATATACTAAAATTAATATTTTCAATTATTGTCACTACAATAAAATATAGGATTACAGTTTCATTAGAAAAAAGGAGGAACAAGAAACCAAAAAAAAGAGTGTTCAGCGGGTCGGGTTTGACCCATGGATATCATCCCAATCCAAATGCTCTGAAATGGATCGGTTCATATTGTCTTGCAGGTCAGTCCCGGTTGGGTCAGATCTGGCCTGAACCCACCTGTTTCCATTCCTAATCTCAAATGCTTGAAAGATTTTATTCTCTTGAGATAGTTCAGCCAACTTATCCTGACCTTTAATCACTTGATATTTTTAAGTTCTGTTTTACTGATGCTATTTTGTTCTTGACAGATTAGTGGTGGTGAAAGACTTACACTGACATTGTGGTTCAGTCGTGATAGTGCCCATGATGAGGACACTAGACTTATCTCTCGTCTGTCACAGAGCTCACTTCATAAGAACATTTGTAATCCATGGCTTCCTTCGCCAGCCTCTATTAATATGTACTGGTTTTCGCTTGGCCAAGCTTCCAGTGACAAAGTGGGTTTTGATGTATGCTGGGCAAGGTTGCATGTTTTGGGATTTGACATACTCTATTCACAAGATGAGAGCTTACCTTCTGACATCTCAGAGTTACTGATGGAGCCACTGCGTTTGGCCCGGAAATATGAATTTTTTGACTATGAATTTACAAACATCTTGCATGCACTTCAGGTAATATACTAATGCTCCTTTTTGAAATTATTATTGGCCATTTTCTCAATAGTTCAAGTGTTTTACAGAATTGTTTCTCAACACTCTTTTAAAACGGTATTAGAGTTAGAGTAATTTTGTGCAAATCTTAATAACCTTAATTGTTGAATTTCAAATGTTGGGATTGCATGGTGCATGAAACTAATACTTTTAGGAGAGTAATAGATGTATAAATATTATTGGTCATTTTTTTGTGAGTTGGTTTCTTAACAACTTTTTACTCTCTTTTGCAAGTAATAAGGGTTATAAAATTTATTTTATGATGAATTGAATACAATTAAATTGTTACTTCTCTGACTACCAGTTGCATTTATTTCTATTATTATTCATTGGTTTTAAGGCCAATAGCATGCTAGAGCACTAGTTCTTGAACTTAATTTTGCCTTTACATTATAATATCTTTTTGGCATTTCATTGTCCTTGTTGAATCAATATGACCAGGTGGTGCAATACTACAATTGGAAAGTCACAGAACTGCGAGGTACTGAAGTTAAAGTAGGAAGCCACAAGGTGGAGCAATTATCAAAATCACAGGAGAGCCAAATTAAGAGTCATAAAGTATTGTTTTTGAAGGATTATCATCCAGCAGAGACAATTTTGAGACCATTGAGTTGTGATTCAAGCATGGATCAACACTTTGATTGGGCAGATTTTTCTGTTGCTATTGCCTTATGGGAAGGTTATGCATGCAAGTTGCACCAACAAATAATAAGAAGCTTAGAGCATTGGAAATCCCATCAATCTATGTTCACTATTTCATTCGACTGAAACGGATCACTGGTTCGTCCACTGGAGGTCAGATTTTGATGCTTGTTTAACACCAACATATGAACATGTGAAATTTTGTTATATAGGAAACAGAACCAGTCATACACTGGAGTGATCTCTACATATATATACATTTAAGGTTAAGCCTTATTCTTCCAATTAACACTTACTGGTTATATATTTTATTTTTTCAAATTATGTTGACAAAAATAATAATAAAATATTTGTTTAACGAGTTAACTTGTATTGTCATGTCGTGTTTGATATATTTATGAAACGAGTTATGCGTGTCATGTCAAAATCATATCGTGTTACTCGTTTTCTATCATGTTCCTGTGTTGTATTACAAATTGCCACCCCCCAATAGTTGGTTTTGACCGACTATAGTAGGTGAACTAAGGTTGAAAAAAGTAGATATATAGGGTAAAAGATGTTGAAAAATAGGAGGAAAAAAAGGTAGAAAATTAACGAAATTTGATCTAATTTTGGTGACTGGTTATTACATATTAATGCAACCTTTTGGTGGTGCTCTTTTTAATAAAAAGTCATATTTGGTGCATTTTGACCCATTTTGGGTCCTTTTAGGTAAATTCATTCCTTAGTGCTTAAAGGCATCTTTTGTCCTTGTAATCTGAAACTTGTTTGATGGATGAACATATTGATTATTGTTCTTTCCTCAATTATTCTTCTCTCCTAAAATCCCTAATGTCTTATTCAAACCCTTGTTCTTTCCCTTCCATGCTGCATCAAGACACACAAACGTACATACATTTTAGATATATTTTATTTTGTATGTTTTAATCTATGTTATGAAAAATGTTAAGAATATGTGAAAATAGCAAGTCTATAGTAATTTATAGGCATGCATAACAATAATACCGTTAACAACATTAAATTTTGATTTTTGATAGAGCTAGAGCAAAAATGATGTTAAAGGTATTTTTAGTCTATCATTTAAGGGAAGACATTTATTTACACATCTGAAACAAGTTGTTTGGAGAGACTCCATTTATGTAATACAACTCCAAAAACATCATAGAATACAATATTGGCCTCATTCTTAGTTATTTCCACTGACATAAAACCTTGGCCATCATAGTACAACTTCAACTCCTCTGGTTTCCACCATTTTATATCTCCTCTCCATGCCTTGGACCCACCTCCACTTGTTAAAAATTGGATTTTACTGAATCAAAGAAACAAGCCAAAATAAATGGAGGGAAAAAAATGAATATTATTTATTTATATTTCTTTATAAGATTTACCTCTCACTATCACTAATGTGTTCCAAACAATGATCATGCCCATTTACATAAATATCAACATTATTTTCCTGTAAGAAACATATGTGAGTATCATACATTTAGAGTTTTATACTACTTTGTAGAACAAAACAAAAATAGGTTTTCAGATTGAGTACGGCTTTCGATCACAAAACGCACTTGATATGACAATCTCAAATTGGCTCAACTGTAATGTCTAATTGAAGTTTAACATATACAATTAAATTGTGTCACATAATAACTTGTTTTACTTATAAAAATTCGTTAGTAAGAGATTGCAAGGAATGCGATTCTTACGCTAAGAATTGGGAGAAGCTCTGTTTCAAGCTCTGTAGTGTTACCATGATGTCCAGCGCTTTTGATTGTATGGTGACCTACCACTATCTTCCACTTTGCACTTGAATGTTTTAGTGCTGAATCCAGATTCTATAGCAATGCCATAAAATAAAACAAACACACTCTAATTAATCCCTTCATGTCAAAAGAAAAAGAAAAGAAAAGGTATAATAAATTTATCTAGAAAGAATTTTTTTTGGCATTGATAATTTAAGGATTATAAGTGTTGGTTATTTTCGTGAACAAAATATTTGCATGTAAACTTGTTTTTAAACTTGCTATCAAGTTTATTAAACAAAGTCGAAAAAATGTCAGAATTTCAGATAATCGTACTTCACGTATATTTGTTACAGCAATGACATATAAGATTGTACTCATGCATTTAATAACATATGTTTATAATTCTGAAAGTATTTTTACTGCTAAAATATTTATTTAAGCTTGAATCAATTTATGAAATTACCATTTAATCTATTCTTTAATGTGTTTTATTGTTTTGAATATATATCTTAAATTTTAAACTAAAATATAGGATAAGATATATGCCAAAATATAGAATAAAATATATGCTAAAATATTAGATAAGATATAACCTAAATTATAGGCTAAATCTTAATTAAAAATAACTCTTCTTTAAATAAGAGTTTTCTTGATTAATGAATCTATTTTAATATAAATCTTCTTTAAATAAGAGTCTTCTTGATTGACGAGTATTACTAATACTATTTGTAATAGAAAAGATATTTATTAGTTACATAGGTTTAAGGGTTTTAATTTTTCCTATATATAAAACCTATTGCTCATTGTTTCAATCAACCACATTTTCTTCTTAATATCTCTCTTGTTTTGTAAATATAAGATTATAATTCTTTATACTTCTTTATTTGTAATTTATCAAACATTGATGGTTGTATTTGATTGAATAATAGGCCTAATTAGTTTATGATAATTTGATCATAAGTTCTTATAGTTTTTTCTTTATTTTTGTTTTTAAATTTATTAGATCAAATAATTATGTCTGTCATATTATAATTATTTGGTTTGATTATTAATCTTTAAAGAAACTATCATTAATGAATTGTGTTTAACTGATTGTTCTAGGGTTGACAATTGATTTTGATTTATCTAATATAGTTATTAAATAATTTGTTTAGGGTTATTCATTATTAAATATATTCTAAAACACATACGAACATTTTTGCTTTTGTGCTAACCCTTTTGCAATTGATTCGTGAACGTAACTTATTGGTGGAAAGCTTATTAGAATGTTGTTCTATATATTGCTCATGTTAATATTATAAACTATGAAAATAGAGCAGAGACTTATAAATAAAGTACATTGTGACAGTATCCTAAGGAAGGTAACATAAAACCGAGTTTGTACTTAAATATTTGTTTTTCATAATGAAAAGTTAGGTGCTTTAGTGGTTTTTCTTTTTAAGTTATGGTTGTGACCTAAGTTATTTATATTTAAAATTATTGTGTGTTATTGTTTAATTTTTTTGCTTTATTCTTACATACGATTGCATGTCCGATCGCTTTTTTTTAAGTTATTAAATTATAAATTAATAAAAATTAAAAATAACTTATTCATCATCTTTTAAGTTAATTAAGTCCGTATTTTATAAACTTTTAATGGTAAAACTTTACATAGTTTCAAAGTAATATTTAGATAAGAAGGTTTTATCTTTAGTTAGGATTGAGTTTTATAAATATTAATAAGATAGTTTGAGTTGAATCTATTTTGTAATAAAAAAAAAAAAATTACACACCTGTGTGACAACCTCACACACATGTGTAAAGTGATTATATGGTTGTATAAATGATTTAAATATTTTTCAATGTAATAGACCTAATAAAGTTTTTGAGAGGATTTTTGACATTGATAATTATGGTCAAGCTTTGTAGAGTTTAAGAGTAATATTTCAATCAGAAGGTCAGTTTGGCAAATATTAATAATGTATTTTTAAATAGATCTATTTTGCAATGAAAATAAAATAAAAATACTTTTGTGACCATGTTACGTATGTGTAATGCGGTTACACGTGATTGTAAATGATTTGAAAATTTTTCAATGCAATATGCCTAATTTAAACTGTGAAATTGTGAATTTTTACCACTGAGTTTTCTGAAGTTACCTTTAAGAGACATGAAAGGTAATGCTGCCTAGGCAATACACCTCTCCAATCATAGGTATGTCCTTTAGGATTTGTAAAGTACTCATCTACAAATGGGGTTGTATCCACAAAGAAAAACTCTACTATTTCTGCATATGAAAAGAAGAAGTAAGAAAAATGAAATCTTGGTAAAATATTGTTATTAAATTCCATAACAATCTTGGTAAATGGATTGTAACAACCAAACATTAACATGAAGAAAAGCATAGAGCCAACTTGGATGGCTCAAGATTTTTCTCTCACAATGTGATATAACTGAGTGTTAGTTTTGGTTTAACCATTAGCTCAACGATGAAATTACATGGGTTTGTATTGATGTTGTTTGTAGACATATTTGTTATGAAATGACATCGATCCTTCCCATTTAGAAAAAAACAATTCCACAGCAGTGCAGTAATTTTTCTACTCAAATGATATTTGATAAAGTTCGAAATTATGACTTGAAATAAATAAGATAAAATTTCATTAACAAAATCACAACTAATAAGTAATTTCTTAAAATTAAGTACTTATTGATGTAAATAAAAAAAAAAACAATGAAGAAAATAATTGCACTACGTTACCTGCATTTATTATGAACGATCTTAAGCAATTCCATCTTCGATCAATTTTCCTTAGGACACGGCTCAATTGAGCTTTAACATTCCCACGATAATCATGGTTCCCTAAAACTGCCAATATGATGAATTGTAAATGTTAATTAAGAGGACCAAACATTCTGATATTTGTTTTTTATTTTTCTAATTACGTCAATGTAACAATTGTTGTCAATTAATATGTAAAATGAATAATTATTTTGCAGTGTAATAACAAATTTGTTTTTGTGGGTAATGAAAGTACGTGTGTTTCAACACTGCGTCATAATTATATTTATACTATCAGTGTATAATTATTATTTTAAAAAAATTAACATGCATGTGAATTGATTATGTAAATATTTACAAATAATAAAATAAAAATATTAAGAAATAATTGGAAAAAGAAATGTTACCAATATACCACTGTTTCTGCAAACTTGGGGCAGTGTAGATATTGGAGAAGGATTCATTGAATGCTGAATCATCCACACCAGTTAAACCATTATCATAAAAGTTGTCACCGGTTGATATGACAAAGTCTATGTCTAGCTTCTCTCCAACTAAACCCATCTGCAATTTTACAATTTATAAATTAAACAATTAACGAATTAATAAACTCCTTATTAATTGTGGTTATATATATATACTTTACTTTGCCCTTTTCATGTAACTCAAACCTAAAATATATATATATATATTGTTTTGAGAGAAAAAAACATCTCTAGATCGTTTTATTTTATCACCTAAATCATTGATTTAATAAGATATATCAAATTTTAAGTTAATAAGAAGTATGAACAAAACAACTCTTAATAATCCGGGTAAAAAACTCTCTCAAAATAATGATTTTGTGCGTATAACACTAACCAAGATACCAATTAGGTTATCTTAAAAAAAACCCAATAAACTTCAAAGAATTTGACTAAAATAATTCAATGAATTGGATGCATTATTTTGTATTTTGTGTTGCTTTCCATTCTTTCTCATCTAATAAAACGACTTATATATATGGACTTTTATATGTAGTTTCATTTTGTTAAATTATTTGTATCAATGTATATCTACTACATTTTTTGTAAACCTACCAGTCAATAAGTAGTATTGCAATTTATTAACCAAAATAGTATAAATAAATAAATAAATTTAAGTAAGTAATAAATATTTTATTACATAAGAATGTCTCTTTTAAGATTAGCCTTATAATTACGCTTCTTCTTCTTCTTTTTTTTTTTTTTTTTTGAAGCTTGATTGTTTTGTATTGTTCCCCTCCCCTCCCTCTATAAAGGTTGATAAAAAATAGAAATCAGGTTTCTCCACAAAATGTTTATAATTAAGGTTGATAAAAAATAAATAAATAAACTAGAATATATATATATATATATACTTTTAGTCGATTGGTATATTGTAGAACATATATGCCAAGTTTATTTTTGTTTCGATGATTAAATACATAAAATTAAACAAAGTTAATTAATATAGATAATTAAATTCCAAAAGAAAACTATAATAATGAATTAATCTATGGAAGAAGAAAAAAACAAGAATAATGAATGAAAATAATTAAAGCAATAATTAATAAGACTAGCTAATCAATAGTAAACAAAACCTGGGTGGCCACTTTGGATTGGTTGTAGAGGCCTCGTCTACCCCAGTCACCAACAACCAAGAAACTAAGAGATCTATCATCTTTCAGTGGATGTTTGAAACTTTGAAGCTCATCTATTGACGCAACAAAACTAAGAAAAATGATATCAATGAAGAGGAGTAAAGAAGAAAACATTAGTGTTCTTTGAAGAGAGGCCATGTCTTGATTTGAAGAGTTAGGACTTAGGATATGTTGTTTTGTTTCGACAATTCCTTCATTATAGTAGGAAGAAGCCTTATATAAGGTGTTTAATTTTATTTTTTTAAGATATAAAAGGCTTAGATCCAATCAATAAATGAAGAATTTTGTTTTTTTAGGTATTCCAAATACTATTCTTTATAAAGAAATAAGAATAAAACAAAAAAATTATGTATAAGAGAGAAAGAAGGGCAAGAGAATTATATAAATTTAATTATGTTTATCAATAATAATATATATATCATTTATTTATTCATAAACAAATATACGAATAAACATAAATAAGGTTACAGTTTTCAAATAATCTTTTACTCACAATTAGTTTAGTTTTATATTCGTATGTATAGATAATGAATATTTTTATATATCATAATTATAATTAATATGATAATTTTTATATGATTTATCCCAAAATTATAATAAATAAATTTTTTCTTATTAAAAAAAAAAAAGTAGGTTCGCGTATCTTTTGGGAAAGAAGTTCTTTTTATTATGTCCTTTTGATCAGCGGAAAGAAGAGAGGTTCATAATTCACATTTTATTGTAATGAAAACCATAAGATATCCTATTAAATAAAACAAGTTAAAATGAACACGTAACTTACAAAGTAATTAAATATTCACACATACACATGATATAGTCATTTTGGGATACCAATCATCTATTCTTGCATTTATCAATAGAATGTGGATGAAAATCAAAAACAATTTAATAGTAAATCTTTTAAGATTTGATTGATATTTACGTAATATCTAAAATTTAAGTTAATAATTTATTTAATGCTAATTTTTTAAATTAATAAAAATAACAATTTTTTTTTGAAGAAAATACTTTTACATATAATATTTGTTTATTTTTATTAATATGAGTCGTTATCTTGTAATTACTTCTTATATGTTTTTTATTTTTATAAAAATAAATGATCAATATAAATCTATTCCGCCAAATATCCATATCTATCTAAGATTCTTTCCTAGAATCAAAATCTTCTTGATTATTTCATTAAAGATAAACAAATATATTCTAAGCAATACATCAAAAGAAAAAGAGGAAAACATAGCCTTTAACCATCGGTTATGGCCTTAAAAAATTTGTTTGTGTAAAAAAAAAAATCAAATTCAATCCTTGCACTAATTTGAATGGTTATTTTGCTACTATTTCTTAATTCATCATTCATTTAGTATGAGAAATGTAGTTATTTTAAATCAAATATTATTTTTTTACAATATTAAATGATACTAAACAACCAATATACAAAAATATAAACCACTACTCTACAAAAATGAGACTACAGGGTAAAACACTTACCATACAAAAATGTAAATGCATGGTTTGTTTACGAGTAAGTAATCTTTCACTAATATTTCATTATTTGTGCTCAAATTTTGAAATTAGTCATTTTAAACCTAAAAGCATGTCAATCTAGTCAATCATGTGTAAAAGCTAACCATATGACAAAACTAACAATTCAATTCTTAATAAAACATATAGACGATGTTTGGTTTACAGAATGAAATGAGAATGAGAATCGAATGGAATGAAAATGAAATAATGTTGTTTGGTTTGATCATTGAAATAAAAAAAGGAATCAGTATTACAAGTTTAGGGTTTAAGGTTTAAGGTTTAAGGTTTAAGGTTTAAGGTTTAAGGATTTAGGATTTAAGATTTAAGGTTTTGGGATTTAGGATTTTGGGTTTTGGGATTTAGGTTTTAAGGTTTAGGATTTTGGGATTTAGGGTTTAGTGTTTTGGGATTTGGGATTTAGGGTTTTGGGTTTTTAGATTTGAATTTAGGGTTATATTTAAGATAGAGGTAAAATTAGAAAAAAATTTGAGATAATAATAGAATCATGATTACTAAAAGAGGAGAAGAAATTGTAATTTTTTTTTAACACTATCAATTTTGATTCCTTTTCGTTCTCTCAAACCAAACACAACAATATAATTGTTTTATCTTTGCATATTTTTAGATAAGGAGGATCCTATTACATGAGCTCTCTTCTTAGTGGATCATTCTATTATTATTATTATTCCATTTAAAATTTCAATAATTAAAGACAGTATTTATGTCTCACACTTAATCTAGTTTGATTTTTTTTTCACCTAAATTTACATTCAATGATGATTTCAGGTTTCTCTTGTAAAGTTTTGGGATGTGTACGTTCTAGATGTGATATTTTTGGTTTAGGTAGATACTTCTACGGTTGAAACATAGCCAAAAGTAAATAACAAACAACTCCTATCACAAACTTGAAACCAATTCAACAAGGTCTTCATTATCATCGTCATCATGACATCCACATCAGCTTCATAATCAAACTAACAATCAAAATCTAAAAGTACCAATTAAACACGAAAATCACCCTCTATTAGAAGAACGTACCTATAGAGGATAGTCATAACACAACCTGATACAAGTAATCTTAGAGATGGAGTTTTGACGAAGGAAATGTATATGAGAAAGATGGGATTACGTCAGAATAAGAATAATCTTCCTAATCATTGTTGAATCACTCACGATTACTGGTCGATTACGGCATCAAAAGTTTATTATTTCTTTGAGAATATGGAACCACAAAAAGAGTTCAAAACTCAGTTTTTTTTTTCATTCAACAATAATTTGTCTTTACAAGTAGAAGTAGGGCTTACGTATTTATAGCTGCATGAAATTAAAAATAATAAAAGGATATCCATAAAAGGAAAACATCTTGAGAAGATTGAAGATCAAGAAAGAGAAGATGCAATGAGCAATGCGAGAGAAAGAGAAAGGAAGAAAAATGTTCATCTGATTAATTCTGTAAAAGTTGTGTACAAATACAATAGACTGTTAGCTATTTATAGTGCTGTTTTTACATGAAAATTCTACACTCTTCTATAGTTTTTAAAACTATAGCAACCTATACCTAGTTCTTGTAACTAAACGGTGACCACATTTGTAGCTCTTGAATTAGCAGTTTCAGTACAACTTGCACTGTCTGTGCATGCTTGAATTGCCACCGTCAAGTGCACCAATATATGCACCATCACTTGCATTACTTGATATTGATGACGAGACTCTATTCCCTACATTCTCCCTCCAATTCAGCGGTCTAACATGAATGATGAGTTTATATCGATGAAAACCAAAGAGAAAAATAGGAAAAGCCTTAGTGAGAATATTTGGAGGTTAATTGTTACGAAGAATTAAGTGATTAACAACAAGCTAATTAGTTGAAACACGATCTCGAACAAAATATAAATCTAATTTGACATGTTTGATTTGTGCATAACAAGTAGGATTTGTAGCAAGAGCCACTCTGCTAATATTATTTGATCGATACAAATTATATGCAATGAATACATATGTATACGTATCGCAACAAGTAATATAATGATAAGAAAAAATCGTTACCACAGAGATTATATTATTATAAACTAATTTTTAAATCTAAAAAATAAAAATCAATTTTTTTTTGTTTTTATGTTTTAAGAAAGCAAAATTAAAAGAATTAAAAATAAATAGTAGTAATTAATTAACTCAGATTTTCTAATTAATAAGATATATGAGAAAATATCTAAGAATACTTAATCCCTTACTTTTCTAAACATGTGAATTACTAAAAATTTCTTATATAATTACCATTTAATTATATGATCAATTGAATCTAATATAGCATGTATTTCTCTCTCAATTAAACTACACATCATATAGTAATTAACCTAATTATACTTTCATGTCAATTAAATTGTATATTACTCATTAAGTTCATTAATTATAGATCACATACATAAGAATCATACATCTCTGCCTAGAAATTATGCATGTTATTTAATCAAGACAAATAATTAAATAATTCTCTCAAATCTATTTAGTTGCTTCTATAGATCAATTATTGGCCAAACAATTAATAGCATAAAAATTAGATTAAATAATATTATTAAATTGAAATCATAATTGGGGTAAAATATTAAATCATCACATGTTTAAAATTGAGTTCATAAGACACCTAGATTAATATATTAGTTGGATATAATTTTGTTCATAAAGCTCATATCTTTCATAAAGAAAGACATAAAAATTGATAAATAAAGTAGTAGAAGAAGAAATACAATCAATCTCTTGAATTGTAGCACCAATCTTCTCTTGAATCTCCACCAAAATTGTATATCTTTTTGAATTTTTCTTATTTTTGGGCTCCAAATATTGATAATTTTTGACTCATTAAGGTTTATGGGGTAATTAGAGAGTTAAATTAAGTTTAAGGTGAAATCTAGATCATCAAATCAGCTTAGATCAAGGACTGAGATGAAAGAAAGGAAAATTAATAGCATTGGCCAATAGAAATATGACATGTGGAATGGGAATTCCCTGGGAGAATCAGCGCGTGATGCTTGGTGTGGGAGACTAGTCGTGGTCAATGCATGATGAGTCAATATCATATGATGCAATGTGTTCACAGTTATAGATTTAATGGTGCCCTGTTAGGTTGAATGGACTTAATGGCACCCTATTGGGCTGAATGAACATTGGGTTGACACATGGAATGGCCTTGAGTCACTTGGTACACTCGGCATTGGGAAATTGATCCTCTTTGCTTATGTGGCTTCCATGTGGCGTGTATCTTCATCTCCCTAATTGAGTGGCATCTTTTGATTAGTTCTGCATTAAAACATTTCAAAATATTTCTTTTACCCTTTTTCACTAAAAAGTTCATATTTTAATATTTTTAATTTCAAAAACACTACTTATTAAATAAAACAAACCCAATCTTAATAGAAACGTGAACTGATGACCGTACTTTCATAAAGTCATCACACATTTAATCTTAACTCTTTGTTTGTCTTAAACTAAAGCCAAATCTAGCTAGATAAAATGACATAGGTAGTATATTCATAAATATATATCTATTAATACATGTATAATTTGTAAAAATTATCTTCCTTAAAATTTGTACTATTTTATGACAAGGATGTTCACATATTCATTAATATAAGGATATGCAAGGTTTTTGAAAAATTGATTCATGCATGTGTGTTGCACATAATATCATCCAATGCACTCATGAATCAACCTAAATAAGCATGCTAATCAATTCAATTTTAGAATAGGTCTTATAAGTCTATTTTTTACACCCCTCTCCATTAATATAAATATGCATTTAGCTAAAGATCAATAAGGATTTTTCATACTTGTAATGTAAGGCTTAGGTAGGGGTCGATGAATGAAGACATTTAGGCTTTTTCCACACCTTAGCTTTCTTTTTATTCATCATGTACTTTTTCACTACAATTGAAATTTTACTTCATATTTTAGTGCATCATATCTTATCGTTCTTTTCATATTCTTTTATTTCACATCTTTTATTTTTATAACTTCATAACACCTCTAAACTTATTTTAAATTTATTTTTTTCTTTAGAAGGATAATTGTGTTGTGAGTTTTTCTTTTTTAAAAAGTTACATTACATTTCACCTTACTCTATAACATAAAACATGATTGAATTTTTATCTTTTCATACAAGCTAATGATGCAAGGGTAAGGGTAATATTTATTAGTTAGACACAAAATGTGGCTTAAAGATATAAAATATTCTTTGTTAGGCTTAAATGGGTGATTACAAATATTAACAATAGTTAGCTTGAAAGGTTCAAACGATATAAATAAGGCCTAAATAATTTATCTTGCTAAATACTATTTATAATTTCATCTCAAAGGATGATCAAATAGATTAAAACATGGTAGATCTCATCAACTCATATAACTCATTACAAATTGTCTCTCAATAAGAACACTAAAATCAATCATGAATATGTGCATAAAAATTTGAATCAATTCAATCAAAACTAGAAAACATATCACATGATTAATGTAATTATCTTAACAAGCATGTTACATTCCTTATCTTAGTCATGACAAAAAAAATTTATCATTGGGTTCATACATTTCATATCAAGCATGAATGCATTTAGTTTTCACATATTTATCAATTTCTATCCAAATTATGATTAAAAACACCCTAAATATAAAAAATAAAAACTTTCATAAAAATTGAAAATGCGTACTAAATACTAAAGTAAAGAATGAAGTTTCCTCCCCCAAACTTAAATTGCACATTGTCCTCAATATGCACATATAAATATGAAAAAAGTAAAATGAAAGAAAACTCTTTTAGTCCTGGCACACTATATTTGTCGTTAAAACTGCTCAATCTTGTTGTGTCATTACTCTCCATATTTATTCACCTACAAAACAAAAAAATATATAAGTAAAATAATGTTGGGTTGTCTCCCAACCAGCATCACGTTTAACGTCCTTGACTAGACGGTCATATCAACTCCTAAGTACATCTTTTTATGTCCATTTCCTATTGAGGTTACCCGAAACAAAATTTACGTTTTGAATTGTTCAATTATACTTTATATTCTGGTTCAAAAACATAGTACTTAATTTTCTTATCTTGCCAATTTTTTGTTTTTTTGTACTTTTTGGAATTCGTTTTATACTCTTCCGTTTGCTCACTTGATTGGGGATGGTAAGGTAAATGTGTAAGGTCTAAACTTGGTTTCCATTCAATAGATGGTTGGAGCTTATATCCTATCTCAAAACTCTCCACCATAACATTAGGTATACACATGAGAGGTGTAGTCTCCAAATAGTTCATACAATTAACAATATCAATCATAGATTTCATACTTTCAAAATTAATTAAAACAGATTAAGTTGTTTTTTGGTGAGTTTATGATGAGCGAAAACCGGCATCGCCGATTCTTGCTAATACTTTGGTTTTAATATTTATAAAACTCTCGCAAGTGCACGAATCATTTCGTAGAAAATGATAAGTATACTCCCAAGGTCGATCTAAGGAAGGAATGTATGTGGTTTTTAATTTATTATTCAAACTTTTAAAAACGAAATTAAATCCTAAACATCCTGTCACGATAGTTTGGTTTTTGTGTTTCTAATCTAATAACAGAAAAATAAACATAGATACAGATTAAATAAATATAATCTAATAACATAAAAATAAACATAGATACAGATTCAATAAATATAATCTAATAACATAAAAATAAACATAGATACAGATTCAATAAATATTTATGCAAATTTTATCATTTATAATAGTGGAGTATTTATGGATATAATAACTAAATTAATTATGCTTGCTCATATTATCTAGGTTATTAAAGATATAAATTGATATTTTATTGATTCTCCTTTTTTTTATAAATACCACCTTTGGTGGGGTTAGATATTCTTTGTTAACTAAACAAATCAATTAACACCTATGGGTGGGGTTGATAACTAATTTGGTTAATTAAATTAATTCCTTTTTCTAAGAGATTGAAAATGAACCATTTAAATGCCACCTTTGGTGGGGTTAGACAATTTAAACTTTATTCAAGGTGTCCAAATTAAACATAAGAATTTAATTATCCGAGTACTAACTTTCAAGTTTTAAAACCACTATTGAAAACATGTTGTCAATACATTTTCACATAATAATTCTTATAAAAACTTTTGAAATAGAGTTTCACTCTAACTACCGGGCGATTGTACCAACAAATAAAAGAACACTACTCTAAATTAGACCGGATAACTAAACCTTAAAATCTAATTTTCAGATTTAAGTTTGTAATGAAAAATAATATATTTCTCTCTAACATTCTTAATATAAAATCTTGAATAAAAATAAAATCAATTCATTTTAGAAATTTTTACCTATTTAATATTTCGCAAGCATAACAACGTTATTATTACATCATGTTTATAAACAGCCTGCACAGTTAAATTTAATCACAGACAAATTAAATATAACATGTAAGAATAAAGCATAAAAATAACTGTAAAGAAAATAAAATCTTTACAGAACTTCGACGCTATTCCCGTTGCTGGAAAACCTCCAAGCGGAATTTGCACTCCCATTTATTGAATCAAAAAGCTAAATTATTACAAAAACATTACAAGTTCCTCTAAAAAAGAGAAGAACTCTAAAACTAAGAGAATTGAACTAAAAACTAAGAGAAAAACTAAGAGAAAAACTAAGAAAAGCTTAAAAACTAAGAAAGAAACTAAGAAAAACTTAAAAACTAAGAAATGAGAGAAAGAAAGAAGAGAGAAGTGTGTTTTGAAGGTGTGTTTTGAAGTAAAAGGAAGGGGGGTATTTATAGGTGAGGATGGAGAGAAAAAATGAGTAAAAAAATGTAAAAACGCGTAATGGAAATGCTGAGGTCATTAATGACGTCAGCATGACGTCATGGGGGCGGCTGCACGTGAAAAATGGGGCGAAAAGGCATCGGCGCGCGCGGAAGGGGCTGCTGGGCGAGCAGCGCGCATGAACAGTAGCCGCACACGGATTGGGGGGCTGGGGCACGCGGGCATGGGCGCTGGGGCGCTTGGCTGGGCAACTGGGCGCAATTTTCTTCTTTTTGACATTTTTGACCTTTTTGACCCATTTTGTCCAATTTTTCCATGTTTATTGACCTTTCCCCACTTATTTATTAATATATTTGTGATGTATTGCTTCAAGTATTCCTCTTTGAGTGTTTAAGTTGCGTTTTTAAGCCAAAATACCTGAAAAGCAATAAAAATACCCGTGATTCCGAAAAAGACAAATTTTTATAAATATATGATAAAACATATAAATATATATATTTTTAATCAATTAATGTGCATAAAATCATGGTTATTTTAGTGCTTTTTGAGCACTTATAAGTTTACATCGTTGTTCACAACATAATGTGTAACAATCTTAGGTGTGTGAAGTCAATAGATTTTTTTTAAGTTATCATCATGATGAGTAACATCTATCCTTAAGCATTCATTAGCATTATTAATATTATGGGGTTAGATGCTTTAAAAGCTTTAAATATTACTTGTTCATCTTGTACCCTCATTGTTAGCTCAACTTTTTGTACATCAATGAGTGTTCTTCCAGTTGCTAAGAATGGATGATCAAGTATGATAGAATGTTACGATCCTCTTCCATATCTAGTACAATGAAATCCATCGGGGTCGCTCAATTGATCAATCTATCATTTATAATGTTACTAAAGTGGGTTTGACTTTTCCAACCCCCAATCTCTTGAAGACCAATAATTGCATAAAGTTAATTCTTGAACCTAAGTCAGATAGTGCTTTCTCGAAGTTCATGTTCCCAATTGTGTAAGGAATGTCAAAGTTACTTGGATATTTAAATTTTTGGGGTAGTTTTCTACCAAGTATGGCATTACAACTTTCAGTCAAGGTTATTGTTTCATTATCTCCAAGCCTCTTTTTCTTAGACAGGATGTCATTTAGAAATTTGGCATATGAAGGCATTTGTTCAAGTGTGTCTGAAAATGGTATATTTATGTGCAGCTTCTTGAATACATCTAAGAATTTTGAAAAATGATTTTCTAACTTTTGCACTTGTAGTATTTGAGGAAAAAGTATAATGAGTTTGTAGATGTTGCTTTTCTTTGACTGAATTATTTCCTTTCTAGTGTTATGTTTATCCATTTGTTCCTCCCCATCCTTTTTAATTTCCTATTTCTACTCATCCTTTTTAATTTTCTATTTCTCCTCATCCTTTTTAATTTCATATTTCTCCTCATCCCTTCAAGGCTGCATTTCAATGCTCCTTACCATCTCTTCTTAGGTTTATAATTTTGTCACTTAGAAGGTTTGATGAGTGCTCAAAAAGCATTAAAATAACCATGATTTTATGCACATTAATTGATTAAAAATATATATATTTATATGTTTTATCATATATTTATATAAATTTGTCTTTTTCGGAATCACGGGTATTTTTATTGTTTTTCAGGTATTTTGGCTTAAAAACGTAACTTAAAGACTCAAAGAGGAATACTTGAAGCAATACATCACAAATATATTAATAAATAAATGGAGAAAAGTCAACAAATACGGAAAAATTGGACAAAAAGGGTCAAAAATGTCAAAAAGGGGAAAATCGCGCCGCCACAGTGCCCAGCCGCGCACAGCACGCCCAGTCCCGCGCCAAGCCACGCGCGCCATTACTGTTCATGCGCGCGCCCCTGCGCGCGTCGATGCCCGTTTTGCCCCATTTTTGCACGCATCCGCCCCCATGGCATCATGCTGACGTCATCAATGACCTCAGCAATTGAACTCCACGTTTTTGCCATTTTTTATCATTTTTTCACTCACTTTTTCTCTCCATCCTCACCTATAAATACCCCCTTCCCTTCACTTCTAAACACACCTCAAAATACATTCTTTTCTCTCTTTTCTTAGATTTTTAGTTTTTCTTAGTTTTGAGCTTTTCTTAGTTAATTTCTCTTAGTTTTAGAGTTCTTCCCTTTTTGGGAAGAACTAGTTATGATTTTGTAATTTATTAGCTTTTTGATTCAATAATGGGAGTGCAAATTCCGCTTGGTGGTTTTCCAGCAACGGGAATAGCGTCGAAGTTCTTGTAAGGATTTTATTTTCTTTACAGTTATTTTTTATGCTTTATTCTTACATGTTATATTTAATTTGTCTGTGATTAAATTTAATTTTTCTGCCTGTTTGTAAACATGATATAATAATAACGTTGTTATGCTTGCGAAATATTAAATAGGTAAAAATCTTTGAAATGAATTGATTTTATTTTTATTCAAGATTTTATATTAAGAATGTTAGAGAGAAATATATTATTTTTCATTACAAACTTAAATCTGAAAATTAGATTTTAAGGTTTAGTTATCCGGTCTGATTTAGAGTAATGCTCTTTTATTTGTTGGTAAAATCGTCCGTTAGCTAGAGTAAAGCTCTATTTCAAAAGTTTTTATAAGTATTATTATCTAAAAATGTATTGACAACATGTTTTCAGTAGTTGTTTTAAAACTTGAAAGTTAGTACTCGGATAATTAAATTCTTAGGTTTAATTTGGACACCTTGAATAAAGTTTAAATTGTCTAACCCCACAAAAGGTGGCATTTGGCTAACAATGCTTCATTAGCAGATGCATAAACAATGGTTCTTGCTTCAGTGTTGAGACCATTGTAAAAAGTCGCCATTTGGATCCAATGAGAGAAACCATGGTGAAGATACTTTCTTAGTAATTCTTTGAATCGTTCCTACGATTCATATAAAGATTCCCTTTCATATTGTTGGTATGAGGCAATTTCATTCCTAAGCTTGTCCTTCTTTGTAGATGGGAAGTATTTCATAAAGAATTTTTCCTCCAAATCATTCTAAGTTTTAATAAAATCAAGTGGCAAAGAGTTTAGCGAAGCTCGAGCACGATCTCACAAAGAGAAAGATAATAATCTAAGCCTAAATTCCTCATTAGTCACACCATTGAATTTGAATGAATCTCTAACTTTAATAAATAATCTGATATGTAAATGAAGATCCTTTGTTGATAATCCACCGAATTGTCCAACTGTTTGTAACATTTGAAATATTGCGAGCTTTAGTTCAAACTGATTAGCTTCAATGTTTGGTCTTGTAATATTTAGATTCAGCCCTTCCAACATAGGTAATACATATTCATTCATAGCTTCATCCCTATTATCCATTAAAGGTATCTAGTTGTTCAAATTTAGCTTAATATTGTTTATTTATAATAGATTAGCCTTTTTTCCACTTGGATAACAACTTGTTGTTTTCTTATTGATCTCAAAGTATGCTTAATGTTGGGATATAAAAGCAAAATTTCTCCTTCATGGACTTTGCTCATGCAATAAATAAATAAATATATAAATAAAAATAATAACTAAATAAATTATAATTATAATTACTAAAAATAAATAAAGAAAAATAACTAAAGTAAAATAAAATAAAAATTAATTTTTAATGTTTATAATCCCCAACAACGGTGCTAAAAAACTTAATCGATACAAATTGTGTGCAATAAATACGTAAGCATATGTATCGAAATAAGTAATATAATGATAAAACAATATCATTCCTATGAAAATTATGTCATTAGAAACTTATTTTTAAAATTAAATAAATAAAAATTAATTGTTTTGTGTTTTTATGTTTTAAAAAAGCAAAATTAATAGAACTAAAAATATGTAGCAGTAATTGATTAACTTAGATTTAGCTGCTAAGAAGATATATGAAAAAATATCAAAGAATACTTAATATCCCAATTTTTTAAACATATGGATCATTAAAATTCTCCCATATAATTGCCGATCAATTACATGATCAATTGAATCTAATTTAATATGTATTTCTCTCTAAAGTAAACTACATACCATATAATAATTAACTAAATTATACTCTCATATCAATTAAATTATATACTACTTATTAAGTTCATCAATTATGGATCACATACATAAGATATTTCTACCTAGAAACTATGCATGTTATTTAATCAAGACAAATAATTAAATAATTCTCTTAATTCCATTTAATTATCTTCATAGATCAATTATTGGCTAAACAATTAATAGCATAAAAATCATATTAAATAATATAGTTACATTGAAATCATAATTGAGATAAAATATTAGATTATCACATCTTGAAATTAGTTCATAAGACTCCTAAATTAATAAATTAGCTAGACATAATTTTATTCATAGAACTCATATTTTTTATAAATAAAGACATAAAAATTAATGAAGAAAGGAGAAGAAGAAGAAGAAGAAATAAAATTCATCTTTTAAATTGTAGCACCAATCTTCTCTATCTACCAAAAATGTATATCTTTTTTGAATTTTTTCTCTAATTTTCATTCTTGTTGACTCCAAAAATTGATAATTTTTAACTCATTAGGATTTATGGGACAATTAAGGGGTAAATTAAGTTCAGGTGAAATTTTTACTGTTAGGCCAGCTTGGACCAAAGACTGATATAAAAAAAAGGAAAATTAACAACTTTGACCAACAGAAATGTGACACGTGACATGGGAATTCATTGGGCGAATCAGTGCATAATTCTTAGCTTTGGTGGACTGATTATGGTTAACGTGCGTTGAGTCAGTGCCAGTGGCATATTGTGTTTGCATTTATGGATTGTATGGTGCCCTGATAGGCTGAATGGACGAATCAAGTGATGATGCATGGCACACCCGTTAATCGCTCGATGAAACTCAAAACGAATGCCATGGTAACACGTGACATAGCCCTACATCACTTGGTATAAGTGGTTCTACACAAGTGGTCCTCTTTGCTTGCATGACATCCACATTGTGTATGTCATCAACACCTTGCTTGTGTGGCATCCATGTGCCATTTTTTGATTCGTCCTGCTTTAAAACATTCATAAAAATTCACAAAAAATATATTTTCACCAATTTTCACTAGAAAATTCATATTTTAATATTTTTAACCCAAAAATACTACTTATTGAATAAAAAACAAATATTAAGTAAAAAATGAACTGATGACTCTACTTTCATAGAGTCATCATTATCATACAAAATTGTAGGTGATCTTGGTAAAGAAATTCCCAACTTACTGAGTAAAGATTGAATCTGCATAATTTCAAGTGTGATATTAGCAAGTTCATTGTACTCAACTTTAATGCTTAAGCATGACACTGTACATTGTTTCTTGGAAGACCAATAGATAGGATTAGCTCCTAAATACACAATAAGACCTTATGCAGGTTTGTGATCATCTTTGTTAGATTCTCAATTAGCATTAGCAAAGCCTCAGAGAATTAGGTAATTAAAAAGAAGGTGAAAAACAAGTCTATATGTGATTGTGCCTTTGATGTGGTGTAATATATGCTTCACTGCTTACCAATGGAATTGAAGAGGATTAGGCATATACTAGCATGCCTTTTTAAAACATAACAAACATCTGGATGAGCAAGATTAATGTATTACAAAGCTCTAACCAAGCTACGATAGAAAGTTGGATTGTCAAGTTTATCACCAAAAATAGTTAAGAGAGGATCGAAAGTAGACATAAGAGTTGCAATAGCTTTACAATCCACCATTTTACCTTCTCTAACACCTCGGTGATGTACTTACTTTGAGAAAGCATAAGATCACCATTTGGTAACCTAACTACTTCAATGCCAAGAAAATAATTGAGGTGTCTCAAATACTTGAGAGAAAATCTATGATTCAAAGTAGAAATAAGATATTGAACTTTACGGTCATCACATCCAGTAAGAATAATGTCATTAACATATACTAGTAAATACAAAGTATTAGTAAAAGTGGACTTATTAAAAAGAGATGTATCAACTTTGGGCTTAGTAAATCCCATTTGAATCAATGTGAGACTTATTGTGTCAAATTAGGGTAGGTGGGGTGGGGTGGGGGGAGGGAAGGAATTGCTTGAGAACATATATTACTGTGTTCAATTTACAAACATAATGTTGACGTTGAGTGATCTTCAAAGCCTATAGGTTGCTTCATATAAACTTTCTCATTCAACTTGACATTATGAAAGGCATTGTTAATGTCTAATTGATGAAGATTTCACCATGGGTGATGGTGATATTAAGAATGGTTCTAATAGTCACATGTTTCACAATAAAGATGAAATTTTGGAAAAAATAAAATCCAATAGTTTAATTATACCCAAGGGAAACTACCCTATACTTCCTTTTGTCCAAAGAGCTATAAGCATGATCCTTAGCCCTATACACACATTTAATTCCAATGATGGATCTATCTTGAGGAGGAGGTACTAGAGTCCAGAATAATAGTTCAATAACATTATGTCTAACAATAGTAGTTGAAACTATTTTAGGTTTGTAGATGCCAAGCTTTGAACGAGTAAGCATTGAATGTGTATTAGAATAATTTGATAATAGAAGTGGTAACACTGAACTAGTAAAAGAAGACAAACTAAGAGGTTATTCATTTGAAAAAAAAATTAGGAGGCACAAGGAGGTTTGAAGATAAGGATACATGATGAGAAGTGAGAGTTGGAGGAATAAGAAAAAAAGAATCGAAACAACTAAAATATGATAATTAGGACACTGAGTAGGATGAGACTAAGATGAATTATTGAAATTTGGTGATTGAGAAGTATGTAGGGAAATAGGTAGGGAGTAAGTGTGAAAGGAAACATTATCTTAGACTAGAGATGAACTAGTTTTAGGAACTAAGCATGAGGTAAAAAAGTTCTATAAGGTTTGGAAATATAATTACTTGATAAGATAGAAGGAATATGAGAAAATGGAAACACAAATTCATTGAAAATAACATTTCTATTAACATACAATCTTCCATCCTCACACAACATTTGTATCCTTTGTGCCTTGGGCTGTAACCTAAGAAATTAGAAGGAAATTTTTTTGGTTCCAACTTATTATGGTAAATCCAAACACTTTAAGTAGACAATATTCAAGATTGTGATTAAAAAGTATCTCCAAATGAGTCTTATAATGTAATGTACTATTGCAATATATTATTGAGATAAAAACCAGTATAGAATGCCTCATCCCAAAACTGAATAGGAAGTGAAGCGTGTATATGTCTATGTTTGCGCTTAACGAATCCATTTTTGTTAATGAGTGTGAGGACATGATGTTAAAAGAACAATACCAAATTTAAGTAAGAAAAAAATGAGTGCTTGAAACTCTCCACCCCAATCACTTTAGAATGCTTTAATTTTATGACTTATTTGAAGCTCTACTTGAGCTATAAATCGTAAAAAACCTTCATAAATTGCTCCTTTAGAACTTATTTGTCGTGCAATATTATTGACTCGTATAGGACAAAAGAAAAGCTAACTATTGTTTGGCATTGATATAGTATATAATTAAAATAGTCAATAATATGAAAAAATTTATACTGTGTTTTTTGACCCGGTGGAAGAGATAGGTTTAAGAGGGACAATATACACCTGAAAACTCAACTACATTATATCACTTAAAAACATTAATTTGATCATCACGTGAAAACCTAAGCATGATTTTACTATAATTTTTATTTTTTACTTTTTTAGTTATAAGAAATAAATAAATATTTTAAATACTTTATTTTTCTTATGACAAAATAATGAAATTTGATTATTAATTAAAACTAGAGTTACTAATATAATATTTTCCAATTGATAATATAAAAAATTATTTTATTTATATTTTAATTATTTTGATATTTAATATATATATATATATATATATATATATAAATTATAATATATTTTTTAAAATTTTGTAAACAAAATAAAGGTAATTATCACTATAAATATTTTTTTAACTAATTTTTTTTATATAGAGTATAACCAAACATTGTATAATTTATTGGACTAATTATACAGTTAGCATCAAATGATGTACATGATTACTATTATTCAATACTATATTTTTCAATTTAATATATCTATATTTCTCCTGTTCGATATGGTATACCAAACGTACCCTCAATCTTTAGAAAGTATATCTAGGTATATGTAGAAAACTCATGTATTACCATAATGGGCTATTGAACAAAAACAAGTGGATGGTTAGAAACACCAAGGTATACAAAGAATTAATAATGAAGATTGTGTAAATTATCCCAAAAGGGATTTTTCACATAATCGCACAAATATAGAAAAAAGTATTAATTGGGGCTTTAAATTTGTAGAAATGATGAGGCAATACTCCCCATGATTATGATCTAGAGTATACCCATATCTGTTGATTAACTAAATGATTATTGGAAACAAAATAATCCCCTTTTCTTTTGTGAATCCTTTTTTTCTCATAAATAGAAAGAAGAATAGGTACTTGCAATGGAATTGTAGCATATCTTGCTTTTAATTGACTTGGAAAGCATGACAAAATATCAAAAGTATCTTTATTATCAAGAAAGGGTATATCACAATGATGTAAAGCGTCAACTATAGGTAATGTCGCATGAGCTAACGTTTGATGCCATAGAGATAATTATGGAAAAGAAATTGTAAAACTGGAAAGTGAAATATTAGTATACACAATGTTAAATAATAATGGCTAAGAATTACCATGAGTAGTGAAGCCTTTAGCTAGATCAACATCAAATGTACATAATCCATTATGGAGCATTCCCTTAAGGAAGACAGTTCTTGTCTTCTAATCCTTAACATAAGAAGAGAAGGGGTGAAATTCAAAATACACGTTGTTATCTTAAACAAAATGATACACACTTAATAAATTCTTAATTATCAAAGGAAAATGTAATTTATTGTTCATAATGAATGTTCTATCTTTAATTGCAAACTGATTAAAGCCAACTTGAGCTATATCTAAGCCCTTACCATTTCATATCATCAAATTCTCAGTTCCACCATAAGTGTGTGAAAGAGCCATTTTAGATACCAGATATTCTCATAATTGACTTGTGAAAATTAAGTAGATGGTTGATAAGGAACTTATGGATTAGAATTAGGATTAGAAAGTATGGATGATACAAATGATAAAATGATTGTTGAACACTAGGAAAATAAGGTTAATAAGGTTGGTTGAGAGAAGGATAAGGATGATAGTTTGTGAATGTTGTTAAGAAATCATGAGCATGATTTGGACGAAATGGTCGTTGAGGAATAGAAGCTTGTAAGTGTTGTGATGGAACACTAGTTTGACTAGGCCCCATAGTTCCTCCTGCATAAGGCACATACTTTCTATCAAACCTATAGTAACAAGTTAAAACAACATGCCTTAATTTGCCACAGAGTTGGCATTGAGCCCTTCCATTTCCTCTACCATGTCCAAAACCAATGAATAGTGATTCTATAAGACATATCCATCATTCATCCTTATGGACAAGGATTCTTAGGCGGGAAGGAGTTGATAGATGCTGGACGTGCTAAGCTACGCACACTAAGGGGAGAATACACGAAGCTGCACACAAATGGGCACGCTCGCATGCAGAGAAGAGGCTCAGGCATGTGGCTTTAACCCAGAGCCATGACAATGCTCGATAGAGGAGGGTGACCACCCCAATTAGTTAGGAAGGACCACCAAAGCCGTTAGGAATATGCTTTCAACCTCTGACATGCATGTAGTGGCACGACAATCCCTGCTACCCCGTTTTCCGTTGTTTTTTGTTATTCCCTGTAATTTTCCCTAAACATTTCTTCTCTATAAGGCTATATAGAGAGTCGAGGATCCATGGAAATGACAACGAGAATTAAAGTAACTATCTCTCTCTCTGTGTGTTCTTTCTCTTCCTCAGCTCTTCTCTTAAATTTATACCTAACACACATGTCTAGGTAAATCAGCCATGTAGGATCAAATTTCAATCAAGAAATGCTTGTAGCTCTAGTACCATAAGAAGATTGAAAATTAAGTAAGAGAAGATGCAGAGAATAAAAATGAAATGAGCAAATGCGAGAGAAAAAGAATGGAAAAAGAAATGTTTATCTAATTAATTCTGTAAAAGTTGAGTACAACTACAATAGATATTAACCACATTTGTAACTCTTGAATTAGTTTTAGTATTAGTACCACTACTTGCACAGTCTGCACTTGAATTTCCACCACCATATGCAGTAGCAATATATGCAACACCACTTACACTACTTGATATTGATGATGAAACTCTATTCCTCACACATCTACCTAATAATGACCATGAATTATTGAAAACTAATGCAATTCTTAGTCAACTTTAAAGTTTAAAATTACTCTTAAAAACTGAATAATAATAAAATATAAGTGTTAGTGATGATGGAGGTGAACTGTTAAACACAAAGTGATAAGACAAATAGTTCTTAAAGGTATAAGAACAATGATGAATGAGGTACAGTTGGACAAAAATGACTGAGCTTGATAAAGTAGTAGATATGAATGGAGATGACGAAATAATGGAGACAAACAAAGGTCGATAAAGTAATGGAGATGATCAGAGAATTGATGCAACAAAGAAAGCTAACAGGGAATTGACTAGCATAGGCGAATAATGGAATACAATTATGGATGGAGATGTGATACGTTGGAAGGTGAAGGTTGGAATGATTGAGATCTAGGGTTCTATTTTTAGAGAAAAGGTAGAGCTTCTCTCTCTAAATTTTCTTCTAATTTTTATAGCTCCTTTTTATATAGATTTAGGAGTGTCAAATGGGCCAGCACAACATGGTAAGAACCATTAACTACTAGGCTCGTTGGCTTTTCAGGCAATATGGTACTATTCATTAAAAGTTTGATATAATTAGACATAACCCATAAACATAAAAGAGTAGCACGACAAGTCCCACGATCCATGTTCTTTAATAGACCAGTCTAACACAAAATATTCAATATAAATTACCATAATAAACAATAATAAATATATAAATTTGGCAGTGATATTTAATAAAACTTAGCCACTTCTATGGATCTAGTTGTTTAAAAGTTAAAGGTGGCATATTTTTTTGAAATTTTGTTGTTTAATAACTAAATATGGAAAATAATATTATATATAAATAAATAAATAATGGGTCAAATGGGCCACTAGTCATGTTTCCCTTAAAGCATAGTACAACACGATACATTAAAACCCATAGGTCAAGAATAAAGGTGTAACATAACTTGTATATGGATGATTAGCCAGTACTACAAGCTAAATAACGGGTTGGGTTGGGTCGTGTCTCTTGACTAGCCCAATTTGACACCCCAAATTACATATTTCTTGTAACACCTATTTGATCTTTAAATTTTCTCATGGAATCTTTACTATGTTTAGAATTACAGTTTTTTAAAAATCTCTCTTGGATTTTGAATTAGTTTACTTTAAACATTTATTCTGAATCAATGAATACTTGATTTCCTTTATATTACAAAGAATTTGTTTTGTTATAAATTAGCGAATGCGGAAGCGAGAGTGAGGAGCCAATTTGGATTGCACAAATAAATAATAATGGGTTATGAAAAAATAATAGACAACAAGGAAATAAATGTCACAAAAAGATTTAAATGGTTCGACCTTTCAATATAAAAAGGTTATTCCACTAACAACTACACATCGAGAAAAATTAACTAATAATTAAATAGAGATTACAAACACTAATACCACTTAAAACCAAATCTTAAATACACCTAAATCTCTCTCAATAAATGTAACAATACAAATCAAGAATATGACAACATATCTTGAGAAGAAAATACCCAAATTGCATACCAATAGTAGATGATCAAAAGAGAGAGCAAAGATGACTTGAATAACGAATGTGACTTCAATATTGTGGCTTCTCAATTTATGTTGATCATCTCACAAGTTATAGAGAAGGCCATATATATATATCACTTAAAACCAAATCTTAAATACACCCAAATCTCTCTCAATAAAAGTAACAATACAAATCAAGAATATGATAACAAATCTTGCGAAAAAAAGACCCAAATTACATACCAATAGTAGATGATCAAAAGAGAAAAGAAATATGACTAAAAGATGGCTTGAATAACGAATGTGACTTCAATATTATGGCTTCTCAATTTATGGTGATCATCTCACAAGTTGGAGAAAAGGCCATATATATATAAGTGATTTACATGACTAACAAATATATTACTTTAACAAGAATCATTATTTGATCACCAAGTATATTACTTGATGAAGAATCATTGTATTAATTGTCAAATCTTAATAATATTAGAAATATTTAATTAGGAAACCAAATAAGTAGTATCTTAATCCCACGAAGAAACAACACATTCCATATCTATAATATTATTAGAAATATAATCCTAATTATACTAAGATATTTTGAAGCCAACTAAATGATAAATCTCCACCGTGGCTCAAAATGGAATCAAGTTCTTCAAACAAGAATCCTCCAAAACACCAAATGTCTGTCACCCCAAAGCCCTTTACCTATTGCGAACACCAACTAAGTCTAAGCAATGCTTGAACTTGTCAACAAGAATATGCTTGATTTCACAATTTCTAGAATCTCTGAAGTAGTTATCTTCTTGACAATAATACCACTACAAGATATAATGTTCCCAACAAAGTAATATCTGACACCAAAGTGTTTGGTCTTCTCAAGATACATATTATAGATCAAATGTATCAAACTTTGACAATCATAAAATACAACATAAATGTTCTACTGTAAACCTAGAATACAAACCAAATATATAAACAAAAAAAATTCATTGTTTTTGCTACTATCATATACTTTGACTTTATAGTAAACAAACCAACTGTTAAGTGTAAAGTAGTCCCCCAACTAACAGTATAATAAGAAATGAAGAAAAAATTTGTCAAAAAACTTTCAATAAAATTTCCAACACAAATGAAGTCCATAAAACCAATAACACCATAGTTACTATTAGAACTCCTACCAAAAAACAAGCCAAAATTCAAAGAGCCAATCAAATTCCATTTCACATCTACCAAAGGACCCTTGCAAAAGTTGTCCATAAAACAAATAGCCACACAATCTGCACGTGAAATGCTAGGACAAGTACAAACCATAGCATACAACAAACTTCTAATGGAACTAGCATATGTAATGTCATAACTAAAGAGCAACAAATAAAAATAAACCAACGCGAAGCCAATAAGGGTCACATAATTGTCTTTTACTAAAGACAATAGAATATGGTTATTTTAGTTGCTCCTCTGTCAAATAATTAGTAGAATAATCTAACTTGTCCACTAAAGGTTGTACAAAAGTGCCTAGTTGCACTTTACGATAAGATGCACTCTCAAGCTCCACTTGTTCATTAACATCATTGTCTTTAACTACTAAAGCATACCTCTTTTTCTTAAATGAAGTATTCAACACAAGTGCAGTTCAAGAATATTAATTTAAAAAATAACAAGTATTATAAGCTTTAGCCCAAAAGAATCTACACAATACATCCTAAAATAGCAACACTCTTTTTAAAAGAGTCAAACTCAAAATTTTTGCAACTTCATATTGATGTAGTATACTACATATAGTATGATGTCTCACTACACCATTTATTTGACAGAACTAAGCAAACTAACTCTTCTAAAATACCAAATCATTGTCCCTTCTAAAACACTTGAATTTTTTACCACCAAACAAGCCATGCATTTTCAAGGTACGCATCCATGCCTTATTCAGTAGACAAAAGCAAGCAATATCTGAGTCTCAATAAGATGAAGATAAAATTGAACCACCGTAAACAAATGTGCCACCCTGAAGCTCATAGAGGCTATGAGACAATTGCTTTTTCATAACAACTAGAGCATCCTTACAAACTCTTAATATGTCATCTTCAGTTAAATATTGATACCCTTGTGAGTTAAGAGTACTCAAAGATATTAAGTTCCTTTTCAAATCCAACACATGACGAATGTCTTCTAAAGTTAAAACAATACTATCATGCATCTTAATTTGAATTGTACCAATACCAATAACCTTTCAGAACACATTATTTTCCATCAAGACAACATCCCTATCAACAGATTGATAAGTAGAAAACCAATCCTTATTAGGGCACATATGGAAAGTGCAACCCGAATGAAGAATCCAAACATCTCTAGAAGAGCCAATAGATACTTACATAATAATATCATCATCAAAACCAGAACTATCTACAACACTAGAAAAATCATTTAGAGTAGAAGACGTTGAGACAAACTTATCTTTATCTTTGAGCTTAGGAAAATTTGATTTCCAATGCCCTTCATGACGACAATAATTGCATTTATCATTTTCTTGGATCTAGATTTACCTATATCATTACTTGAGCCTTTTTCTTGAGTTCTACCTCTGACAAACAAACCATTGCCACTATCATTATTACTTATAGACTCTTTTTCAACTCTCTGAAATCCAAAACTGCTCTTACATCATCCAAAGAAATAATGTCTTGCCCATATAATAAAATATCAACAAAATGTTCAAAAGAAAGAGATAAAGAAAATAAAAGAACCAAGGCTTGATCCACATCATCAATTTTAATGCCAACATTTCTCAAATCATAAATAATTTTAATAAATTCATATACAAACTCTTCAATTTAAGCAATAAACTAGCAACTGATTTCTCATCACCAACCTTGCACAAAACTTCATTAGATAAGGACAATTGAATTGAATTGAGAATATTTTTTATTAATTTATCATTTCCTTCGAGTGCTTTAACAAGCTCTTTAACTAATAAAGTCTGCATCTTTAAATGCTAAAGACAAATCATTCTTGACATTAAATTTTTCAATTTCATATTTTGTTACTATGATAAAAAAAACCCAAATTAAATCAATAGAAGTATAATCCCAAAATTTGGAAACAAATCAAATAACCAAAAATTCAAAAAAATCCAAATTAGTAAACTTGAATAGTCTCAAAAAATAACGATGAACTTGAAGCCCTAATACTAGATTATTATAAATTGATGAAAGCATGAGCCATGAGCCAATTTGGATTGCATAGATAAATAATAATGGGTTAGACAAAATAATAAACAACAAAAAATAAATGACACTCAAAAATTTTAAGTGATTAGATCTTTTAATGTGAAAAATCTACTCCAAACACAAAAAAATCAACTAATAATCAAATAAAAATTATATAATATCCAAAAACCACTTAAAAATGAACCTCGAGTACACCAAAATCTTTCTCAACAAAAGTAACAATACAAAGCAAGAATATGATAGCAATGGGAAGAAAAAACCTAACTTGCATATTAATTGTATATGATCAAAAGAGAAAGCAAAGATGACTTAAATAAAAAATGTGATTTCAATATTATGGCTTTTTAATTTATAGTGATCATCTCACAAGTTGAAAAAAAGGAAAATATATATATATATATATATATATAAATTATTTACTCAACTAACAAATATATTACTCTAACAATAATCATTACTTAATCACAAATATATTACTAATCCTTGTATTAATCATCAAATCCTAATAATAATAATATTAGGAATCTTTAATTAAGAAACCAAATAAATAATATCATAATCTCATAAGAAAACAACACATTCCATATCTATAATATTCTTAGGAATATAATCCTAACTATACTAAGACATTTGAAAACAACTAAATGACATGTTCATCTTATAAACAATTGCAAATGATTAATTTCTTGGAAGAATCATAGTAACTTGTTCAAACACTTCAATTACAAGTATGTTACAACCTTGAGCAAAGAAAGTGCCCAAGCAAGCCTGATAAGCACTAAAACTACACATAAACAAGATTTCTCAGGATACAATAAGATTCACAAAATAAACTTAATCAATAAAAGTCTCAACGACCCTTCTTACTTGTAACTTCACTTCTCATCATGGTTTCATTTTCTTTTGAAATTAAGATAACCCATGTGTTTTGCATTCCATTTCCGCTGTCTTCGAATGCAAATTGGCTATGCATTATATATTGATGGTGAATCTTTCTACCTTGGTCATCAAATGAAAGTTCCATATAACATAATTAGCAAAGTGATCAACATTGTTCTGCTTGTGTAGGATATAGATGCCGCACTAGAAAACTTGATTCGGTGAGACTGATCTCTGCAGAATATAAAAAAAGAGTGAACAATGAGTAGAGCAACAGAGTGGAGAAAATCAAGGGAGCGGAAGTGAAATCATTTAGAGTTCATTTTGTAACTAGTTTTGTTTTCTTGTGTTTGAAACTAGTTTTTGTTTTTTAATTCATTTTTTAAAGAAAATAAAAACTCATTTTGTAATGAGTCATTTTTTTGTTTTCTAAAAAATAAACACTTAACGCAAAAAACTTGTTTAGTAAAACTGTGTTTCTTTGTGAAAAATAAGTGTTAAAGTAGGATTTAAAATTTAATCATGAAAGTTTTGAAATCTGGAAACAGAAAACAAGTTTTGAAAGCATCTTTTTTTTTTCTTTTTCTTTTTTTACCAGTTCCAAAATTAGACTAAAAAATAGAACTCATTTCCAATTAAAATGAAAACTAAAAACAAAACTAGTTACCAAACAACACTAAATTCAAAAACTAGAGTTTGAACATAGAAAATGGAACACGTTGCAAAATGAGCCTTTAGAAAATGTAAATTTCAATACCGTACAAGATGAGCTAATAAGAATGATAACATGCAAACAGAGTTGTGTAATCTTACTTCTGTAGGGATGAAAGTAGACCACAGTATATGGCATTTTCAGGCAAAGAAGCCTCATTTAGGTCCGCCTCAGGGTTCACAACTTCGATATACACTTCTTGGCCCAAGTACCAGGAATTCAAATTTTCTGAACGAAGGTTCCAAATGCCAGCATTGTCGAGATAAACCAAAATTGCGGTCCAAGCACCAGGGAAGACCTTTAATAAGTTGAGGAATCACAAGTCAATTAACAGTATGTGATCAACTAGACATAACAAATGTAATCACATAATATTTTGATCCTATAAACATTGAAACTGCTAGCAACTGGGTTAGACTTGGCCAACATGAGCTGCAAAAGCAGGTACCGAGCTCAAGCTGAAGACACAGCTCATGAAAAAAAACACAATATTTATTTATCTATTTATTTTTACCTCTATGGTTATAATTTAATGATATAGATAGATATAAACACATTTACCACACAAAAGGTATTGGGCTCAGGATCCCAACTATATGCCTACTTTACTTTACATGTTTTTCGATTGTAGAATGCACACTCAATAAAAGGATATGCATGAAAGAAAATCATCATTATCCTTCCCTCAAATAGAGGTAATCCAGTAATCTTTGTCAATATTCATACTGACTTTTATTTGATTCACTTATAAACAGAGGCATAATGGAATTCTTCAAATAAAATCAAATTACAGAATTTTAGTGCTGCATGACTCATGTAAAGTCAACAGAAGCACGGAAACATCACACTCAGGGCAATGTTTCCCTAGGAAAACTTCCTTACTAATTAGATTGTGGTTGAGAACTTCCTATACACATTACAAGCTGTGTTAACACATAACAAACCTGTATAGTAGAACGAGCAACACCATCCCATTTGTTGTAAGTGCCTCGGCTATTTTCCGTCCACACTCCAAAATCCATGCTACATTAGAAATGAGAAACTACAAAAATCATGCACTAAACAAAGAAATTTCGTAACGAGGAAATAGGAACATTAACAGAAGAGTGTCAAAATCATAAGCTTACCCAACAATAAAAAATGCATAGCCATCTATATGGTAATTTTGAATAGTTGGGTCATTGTTCTGAAAAATAATTTCCATGAAACCTTTGAAAGTACCATTGATTAGGGATGTGTCAATTCTGGGCGGTCTATTCATTAGTCTATTTGGGAAATCAAGCTTGTAGACGCCTGGAATTTTGAATTGTTGAGCAAGCTTCAGTGGCGTTGAAGGTGGTAAGTATGAAATACCATTGAGGGTCGTATGCCACTTTCCATTTATAAGTTCCAGAGGTCTATTGAGAATAACATATACTTCTGTAACAGTAATGTCTCCATATTTGAAGGATCCTTGTGGGTTTGGACGAGCTGCTCCGGCAGAGACATTCCATCTAAAATTGCATCATTAAGACAGAAGAAACAATATTCAGCGCAGCATCAGTGAAAACCAAAATACAAAATTGAATTAGATTAGTAATAGTATATTAGAATATGATCTTCAAAGGAGACAAACTGGTAATGAACCCAAGTAATAGAAAACTATTTTGGATATGTAATTTTACTATCCACATTCTCAAGTCCAGCACAAATACTAAGCATCTTCAGAAAGGATGGCTATCTCGCATGTCGAGGTAGTACATCTAAATATTCTTGTTCAACAAGGGGGTTCTAGTGGAAGTCAAGGAGGTTTTTTTTTTAAGAAATATTTGTATCAAACAACCAAAGTAAATGTTGCTACAACCTTATGGATCTGGCCTGATTCATTGAGAAATATGTGTCATAATCATTAGGAGGATCAGGGAGAGGACCTGAAACAGGTCCCTGAGAATTTGAGTAGTGTAAGATGGCAACTCCAGTAGCTCGTGCCCAAAAAGATGAATTGACAAAACGAGGGCTAGCAACAATGTAGTAGTCACTGCTGGCATTTTGATCCATTGTAACCAAGAATGAATAGGACTGTCCGACATGAATGTCCATGTTTGTGTAACTCTGTTGAACTGTATAAGATCCTTCAGTCTCAACCAAAACCATGTTATGATTTTGTATTCTGAAGTTCAGGCTAGTTGAGATACCAACATTATGCACCCTGAGGCGGTATGTCTTTCCTGTGTCAGACAACATTATTGACAGTTGGCTATTGTCAGCATATATAGAATAAAATGTTGACACCTTCTGGCCTGTTTTGTAACCAATTCTACTTTCAAGTTCCAATTTTTGAACCCAAGTTTTCAAATGAGTGTTGTTTGGTAATTAATCCATTTTCAAGTTCAAAATTAGGTTGAAACTTAGTTCCATTTTTGCTTACACTTTTTATTGGTTTTGAAACTTTTTTTAAAAAAAAGTTTTTGAAAACCACATTCCATGTTCACTTTTCGTTTCGTAAGTTAACTTTACATTTTTTTGTTGTGACTTAAGAGGGAATGAAACAAGAAAACATAACTTTTTACTAAATGAGTTTTTGTTTCTGGGTAGCGATATTGCCACAAAGTAAATTATTAATACCACATGAATATTTCATTAATGACAATTTCATTTAAAAATTGTGACAATAAGGTATAATTAATACTAAGGGTAAAATGAACATTTCATGCATTTTTATCATGACAATATCATTATCCTTTTTTTTATCTAAATGAATTAGAAAACAGAAAACTAGTTTCTTACACTTTTCTAAACTTGCTACAAAACGAACCCTCTTAGAAACATGAGCTTTAAAAAAAAAGATTCTAGAACAAGGTAATGAAGTCAAGTTTTTGAGCCTATCTGAGTTCATATATAACAATAGTTTTAATCAGGAAAAAAAAGAAGTAAAACAACTACTATCAATCGTGCACCTATGGTTCTACCTTATTCACAATAGAACTTTGAAGGACAATAACATCACATTTTGTGCAAGTACGAAATAAATAGTCCCAAGCAAATATACTTGAAGATGTAGAAGACATTCTTTTATTTTATTTTTGTTTTAATACGAGAAATTACCTGGTTCAACATTCACTGATAGAAAAGAAATGCCATCATCAATTAGTGTCTTGTCAAAGCGATATGGACCGATACCATTTATAAGTACACCATCAGGAACACCAAGATCAGTTCCTTTCTCAGTCTCTTTTCTCAGCTCCTGTTTACCCCCAAGTAGATCATTCCAGAACTATACTAAAGATGGCTAGTTTTAATAGGAAACGATGAACCAAACAAGAATTTTACTAACCTTATGACTCTTTTTGTACCAATCACTGATAAAGATTGTGATATCTTCATCTGGAATGATAAAAGGTAGTGGAATGACATTTCTATTGTTTATAATGATTCCCCCATATCCGCCTGCTGCTCTTTGGAAGTTTAGGGAAGAAAAATAAAAGAAACTCCCTATTTGATCTTTCACCTGAAATTCATACGTCCAATTCCAACCAGCAGGAATCGGACAGTTAGTCCCTAACACGCCATCTTGCCAAGAGTTTTTCCTGTGTTGCACTCCATTCCTGCATTAAGTTAAGCAATATCATTCTGACAATGACTGCCAATAACTTGAAGAGTTCCACATCCAGATGGTTTAAATTTAATGATATCATACCACGTAATAAGCAACGACTCATCAAGGTCATTCTTGACATTTACAACAACATTCCAGTTTGTAGTGACGTTAAGAATTGGTCCTGGAAACTGTCCGTTAATCCCAATTACCTAAAATAATGGTTTTACGGGATGAAAAAGAAAGCAGCAGCCCATCACACTCCAGAACATAAGCTAAAACTCGTCAAGAAACACAATTGAAATAATATAAACTAGGAAAGGGGAGCAAAAGAGATAACAAACATTGCTTTTTCAAATTTGATGCCACTAGAAATAAACCAAAAAACAAAATTTGAAGTATGAAATAACAAATTTTAGTTAGAAAATAGTATATTTTCCCTTCATTTGCAATAACTATACACCCACCACCTCATTCAAATTAAACTTTGTGGTTCAATTACTTGGCAAAAATACTTTTGGTATTTTTATGGGTAAAGAAAAGGCAATGATAAAAGGAGCAGACATAAGAAATACATCTAATACCAGCTATCACGATTCTCCAAATCACTTTACTGTATCTAATTGTACTACGAATGATATTATTTAGTGTTAACATGTACTTAGTAATGTTAATAGCATTAGAGTTGTATAACAATTGGGTATAAATAGAAAATGATTCACGGCTACTGGGAGTGGACTCAAGCTTTCTGAAAACATATTTTAGCTTCTTCTTTAATATCTCTTCATGGTATCAGAACTCACTGATGCAGGGGAATCCTACTAGTATTCCTTTCCTTATTGGCATTCTTAATATTACTTGTCGTTTATTTCCAGCTTTGTCCTTTCCTACTTTTGTTTTATTTGCTAGGTGGAATTAAGGAGTTTTGTTACAAGTAGTGGGAGTGAGGGCCAAATGTGGCAGGGTGGAATTATAGAACCTGTTTTCTTTTACTTTCTTTTCATGCAAGTTTTGTTATGCCCGAGTTAAATCGCGGTATTCATCTCCTAGTTTGAAATCTTGTCGATTAATACCAAGGCTTCTATGCCAAATTGGTATGAAAAACATGCAAAAAATCAACACAAGCGATTTATGTAGAAAAACCTTCCTGGTGTAGGAAAGAAACAACCACGGTATTCTCTCCAAAACTTCCACTATCAAGAAATAATTGTACAACAGTTCTCTCTAGATAAAACTAGAGGCAAAATATCTGTTATTTGTTGTCTAGATGGAACATAGTTGAGAGAGATCACCTTGCCTTCAATTTTCTCCTTGAATTAAGGGTTAACATTCAACACTCCAACTTAAGCTAGATCCTGAAGGTTAATGGATCTAAGCTTGGTATATGATGACATCCCAAAAAGGATTAATGATCTTTGTTACTACGTAGCCTGAAGATTGGGATGATGAGGAAGATGGTGAAAGAGTTAACATTCAACACTCTCACTCAAGCTGGATCCTAAAGGTTTATGGATCTAAGCTTGGTATATGATGACATCCCAAAAAGGATTACAGATCTTGTTGCTAAGTAGCCTAAAGATTGGGATGATTGAAATAGATTTAACCACCAAATCTGAGTAGCGTCTTACAGTTGAATTTCCTGTAGCTCAGATAATGGCCATTGAAACTGAGCGGAGCTTGCAGTTGAATATCTTACAACTTGGAGAATGGTTATATCCAATTGAATCTGATATAGGCCAAACAAGTAACATTAAGACAAATGAATGTCATAAAGGCCAATTAGTTCATAGACGTCTTCTAGTCACAGAACTTCATCTTTAGAATGAGAAGTTTATTGGAAGAAACCGAACGGTCCCTTAAAACGAAATCATTCTCATGGATTATTTCCTTGAAATGAAAAAGCTTACTGCTTTACCAAATACAGAAAACAGGAGTTACTACATTGACGTTTGATCTTTCTATGGCCAATTTGATAGTGAAGAAAGTTCTTTGAAAGCCGAACTTAATGCTTGATGCTTGAGTACCAATTTGCTACTGCTGTTGAATTTCTCATAGGCACTGTTGATGGTAGTATTAAAGCATGGAACATTGATGCAAAAAGAATTGTTTGTGACCTCAGTACAACTGAATCATTTCTGAGGGTGTTGGATATAAAGTGCCGCTCTGTAGAACCAATTTTTGTTTCTGCAGCAACTTCAGAATAAGATGACCCAAGAGCCCTTTGAGAGTTCAAGGAATGACACTCTTTGTCCTGCTTGGTCATACTTTCATCAGGATTAAAGAAATTGATGTACCAATTTACTTCTACTACTGAATTTGAAGGAGTAGATTAGCGGAAAATTGCAAAGTTGATTGGTATCGTTGATTCTTATCAGCCTCACCCCCTGATACACCTTGACCTCCAAGGAGTGCAGATTGCAGTTGCTGGACCTGATATGTGCATATTACAACTGCAACAGCAAGTTGTGCTCATGCTGAATTCTTGGTCCTTGTCCTGCTCCATGAATATTGACAAAGAAATTACAACCATTGATGGCCAATCCAGGGGCAGCACCTAACGGAAACATTGATTAGTTGCTAGCTTATGCAACTGTGGGTGGATTATTTATAACATGCATTGGTTGCCCAAGAATTCCAGAAGCATGAGTAGGAACAAGTTTGTTGCGAACATAGGCAAATGACAAGATGGGTGTGAAGCTTACTGAAAAATTTGGGAATGCCAATGCAAAGATATCCAACAAGGATTCAGCTCCACAGATGAAAAATCAGTAGGTTATTTCGAGGAGGAGAAGAAACTGATATACCAATAGTTGAAACTCAGCCAAATTTAAATAGAGAAGTAGTTGGACAAAATTCTGATTTTAAACACTCTGCTTTTAAACCAACTTTCCCTTGTATTAGAGCTATGAGGAACTTAGCAAGGACTTTTAGAGCTACAGAAACCAGAATAGTAAAACCATTAGTTTAGATTAATGTTAATAAATGAAGGCCATTGATGAGGAGGCTAAGAGCAGCAGTTTCTGAACCTAATGCTCTGATACCATGAAGATTATATTACGAGAGATATGATAGAGATAATCTGGAGTATGTATTTATTTTCACTTCATTCTCTAATCATATATATATACTAGTGTTATAACTAAAATACACAGTTATAATACACTAAAATACAGCTGGGATACACTAATACAAAGTGAGAAATAAAACTGAAAATCACCCTAAAAACCAGGAAACTGTATCTTGAAAAACAGAACTTAGGAATAGTAGCTAATCATTCCTATCAAAACCTTAAGCTGTCAGTAGGGGGCGCCAACTACCCTTTATTCAGCCCATTACACTTAACCCAGAATTCGAGTTCTACCAGGACATATGGATATGACCCACCATGAACCACGCAAGCCAAGGGGTGGACCGCAGTCAAACAAGTGACACATCACTTAAATTACCTCCTGAAAATCAGAGGCTGCTTAAGAACCAATCATATACCTAGATTCATTTCCTACAAGAAGCAAGGAGTTTTCATACCTTTGCCGCCTTTTATAGGAGATTGTCAAGCATTTTAGTACTTTGGTGTCACCTAATTGTCTTAAAAAAGGGAAGTTTCAATGAGGTGCTAAACAACAAGCTAATTTTGCTCTTATTAAAGATAACTAGTGCCACTTTCCTAACTCTTCCAAATTTCAATTTGGTCAATGAGATGCTAAACAACAAGCTAATTTTGCTCTTATTAAAGATAACTAATGCCATTATCCTAACTCTTCCAAATTTCAATTTGGTCTTTGAAATGGAAATAAATGCTTCAGAAACTAGCACTGGAGTAGTTTTAGTACAAGAAAAAGTCTTGAGTTTTTTAGTGAAAAACTCGGTAAGGTCAGAAGAAGATGGTCCACTCATGAACAAGAAATCTACGCTATTGTTAGGTCATTCAAGCATTGGGATACTATTTAATTCAAAACGAGTTTATTCTCCATTATGAACATAAACTTTTACAATTTCTTAATTCTCAAAAGAATATTAATAGAATCCATACCCAGTGGACACTTTTCCTTCAAAAATTCAATTGTGTTTAAACACAAGATTGGAAAATACAATATAGTTATTGATGCTTTGAGACGGAGGGTTCATCTACTAATTGTCATGCAACCTGAGATTCAAAGCTATGAAGAGCTTGGAGGATTATACAAAGAGGATGAAGATTTCAAAGGCATGTGGCATGCTTGTGTTACCAAGCAGTATCGAGAGGGCTATCATGCCAAAGATGGATTTCTTTTTAAAGGAGTTTGATTATGTATTCTTAAAACTTTTTTAAGGGAGTTCCTAATTCAAGAGCACTATCCTAGTGGCCTTGCTGCTCATACTGGGAGGGACAAAACTCTTGCTTCTTGGAGCAAAAGTACTACTAGCCACAACTCAAAATAGATGTTGCAACGTATGTTTAGAATTGTTTAGTATGTCAAACTGCTAAAGTCACTACTCAAAATACTGGATTATATCTACCTCTAGCTTTAACAGGAAATATTTCGGAGGGTGTCAATAAGGATTTTATTTTGGCTTTACCAAAAATTCATAGGCATGTGGATTCAATTATGGTGGTCATAGCCAAGTTTTCAAAAATAGCACACTTCATAGCTTGCAAAAAGACTTTTGATGCAAGCAACATTGCTCAACTGTTTTTCAAGGAAGTTGGGAAGCTTCATGGCATATCTAAATCATGTTGTTACTGATACAGATGTCAAGTTTACTAGTCATTTTTGGAAAAAATTTGGAAGAGGTTTGGCATTATGTTGAAGTTCAATTCTTCTTACCATCCTAAAACTAATGGACAAACTGGAGAGGCTAATGAAACTTTGGGAAATATGTAAAGGTATATCTCTAGAGAGAAACCAAAACATTTGGGATTTAGCCATTCCTCAAACTGAGTTCGCTTTCAACAATATCGTGAATAGATCTACTAAAAAGATCCCTTTTGAAGTAGTCTATATCAAAGGACTTTGTTTCACCACTAAAGTGACAACTTTGGAGATTTTAAGAGCCACTTGGCTTTGAAGACTGCAAAAACTGTCAAGACTCGTCTTGAACAAGCTAATAGCAAGTATAAGGAAGTGACAAATAAAAAGAGGTTTGAAGAGGGAGAGTTGGTCATGGCCCATATAAGCAAAAGGACTCTTGTAGGCACTTACTCTAGGCTTAAGGATTGCAAGATTGGTCCTTTTTGAATTTCCAAGAAATTGGGACCAAATGCTTATGTTCTTGATTTGTCTAAAGATTTGCACATTTCCTCAACCTTCAATGTGAATCCATGGATGTTAGCCCATTGCCTCAAGCTTTACCAACAATGAATCCCACCATTTTAGTCAAACTTGATTCCAACAACTACTTGGTATGGAAATCTCAAATGAAGAGTGTAATTTTTGCATTTGGAAAGGAGGATTACATCCATGGTATTGTTCAAGAGCCATAAAAATATTTATTTGGTGGAGCTAATAATCCAAAACTTATTGTGGTTTAGGAAAAACAATCTTGTTAGAAGTTGGATTCCTCAATCTTTGACAAAACACGCCATGGGTCAAGTGGCAAATATTAAACTATTTGCACAAATGTGGTCTTCTTTGAGAAAAAACTTATGATGCTCCCTGTCGATCCAAAATTCAAGAATATTGAAGCATCCTGGCCAACACTAGAAAAACTAGTCAAACAATTTCTAAATATCTTCACCAAATAAGGGTTGTTACAAATAATTTTTTGTAAATAGGAGATCAAATTTCGGACTTAAAATTGGTAAATTATATTATTTCTAGTTTGAGTTCCAACTTTGATGTTATTTATATTTTAATTAGGTCTCATCCGAGTGAATACACATATGAGAAGTTGTATAGTGTCTTATTGTCTCTTGAGGCTTACAATGAAAGAAACAAAACACTAACACAAGGGCTTATTCAAGCAATGTGACAAGTAATCAATCATTTCCTTGTAAAAATGAGTTATTTACACAACAATCACAGGAATAATTTAACCAACACCACTATGGAAGAGGTCAAGGTAGAGGTAATCAATACAACAAAAACAGATGACAAGGTGGAAACATAGGAGGAGTTAGGAATTATAACTATGGAGGTTCTACTTTTCACCGCCCAATTTGTCAAATTTGTAACGAGGTTGGACCTTCTGCATCTGTTTGTTATTATCGTTATACTAGTTCTGGAGGTTCTCCACGACTACTCGGCCCCTCAACCTCCTCGTGGTTCACCATTTGCTTTCATGGTAGGCCCTGATTCACTTCCTAATACTAGTGATTGGTATTTTGACTAAAATGCTTCAATATTTCTCTTCTGAGTTAAGTTAATGCTCTGTATCTAGGAAATGAACGTGTCTTTATCGGCAATAGTGGTAACGGTAAGTCACTAACCATTTCTAATGTTAAAGTTGTTCCTTTCTCTACTTTTACTTAAAGAAACGTACTTCACTTTTTCTGAAATTGCAACTAATCTTATTTTTGTGACTTAGTTGTGGAATGATCACCTTGTATATGTCAAATTTTCTCCTAATGGCTTTTTGGTGAAGGAAATGGAAACGGTGAAGGTACTTCTTCAAGAAGTACGCAATAACGGTTTCTTGTGTACAAACGTGCAGATGCTTCTCTTTGGCAATCACAATTTGGGCATCCATCTACAAAGATTTTGAACAAAATCAAAGTTTAAAGTTACCAATGTAATTAACCTAGGAGAGTGAATAGGTAATTTTTCGAATTAAGTCTAATTAAAAAATATCAAGCGATCAAATAAGTAATTGTATGTAAAGTTTTATGAGTATTGGCGATAATTGTTAATAAAATGTTTAAGTATAAACTAGTTTTTAGATGCGTTTTTATGACCGTTGTTCAAAGCTGAAGAAATGTCTTAGCTTCAAATTAATGTGTTTTAAGTATACATTCTTTACTTAAATACGTTAGAATTGAGTTTACACACAGAAAAATATGATATATATATATATGTTATCGATCAATCGAGTATTTGGTCGATCAATCAAGGATCGATCATGAACTATTTAGTTACTCTTGGGTTGAAATTCTAATTGAGATGAATCAATAGAAGTTAGGTTCGATCAATCGAAAGTTTAGATCGGTCGAAGATCAATCTAACTTGTTCTAGGGTTTTTATTTATTGTTGCTGGATCGATCAAAAAGGGTTTCATTCGATCGATCGAGCCTAGTCTGAATCGATCGAGCGTGTAAGTTTTCAACATAAAACGTTTTTGTATACTCAAACCAGTTGATATATTACCATATTCTCCCAATTTATTATTGCTTTATGAAGTGTTTTATAAATAGAATGCTCATTGCCCACCTAGCATTAGGGTTCCAATTTTCTTATTTAAACAATCTAATACTCCTTATTTTCAATAACCATACCTATTCTATTCATCTGATTTTCGTGCTCTCTCTCAAAACGTTTTGTAAAAACTATATCATATTTCCTTATGCTCATTCTTAATTTAATATATCAAACATTGTGCGGCTATGTTTGATTGATTAATAAGTCCATTTTTTTATGATATTGTGCTTTTAAATCTTTGTTCTAGAGTTTGTTAGATGATTTAATTTAACTGATTTAAATCTTGAATGTTTTAACTATAGTTTTTCATTATTGAATCTACTTTAGGATACATTTTGCATTTGTGTTAACTTTTTAGGTGTTTGCTAAATGGGTTTGATTGTTTCTCTTGACTCGAGAGATCGAAATGATGGTATCGATCTATACGCCTATCTTGTAGAGACTATGAAAAAGCGAAGGATCATAAGTATATTACTTTGGGGATTTATCTGTAAAGGGTAGTTTAAGACCTGACATTGTAATCGAATTAATTTTCATATCGAATTAATTTTCATAGTGAATAGTTAGGTGGTCCGATGATTTTATTCTTACGTCATTGTTGTGGCTTAGGTTGTTTTCACCGAAAATATTATCATATTTGTTCTTGTTTTCACTTTATATTATTTAAACACGATTGTTTGTCTTGGTGCTTAATATTTTTTAATTAGACTTACTTCAAAAAATTACGTATTTACTCGCTCTAGGATAATTAGATTCGTAACTTTAAACTTTGAATTGGTATCAGAACGAGTCATTAGATATACTTGGTGTTTTCCTTGAACCTTGTTATGGATTATTTAAGAGATAATTATTCTGCAACCCGTGCTCCTTTTTTTGATGAGTCTAAGTACCCATATTGGAAGACTGGTATAAGAGTCTTTTTACGTTCTTTAAGAGAGAAATTTTGTTATTTATGGTTGGAAATTACCTATGGTTATCAAAGATAATATTACCACACTTAAGTCAAGGAGCGAATGAACCATTGAGGATAAAACTATAACAACTGGAATCAAAAGGGAATTAATGTTATTTTTAGTGTTATGTTTGTGGATAAGTTTCGTCATATTTCTGATGTCGATATTGATAAGTGAGCGTGGGATGCTTAATAGATTGTTCATGAGAGCATCATCCAAGTTATACGAATCGCATGCTAAGCAATAGATTTGAAATCCTTAAGATAGAAGAATAAAATAACATAAAATATATCAGTGAAAATTGACTATTTGTTGTGTTGTAGCTTTTTCATAGTATGAGAGTTGTGCATTTGTCTCGTATAATTATTACCCACTCCAAAATAATTCAGCAGAGAAATTCCGGCTATGTGGAAACACATCAAATAAATGCAATCTAAGCTGCAAAATTGAGCCTTCAATCCAAAATTAGGCATTTCTACTTGGACACAAAGAATTGCAGATAACAAGAAGGTCCAGAAGTTAAGGAATCAAAACTAAACTAGTAGAGAATATGCTTAGGGAAAAAATAAAGAAAGATGCAGAACCTGTTGTTTAACACCAAGTGGGAAGGCTGTAATGTATGAGACAGTCCAATCATAAAAAACGTATGGATCACCAGCCCAAACAACACCAAGTGAACAAAAGTAGAAGAAGCAACAACGCTCAAGTATCGTGGGCATTGGATTCTCAAGCAAATCCCTTGATGGGTTTTTCTTCTGTTTTCCCAATCTCTCTTCAGCTGTTCCCAGAGAGCAAATAATACTGACAGATGGATGGAAAGAGAGAAATGAGTAAGTTTGCTTTTTAGCAAGTGGTGAAGTGGGAATAGCAGAATAGCTAAAGCAAAGAGAGAGAATTAAGCGATACATTCACATGTAACCAGCTTGGGTCAGTGTCTCAGTTTAATGGGTCCCATTTATTTGAAAACCTCGAGAATGCAGCTATAACCACCGCAAAATCACCGCTTACAGAGGAGCAAATCTTTTTTGACTGATAGGTTGATGAAACCCAAGAAAGTTCTCTGTTTCCTTTTTATTTGGGTGTGGTTATTGCAACAACACTTTTCATTTAATATAAATTTTAAAAATTAATAAAAATATTTTTAAAATCAATTTATATAAAATAAATATATTAAACATAAAATCATATTTTTATTAATTTTTAAAATTTAAATTAAATATAATAAAAAATAATATATTAATAACTCACCTTTTTATTTTCATTTTCTTTCTGGGTAATTTTTTCCCAAAAGTTACCAAGATATTGTATACAAAATTTTCTTCACTAAAAATATAATTATCTATTTATAAATTTAAATAATATTAATATTACATAAATTTATATTTATACCTAATTAATAATATTATACATAATTAAATAACTTTAAAGATAAAAATATATAATTTATTTTTTAAAAAAAATTGAACATATATTATATTATATCATAATTAATATTAATATAAATATAAGTGTATATTTATAAACCTGAATCATTCATTTATAATACATATTTTTTAATAATTTTAAACATAATAATAGAACTTGAAGTTATCTGTAATTATTGAGATGGGCGGGAGGGAGAGAAAAGAAGAAGAGGAGAGGAGGGATTTGAGTATTGTTTTTTTTATTTTTTAGAATTAATAAAATATATAATTTTTATTTTATTTTAATTGATTACAATTTTAAATTATAGATTAAATAAACTTGTTTTAATAGTTATAATATTAAAATATATAAAGATTATAATTATAGAATAAAAAATCATGTACTCTTATAATAATATATATTTATAATTTTTTTTTTTGGATATATTTAGGATTAGTTATTAAATATGAAAGTCCATGTAACCCAGACAAGTGAAATTAGCAAATAATAGATAGGGTAATCTGAAAAAGAAATGAATCGAGCGAGAAGATCTGGTTTATCGAAAACAAATTAAAAAAGAAAAAAGAAAAAAGGAGAACGGCATGATTGTAGCGTAGGTAAAGAAGTATTTTAGTCTCCATTTTGGTCTTCCAAATTTTAAAATATATATATTTTAATATTAAAAATATTAATAAAAATGGCAGGTCTGATAGATTAGAATCATAGAAGGCAGCTCCTAGATAATATAATGCTTTTGAGACTAATATTACTCAAAATTTTGGCAAAATATCAAATTTTATTCTCAAACATTTCACTAAATATATTAAAATTCATATACCAATAAAAAATATCTAAAATGACAAAAATATCTCACCTACCTCTCACTCATTTTATCAAAATTTTCATAATACATCCCTAGTTAAATGCTTTTACATACGTTATATCCCGAACGAGTTATTGCATGCCACAAACAACCACTATCAAAATAGAATATGGTTATAAAAAAATTGTAAAAAAATAGTGTATGATTGGTTATTAAAATCACAATGGGAAAAAGAAGATGATATCGTGTAGCTTTAATACAGGTTATCGAAAAATATTTAATAAAAGTTATCGAACATCTTTGTTAAGTTCGGTTTGGGTTACTGAACAATTATCATAAGTTTGATAGGGGGTTATTGTACCTATGAAAGATTTGTAGGGAAAAAATCTCTTTAAATTGATTTTTGGTTTGATCTTTTTTGGATTATTTTTTCTTTTTCACGTCTTTTATATATATTTCTTGCATTTTTAATATTTCTAATATTTAGGTTTGTGTGTAGATGGTGATGGAAGTATAGATAAAGATATAAGTGTAGGTTGAGATTGGGAAAGAAGAGTGGGATGTATTGGGTTTTTAAAAAGATATGTTTTTCAATGTAAGGGTAGGATGTCTTATTTATTTTTGATATCTTGTTTATTTTATTTAGTGAGATATCTTTTTAGTTTTTGATATCTTATAAAAAATTTGAAATAAAGTTTCACTCTAACTATCGAGCGATTATACCAACAAATAAAAAAGTAATACTCTAAATCAGACTAGATAGTGAAACTTTAAAATCTAATTTTTAGATTTAAGTTTATAATGAAAAATAATATATTTCTCTCTAACATCCTTAATATAAAATCTTAAGTAAAATAAAATTAATTTATTTTATAAAAATGTTTTACCTATTTAATATTTCATAAGCATAACAACTTTATTATTATATCATATTTATAAATAGCTAGTCATGTGAAATTTAATCACAGACAAATTAAATAAAACATAAAAATAATTGTAAAAAATTCTTTTAAAATTATACATCAAAAGAATCCTTACATAATTTTAATACTAATTCCGTTTTTGAAAAACCTTCAAATGAATTTACATTTTCGTTTATTGAATCAAAAATTAGAAATCTATAAAAACATAACTATTTCTTCTCAAAAAGAGAAAAACTTTAAAACTAAAAATTAGAGAGAGAAAACTAGAGAGAAGAGATTTTTGATTTGATGGGTGATTTTTAAAATGGGGAGAGAGTCCTTTTATAAATGAGGAAAATACCAAAAAAGTGAAAAAAAAAATATCACAAAAATTGATTTTGGACACATTTTGATAGGTTGGCACTAGTGTGGGAGGCGAGATTTGAGGTAGCTAGATGTGTGCTAGCTGAGCACGGGCGTGCACTAGTTGCACGTAAGGCGCACGTAGAACTCAACTTTTTTTCTCAACATATTTGTAATGTATTGATTCCAGTATTTTTCTTCAAGTCTTTAAGTTATTTTTGAACAAAAATACCTAAAAAACAATAAAAATACATGTGATTTGAAAACAAAAATTTATATAAAATATGATAAAATAATACAAATATAAATATATTTAAGCAATTAACGTATATTAAATCATGGTAGTTTTAGTACTTTTTAAGCACTCATCATAACCCCTAACTAGCTACTTACTAGTCCCTTAACAAGAGAAGCGATAAAAACTAAAAATTAAATTATCCTAAATCACTTATGTGGATTGATACGGTTGTATTTAGTATAAGTAACAAGACGTTAAACTCCTAGGCTGCCATAGTGGACGAGTTTAAGTCTCATGAGGGTTTTCAGTATTAATACCCACAAATATTGAACTAAATAAAATAATATTTAAAATAAAACAATAGAACAAGTAAAATAAACACATGAAAATTTTCATGCTTAAAATTTCATTTAAGTTTTATAATTAAAACCTTTAAGCATAGATTATTATAATTTCTTAAAAATTCATGTTTTACTACAATAATTAGTCGAAAATTACTTTCATATTTTAATCAAAAATGTTTTTTTTCACTTCGCCTAATTTGAATGTTAGGATTCTGAATTCGCTTCGACTACTCCTCACAAGTCAATACTCTCAATTCACTGAATCGTATGGGTTCAAGCACTCATATTATGGCGTAAGCAAATCGAATTTATGTTTAGAAATGAACTAATAAATCTGCATACTTATAAAAGAAGAAAGGTTCAAAATAGTGCATAACTTTGATCTCATAAAAGGAATCAAATATATAAATTATAAAGATATCATATATATTATTTTCATGCATCAACCAAAGTCATTAAGCAAGAATTTCAAGATATATATCTTTTATAAGTGTAGGAAAAATAAATGCAATGACTTTTAGGAGAATTATTTCCTATATTTCTTTTGTACTAACCAACTTTCACAATTGTTTAAGCCTAAAAAGGTCATTGTATATAGATTATATTATATATTATTTATCTCTTTCTCCTTATTTAAAGAGATTTTTTAATATATATTTTTTATAGAGTGGACCTATGTATAGATTATACATTTTTGTAGAATTTTAGTGAGTGGTTAATTTTGTGGCTTTTCTATTTGATTTTGGTTTAGGTACTCTAGATGTGTCTCTTTTTGGTAGAAGTCATGTATGAATGAGATAAAGTCATATAATATCGATTTCTACTTAAATTATTTAATCTAAGAAAATAAAAAATAAATATGCGATACTCTATTGAGATAAGAAAATTTATACATGCAATGTTAATACCTCTAGATATCATCTAAAATTTTGAAAAAATAGAATAAGTGTTTTGAGTAGAAAAAAATATTTCACTCAGAATAAAGGAAATTAAGGCTCAAATAATATCTCACAAGGGTAATCTCTACTATTTGATTCCTAAACACTAATTTTGGGTTCGTTTCATTTCAATATTTTATCATAAAATATTAGTTATGACACAAACTTACTAATTATCATATTACTCAATGATGTATTTTTTGGAAATTGATCTAATAATACAAATAAAGAAAATAACACACACATATATATATAATAAATTAAATTAATTAAAGAAAACAATTAATATGAAAATACACAATTAAATAAGCAAAATAAGGTTCAGCAATAGGGAGTTTGATGCATGTTCAAGTTTGCACTTGTCCTGACATAGCATTTACAGTGGGAGTTTTAGGCAAATATTTAAGAGATTTAGGTATACAACACTAGAAGGAAACCAAATGTGTGATGCAGTATTTAAGGAGAACAAAATACTACATATTCACTTATCAGATATCATATAGTTTATAGGTTATTGGGTTCTCTTACTTCAATTTTGTGGGATACTAAGATAGTAGACGCTCCACATTAAGCTATATCTCTATGTTGGTTGGAAGAGATCTCATAGAAGTCTACTAAATAGACTCTTATAACTTTATCAACCATAATTGTGGGGTTCATTGCTTGTTATGAGCTATCCAACCACAAGACATGGCTATGAAACTTTGTCACTAGACTATATATGAAATATGGTATTGACATGCCATTGAAGATTTACTCTATAATAACTCAATTTTTCTTTACTTCAACAACAATAAAAGCTCAACAAAGTCAACATTTATTGACATCAAATTTCTAGTTGTGAAAGAAATAGTTCAAGATAAACAGATTTCCATATAATATATAGGAATTGTTTCTATGCTAGTAGACCTATTAACCAAGAGCTTAACACCTAAAGTCTTTTATGATCACACTACTCATATGGGTGTTATTTATGATAATACCTTTATTTAGTGGGAGTCATTTTTATGTTCTTTGTGTTTTACTTTAGACATTGGATTGTTTAGTTTTCTTCATATTAGAGTTGATGGTTTATGATTCTATTTCTAAGCTTACTTATGTTTTCTATATGAAATGTTTGCATTGCATTAAGGACTTTGGATCGATCTCACTAAAGACTGAATAAAGACCAGTTGAAAATAGGCATGTCTTAGATCACATTGCATGTAATTTCCATGCTACTTGTCTATATTTGTTCTATATCATTGAGTGTATTTGCACGGTGATCATCGTGGTTTGCTCACAGATGCGCACCTAAGGAATTATTGTGATATAATTGATTCGGGAATAATATGTTGCCCAAGTAGGAGATTGTTAGTAAATCATATTTTCTACATTAAATGCACATATATTTGCATTCCTTAAGTATATTAGATGTTTAATATAATAGGTTGAAATTAAGTGCTCAAATTTTAGTAAGTCCCTAGATTGCTAAAATTAATATGGGTTGATTGAGTAGATACCGACTTTTTATCCTAGTTAGAAGATTATTGGAACCTAATTGAGTATTATATAAAGACTCTTTCGGTTATAGTCCTCAATACAATAATCATAAAATAATTTCTCGAGATGACAATTCCATTGAGAGATTAATTTGATTTGCTAACGAAAATCACAAACCACCTCCTTTATTTGTGTTCATCTGTTCGTGATTGATTATCATAGTATTTTCGTAATAGTAGAAAATCGTTCTCAATAGATCTAGATATCTCACTCAAATTCATAAATCCTTAATAATTTTGTATGATATAGATCTTATAGTTTTTGGTATAATGTTTTAGAATGTTTGGATGTAAAATCTATTTATAGTTTTCGGTATGATTTCATTTTAATAAAAGTATCTTATGCATGTTATAAATACAACTCGTGGATATTGGCCATCTTCGAGCTCGAACTATAGATTATTATATTTTTTCACTTTAATTGAGTAATTAAAAAAAAGAGTAGAGAAACTAAATGTTTAGATATTAGCCTATTGCTACTAACTAGGCATGTATGTAGTAGAACCCGATCCGGTTAAGTATCAAGCATAAATACAAGATTCAAGATATTTTTTTTTTATTTCTTATTAGTCATATTTGTAACCTATGATTTAATATTATGTGTATTATATTGATCATATATCTTTATATATAAAAATCATATACTTTTGATCGTTTTCTGTGCTTTCTTATATATATTTTCTTTTGATATTTTTTAACTTTAATTTTATCCTTTTTTTGTCCTTATCTAGCTACACTTTTATTTTCCCACTTTATTGTTTTGTTACTTTTCTTACACACAAATAAATATAAAAATATTCTTAAAATAAATACAAATTTTATTTATAAGTACAAATAAATATCAAAATATCCATAAAAATATTTTTTATATATATACACATAAATAAATACCAAAATATCTCTAAAATAAATATATTTTTTGTAATTATCTATTACTATATATAAAAATCCAAAATAGTTAATGAGTCGGGAATTGGTTTCTTGATCCACTATTCTACTATTTTATTTTTATAAATAAATAAATAAATATCAAAATATTAATAAAATAAATACATTATTTATAATTATCTATTATTATATATAAAAAACGACAATAACTAATTAATATTATTCTCTCGTTCTATTGATGTGCTACTTCTTTTTTCACATATAAATAAATACTAAAAGTTTCATAAAATAAATATATTTTTTATTTATACATATAAATAAATATCAAAATATTCTTAAAATAAATACATTTTTTTATTTATACACACAAATAAATACTAAAATGTTTATAAAATAAATAAATTTTTTGAAATTATAAATAAAAAGCAAGTCAGTCCATTGTTCTTCTACTTTTTTTACATACAAATAAATATCATTTTTTTAAATAAATACATTTTTATAAATAATTTTGTTGTTAGTTTTATTGTGTAATGTTTTGATTATTTTCTACTTTTTTACTTTCTATCTATTTTTAATGCACAAATAAATATTAACATGCAATTATATCTCCTTCATTTTTTTATTTTATGACATTTTTCGTATTGTTCATTGGTTATTTTCTATATTTTTAGTATACTAACAAATATCAAAATACCCCTATATATTTATCAAATTTTAAAAAAATCATGTTTATTTTTTTAAAACAAGAATTACATAGTTATACTAATTATTATATGAAAATTAATACTATTATATACTTATTAAATTTAAATAACATAGCATTATTTATATGTTTTTTGAAGTAATATTAGTATTTTTTTTATACACAAATAAATAAAAAATTTATTTATACACACAAATAAATATTAAAATATCCCTAAATATATATATATATATATATATATATATTATTTATACATATAAATAAATACCAAAATATCCATAAAATAAATACATTTTTATAATTATCTATTACTATATATAAAAATAGTGAATAACTAATGAACAATACATTAGTTATTCTCTAGCTTATGCTACTTTATTTTCACTCACAAATAAATATCAAAATCTCTTTAAAATAGATAGTATTTTTATAATTATATATAAAAAGATGGAATAATCAATGAATAATACATTAGTTATTCTCGTGCTCTACAATTTGGCTACTTTGTTTTCACACACACAAATAAATATCAAAATCTCTTTAAAATAGATAGAATTTTTATAATTATCTATTACTATATATAAAAAGTGAAAATAACTAATAAAAAATATATTGATTATTCTTGTATATGTTATCCTTCTACTTTTTTTTGTACATAAAAATAAATATCAAAATATTTTTAAAATAAATATTTTTTTATAATTTTCTATTATTATATAGTACATTAGTCATTCTTTCGCTCAATTTTTTCATTACTTTTTTTATATAAAAAAATATCAAAATATCCTTAAAATAAATACATTTTTTTTATTAATACATATAAATAAATATCAAAATATCCCTAAAATAAATAAACTTTTGTAACTATAAATAAAAAGCAAGACACTCCACTTTTATGCTATTTCTTTTAAGTACAAATAAATACACTTATCTCCCTAAAACAAACAATTTTTATAAATAGTTTTTTCTTAGTTCTACTGTGCATCATTTTTTTTAATTTTTTTAGTTTACATCTATTTCAACACGTGCTTATTTCTCCTTCATTTTTTTTATTTTTTTGTTAATTTCTTAATGTGGTTATTTTTTATATTTTTTTATACATTAATAAATATCAAAATATCTCTATATACTTATTTATTTTGATATCAAGAATTGTGGAACGATACCAATTATTATACAACAATCAACATTAATATAAACTTATCAAATTTAAATATCATAACATTGTTTATGTTTTCTTAAAAATAATATCAATATTTTAAATCAATTATTAACACAAAATAAAAATAAAAAATAAATATATTACCTAAAAAATTATTTATAAATTATATGTTAATTTATATAATTTTTTAAAATAAATAAATAAATTTATTAATAAAATTATATTTTATGTATTTATCCATGCATGCATAAAACATATCCAAAACTAGTATATGAAATAAAGATGGTGATAATAATTCACCTATCTTACTTTAACTAATCTCTTTAGCTTGATTATCCAACAAATAATGTATATTTTAATGAAAATATTAAGGTATTATTCAATAATATATTTAATGTATATTGTTCATGATTGAACATAAATTATTCAGTAACATTAAAATGATAAATTATTAACTAACATTAAAATTAATTCATTTCTAACATAATTCCTTTAATGATATGATACATGAGATTAATTATTACTTATTTTAAGTTACAAATTTGAATTATAATAAACATTGTAATTTGATGTTAAAAGTTTATTATCTTTTTTTTAATATATTTTATATAATTAATAATTTTTTTATTAAATAATTAATCTATATATTTAGATTCAATTATTCTAAAATTCTCTTATTTACTTATATGAATTGTTAAACGATTTTTTTTAATAAATTACTAATTTTTTTAAATATAATTGATATTTACTTCTATCATATATTATTGCATATGATTAGACGGTGACGACGATAAGAATAAATGCTCACAATTGGTACGAGGAAAATTCTGAACTAAAAGATTAACACAGGTGAAACAGAATTTATTGTAACAAATTTCACCATACGAAACAAAAAAATAATTAGTAAAATTAACATTATTTACAAAAGAATAATAAAGTTGCATCAAATGGATCAAATTCGAAGCAAAATTGATAAAAAGAAAATGCTAATCTTCAATTCTTGAAGACGAACAAAATTACCAAAATGACTTCAGAAAACAAGATTCTGAAAAAACTCTAGCAATTTCCTGAAGACATTGTTATCAGTAACTTTATTGTAGATACCTCCACCAACTCTACCAAGGAGAACCATCAAAGATCCACCAAGTCCATAACCAGTTATAGCAACTAAACTAATCAAGAACTGTGCGTCATAATTCAGAGGGTTCAAAGTTATATGGCTACAATAGAAAATAAAGACGAGAAAAAGCTAAAAAGACTGAAGATATTAAATATGATGATTTTGGGAAGAACATCAGGCATGTTACTCAAGTGTTTGGTAACAAAGAGAGTGAACAATTCCAAAGAAAAAAAAACGAACAGATCCATTCACCACATCCAATTCAAGCCTCTTGATACATGGATCTGCACCTGCCTCCAAAGTTATTACTATCAATTCATTCACCCCAATTTTTGGCTCAAGAAGCAGCAAGACCCAAAACTTTTGGAAAGTTGCTTAAACAAACCACAAAACACACAAGAAACGATAACAATAGCAGCAAGCTAATTTTCAATTCCAAAAAGATGATTCTCTATCACCACTCCAGAATAGACCTCATCCGAATCTTATCTCTAACATATTTGCTTAATCAAACTCATGCATGATCTTATTAGGGTAAAACCCATCATCCATAACAAATAACAGAGCTGAAAAAGTGGTAAAAGGATTTAAAATTCCAGTACATGAGACACTTCGTTTGCAAATGACACTAAAGCCCAGTAATCTTCCCTACAGTGGAAACTCAACAAAATCTGCCAGATGGGTATGGAATTTCTAGGTATAAACTCACCTAACTCCATCAGTAGCATTTCTAGTACCTTATCCGCGAAAAATTTCCCAAATTCTTCTTTTCAATCTTTCCCAGGTTTTCCCAAGAGGATCCCAAGCACAGTTGTGTAAGAGCTGGCATATTGAAGCAACAAGATACATGGCTTTTGATAAGATGAATACGAGAGGTTGTATTGATTTACTCATAGTTAATATAATACTTAACATCTTAACATCTTTTTCTAACATCTTTTTCTAAAACTGTTAGAGTATAAATTTATGACACGATTTAAATTTATGGTATAAGCACCGATAAAATGAAAAAAACAAGATTTTAATTCTAATATTAACTTAAAAATACAAATTTAATTCTGAATTTAAAAAGTAATACTATTTATTTATTTTTGATCAGAGAGAAACTTTTAGAGATATCAATCTATCCACGAAGCTTAAAGTTTCATGTACCATTTTTAACAACTTATGAAGAGAGAAACTTAATTATTATAATTGCCTTATTATGAACTTACCATTACGTGAGTTTACGAAGAAACTTTGCAGATGAGGAAAACAAATTAAAATAAAATTAACTAACTACTGATTTTAATATGTATTATATTTTTTTAATAATTAAAATATATAAATTATTTTATAATTATAAATTTTAAACATATTTTTTTAAAAATAATTTAAATTAAATTATACACTTTATTGTTGGTTGAAGTAAAATAAAATTAAGAATTTTGATTTAAGAGAGTTAAAAATAAATCCTCTCTAATTATATTTGACAATATTATATTATCAGTACTATTAATATATTAACTTAATCAATGATACATAAATAATTTTTATATATTTTTATTAAAATTTTAATTTTTTTAAAAATAAAAATTACATAATTACTTTTAATTCACATCTAGTTTAATAATAAAATTTGTTTTTAAAAATTAAAAAAAAATTATTTATTATAAATTTATAATAAAATATAATTAATATAACATAATATTATTTATAAATATAATTATATCCAATAAAATTTATAGTATTAATTATATATTATTTTATAATTATAATATATAAAATAATGTTACAAATTAATGCGGCAGTTATTGGGGTTGTGCGCACTAAATACAAATAAAATTATCGTTAATTACTCTAACTACGATTCTCCATGTTCTACATATTCCTAGAGTTTTTATATTCCAAACAGTTATTTAAAAACGTGGCAGTCAATAATTGGATACTTGATGCCACCAAAGAAAGAACAGTACTGTAAGATAATTGAAGTCGGTTTTCAAAACAATGGACCCCACATTACACCACCAATAATTGATCATTCTCGTAATGCTTTCTGTATTCAAGCTGGCATCTCTGTCTTCTACTCCTACTACTTCTCCATCGCTATCTTTATCTCTATCGCTCCACAAAATATAATTCTAAAACCCTAGTCCCCAAATTGGATTTTCTGTATCCAACCTCTGTAAATACTAATAAATCAATAGAAGCCCTCAAAATTGAATTTATTGATTTTTGGATACTCTTGAATTTTGAGCATTCACATGCCCCATAAATCTACCTGCTTTAACAAAAAAAAATTAAGAGAACTACAGAAAACAGAGCAAATATGATGCTATTACCAATTTTATGTTTCTCAATCCTTTCGCTATTAACATGTTCTGATTCAAGGCAATACAAACATGAGAAGCTATCGATATATGAGGCATTGAAGGCACATGGGTTACCTATGGGTCTGTTGCCAAAGGGTGTGAAGGAATTCGACATCGATGAAAATGGGAGATTCCAAGTACACATGGATCAAGCTTGTAATGCAAAGTTTGAGAACGAATTGCATTACGAGAGAAATGTTTCGGGGACTTTAAGTTATGGCCAGATCGGTGATTTATCTGGAATATCGACACAAGACTTATTTCTTTGGTTTCAGGTGAAAGGGATTCGTGTTGATATTCCTAGTTCTGGGCTTATTTACTTCGATGTTGGTGTGGTTTTTAAGCAATTCTCTTTGTCATTGTTTGAGACTCCACCTGATTGTATATCTGTTCGGACTGTTGACCCTGAAGAAATACAGGATGGGAAGCACATAGCTGAAGTTATGTCTAAGGTTTGTTGTCATTTTCTATAAAGTTGTTTGCTTTTTTGAACTTTGATCTTTACCCTTTATTGTTATTTAATCTAAAAAGTTCGTTTTTGATTGTTTAGAAGTAATTGTTATTGAAATTTTGGCATTTTATGTGCAGAGTAAATCTGGGAAACTTGGATGTCTGCTTGATCAATAAAATTTTGGGAGATTTGTTCTTTAGGATTTGAGAAGAGGAAGGTGATATGTTGTTGTCCTGTTGCTAAATCAGATTATGAGTTTTGTATTCCCCTGGTGTAAATTTTCAGTCATATGCTGTGTGTGGGTTAGAGTCAATCCACTTGCTTTGCTTGCATTTTGTTTCTTTCGTTCATTCTATATAGTGCAGATTCTGCAAACTAGTTCTCCCTGCTAATCGCCATGTTGGAGTTACTTCAGTGATTTTGATTCAAGAGAGAAATTGGATGGTGCGGCTATAATTTATACCACAATCTATACTGTGTCATTACTGCATAAGAAGATCAAGTGAGACTGGAGAATTCAGTCAAGTCAAAAGTGAATTCAGGTGATCAATCTGCAAAATGGCTTTCAATGTAGTTTGAGTTTATTGTATCATAAACGTTTTGGTGGGTGGGTGCTAAGTTTGAGTATCTTTTTTGTAGTAAGTTTAAATTCATGTGAGACGCATACCTTCTTATATAAAACATTCGAGAATAAAAGAATCACTATGCTTCTATTTTTCGACACAAAAGTAGTTGATGGAACTCATATATCAGATGAGCAGGAGTTGAGTGTTAACTATTCACCATATTGTTTTTAGTGCTTGACTGCTCTATATATAATACGACACTTGTGCACCAAGGTAGTAGGGACTTGTTATGCCCAGGTGTTTATGGATTTGAAGAGTCAAAATGGCATGTACGAATTATATATAATTGAATTAGCTCCAAAATAATAAGTTAGTTTGTAAATAGCGTGTATATATGTATATATTTGGTATATCTACTCTTTTAGACATAAAAAATATACATCATGTATTTTGTATACATGTAATATATATGTGCACGTTATATAATGTACATGTTATATACATAACATGTTATTTTGAGATAAATTTGATCATGATTGCAAAGGAGGTGGATTTAGGAGTTATATTTGGGAACTGTTCCATATATATAATAAAAAATAATATTAGTTATATTTTAGTTAGTATTTGTTTTTAATTGAAAAAAGATAGAAGATATTTTATTTATCTCATTTTAGTAAAATATTTAAATTATTGAGTTTTTTTTAAAGATATTGAAACGCAAAAGTTTAAAATTTAAAATTTCTGTAATTTGTCTTTAATTTTATAATTTTATAAATATTATGTTTAAAATTTTATTTATAAGTATGGGTTATGAATTCTTCTCACTTTAACGTACGTGCATGATTTGGAGCCCGGACTTGTACAAATGAATTGACGGACAGAGTCTACTTTCAGAGAGCTTTAGCGTGAGCACTGTTTTTGCTGTTTTGATTAAGGATACTTGTTATACTTAAAATTGGGTTTTTTGTACTTGTGAACTATTACGTGGCAAGAGCACTAATAACTTGTTTGATGTTGCAATTTTTTTAATTTTTAAATAAAAAGGATATTTTATTAACATTTAAATTTAAAAAAAATAGTAAGGATATTATTTATTAATATTGGTGGGATTGATTTGATTTATGAAGAGAAAAATTATAAAGTTTTTTTAGAATGGATCTCTTATGAGGTCCATGTATTTACAAAAGATTACATGTATTTACAAAAGATTACATGTACATGTATTGATTATATATTTAGTACATGTTAGAGTGTGTCAGAGGGGTACAAAAATAAAAAAACACAAAGTTTAAGGTTAATTCTCTCATGGCTCGTTTTGGAGGTCGACTTTCCAACACCAAGAGTCTTGTGTGTGCGCAAACCCATAATGCTGGTGTCGTGGGTATGGGTAGGTTCTTTTGGGATGATATGTCTCATGGCTCGGGATGTCAGATATCAGGTTGTTAGGTGGATTGAGCTCTGATCGATCTATATATCCAAACATCCAATCCCCTTACTCTTTCAGCTCGGGTCCTCAACAGAGGTGGAATAGTAACACTGGGGCAATAGATCTAAACTGTTTGACTCCCCTAATAAATGCTCGTCGGATAATTGGAGAGATAAATGTGGATCTCTACATAAGGAGGGGCTTAGGATACTTCTCATTTCATCATTTCCCACACACCAAACAAAAGTTAAGAGAAAAAAATGCTATGTCGTCTAAACTAGAGCCATAAAAATTTCCAGCTCGGTGGTAAGAAATATCATTCCCCTTTTTATTTCAAACTCGACCCTAGGTAATTTTTACTTCTTGTGCCTTAACTTGTTTATGTTTTGTGATATTTTGTAGAGACCATGTATAAAGAAAGCACTTCAAGTTCGTCTTGGGAAAGCCTACAATATCCCACTTTCTCGGACCAGCCAGAAAATGATAACATGAGGTATGTTATTGAGATGGACATTTTGAGCCAAATGGAGTTATCTCACCCTCATCTTTATCGTCCATATACTGTATCTACAATTAGGTTGAATGTATCTTACACTCAAATATTTGTCCCAAGTTTATGGAGGAAAAAGACTAAGAATAAAGGAATTGGCTAGCCTAAGGGTCGTACCAAAGGTTGGGCGATAAATGTCAAGACCAGTAGTCTATCCCTTCAAGATGAGGAGAGGATAATGGGGACATATGACATTCCTCCCTCGGTTCAGATAATGATTCTTAGGCTAGGCGCTCGTGACAACAACCCACCTTCAACTGGGTGGACATTCTTATGGTTGGGGGTCAAGTTTCCTTTGTACCCTTTCATAAGGAAATTTTTGGCTAGGACTTAGCTTACGCTAGGCCAGTTAATGCTAAATGGGTGGAGGTATCTGTTCTGCCTCACATTGATATGTAAAGAGCTCGGGGTCGAACTAGAGATGCTCGAGTTCAATGTGGCATATGTATTGAAGCAGAATCCTACATACGCGAGGAGCTCTATATGCTAGTGAAATAAGATCGGGCATAAATGTGATCCTCCCCGAGAATGAGAAAAAATGGAAAGAGTATTTCTTCTATGTCTTTGGTTATTGGAAGACTCTGGACAATGACGCCAGACTAATAAGAAGCACCTAGGTTGAGGCATTTACTAAACCTTGCTTTGTTGTGTGTGGTTTGATGAGGTTGGGCTCAATAGAACCCTCTCACATGATCATACGTAAACCATGGGCATTCTCAAAGTGCAGGACTTGTCCCATAAACTATGAGGGAGGTTAGAAGTGGCACTAGATAATGGTGAAATGGCCCTATGCCCATAAATACTTTGCATTTTATTCATCCTATGCTTGTAAAACTAATGCCTTTGTTATGTCTTTACAAATAGCATGAAGTTCAATGCTTTTGAGTTGTTGGTGCGGTGTCAGAGTAAGCAAGCTCAAAAGGCTACACCTTCTTTGCGAGGGACGAGCTCCAAAGGGAAGAAAATGAGCAAATCCTCTGGGCAGGAAAGAGCCCCAACCTCATCAAAAAGGAAGAAGAAGCTCATTATTGACATGTTTTTGCCTTTGAATGTCGTCAAGCTCACACTGATGTCCCTAGGTCCACACACCTCACCAACTGCTAACTCAGGTTAACAAGCACCTACTCCCCTTGTGATGAATTCAAGGAAAGGGAAAGGTGTCATCAATGACCTCACTATGGAGGCTGAGGGAGTGGCCTTGTACAAAGGCCTAGCACTAGAGAGATTGGACCACTATATAGACCAGCTCCCTTACATGGTACATGAGAGAAAACTCAATGCTATGCACCAAGGTAAGGATGATGGGGTCATACTCAACCACCTTATGTATCAAGTAAGTATCAGTCCTGTTTTTAATTGAGCCTCAGGATTTTCTATTTTACTGGACTCGCATTATTTGTCTTCTTTTTTTAGACGCAACACCTTCATGAGCTGGTCAAGGTTCAAAGTGTGGAGTGTTTGAAGCATGAGCTTGTGATTGAGAAAGAGATCCATGCTTCAACTCGAGACAAGAATGTTGTGTTGGACAATGCCAACAAGTGGGCAAACGAGGCCATCGATAAGGAGGAGAAGCTGGCCCATGCCATACAAGAGCTGGATGATAACTCGAAGCATTTTGAGGAGCTCAGGGAGGCCCAGAGAAAGGCTTAGGCTGATTTGGAGGTTTATAGGCTTGAGGAGACCTAGAGAAAATGCGAGCTTAAGGCGATGAAGAAGCAATTCTCCTTGAGCATCGAGATAGGGTATAACCTGGCCACGAACTCATTCAAGGACGAGACCAATAAGAGGGGTCTGTGGGAATACAACTATAAGATCTTGAATATCCTGATCACTCCTTTGTATTCAACCCACTCAAACCCAAGACGAGGGTGAGGAATAGGGATCAGACTCTGGTGCAAGTGATGATGGGCTCGAGATGAAGAGGATGGAATCGATGACCCTTGATATTGGCACTGGCCTGAGCCTACTGATTAAGTAGCGCCCCATTCATATATTCCAAACCCATCCTTTCTACCTCCTCAACATGTTGGGTACTATATATGTATTTCTTTTAAGCTCGACGCCAATCCTAATTATGTGGTCGTGAGTTGGCACTTGTAACCTATTCATTATTAATGAGAATAATTGATTTTGAGAAAAATATTTATTACGTGTATATTGGTGTATTTATAGAATTTATAGTATTTATTTATGATGTTGATCCACCTCTCGTGCTATTAAGGACATGTGTCATTAAATTTATGCCATTAGCTTCTCCTATAAAAAGGGGTTAGGGATGCCATAAAATTCTGACATCTTTTTTGTTTGTTTGAAGCATCTGACAATCTTTCTCCATCTTTCTTATGTTAACTTAATGGATTTTGACCAAACAAATAAACGTTCATCTCGAACTTTAAAACTGGAGAATGGAAGGCTCAAGAGCAAGGCAAAGAATTTAAGAATCGAGTTGTCCAAGCTTGAAGATAAGCTTTCCCTCTATGAAGAGACCAAGTGTGAGCTCGCCTCTTGCAAGGATTAATTATCCCAAACTTAAGCACGAGAGACAATGACCATGAATAAAATGGAAACTCTTATTGATAGGGAGTCCCAATGGGAAAAATTCTATATGAAGTGATTTGAGAGAGTCTTTAACAAAGTGAGAGCATTCTACCGGGTCTGTGATCAAGGTGATCAACTATTTCTGAGAGAGAATAATGTTCTACCTATTTTGTGATCGAGGTGATAAACTCTTTCTAAGGGAGAAAGTTATACCTAACTTATGACCGAGGTGATCAACTCTTTCTGAGGGAGAGTGTTATACTTGGTCTATGATCAAGGTGGTCAACTTTGTTTGAGGGAGAATGTTCTACCTGGTCTGTGACCAAGGTGATCAATTCTTTTTTAGGGAGAATGTTCTACTTGGTTTGTGTCCGAGGTGATCAACTCTGTTTGAGGAAGAACATTTTACTTGGCTTGTGATTGAGGTGATCAACTCTTTCTTTAAGGGAAAGCATTCTACCTAGTCTGTGATTGAGGTGATAAACTATTTACATGTAATATCGAAAGAGGGAAAGTGCTTACAAATAGTTACTTCATATATATGTAAAGACAATACATAAGGATGACAAATTAGCATTCATTAGAAGTAATACTTTTTCAAGTGTCTAGTATTCCAACTTGCACTATCCTCAATTCCCTCAATGATTCTTAATAAATAGGCCCCTCTTGGAGTTTTTTTTGGCTATTTGGTACGAGCTTTCCCAATTTGCTCCTAACTTGTATGCCATCCATTCTTTCTTGTTGGGGAAGATCTTTCTAAGAACCTAGTCATATATGGAAAAATCCTTGAAACACACGGCCTTGTTGTAATAGTCTATTACTCTTTGTTTCTGCTCGACTATCGTTTTTAAGGGTTCATCCTTTTTTTCCTCTACGAAGGTCAACTCAAATGCTCTCCTTATGGTGTTTAGTCCTTGGTTAGGATTGATCTTATAGTAGGTATTGCAATCTCTATTGGTATCATAGCCTTAGTTCCATATAGCATTCGTTAGCTCTCTCTCGAAGGCTAGTCCTGATAACCCACAATGCTCTAGGTAGATCATCAACCCTATTTTCCTTAAGCGCCTTCCAATTTTTTCTTTAGCAAAGTGATTACCAATTTGTTGGAAGATTCAGCTTGGCCATTGGCTTATGGATAATACGACTTTGAATGACACATCTTGAAGTTGTACTTGTTGGAAAACTCTTCGATGTTGTGACCTATAAACTGTCTTCCATTATCAATAACAAGCTCTTTAGGTAGGTTAAAGTGACAAATTATAGATTTCCAAACGAACTAAATCACCTATTTTTTGTATATTCTTCCCAGGGGTTCCGTCTCAATCTATTTGGAAAAATAATATGTGACCACTAATAGAAACATCTTTTGACCCCTTGCTTGGGGTAGAGGTTCTACTATATCAAGCCCTCACTTATAGAAGGGTCATGGGCTAACCACCTCTGTCACGGTGGTTGAGGGTAAGTGTGACAATGGGGTAAATCTTTGACACTTATCGCATGCCTAGGTGTACCTTGTGCAATCTACTAGCATAATGGGCCAATAGTTCCCCTACCTCATAATTCACTAGGATAGCCTCCTTCCACTCGAATGGGAACCAAACTCTCCCTTTTGGGCTTCAAATATAACCATGTTAGACCCTTCCCTGGCTATACATAAGAGCCTAGGTTCGAATGCAATCCTTTTGTATAATTTATAATTTTCAATCACTTATCAACCTACCTTAGCCTTAATTTCATTTGTGATCTTCTAGTCTTAGGTAGGTCTCCTCTTTTTTGGAAGTCAAAAATCGTGGTGAGCCATGAGCTTGCGGCAACATCCATGCTTCTGATTATTTTTTTGGCCTCTTCTAAGCTAGCCTCTATCAGGATCATTACTGATACCACCTGAGTGCGGCTGGCTTTTCGCACAAAGGTTAGTATGGCCATGGTATCGACATAACCATTCTCACATCTGGCTATCCGTTTGATCTCGAAGTTGGCAAATTTTTAACATTCCTTTCTTAGTCTTTCCCATCTTGCTATCCTTAGCCTTAAATGTGCCCAAATACTAGTTGACCAACAATCACAAGTCGTTATGCAAGGTAATTTTATCCACTCTGAGCTTCTTTATCCACTATGACATTATTAGTTATCTGAAAGTCCAATTTGATAGTATACTCGAAACAATTATTATAGTGATAAACTATGACCACCCTTAGCCTAGTTCCATTGAAGTTGTGTGCACCATCAACGTATATTGATGACTGCTCAAAAAGCACTAAAATTACCATAATTTTATGCACATTAATTGATTAAAAATATATATGTTTATATGTTTTATCATATATTTATATAAATTTGTCTTTTTCGGAATCAAGGGTACTTTTATTGTTTTTCAGGTATTTTTGCTTAAAAACATAACTTAAAGACTCAAAGAGGAATACTGGCAGCAATACATCACAAATATATTAATAAATATATGAGGAAAGGTTAACAAATAATGAAAAATTGGACAAAATGGGTCAAAAAGATCAAACCTAGTGCGCCCCAGCACGATGCTTCTGCTCCCACACGCGCCTGCCTTCTATGCGCGCCTGTGCGTGCCCCAGCTACTTGTCGCGTACGCCCTGCGTGCCCCAGCTGCACTCCCCATGCGTCGTTGCCATTTCGCCCCATTTTCACGCACAACCATCCCCATGGCATCATACTGACATCATCAATGATGTCAGCAACCACCACTCCACGTTTCCACCATTTTTTAACATTTTTTCACCAACTTTTTCTCTCTATCCTCACCTATAAATACCCCCTTCTCTTCACTTCATACACACCTCAAAACACATTCTCTTCTCTCTTTCTTTCTCTATTTTCTTAGATTTTTTAGTTTTTCTTAGTTTTTCTTAGTTTTTCTTAGTTTTTAGTTTTTCTTAGTTAATTTCTCCTAGTTTTAGAGTTCTTCCCTTTTTGGGAAGAACTAGTTATGTTTTTTGTAATTTATTAGCTTTTTGATTCAATAAATGGGAGTGCAAATTCCGTTTGGAGGTTTTCCAACAACGAGAATAACATCGAAGTTCTATAAGGATTTTATTTTCTTTGTAGTTATTTTTTATGCTTTATTCTTACATATTATATTTAATTTGTCTATGATTAAATTTAATTATGCTGGCTATTTGTAAACATGATATAATAATAACGTTGTTATGCTTGCGAAATATTAAATAGGTAAAAATCTCTAAAATGAATGGATTTTATTTTTATTCAAGATTTTATATTAAGAATGTTAGAGAGAAATATATTATTTTTCATTACAAACTTAAATCTAAAAATTAGATTTTAAGGTTTAATTATCCGGTCTAATTTAGAGTAGTGCTATTTTATTTGTTGGTACAATCGCCCGGTAGTTAGAGTTAAGCTTTATTTCAAAAGTTTTTATAAGAATTATTATCTGAAAATGTATTGACAACATGTTTTCAGTAGTGATTTTAAAACTTGAAAGTTAGTACTCGGATAACTAAATTCTTAGGTTTAATTTGGACACCTTGAATAAAGTTTAAACTGTCTAACCCCACCAAAGGTGTCATTTAAATGTTTCATTTTCAATCTCTTAGAAAAAAAGGAATTAATTTAATTAACCAAATTAGTTATCAACCCCACACATAGGTGTTAATTGATTTGTTTAGTTAACAGAGAATATCTAACCCCACCAAAGGTGGTATTCATACAAAAAAGGAAGAATCAATAAATATCAATTCATATCTCTAGTAACCTATATAATATGAGCAAGCATAATTAACTTAGTTATTATATCCATAAATACTCCACTATTATAAAAGATAAAATTTGCATAAATATTTATTGAATCTATGTTTATTTTTATGTAAGTAGATTAAAAACACAAAACCCAAAATATCGTAACAGGATGTTTAGTATTCAATTTCGTTTTTAAAAGTTTGAATAATAAATTAAAAACTACATACATTCCTTCCTTATATCGACCTTGGGAGTATACTTATCAATTTCTACGAAATGATTCGTACACTTGCGAGAGTTTTATAAATATAAAACCAAAGTATTGGCAACAATCGACGATGCCGGTTTTCACTCATCAAGTTTTTGGCGCCGTTGCCGGGAAAGGAATAGCGTTTTTAAATTATTTATCAAAATTTTAAAAACATTTTTGTGTTGTAAGTAATTTTGATTTTTTTTTTGTTTAAAAAAAATTAATCAAATTTCAAATTTCAAATTTCATAAGAAATAATAAAAATTAAAAAAAATAAAAATTAAAAATTAAAAATAAATAATAATAATAATAATAATAACTATAGCGTGAATAGTAAAATAATTTAGAAATTTGAAATTTGAAATTTGAAGTAAAAAGTTTTACCGTTCATGAATAGTAAAAAAAATTAATTTTTTTTAAAAAACAATTAAGATAAAAAAAAATAAAAAAAAATATAGCATAAATAGTAAAATAAAATTACCATTCATGAATAGTAAAAAACATTTAAAAAATAAAAAATAAAAAATAAACTTAATTTTTTTAAATGAAATATATATATATAAATTCAATTTTTATTTTTATTTTCTTTTCTTTTACCTTTTTCAATTTTATTTTATTTTATTTTACCTTTTTAAATTTTAATTTAATTTAATTTATTTTTATTTTTATTTTTATTTTATTTTATTTTATTTTTATTAATTTTTATTTTATTAATTTTTTTCTCTTTTCTTTAACTATTTTTTTTTCTCTTAATTTTCATTTAATTTAATTAACTTAGATTTTTACTAACATAATTAACTTAGATTTTTACTAACTTAATTAACTTAGATTTTTAATTAAATTAACTTAATTAACTTAGATTTTTAATTAACTTAACTTAATTAAATTAGATTTTTAATTAACTTAGCTTTTTAATTAACTAAATTAACTTAGATTTTTACTTTACCTAACTTAATTAACTTAGCTTTTTAATTAACTTAGATTTTTTTATTAACTTAATTAACTTAAATTTTTACTTAACTTAACTTAATTAATTTAATTTTAATAGCATAAAAAGTAAAGATATAAGGGAGTTCTGTCTAGGATACTAGTTATTGGAAGCATTTGTGTCACTAGTCTTTCTTGGGAACGTTAATCTGTCTAGAAGGATGGTTTTTAAGGAGCCTTTGTCCCAACATTCTTTCCTGGGAGCACTCTTGGTTAATATTGATTATGTTATTTTAACTTAAACAAAAAAAATTAAAAAAAATTAAAAAATTATAAAAACTTTCTGAAACTATCTCCAAAATTTTAAAGTTTTAATTAAAATATAAGGAGTTAGTTTCTTTGTTTGATCTAGGGTACAATTGTGTTTTGATGCCTTAATTATTTGATTTCACCTAGATGTGGGTTATCTAAAACCCTCAAGTATGCCCCAATTTTAAGTACAAAAAAAAATTTGAAAATCAATAGGGCATTTTGAAACATTATAGGTAGACAACCTTGTCTTATTTATAGGTTTGATTGACTCAATGATGAGGGGACATTGAGTTTACTTAAAATGCAATCCCCAAGTTACGTCTTGCTAAGACGTTAAACTAAGCGCTAGATGGGAGACAACCCATCATTTTAGGTAATGTTCTGTTATTTGTTTTATTCACTTAATTTTATTGTTTATTTTAGTTTAATTATATGTGAATAATTTTTAAATTGTTAAAACTAAAAATATTTGTTGAGATGTTAGAAGTTCACAACGATCTGTCTGTATACACTTTAATGATGAATATGATGGATGCACCTGCATTTCTTCATTACTACTTACACATTCTCAAGAAATAGGTAATCTTTCTTCTCTTTTCTCTTTATCTTTAATTTACAGTTGTTACATTGAGGACAATGTAAGTTCTAGGTTGGGGGTGGTGAAAAGTTACCATGCTTAATTAGAAAAAAAAGATTTAACAATTTAAAAAGTAAAAAAAATTATTTTTTTCTTTTTTATGTTCACGTTTTCATTTTTTGTGTTCGGTTTTATTTTTGTTTTGTGTGATTTAGTAATTTTTGAAATAAAAAAATATTTTCTCACAAAAATTTATCATTTCTTTAAATCAAATTTAAGTAAATAGTTAAGTCTTTTGTACTGTTAGATTAATTTTTGAAAACATATCATGAAATATTTTGTAATTATTTTTGATAATTAGTTAGTTTTTGTCATAACTAGTATTTCTTGATAAAATGTGGAAATTATATTAAACCCAAAATTAGTGTTTATGATTTTTTTTTTAATGGAGACTACCCTTGTGAGATATAATTTGAGCCTAATTTATTTTATTCAAAGTGAAATATATATTTTTTCTACTCCAAACACATTTCTTATTTATTCAAATTTTTAGATCATTTCTATAGGTATTAGCATTGAATGCATGAATTTTTTCTCATCTTAATAGAGTATCATATATATATATATTTTTATTTTTGCTTAGATTAAATTATTTGAGTAGAAATTGATAGTATATGCTTATATCTCATTCATGCATGAATGCTACAAAAAAAAGACATATATGGGGTTACCTAAACCAAGATCAAACAGAAAAGCCAAAAAATTAACCACTCACCAAAATCCTAAAAAATGTACAATCTGTACATGGGTTGACTCTCTAAAAAATACATATATTGAAAAATATATTCATAAAAAAATACATATATTGAAAAATATCTTCAGAAAAAAATACAAAGATAAAAAATATGTAATATAATCTACATACTATGACCCACATTGCCTACAAAGTTATGAGTACAGGCTAATTACAAAAGAAAAAAGATATAAGAAGTAATTCCCTAAAACATCATTGCAATTTCTTCATTTGTAAAAGGCATATATCTTGAAATTCTTTCTTAATGAGTTTGATTTATGCATGAAAATAATTTTTATATATGATATCTTTATAATTTATTCATTCGATTCCTTTCATGAGATCAATGTTAAAATAACACTTTGAGCCTTTATTCTTTATACATATGCGAACACATTAGTTCATTTCTATACATCAACTCTTTCGCATATAAATTAGTATGAGTGTTTGAACCCATAGGATTCAGTGTTTTGAGAGTATTGACAAGTAAGGAATAGAGTCGAAGCGAATTCAGATTCTAGACACTGAAATTGTGTGAAATTAAATTGATACATTTTTGATATGAAATATGAAAATGATTTTCGACTAATTATTATAATAAATCATGATTGTTTAAAGAGATTAAAATAACTTATGCTTGAGATTTTAATTATGATCTTAAAAGAGATTAAAAAGTATGAGACATTTTTGTGATATGTTGTTTTCTTTTATTCTTAAAAATTAATTTTTGATTTTGTTGTAATTTTAGTTTTTGAGTTGTTTGTTTTTATTATTTCTTTTAATTTTTACATTTAGTTTAATGTTTGTGGGTATCATTACTGAAAACCCTCACGAGACTCAAACTCGTCCACTAGGGCAACCTAGGGGTTTAAAGGCTTGTTGCATAGGCTAAATGCAACCGTGTCAATCCACGGAAGTGATTTAGGATAGTTTAATTTTTAGTTTTTATCGCTTCTCTTGCTAAGGGACTAGCAAGAAGTTGGTTGAGGGTTGTGATGAGTGCTCAAAAAGCACTAAAATTACCAAGATTTTATGCACATTAATTGATTAAAATATATATATTTATATGTTTTATCATATATTTATATAAATTTGTCTTTTTTAGAATCACGGGTACTTTTATTGTTTTTCAGGTATTTTCGCTTAAAAACGTAACTTAAAAACTCAAAGAGGAATACTGAAAGCAATACATCACAAATATATTAATAAATATATGAGGAAAGGTCAACAAATATCAAAAAATTAGAAAAAATGGGTCAAAGAGCAGAAAATTGTGCCGCCGAGCCCCGCGCGTGCTGCGCCTACCTACCGTGCGTGCCTATGCGTGCCCCAACTGCCCTCTGCACGCGCCGTTGCCATTTCACCCCATTTTCACGCACAACCGCCCCCATGACGTCAGCAATCACCACTACGCGTTTCCACCATTTTCTCACCCACTTTTTCTTTTCATCCTCACCTATAAATACCCCCTTCTCTTCACTTCATACACACCTCAAAACACATTCTCTTCTCTCTTTCTTTCTCTATTTTCTTAGATTTTTTAGTTTTTTTAGTTTTTCTTAGTTTTTAGTTTTTCTTAGTTAATTTCTCCTAGTTTTAGAGTTCTTCCCTTTTTGGGAAGAACTAGTTATGTTTTTTGTAATTTATTAGCTTTTTGATTCAATAAATGGGAGTGAAAATTCTGCTTGGAGGTTTTCCAACAACAGGAATAACATCGAAGTTCTGTAAGGATTTTATTTTCTTTGTAGTTATTTTTTATGCTTTATTCTTACATGTTATATTTAATTTATGTGTGATTAAATTTAACTATGTTGGCTATTTGTAAACATGATATAATAATAACGTTGTTATGCTTGCGAAATATTAAATAGGTAAAAATTTCTAAAATGAATGGATTTTATTTTTATTCAAGATTTTATATTAAGAATGTTAGAAAGAAATATATTATTTTTCATTACAAACTTAAATCTAAAAATTAGATTTTAAGGTTTAATTATCCGATCTAATTTAGAGTAGTGCTCTTTTATTTGTTGGTACAATCGCCCGATAGTTAGAGTGAAGCTTTATTTCAAAAGTTTTGATAAGAATTATTATCTAAAAATATATTGACAACATGTTTTGAGTAGTGATTTTAAAACTTGAAAGTTAGTACTCGGATAACTAAATTCTTAGGTTTAATTTGGACACCTTGAATAAAGTTTAAACTGTCTAACCCCACCAAAGGTGTCATTTAAATGTTTCATTTTCAATCTCTTAGAAAAAAGGAATTAATTTAATTAACCAAATTAGTTATCAACCCCACCCATAGGTGTTAATTGATTTGTTTAGTTAACAGAGAATATCTAACCCCACCAAAGGTGGTATTCATACAAAAAAGGAAGAATCAATAAATATCAATTCATATCTCTAGTAACCTATATAATATGAGCATGCATAATTAACTTAGTTATTATATCCATAAATACTCCACTATTATAAAAGATAAAATTTGCATAAATATTTATTGAATCTATGTTTATTTTTATGTAAGTAGATTAAAAACACAAAACCCAAAATATCGTAACAGGATGTTTAGGATTTAATTTCTTTTTTAAAAGTTTGAATAATAAATTAAAAACCATATACATTCCTTCCTTAGATCGACCTTGGGAGTATACTTATCAATTTCTACGAAATGATTCGTGCACTTGCGAGACTTTTATAAATATAAAACCAAAGTATTGGCAAGAATCGGCGATGCCGGTTTTCGCTAATCTTATATCTACTAAGTTATCCCCTCTCTTTGATCCATGCCACATCTTTTACCTCATCACTGGTAACCTTTAGTGATTCATTGAACTCGACCACAAACTCAGACATTACTTGCCCTTTTATTGCAGTTCTTTACATATATTTGATATCATACTCACCTAGCTCTATGCTAATTTGTGCCAATCTTCCCTTAACTTCTGTCCTTGTCGATACATTCTTGAGTGGTTGAGAGGTGAGTACTACCACTGTGTGCGAGCCAAATTAATGTCTGAGCTTTTTGTACTAATTTTTAGGGCAAAGGCCAACTTGTCGATCGTTAGATATCTACTTTGGACATCTGTTAAGATTTGGCTGACGTAGTAGATAGGGTGTTGGACCTTGTCTCTTTTAGCTAGGAGTACGACACTGTAAGTTTGGGTGGCCATGATCAAATACAAATAAAGTGTTTCTCCTCGGAGAGGGCTGACTAGGATAAAAGGTTTACTCAAGTACTGTTTAATTCCTTGAAAGGATTTATTGTAATCTTCATTCCAAAAGACTAATGTGTTTTTTTAGCATTTTGATGAATGGAAGCACATGTTTATGCCCTTAGAAATGAACTTGTTCAATGCCACTATTCTTTCGTTCAACTGCTAAATCCCCTTTAAACTGGTAATAGGTCTTATGTTGACTGGGCTTGTATCTTTTCCGGGTTGGCCTCTATCCCATGGGCAGATATAAGATACTTTAAGAATTTCTCCGAAGCAACACCAAAAACACATTTCTTTGGGTTAAGTCTCATCCCATACCTTCAGATTATGGAGAATATTTCCTATAAGTCCTTGATGTGGTTTATAGGTTGTGCTGATTTTACCACTATATCGTCGAGTATGCCTCAAAATTTCTTCCTAATTGGTTTGCAAACATCTTATTGATGAGGCATTGATAGGTGCCCCCTACATTCTTCAATCTGAATGGAATTCTAGTGTAACAGGTCCCTTCCTTAATGATGAAAGATGTTTTCTCCTCACCCTCTAGGTGCATTATGATATAATGATAACCATAATATGCATCCAAAAGATCATCAAGCCAAAACCAGTGGTGGCATCAACCAATTGATCAATACTTTAGAGGGGAAACAATCCTTTGGACATGCATCATTTAAGTTTGTGAAGGTCCCAGACATATAAGGTGATCGTTAAGCCTTCTTTACCAGCACCACATTTGACAACCAAGAGGGGTAGTTCACCTCTTTAATAATCTCTATCTCTTTGAGGGTGATGACTTGATTTTTAATCACTTCATTCTTTTCTTTGGGGAACTTCCCATTCCTTTACTTGATAGGTCTAGCTTTCGGATCGACATTCAATCTGTGGGTTATGATCTTAGTGTTGATCCCAGATCCTAGGCATATTTACAGGCCTCTAACTAAAGAAGTCAGAATTCTCCTTTAGGAAATGAGATAGCTTTTCCCTCACCTCCATTTTCAAGTTTGTGCTCAACTTTAGAGAGTGGCCTTTCTTCTTGTCCCTCATTCATAGATCTCACATTTCGTTTATATTGACCAACTTTGCTAGACATACACTTTTGGCATTTTATGAAAAGGTAGTTGCTACGTGAAAATGGTCCCTTTCATTGTGGCATTATAACAACTTTTGGCCTTTTCCTAGTTACTCCTTATTTCCTTTATGCCCTCCTTAATTGGGTATTTGATGACTTGGTTGAGGGTAGAGGGAACCACTGTTATCTTGTGTATGCACAGTCTTCCCAGGATGGCATTATTGTGTTTTGGGACATCAATTACCACAAAGTTGGACATCATTATAAATCCTTGTGCCATGACTAGTAAAACCATGATTCTAATTGCATAGGTAGTGCTATTATTAAATCCCATCAAGGGTAACTCTTTCCTTGCTATGTGGCTTTCCTTTATGCCTAGGGCCCTTTTTTTGTTGATAGAAAAAGAAGGTCAATAGAGCTCCCAATGTCAATCATGATCCAACAAACATCGTAGAATCCTATACTCAAGGTAATTACCAAGGGATCTTCGTGGAGAGACGAGATTTCATCCAGATTATAGACATGTAGAGAGCCACACAAGTCTCTAGCATACCTCTTATGTGAGTTGTTAGGGTTCTTATTGAGCTTGGGCTCTTCATATATGGTGTGAACAATCCTTATATTAGGCCCATTGTGAGGGTCTATCTTGCTACCTAAAGGGGATGGTAGGCTCAATGTCTCCCGCTTAGGATGGTGATATGTTCCCCTACTATTGCTTCCCATGAGGTCTTTTAGGTACCCTTTGGACAACAGATCCTTTATTTACTTTTTCAAATTTATGTAGTCTCTCATTTCATGGCCCACATCCTTATGGAAAGCACACCACTTAGATGTGTCCCTAAGGAAAGTCCTCATTTTTGGAGGCCATTTGACTTTCTACTCTTCTTCTGTTCTCGATACTACTTAGGCTAGGCTCATTCTCAAGGGTAAACCCCTGAATGGAGATAGTGACCTCTCTTAAGATCCCCTATGATTAAGTGTGAAATGCTTATTTTTGTTAATTCTTTTGTCTTGGCTTTCCCTGTTTGAGCTTATTCTTCTCTTCTTCTTTTTTGGCGTAGGTTCCGTAGTTTCCTTGTTGTACTTATCCAGCCTGAGCTATCTTTCCATATTGACAAATTTTCTCACCTTTTAATAAGCTTCCTTTAATGTTTGTGGGACCATTTTTTTCAATTCTATAAACAAATCAGAATTCCTTAGCAGACTTTTCCTGAAGGCCTATATTACAATAGAGTTAAGGTAATCTACTATCTCTAGCTTTTTCCCTAAACCTTCTTATGTACTCTTCAATAGATTCCCCCTTCCCTAGGTGATCGAGAAGAGGTGGTGAGACTTCTTTCTCAAGAGCTTGTTATAGGCATAATTGGTGATGAACAACCTAGTAAACTATGAAAAAGAGGTTATGGTACGGGGTGTCAAGTTGTTGAACCACTTCTGTGTGCCATCACAATGGGTAGCAGCAAACATCTTACACATCATAGCATCTCGTTTGTCCCTAGTGAGGCATACAAGGGTCATAGCCATCTTGAAGTGTTGCACATGAGTTACCAGATCTTTGGTACTTTGGTAGTCCGGGCACTTAGGAGCACTAAACTTGGTTAGGGGCTTATCGTGCTCTATTTCATCAAAAAATGGGGGAGACACAAAATTTCTCGCAATCCTTATCCATATCGTACGATGCCTTATCCTTGTCTTGCCCTTCATTGGCCCTTCTGAGGGTTTGGTCTTACTTTCTATTAGCTTCTTTCAGTGCTCGGAATCGTGCCCCCCAATTTTCACACTCTTGTAGAAACTACTCATTACTAGGCTCCATCGAGCTAGGAGGAGGGTCAACTTCAATTGCGTTCTCACTTTGGATAGGCTTAGGCATAACATGATTTGGCCCGTTTCTATGAACCAGATTAGTGACTTGACTTTTAGGGGCAACCTTGCCTGATTGTGATCGAAATGCCCTATTTTCTTGCTTGGTTTCCTCGAGCTCTCTTCTTAGCTCAAGAAGTTGGCGTGCCAGCTCTTGGTGGGGATTGACCTTTACTCTGGGCTCATTACGACCTGGAAAGTTGTAGTCTTGAGCCGATGTTACCTCATCATTTTCTATTCTCAATCACTCTTTGGCTCGTGTTCCTACCATGGTGGTTTGTGATTTTGGAAAAATACGCTTGCTCATTAAGTCTCTTATCTCAGAACTTGGGGTGAATTCTTGAAAATATGGGGTCAGAAAACAAAGCTTGATCTTTGAATCTAAGCCCCATAATAGGCGTAAAAATGTTGGGAATGATCTGATTTGTAAAGAAAGAAACTAGAGAGAAGTCATAGTTTTTTTGGAATGCGTGGATCTCTTGTGAGGTCATGTATTTATAGAACATTACATGTATATGTGTTGATTACAAAGAAAATATATGTCACAACGTGTTAGAGGGATACAAGAGTAAAAGAAAACACAAAGCTTGTGGTCGATCATATCATGGCTCGGTCTAGAAGTCGACCTTCCAACACCAAGGGTCTCATGTGTAGGTAGACCTATAATGTTGGTATCGTAGGCGCATGCAGGTTCTCCCGAGATGATTTGTCTCATGATTCGAGTTGTTAGATATCAGACTCTTAGATGAATCGAACTCTGAGTCGATCTATATGTTTAAACAAATATATATTTAAAAATTAAATAACAAAGTAAATATTGAGAGATTATAATTTTGCTAATCAAATTATAAATATTGAGAGATTATAATTTTGCTAATCAAATTATAAATATTGAGAGATTATAATTTTGCTAATCAAATTATAAATATTTTCATCTTGTTTGATTTGATGTTGCAATTTGGGTAGTAATAATTATGTTTTTGTTGTTGTGTTTATTTACCTCTCTTTTTTTTCTCTCTTTCCCCACCAATTTTATTCTTTAGGCATCATTTTTAAAATTTCCGGCTGAGCTGTCAGGAGCTTTTTGTCAATGATGTCTATTATGTATTATTATGAGAACCCCCCATTTTACGAATGTGTATTTTATTATTATGCTTTAATGTGGTCAATATTTTTGGAAACTTAAAACGTAATGATCCGTTCTCCATCTGTTTGGCCTTTTAATTCTTTTGTTCCTTTGTTTTCCTTACTTTATGGTCTACAGAATAGTAAAATAACTGCACCTTTGGACGCACCAGGGAAAAACACTTTCATAGACATGGGCGCTTATAGATGCATTTGACAATAAAATAAAACACTTTTTCGTACCCCTTCTTAAAAACATTATTTTTTAAACTACATATATTAAAATCACTTTGCATACAAACACATTCTAATTGAGTTCAAATAATCACTTATCTGAAATCTAATTATTGAAATGACTTATTTATTAAGAAAATAAATTTTTTTTGAGCTATTAAATTTAAGAGAATATAAAACAAATATGGATGCAATAACAAACAAAAATTAATTACAATTTTCAATAAATAAAAGGAATTACAAAATTTATAACCCAAGATGCTTCAAGCTCTTTTCTTTTTCCTCCTTTCTTCACATTTCAGTATTATACAAAGCTTTTATAATATTAGATTTCCTAATATTAAAATGTCATACTATACTTTAATTTACTTAGAGAAAAACTCTCTTATATGCTTCTTATTTTCACTTTTTTACTCTCTTTTTTATTTGTGATTAATATCATTAATTAATATTTGATTTTCTAACAATGTTTCACTTGAAGACGGATTTCAATCCGTCTTCACACCTTCATCAATGCAATTACTTTTTTTTAGGTCTTATCACTCTTATAGGACACCTAAAGTTAAATATAACTTCAATTTGTCGATAGTCATTGTTAACATGTCAGCTAGATTCTAACTATCATTGATCTTTTTAAGTTTTAATACATCATCTTTTAATAAAGATCTAATAAAGTGATAACGAAGTTTAATATGCTTAGTTTTAGAGTGAAATGTTGAATTCTTTGTTAGATGTATTGCACTGTCACTATACAAACATTATTCTCCTACTTGAATTTTAGCTCAGTTAATAATCCTTGAAGCCAAATCATGTATTTATTGGCTTATGTCACTACTACATACTCAGCTTTATAGTGAATAATACAACAAACTTATGTATCTATGACATCAACCTAATAGTTATAGTACCCATAGTGAACACATAACCCATGTTGCTATTCCAGGGATCGACTTCCCCTACAAAGTTTGCATCTATATACCCACATACTTTTAACTCTCCTTTAGCATTGTATAAACACTTCTCGGTGGTATCTCATAGATATCTTAAGATTCACTCCACTACCTCATAGTGAGTCTTTCTTAGATTTGATATAAGCTTGCTAACACCTCTCATTGCATGGCCAATGTTTGATCTCATACATACCATTACACACATCAAACTTCCTATGGTTGAAGCAAAAGTGAAAAGCTAATGGTGTGCTAACTTCCCTAGCATCTTCCATGTTAAATGTCTATAAAAATGTCTGATGTACTCTTTCTAAGTCAATGTTAAAGTCCTTATTTTCTTATCTTTAGTGAACCGTATCCCAAGAATCTTCTTTGTTGATCTGAGGTCTTTAATGTCAAATAATTTTGACAATTGTTACTCAACCTTTTGGATCTCCTCCATATCAATTTTTGTTACTAATATATCATTAACATAAAGGAATAAGATGATATAACTAGACATGTATCTCTTAAAGTAGCAATAGTGGTTGGCATTACACTTCTTGAAACCTTCCTTGTGCATAAAGACGTTGAACTTCTTATACCATTGTCTTGGAGCTTGTTTCAATCCATACAAGATCTTCTTTAGTTTACACACCAAACTTTCTTGCTTTTTTTTCTAATAAATCCTACGGTTGGTATACGTGTATCTCTTCTTCTAAGTCTCTATAAAGAAACTCAATCTTTACATCCAATTGTTCAAGATAGAGATCCTCACTAGAAACAATGCTCAAGATTGTTTGAATAGTATTGAGCTTCAAAATAGGAGTAAAAATATCAGTGTAGTAAATTCCTTCCTTCTGTTGGAAACTTTTAACAACTAGCCAAGCTTTGTATGTCATGGAGCCATCATACTCTTCTTTCATATGATACATACATCTGTTGTGATTGGGCTTCTTTCCTATAGGTAACTTTGTTAGCACCTATGTTTGGTTGGAAATCTAAGATTCATCTCATTTTTTAGAGCAAGCTCCACTTGTTGGCATCTCTAGTCTGACATGCTTCATCATAGCATTCAAGCTCTCCTTCAACATTCGGCAGTAGATAGTTCATATGTCTCATGTTAGGTACATGGGGCCTAGAAGACCTTCTAAGTATAGGAGTTGGAGTAGGAGGTTGAGTTATGTGAGACTATTTTACACTACTCTATCCAACTAGATCCTTTGATTGGGAGAACTATATGTTTTGTCATATGACTTTTTGGGAAATCATCCATATTTACATACACTAGCCCACTATGTTCTAAATTTCTTTAACTTGTAGGGTGTATAACCTTATACATTACTATTTCATTGAAGATCATATCTCTATTGAGATCATCTTTTATTTTCGTCATCCTAGATGTGGTAGCCAAACTTATCCTCATTATAGTTGATGAAGGTGAATTTCTTTGACTTGGGATTAAGCTTATTCTCACCTTGATCACTAATATGCTTGGGATTAAGCTTATTGTTTCCTTGATCACTAAGCTTAACTTGGGATTACTTTTTCCTCTTTTTTGCTTCATATCTCATATATTATGTTAACTACTTCTACCCAAAACTACTTTGTTAGGCCTGATGGCATACATATGCTTCTGGATCTTTTAATCTATGTACAATTCATACATTAAACTACACTATTGTATTGAGATGTATCTGATACAATTCTCTCCATTTCAATTCCATGCTTATATGAAAATGTCTTAAATCTAGTGTCTTCATATTCACCACACCATTGTTGATTCTGAGTTTTTTATCGTCAAACTTGTCTTATTCTCAACTATAGCCTCCCATATTTTGAAAGCCTCAAACACTTTGGACTTATGCTTCAAAAATAAACCCAATTCTTCTTATATTGATCATTGATGAAAGTCACAAAGTAGTGTTTACCACTAATGGATAAGATAGTCAAAAAGTAGTGTTTACCATCAAAGTGAACAATCTTTAATCTCTCTTTCTTAGGGGTTCTGAAACTTGTTTGAAATTTAACTCTCTTATGCTTTTCAAGTATGCAGTCTTCACACATGTCAATTTTAACTAACTAAAGACTTGATAATATCCCCTTAGAATACATAATTTTAAGCTATTTCACTCATGTGACTAAGTCTCTAGTAACATAATTTAGGATTATTATTGCCTATTATGACTGAAAATGAACAACACACTCCTACTGTCACATAAAAAGTACTACTCTTCTTAAAACATGCAATCATCATTGCATCTTTGGAAAATCTTCCAATCATTATCATGAAAAGTCATGGTATAACCTTCATAGGCCAATTTCCCTAACGAGATCAAGTTTTTCCTTAAGTTGGGAATATGTCTAACATTCTTCAACTCCTATATAGACGCATTCAACTTAATCTTCACTGCACCTTTACCAATAATATTACAAGGTTGGTCCTCACCAAGGTTTACCTTACCAAGGTTTCTAGACACATAGTTCTTGAAGAGTTCTTTTTGCGAAGTAGTATGGATTAATGCTCTAGAGTTTAACACCCAATAATCTTGCTTATTCTCTGATGAATCTATGAAAGAAGAGTCATTAGTGCACTTGTTTGCTAAATATTTACTTATTTTATTAAATTAGTAGTATTTTTATGGTTAAAAATATTAAAATATAAAATTTCTAGTGAAAAAGGGATGAAAATATGTTTTTTGAGAATTTTTTAATGCAAACACAATCACAAGATGCTAGTGGATTCCATGAAAGCAAGGAGTTGACCAAGCACACCATGTGGATGTGACATAAGCAAATAGGGCCTATCACATAACGTTATGTGTACTAAGTGGTGTAGGCCATTCTACGTGACGTTAGTTAAGAGTTTTACCACGCAATCAATGGGAATGCCACACGTCATCATTTGATTTGTCTATTCTTCCCATCAAGGTGTCACACAATCCATAATTGCAAATCACAACATACCATATAGCACTGACTCAACATGCGTTAACTACAACTAGTCCATTTTGCCACACGTTTCGCTTTAATTTTCCTAGAAAATCTTATGTGCCACGTGTTACAAACCTATTGGCTGGCACTATTAATTTTTCCTTTTTATCTCAACTTTTAATCTAAGGTTGATCTGATGGGTAAGATTGCTCCTGAACCTAATTTAACCCCCTGATTACCCCATAAACCCCAATGAGTTGAAATGACATATTTTTATCAGTTTTTGAAGCCAAAACGAGAGAAAAATACAAAAAAATTTAAAAGATATTCAATTTTGGTAGAGATTTAAGAAGAGATTGGTGCTAAAATTCAAGAGATAGATTGATGTATTTCTTTTACTTTTTTATCAATTTTTAGGTCTTTTTTTATGAAAAATATTAGCTTTATGAACACAATTATGTGTAGTTAATTTATTAATCTAAGGATCTCATAAATCCAATTTTCACCATGTGATTATCTAATATTTTATCCCAAATTATGATTACAATTTAATTATATTATTTAATCTAATTTTTACGCTATTAATTATTTGGCCAACAATTAATCTATAGAGGTAATTAAATAGATTTGAGAGAATTATTTAATTATTTGTCTTGATTAAATAACATATATAGTTTATAGCCAGAGATGTATGATTCTTATATATGTGATCCATAATTGATGAACTTAACGAGTAATTTTCAATTTAATTGACACGAGAGTATGATTAGGTTAATTACTATATGGTGTGTAGCTTACTTAAGAGAGGAATATACACTATATTTAATTCAATTGATCATGTAATTGAATGTTAATTATATTAGGGGGATCTTAGTGATTCATATGTTTAGAAAATTGGGAGATTATGTATTCCTTAATATTTTCTCATATATATTCTTAGTTTCCAAATATGAGTTAATTAATTACTGCTATTTATTTTTATTTCTTTTAATGTTGCTTTCTTAAAATATAAAAACATAATAAAAATTAATTTTTAGCTTTTAGTTTTAAAAATTAATTTCTAATAACATAATCTCCGTAAGAACGATATTTTCTTATTGTTATATTACTTGTTATAATATGTATACTTGCGTATTCATTGCATACAATTTGTGTCGATCACTCTCCTAATAGCATACCAGTGCATCATCTCCTCTTGAGGTAGAAGTAACATTTTCTTCTACCTTTTCCACTTGATTCTTCAGTGCACTATTGCATTGGATCTTGTTATGTCTGATCTTCCCATAATTCCAACATTCGATGGTCCTAGAGTTGTAAGAATTTTTGGGATTTCTAGATTTAGACATTTTTATCATTTGATCTGCCACGATAACTTGATCTATCTCATCCATTTCCTATAGTTCTTCCTCGAGACTCTATATGCCAAACTGAATAAGTAGATGCTTTACTTGATTCTCTTCGTCGATTTTTTTCACTAAGGACTAGATCTCAAACATTGTCAAATTTTAACGTATTACTTTCTACTAAGCTAGCCACTACTATGACTATAGCATTCCAGCTATTTGGCAGAGATGATAAAAGAATCAAGGCTTGAACTTTCTCATTGAATTCAATTTCCTCATAACTCAATTGGGTTATGATTGTATTAAGTTGATTTAAATGTTAAGCCATCGAAACACCTTCCGTCATTCCCAAATTGAACAACCGTCTCATAAGATGTACCTTATTTGAGGTTAATTGCTTCTCATACATACTAAATAGAGCTCTTATAAGACTTATTGTTCTCTTTTTCTCTGCTATGTTGAAAGCAACATTGTATGGTAACGTAAATTGGATGACTTCGATGACTTGTCTGTCAAGAATAGCCTATTCTTCATCCTTCATTTATTCTCCTTTCTCTTGATAGAGGTTGATATATATTTTTTTAATACAAATAGTTCTCTATTTTCATTTTTAAGAATAATATGCACCATCAAACTTTTCACGTTTCAACTTTCATTCGTATACAACAAACACTCACACTCGAATATGGTTGCCTTTGGATTATAATATACTATCAAAGCTCTAATAACAATTATTAAAAAAATTAATTATTAAAACAACCAAATTTACGAGAATATAAAATAATGTGGATACAATAACAAACAAAAAATTACTACAACAATTATTTCAATAGAAAAAAAAGAATTACAAACTTCAAGCTCTTTTAAACTTTTTATTTAAAGCTTATTTCTTTCTCATTTCAATATTGTAAGAAGCTTTTATAATATTAGATTTACTAATATTAAAATACCATATCTTATTTCACTCTTTTTATTTTTTTTGTTTTGTTTATGATTAATATTATTAATTAACATTTGACTTTCTAACATTATGTGTCCCTTAAGATAAGGAAATCGTTAAATTTCACATAAAAGACTGGGAACAAATCCCTTTTTTACATTTCATGGGTAAGTAACAGTTGTTTTCCATGAGTGGTCCTCATTGACATTAACATGCATGCTTTTTATTCAAAAATGTCAAGAATTGCTTCTGTCATTCTGCTTTTGGATAATGGCCTTGACTTTTTTTTAAATTAGTAGATCAGGAAGCAGGGTATTATTTTTAGCTTACTGATTACTGATTAGTGATTACAGCTTCAATCATATTATTAAGTTACTTTGCCAGCCTGAAACATCAATAATAGAATAACTTGAGAAAGATTATTGAGCTATTAATCTTCTTCAGTACATATCAGGAAGATAATAATATTTACCTTTATAAAGGTTTGGGCTTTTACTTTGATGCATGCATAAGTAATTTATCTTCTTCTTCTTCTTCTTTATTTCCCTCCCTTTTGTCAGGTTGTTTACATTATTTTAATTCTGTGTTATCTCCATCATGGTACTGATGTTGTAAGAAAAAAAATTTTAAACTGGCAGTGATTTGTTGAATGAGAATGAATGCTCTTTTATTTTACTGAATAAAGAGATAAAATTTTAGCAGTGATAAAATGTTGTACTAGTTGGTTCAATGTCTGGTGTAGTTCTGGACATATTTATTAATAATATAGTCCTTCATCATTGATGAGCATGAGTATACTCTTAATCATGGAAAAAACAAGGGGGTGTGGTCTACATATGATAGAAGGGGACAAAACTTCTCTCAGAACTCTCTGAATGCAGGTTTAATCAACATTTATGTGGTTAATATTAACAGATAAAATGAAAGAAGGTTGAGAAATAAGTAGAGAGCATAAAGGGATTTTAATTTTTATGATTTATGTATTGTATAATCATAGAGTATCTTTATATAATTGATGTTAATAATTTAGTAAAGAAATACCATAAATGAGACTATATAATTTGGTATCTTAATATAAAAGTGATAAACAATTTCAATATATATATATTTTTAAACAATATTTTTTTATGGAAGGTAAGAAAAAAGATGACAATTCGTACGAGTTGGGACAATTTTAGTTGGTTTGAACTAACTTAATTTAAATTGATTCATGTTGTCTCTTTTAAAGAACATAAAATCGTGTAAATATACATGATCACAAGTAATAAAATTTGATAAATAAAATATCGTTCATATGGAAATTGGTTATTATAGTTTGTTAAGTACTAAAATTATTTCAATATGATTTTATCCAAAACAAGCAAAAGTTTGAAATGATTTAACTAACTAAAAAGTTTTATAACAAAATAAAAGAAAATTCTAGGATTGCAGTTTTCACTAAATTATTCCACTCGAATCATATTATTCCGTCTTGATTTACTTTTTTGTAAATTTAATTTGTCAACCAAGAACTTCTAATTTTATCCACACATCTCTTCCGAGATTCGTATAGACATATCTCGCTAAATTAATTCACTATATTCCTATGAGAATTAAATTCACCAAGATTCATTACGTTCTAAGTTCTCAAATGGCCAGACATATGATAAAGGTATATTTCTATCCTTTATATATACATGTTATTCTATCCATGAGCAATATACAGAAAAATACATCTTCCAAGTTTATTTAAGTATCACAGATTAATTGATAAATTTTCCAATAATCAAAAGCATTAAGCACAAATAAAATAAACAAATTAAAAGTCTCATAAATCTTTTAAAAATAATTAAATTTAAGCTTCATAAATTTAGATAAAATGCAACCCTAGAAAAATTAAATTACTTCATAAATAAAAATTAAAGGTATATTTCTATCCTTTATATATACATGTTATTCTATCCATGAGCAATATACAGAAAAATACATCTTCCAAGTTTATTTAAGTATCACAGATTAATTGATAAATTTTCCAATAATCAAAAGCATTAAGCACAAATAAAATAAACAAATTAAAAGTCTCATAAATCTTTTAAAAATAATTAAATTTAAGCTTCATAAATTTAGATAAAATGCAACCCTAGAAAAATTAAATTACTTCATAAATAAAAATTAAAATTACAAAACTTAAGGAATATTAGATGAAGAACAGAAGGAAATTAAAACATTTCTGAGCCCAAATTTTTGGCACATGTAGAACACAACAGAAGCCAAAAATGGCTTCTGCGTGTTCCACAGTCCAAGTCTCCAACCGAACCTCAAAAACCAACCTCAAAAATATTTCGCAATAATCTCCTATTTATAGCTCTAACACTCTAAAAAAACACATTTTTTTAGACACGCAAGAGACATTTTTCATTGAAAATAATAATTAAAACCCGCATGGCAGACAAAACAATACATCAAAAATAGTATTTAAATCTGTGTGGGAGACAAGTGTGCGCATTGCTGGAGTTTTCATTTCAATTTACGCATGCCACATGTCCGCGTCTGATTGACTACAAGATATAATGAGACACGTGGCAACCATTTATTCGCTATGAAGATAGAGCGAACGAAGAATGCGTCACATGTGATAATTTCCATCGAGGACACGTGGGGCATGTAGAAAATGCTGGGACCGTGCACTTTTTCTGTGTTTTTATTTTAACGAAACACATGCCACATGTCACCTCTTGATTTGCTGAAATAATATTTAGGACACGTGGCATTGTATGACTCGTTGGAATGGCAAGGCGTACGAAGCTTCTATAAACCGCATCGCACGGTAAATTCCTTACGCATCAGACACGTGGGTCCCACCCTACACGATGACATGTGCGGAAGGTGGGCTCCACTCAACGCCGAGCAACGTGCTAGCTGAAAACCCACGTCCATTCGAGATTGTTGCATCTGGCTCCACGCGCATCATCGTAGGAGTTGATTTCCTGATCGAACGGTGGGTGTCGCGCGTTGGTGATTGCGCGATTGGCCACCTTTTCCTGCGCAGAAAATAAATTTCCTTAATTATAGTTTAGCCCTCGAATTTAATTCAAATTAACTTTTAAACTTTTTTTAATTGCAATTAAGCCCTTTTCTAATTTAAATTAACTTTTAAACTTTTGTTAATTACAATTAAGCCTTATTTAATTCAAATTATATTTTAGACTTTTGTTAATTGCAATTAAGCACTTTTTTAATTTAAATTATATTTTCAAACATACTTGCAATTCAGTACTTTTTTTATTCAAATTCTTTAATTTTCTTAAAAATATATTACTTAAAAAATAAACAGTAATATTAATTTATTTCATTAAAATTAAATAAAAATGTCAAGAACATAGCAATTATAATTAATAAAATAGATGAAAATAACTATATAAAATATAGTTATCAATTCACTATACTTCAATTCAAATTTAATTCGAGCCACCAAATGTGAGAACCAAATACAAATGAGTTGATCCAAACTAGTCCAAATTATTAATTGCATATTTTTTAGTTAATTATACTTTTTTTATAAATCAAAAAAATATGTATAATGATTAAAGCTAATTAGCTCAAATAACATTATATGAAACATCACAAACGAGGAAAATAATATTACAATAATTAGTTTTTTGAACAAAAAAAATTAACATTGAATGAATAACTCACGGATAGAACAAAGTCCATAGAGATAATATAACTCTTATTATATTACAATAATTAGTTAATAAGCATATGATTTATAGTGTGTTTCTCATAACATACTTACTATAATGGCGTGTGAAAGTACATATTCCATTATCAAATCTATTTTGATAGATTTGACCATAATACTTACACTTCTCTCATGAAATATCATGAGAAGCCAAAGGAATAGCCTCAAAGTTTGCCTATATCTATGATCTTTTTGATATCGTCTTTTTCTTTTTTGAATTTGGAAGAAAACAAATGGTTGTTTCATCTTCATTTACTGTGTTTTTTATTACATTGGCTATGTCATCTCCAACAATCTCCATGTTGCTTTTTTCACTGAAACTGGACTATATTTGCAAGTTAATAACTAAAAGTTAAAATAATAAATTAATTAATTAACAAAAAACTAGAACACACAATACAGATTTATCATGTATAATAGGACACTTTTGTTGTAGGTACACAACAACTAGCTATTTCTTGGAGATACATATTTACCAATACCAGCTCACAATTTATGAATATAATATAGTAGTTATTAATATAACACCTCACAAGTTATGTAGATAATATAGTATTTATTAATATACCTCCTTTTTCAAATCACAATTTGCCTATTGCTTTTACATTATTTAATTTATCATTAAAATTTTATTTGTGATTGAATTTTCTAATATGAACATAATAAAATGAACAAGTTATGACTTATTCATAACTCATATGAATTTTAAGATAATGTCTCTTTGTTTTATTTTAAAATAAAATATGTTCATTATAAGAATTGCAATATGATATGAGAAGAAATAAATTTCTTTAATTTTAACTTAGGGTGAAAGTTCTAATGTGTTATAGCTTCTTTTTTGGCTAATAGGCTAGCTCGAACCCAACTCGATTTTTTTTAGGTTATTTGAGCTACCCCAAATTTGACCTAAATTTAATTCAATTCATGTTCGATTGGAATTCTTCGATTTGAGTTCAATTTGATCAATCAAACTATGACATAATTTCCACCCTTAGTAGGATTAGATGTTTAATTAAGGAAAAAACTACTTGGAAGTAAATAAAAAATAAAATTAGAATTTAGTTTTACATAAAACAGCAAATTAACCCCTTTGTCTTTTGTGCTCACTCTTCCTAGTCTTCTTGTTCGCCTTTTCCTTTATAAAAATTGGATTAAGTATTGTAGACTTTATAATATTAAAAAAAAGGCTACACAGGTAAAAACAATTACAAGATTAATAGCACTGGAATGACACAAATGAGTTCTCTCATGTCCAACGTCTTTGAAGAATAATACTATAAGTTGAATGGTGCATCTCTACTCTGTTTCTCGAAGATGGTGCAATCATCTTAAAGATGGGGTAGCGATTGCACCACTAATACTATAATTTTCTGACTTGTGTAACCCTTATTTATGATATTGTAAAGTTTTTCGTTTTGATAAAAAAAAAAGAAACCTAAGAAAACGTGATACAAAAAATTGCCCCAAAAATACATAAGAATTTTATAAAATATTGTATTGTTCAAATTCAATTTTAGACCGTTAAAATTAAATAATAATTTTACTTGCATTAAATTTACTTTATTATTATTTCAAACTTTTTTATTAATAAAATAATATTTTACTATTCAAAAAATAACTAAATTCTCTTACTTTTACAAAGTGACCTATATGTCTCTTATGAAATCAAAATGATAAAATAAGTGACTTTCACAAACCCACTTTTACAAAGTGATCTAAGTGTTTTTTAGGAAATCAAAATGATACAAACAAGTGATTTCCACAACCCCACCCACCCATAAAAATCCCTCTCACTCTCTCTTTATCTTCACTTACAATAATAAATATTTGCAATTTGGGTTACGAGTAGAGATATAAGGTAGGTTATTTTATCTCATATGATATTTTATTTAGTGTCTCTAATAGGTTCATGGTACAATATAGTCTCATTTAATTTAAATATCAACTCATCTCATTTAGATTTTAGCTCTAATCAGTCAAATTTTAAACATATGTTTTACCATTTTTCTTATGAAGCTTACAATATAAATAATCATGTATCACATTTCTATTATTTTTATATTATTTTTTGTTTTATTTAGACAATTAAAAACAAATGAGATGTCTTAATTAATATTGTTTCATTACTATCTCATCTTTTTAAAAATTAAATAAAACAAAATGATATAAATTTTAAAACTTAATAAATTGTATCATAAATCATATTAATATCTTATCCTAATTTATACATCTAGATGAGAGTGGAAAGCTTTTACAGGGAAATAACGGCATAAATGGAACTTATGAAGCTTCAAGTACAATAACTAAAAACTAATACATAAAATTTACATGCAATCACTCAAAATTCAAAAAAAAAAGTCTTATTAATATGAGTTCTCCATTAATTCATTTTAGCTTCAAATTTCCTTCTTCATAATTAATAATTTTTAACCACAATAGTTAGCACAATCATTATAAAATATAAAATAATTAAAAACATAGCAATTACTCGTAGGAAATTAAAACTAATTTAGTGCATCCATTGGAAAGAGAAATGGAAGGGGGATTATGGAAAGAATAAAATATAAATGTTAAATGTTAAAATACATATGAAAGGTAAGTGTACATATATGTAATATAAATTTGCAAGCTAGCTCAGTTAAATTTTGGTTTTTTGAAACTTAAACCCACAACTTACCTAAGACATTTTTATCATTTTAAGAACCAAAAGCAACGTACTTAAACCAATAAAACGTAAAACTTGATCGAGTTAATTTGACTCAATTTGGATTGATTGGGTTGATTTATCGTTATAGTGTTTACTACTAATTGTAACATTTTTTTTTATTTGGTGGTCAACGAATTTTTAAATATGTTAAATGTTTTGCACATGCTTCTCACATTAAGAAAAAAATATTTAAAAAAAATTCATGTGCATTGTATTTTATCTTTTTACTTTCTTTTTTTCAAATTTCCCTTACTCTTTAGTTTTGCCTTGCATGCCCAGCAAAAATCATATAAGTGTGTGATAATTGAATTTCATAATGTAGAAATGGGTATATAAGATTTTCACATACTTATGTAAAAATGAAAATATAATATTAGTTACATGATATGGTATATAAAATTCCTTAGTTTTTTCATATGTCATTGTTCACATGACTGGCACCTTGACAATTGGAAAAATAATTATTATTGAATTAATTTCGGCTTATGTTTCCATGCGCAAAGTGATATTTTTTCTTGAATGATGGAAAAATGCTTTAAGAGCTATTTAGAGGGAGGTTTGGTGTGCTAAGTGAGCTAGAGAATGCTCATGGAGAGGACATGGATAATTCCATGAGAGCATGCCAATGTCTCTCGAAGACATAGAGTCTTAGGGACAGTCTCGATAAGGCAGAAGGGTCGATATTGTGCATGATTTTCACATAGAAGGATTCTTAAGAGGGAATATATATATGCTGACAGTTTACTTGATACGACATATGAAAGTAGCTTCGTGTGAATGTGACTTACCATATGGGTAGTGTTGCATAAGTGATGGTGCATCGATATGTAGCAACATGCTAATTTAACATTATTGCTTTGAATAAGGCACATTACGAATGTGAAGACCTTTATGATGGTGATGCCAAGTGAGGATATGCATTGGTCAAGGGTTCAGACAAGCACTAAGGATTTGTAGGCTTGATGGCATGAAAATGGGCGACAACATGTTAAGATGAAGACATCATATGTGGGCTTTAGATCAAATGAGTGGCTCACTTAAGCAATATGTAAGTTTGGTTGAATGGACTTACTTGCATATAAGACACGGTTGCTTGGTTGACTTGAGGATAAGTTAGCATGTGTGTTAGTTTGAGTATAAGTGTGCTGAGGAGAAATGAACATATGTGCATAATGGGTGCAAGAAGAAGTTAGCCCTTAGTGTCAACTTTCCTATTCGAGGGTGTGTATGAAGAAACTTGACAAGATAATGGGAAGCTAATTAAGTCTTGAAACATTGTTTTACTACTTGCTATCAACATATGTGACTTACATAGTTAAGTGAGCAATTGTATGGCATAATGCCTAGATGATATGGAACTTCTGATGGTATGAGGGCCTTGGTTAAGTAACCTTGATTCCGGGAAGCAATCGTTAAGTTGTATACATATGAGACTCATTCTTGAGGAGCACCAAAGAATTTAGACAAGGGTCATGCTTTAGACTTGAAAAGGCGATAGGTTGACCTTAACTTGGGAAGTCTTGGCACCAAATGGTTGAATTTTCACTATGAAAACTCGCAGATCATTACAATTGATATCAAAGTCAGGTCACATTTTTGGAATAGATGTGTTGGTACAGAATGGTACTCAATGTTGGTTGATGGGTTTTCGTGAACATGATATTACTAGTTAAGGACACTTGTTTGTGCTTTGTTTGTGGAAGACTACATAAGACTTTAAGTTATTGGAACATTTGTATCCATAGAAGTTATAAGCCATAGGTAGTATATCCTTTATCTAGTGGTCAGTTATGAAAGCACATTTCTTTTAAGATTTGAGGACTTATAAGCTGTGGGTTTGGTATGTGGTTGCCAACATGTTTGTGCTTCAATTGTGTTATCATAAGTTGCTCCAAGAAGTCTTGAAAACTCTTGTTCTTTGGAATGGTGCTAAAAGAACAAGCCAAATGCATATAGGTGATCGTGGATGTCATGTTTACTTTGAGAATGAAACCTTATTAGGGATTGAAGTATGTTCAAAAAATCTAGAGATTTCTTGCTTATCAAAATGTTAAGGAGGATACAAGTATCATAAGATGCCATAAGATGCTACGAGGACCAACCAAAGACATTGTGGAAGCTAGTTCCAAATTTGAGATGTGAAGGCCATAGAAAGAGTGCTAAGATGACCAAAGTGGATTGATCAGTGTATCCAAGGAGAGACATACCAATGCTAGTGGGTTTGATAGTAGGAAGGGCTATGGAGAACTCATGTCTTCAAAGTGATACAAATTTATACAAAACTAAGGGTATTACTAGTGGGATCATCGAAGGGTATAGGCCTCTTATTGGCCAATGGTATTAAGAGGGACTGTGAAGCACTCAAGTTGAAGGAAAATTATATGTTGAGAGAGATTGATATACTTATGATGTAAAGATATTTTTCCATTGTAGGAAGGGGCCATGGAGTGCCTTAATGGGTTGAAGTTTCATCATTGATTGTTGATGTTGAGGGTTTTTCAATTGGGTAGTCAAAGAATAAAGTGGAGGACCTCAAAACACAAAAGGAATGTGGTATAATCAAAGCAAGAGACAAAGAGATCAACTGAAGTTGCTTGCTAAGGGTGAAGGTCACTTGTAGATTGAGATACAAGATTAGCACATCAAAGTTTCAAAATGGAATTGCTATTTCGGAAGAATAATGAGTTTACAAACTCTACCTTGAATGGTACATGTCATGTGTTAGAATTATATTTGTCTTCTACTTTGGAAAGGCGCATGGTATTGTATAGGTGATAACGTTGGAAAGAGAGCCATGCTCAAGGTATAAGTGCACCATCATATAGGGATCGCATGTTGGAAAAGCCTAAAAGTGCCTAGTGCATAGGTAATAGTTTTGAATGGTAGCATCATGGAAAGGTCAAGGATCACCATGTGTGTATGTGGAAATGTTGCATATTGAAAGGCTAGAGAGCATCGAATGCAAATATAGATTGTCAGTGTTGTACACTTGTGAAGGGCTAGGGACTGCCAAGTGCATGAAAATGATTTTGGTTTTGTATGATGAAAGAGCCAGATATCATTGATTGCAAAAATCGTCCAAGGGAGTAAGGAAAGTCATAATTATGGCTATGCCAAAGAAGAAACCAATATTTTCTAAGAGATGTCATAATGGAAGAGTGGTTGGCTTGTGAGCTATACTTGCAAGATGCATCATAATGAGCCAGTCCAAGGTGTGAACTTGAATAGGTTCTTGGGAAAAGCTATTCAATTTGTGTGTCAGTAGTGGAGTGGAGATTTCTTGTGTAATTGGGAATGAAACTTGTTCATATGGAGCTTTTGTTTAGGTGAATATATGTAGTAAAGTCTCAGGCTAAGTCCAAGAGGGGTATGGTAAGGTCATTACCAAAGGTGATTCTAAAATAAGTATAGGATAGTTGCATGCTAGAAGCCATTCAGAAGATGTGGAGCCTAAAGATTCTTTGAAACACTTTGATGAGGACATCAAAGGAATGAAATGGAGATGGATGTCATGATTCACATAAGGGACACTTTGGTAATTAGTAAAATAATAATTATTGAATTATTTTGGGCTTATTTCTTCTTGCGCAAAGTGATGTTTTCTCCTTAAAGAAAGGAAAATATTCTAAAAAACATTTTAAAGGGAGGTATGGTGTCAAGCTCTCCACCATTCTTGGTATTCGTGGGCACGGTGTATTGTGTGAGCTACCTATAAGATAGAGAATGCTTATATGGTGGACATGGATTATGCCATGAGGGTGCGCCAATATCTTTTAAAAATAAAGAGTCTTAGGGACAATCTTGATGAGGTAGAAAGGCCAATACTACACAGAGTTTCCACACAGAAGGCTACATGGAAAGGAATACCTATGCCAAGAGTTTACTTGATGTGGCTTGCAAAAGTAGCTTCGTGGGAACATGTCATGCCATATGGGCAATGCCAAACAAGTGATTATGAATCAATAAGTAGCAACAATCCAATTTGGTAGTGCTTCTTTGAATAAGGCACATTATGAATGTGATAATCCTCATGACGGTGATGTTGAGTGGGGATATGCATTGGCCAAGGGTTTGACCAAGCACTAAGGATCTGTAGGCTTCATAGCATAAAATTGGGTCACAATATGTTAAGATGAAGGCATCATGTATGAGATTTGGATCAAAGGAGTTTCTCACTTAAGTAATATATGAGTTTGCTTAAATAAACTTACTTATGTGTAAGACATACTTGTTAGGCTGAATCGAGGATAAGTTAGCATATGTGTTAGATTAAGTGTAAGTGCGTTGAGGAGAAATGAGCATACACACACGAGGGATGCAATAAGAAGTTGGCCCTTAGTGTCAAGTTTCCTATTCGAGGATATGTATGAAGAGATCTGATAAGAGAATGGGAAGTCGATTAAGTCTTGTACATTGTTGTACTACTTTCTATCAATGTGTGTGACTTGCACAGTTGGGTGAGTATCTGTACAACATAATGCCTAGATGATGTGGAACCTTATGATGGATTGAGCATCTTGATTGAGTAATGTTTATGTAGAAAAGTATTCGTTAAGATGCATACGTGCGAGGCTCATTAAGCATAGTTCTTATTGGTATTTTCTCAAGAAGCACTAAAGCATTTGGACAAGGGTCATGCTTTAAACTCAAAAAGGTGATAAGGTGGCCTTGAATAGAGATTTCATGGCCCCAAATGGTCAATTTTTTGCTACTTAAACTCATGGACCGTTACAATTGGTATCAAAGCCAGTTTATACTCATGGAATAGGTGTATTGGTATGGAATGGTGCTCAGTGTTGGATGATGAGTTTCTATGAACCCGATAGTATTAGTTAAGGACACTTTCTTGGGCTTTATTTGTGCAAAGTTGCAATACTATAAGCCATTGCAACAGTTGTATCCATAGAAGTTATATGTCATAGGTAGCATATCCTTCATCTAGTGGTAAGTTGTGCAAATGCATTTATCTTCATATTTAAGGACTTATAAGCCATGGGTTTGGTATGGGGTTTCCAATATGTTTGTGTTTCAATTGTGTTATCATAAATTTCTCCAAGAAGTCTTTAAAACTCTTATACTTTGGAATGATACTAGAAGAATAAGCCAGATGCATCTGGGTGATAATGGATGTCATGTTTGTTTTGAGAATGAGACCTTATTGGGGGTTAAAGTGTGTTCAAAAGAGCTAGAGATTACTTGCTTATCAAAGTGTCAAGGAGGATACAAGTACATTAAGGTGGCATAAGAGCTCATAAGGATCAATCGAAGGGGCTATTGATGATTCTATAAAAGTAGAGTTATTAACGCACTTTTTTTCTTAATATTTACTTATTTTGTTCAATAAATAGTATTTTTAGCCCTAAAAATATTAAAATGTAAACTTTTAGTGAAAAAGAGTGAAAATATAACTTTTGCAATTTTTATGGATTTTTAACGTGGGACCAATTAGAAGCTGTCACTTGGTCTACCACGTAAGCATAGAAACTAACTAGGTAAGAAACTCGGATGCCACGTAAGGTGAGACAATGAATTGTAGATCATTACGTGTGAGGAGCGAAGCAGCACGTGCCACTTATCAACATCACATTCAATCTGAATTCAAAATGCAGTCAAACCTTTATGCTATTTGTTTCATGCGATTATTCCCCACATTCCACCCGTGCACAATTCCATCTGTTACCACAAATCGCATTATGCCTCGTGGCGTTGACTCAACATACGTTGATTCGCCAAGTGAATTTTGTATGCCATATGTCACGCTATGATTGGCTAGCATTGTTTATAATTATATGTTTAAGCCTCTAATCACCCCATAAACCCTAATGAGCCGTCATAGGCATAATTTTGGTCAGTTTTTGGAGCTAAAAAGAGAGAAAAATACAAAAAAAAAGAATATACAACTTTGGTGGAGATTCAAGAGAAGATTAACACTAAAATTCAAGAGATTGATTGTATTTCTTCTTCTACTCTTTCTTTATCAATTTTTATGTCTTTATGAAAAATATAAGCTTGAACATAATTATATGTAATTAATTTATTAATCTAGGGATCTTATGAACCCAATTTTCACCATGTGATAATTTAATATTTTACCTCAATTATAATTTTAATTTAATTATATTATTTAATCTGGTTTTTATGTTATTAATTTTTTGGTTAAAAATTTATCTATAGGGGCAATTAAATTAATTTGAGAGAATATTTAATTATTTGTCTTGATTAAATAACATGGATAGCTTCTAAGAAAAGATGTATGATTCTTATGTATGTGATCATAATACTTAATGAATAGTATGAAATTTAATTGGTATAAGAGTGTGATTAAATTAATTACTATATGATGTGTAAATTTACTTGAGAGAATAATACATGTTAGGTTATATTCAATTGATCATGTAATTAATTGATAATTATATTGGAGGGATTTTAATGAATCACATATTTAGAAAATTGGGAAATTAAGTATTCTTAGATATTTTCTCATATATCTTCTTAGTTACCACATTCGATTTACTTAATTATTGTTATTTACTTTTAGTTAGTTTAATTTTTCTTCCTTCAAATATAAAAACACAAAAAAAAATTAATTTTTATTTTTTTTCAATTTTAAAAATTAGTTTCTAATAAAATAATCTACATGAGAATGATATTTTCTTATTATTATATTACTTGTGGCGATACGTGTACTTACATATTCATTGCACACACTTCGTGTGCAACAATCAACTATGAAAGCTAGATCCAAATTTGATATGTGAAGGTCAAGAGGGCAATGGCAAGATTGCCAAAGACGACCAATATGGATTGATCAGTGTATCCAAGGTGAGACATAGATAGATACTAATGGGTTTGACAATGAGAAGAGCCATAAAGAGCCAATGTTTTCGAAGCGATGATAAGTTTTACAATATTTTGGTTTTATATTTATAAAACTCTCACAAGTGCATGAATCATTTCATAGAAAATGATAAGTATACTCTCAAGGTCGATCTAAGAAAGGAATATAAGTGGTTTTTAATTTATTATTCAAAATTTTAAAAATTAAATTAAATCATAAACATCCTATCACGATATTTTGGGTTTTGTGTTTCTAATCTAACAACATAAGAATAAATATATATACAGATTCAATAAACATTTATGCAAATTTTATCATTTATAATAGTGAAGTATTTATAGATATAATAACTAAGTTAATTATGTTTGCTCATATTATTTAGGTTATTAAATATATAAATTTATATTTATTGATTCTCTCTTTTTTATATGAATACCACCTTTGGTGGGGTTAGATATTCTTTGTTAACTAAACAAATCAATTAACACTTATGGTGGGGTCGATAACTAATTTAGTTAATTAAATTAATTCCTTTGTCTAAGAGATTGAAAATAAATCATTTAAATGCCACATTTGGTGGGATTAGACAGTTTAAACTTTATTCAAGGTGTCCAAATTAAACCTAATAATTTAATTATCTGAGTACTAACGTTCAAGTTTTAAAACCACTACTAAAAACATGTCAATACATTTTCAGATAATAATTCTTATAAAACTTTTGAAATAGAGTTTCACTCTAACTACCAGGCGATTGTACCAACAAATAAAAGAGCATTACTCCAAATCAGACCAGATAACTAAACCTTAAAATCTAATTTTTAGATTTAAGTTTGCAATGAAAAATAATATATTTCTCTCTAATATTCTATATAAAATCTTGAATAAAAACAAAATCAATTCATTTTAAAGATTTTTACCTATTTAATATTTTGCAAGCATAACAATGTTGTTATTATATCACGTTTACAAACAGCCAGCAAAGTTAAATTTAATCACAGACAAATTAAATATAACATATAAGAATAAAACATAAAAAATAACTATAAAGAAAATAAAATCCTTAGAGTACTTTGATGCTAATTCTGTTGCTGGAAAATCTCCAAACGGAATTTGCATTCCCATTTATCGAATCAAAAAGAAAATAAATTACAAAAACATAATTAGCTCTTCTTAAAAAGAGAAGAACTCTAAAAATAAGAAAAACTAACTATGAAAAACTAAAAACTAAGAAATGGAGAGAAAGAAAGAGAGAAGAAGAAGATTTTAGGTGTGTTTTGGTGTGGAGAGAATGAAGGTATTTATAGGTGAAAAGAGGAAGCAAAAGTGGTAGAAATGGTAAAAAATGTAGCAAATGTGTGTTAAGTGAATGAGGATGTCATCGTTGACGTCATTGGTAGGTGGGGTGCGGCGGCGCATGCGGAATGGAGTAGAGGCACACGCAGATGGGCACGTGGCTTCAACGTAGTTGAGGCGATGTTGTGGCACGCTATGTACATTCCTGGGTGCGGTTGGGCATTGTGGCATGCGCTGCTCGACGCTGATTGGCGGCTGCGCGCGTTGGTAGGTGCTACTGGGCAGCTACGTGTGCGATTTCATCCTTTTTGACATTGTTGATCCATTTTATCCAATTTTTTCATATTTTTTTTACTTTTCCTCATTTATTTTATCAATATATTTGTGATGTATTGCTTCCAATATTTTCTTCGAGTCTTTAAGTTGCTTTTTTAAGCGCAAATATCTAAAAAACAATAAAAATACCCGTGATTTCGAAAAAAAAAACATATTTATATAAAAAAAATGATAAAATCATATAAATATATATATATATAAAGTGAATAAAATCATGGTAATTTTAGTGCTTTTTGAACACTCATCAGTATGTAGCAATCAACTATGAAAGCTAGATCCAAATTTGATATGTGAAGGTCAAGAAGGCAATGGCAAGATTTCCAAGACGACCAATATGGATTGATCAGTGTATCCAAGGTGAGACATAGATAGATACTAGTGGGTTTGACAATGGGAAGAGCCATAGAGCGCCTATGTTTTCAAAGTGATGATAAGTTTTACAAAACTGGGGTTATTACTAGTGGGATCAACGAAGGGTTAGTATCACATTTGGATGGGCCATTGGGGTGCCAAAGTGATTTGAAGTGAAGTAGTAATAATGAGGGTCAAAGCATGTTAATGTCAATAGATAATAATTAGTAAGACAAAGGTGTATGGGCCCCTTACTGTTCAATGGTATTGAGAAGGGCCATGGAGTGCTCAAGCCAAAGAAAATTGGTATGTTGATAGAGATTGAGATTCTCATGATGTGAAGTTATTGTTCCATTGTAGGAAGGGGACATGAAGCGTATACATGGGTTGAAGTTTCATCATTGATCATTGAGGTTGAGAATGCTTTGATAAGGTCACCAAAGACTGAAGTAGGGGAGGATCTCACACCACTATAGATGAAGAGATCAACTAATGTTCCTTGCTCAGGGTGAAATTCACTGGTAGACTGAGGTACCAAGAGTAGCACGTAAGAGTTTCAAAATATAGATGTTGTTTTGGTAGAACAATGAGTTTATAAACTCTACCTTGGATGGTACATCTCATGTGTCAGAAGTATATTTGTATTTTTCTTTGGAATGACACATGGTATCATATAAGAGATATGGTTGGCAAGATAGTCATGCCCAAGGGACAAGCACATCATCATGTGGGATCGCATGTCACAAGGGCTTGGAATTTATGAGTGCATGGGTAACAATTTTAAGGGTAGCATCATAAAAATTCCAAGGAGCACCATTTATGTATGATGAAGTGTTGCACATTGAAAGGCCAAGAAGGATCGAGTACCAAAATAGATTGTTAGTGTTGTACACTTGTGAAGGGCTAGTGAACACCAAGTGCATGAAAATGATTTTGGTTTTACATGACAAAAGGGCCAAGGAACATCGATTACAAACATCATCGAGAGGACTAAGGCAAGTCATGATCATGACTATGCCAAAGAAGACACCAAAGTTTGATGAGAGATGTCGTAATGGAAGAGAGATTGGCTTGCAACCTATATTTTGCTAGATGCATCATAGCGAGCAAATCCATAGAGTGGACTTGACTAGGTACTTGGGAAGAGCTTGTCAATTTGAGTGTCAACGATGGAGTTGAGATTGCTTGTGTCATTGGGAATGACACTTGTTCATATGGAGCTTTTTTTGGGGTGAATAGATGCAATGATGTCCGAGGACAAATCCAAAAAGGGCATGCTAGGATCATTACTAGGGTGATTCTCCAAGAAGTAATTGGATAGTTACATACTAGAAGCCATTTAAAAGATATGGAGCCTAAAGACTCTTTATAACACTTTGGCAAGGACATCGAAGAAATGAAGTGGGGAAGGATGTCATGATTCGCATGAGGAACACTTTAGTAATTAGAAAAATAATAATTATTTAATTATTTTGGACTTATGTCTCATTGTGCAAAGTGATGTTTTCTTCTAAAAGATGAGAAAAATACTCTAAGAGCTCTTTAGGAGGAGGTATGGTCTCAAACTCTTCACCATCCCTTGTAGCTATGGGCACAGTATGCTAATTAAGTTTCCTATGAGCTAGAGAATGCTTATGGGGTTGGCATAGATTGTGCTATGAAGGCATGCCAATGTCTCTCGAAGATAGGGAGTCTTAGGGATAATATTGATGAGGTAGAAGGGTCAATACTGCATATGATTTCCACACAAAGGGCTACATGAGAAGGAATATCTATGCCAACAATTTAATCAATATGGCATATGAAAGTATCTTTGTGGGAACACGACATGCCTGTGGGTAGTGTTGTACAAGTAATGGTGCATCGATAAGTAGCAACATGCTAGTTTGGCAGCGTTGCTTTGAATAAGGGGAAAATTCCAACTTTCTTTCTGTAAGTTTTAGTTTTATTTTTTGGTTTCCTATTTAAATTAATCTTCTTTTTTGGTGTTTGTAGTTTACAAATTATTAACTTAGAGAAGAAGAAAAAAGTTATATATACCAACTAACATGTTTATATTGGATAAAAACATAGAATATTCAAATAAAACTTAATTTGATAGACTTAAGTCGATTTTAAAAGTTTCTAAAGAAGGTGTATTCAATTAGGATTTAAAATAACTCTGATAGATTTAAAATTTTAATATATATATATATATATATATATTTAAAAAGTTCAACATAGACTTTATTAAACTTTTAGAAATTCTATATAAATTTGAATTGATTTATATGATTTTTTTCATAAATTTTTATAAACAAAAGATGAACCTAAGAAACCAGTAGCTTAAACTAAATTTTTTTTATTATACTAATGTTTTTTCACTACACTCTCAATTATTTTATAATTTCTTAATAAATCCTTTATAATTATCAAAAATACTCACTTTGACAAAGATTGAGTAGTATTAATCTCAATCGATATATTTTAAAATAATACTTATTAATTAAATAAAATAATGAATTTAGTATAATAATTTTGGTTAGATTGAACGAATTATAATTTTAAATTGATTAAGTTAAAGAAGCTAGAATATCAAATTAATCAAAATAGAAAATTTATGATACTAAATTAGTGAAATTTAATTTTTTGAACTATAGTTTACGACGGTTTAGTACCAAATTGAACATTAAGTTTATTTTGGGTTATACTTATAAAGAAATTATAATTCATACTTTTTTTGTAGAGAAAAATGTTAAAACTTAAAAAAAATAAGAAAATTTTAAAAGTGAAAGTTTTTTATTATTTCATAGAAAAGTAAGTTTTTTTATCTTACATATGTTATTACTTTTCCAATTAAACATATAAATATGAAATTTAAATTGTTCAACTATTGGGATTTAAATCATTAACGTAGAATCAATGAATACTTATCATATGTATGAAGAAATCTACATTTAGGTATAATGTGTCCTTTCCTACCACAATGATGATAGATGGGAACAAATTGAATTTGCTCAAAATGATAAGGTGTAAAAATTACATTCCTTTCCAGAGCAACGGTGGGCTTTAAAAATTGAGTTTTGGATGATGAAGGTGTTGACTATTTATCTATGTATCCAAGACCTCTCCTATCTCGATGTAGCTTTCCATAATCTAGGACTTTGATGAATTTTTTAGCACCTATTTTCAAATTCTTCACTGTCTCTTTAGTAATACTAAGTTCTTGCATAAGCTTTTTGTTTTCCTCATTGGTTTATACAAGAATCAAATTCAAGGCATTAATATGTTCAAATAACTCCTTTTTATCTTTTTTTAGGCTAGAGGAATTCATTTTGTGAATATTGATGATATCATTAAGTTTCAACAAGTATTTTATCTCTCTCTTTCCTAACACCTAGATAATCTATGAATAGTTCACCATAATTCAATACATTAAACTTAGACAGTAAAAGAGAAGAGTTTACTTCCTCATTTTCTTCATTCGAGTTAGAGTTAGAGTCATTGTGGTGTGTTTTGGTAGTTACTAACATTATCCTATTCATTTATGTGTCACTAAGTTTAACATTAAAGGTTTTTTCAACTTTCTTTTTATTGTTCGCACATTCTGTAGAAATATGACCAAAAACCTTCACAAGTAAAGAATTGAAAAATAGTGGGCTTAGTTTTCTTACCATCAGAGCTAGAAGGCTTGATTTCTCTTAACTTTCAGTCCCTCAAATGAATGGATTGTCTCTTGTTAGATTGATTATTCTGTTGACCCTTTTTTGTTTAGGAACTTCTTAAATATTTGTGCTAACAAGACTAGTGACTCATAATTCATATCCACATCAGTATCAAAGATGTCTATTTTAGAGATTTTGAATGTCACATTCTTGTTTATCTAGGATAGATTAAGAGTAAGCTCACAGGTTTGAATTGACCCAACAAGTTCATCAATGTTCAGTGTGTCCATATTCTTGTTTTCCTCTATCGCTATAACTTTCATCTTGTATTCTGTTGTTAAGAAGCTTAGGAGTTTATGTACTTGTATAGATTGTGGAATTTTCTCACCAAGGTTAGAACAAGCATTAGTGATATCACAAAAGTGAGTAAAGAATTGACTAAAAATATTCAATGTTGCTCATTTTAATGGAATCAAACTGAGATGTTAGAAATCTCAAAAAAAAATTCACTTGGGAATTTCTTTCACAAACAAGAGTAAGTTCATTCCACGCATCTTTAGCAGTCTCACAGTCAGAGATGTGACAAAACTTATTCATCGACACTATAACAAATATTGAGCTTAAACCTTTTTGGTTTGCCCCACTAAGGGTTCTTTCTTTAGTGGTCCAGTCTCTTCTTGGTTTTATGATTGTTACACCATCTTTTATTACCGAAGGTGATTCCCAACCATCAAGAAGAGCATCCCAAACTTTTTCATCTTGTCTAAGAAAGGCTTGCAAGCGAGCCTTTCAGTAAGGGTAATTAGGGGTGTCCATAAACCGGTCCAGACTGGACCAAACTGTAAAATCGGACCGGATCGGATCAAACCGAATGGTTTTACTAATCAAACGGTCTGGTTTGATTTGTACTAATTTCAAACCGTTCGAACCAGATCGGACCGGTTTAATAATATATTAAAATTTTCACATTATTCTTCATTAAATTATAAAAAAATCGGAGCAAACCGGGAACCAAACCGTTTTATAAATCAAACGGTCTGATCTGGTTTTTATTTCTTAAAACCATTTTAAACGGTCCGGTTTGGTTAAGAAAATTAGGAAAAACCGGACCGAACCGGACCATGGACACCCCTAAGGGTAATTATACCTATCAAAGAGTGAGGGTCTAACATATGACCCACCTTCTTTCATTTGGTCCATAAGTAAGAGTGTGTGTCCTTAAGGATCAACTCACTAAGTGTGTCTAGTGTTTGTTATGATACCAATTGATAGTTTATAAAATATGGACCTAATTAACCTAGAAAGGGTGAATAGGTTATTTTCAATTTTTATCAATTTATAATTTAATAACCTAAACAAAATGGTCAAACATGCAATCGCATGTAAAAATAAAGTATGAAAATGAAAGAATAACACATGATATTTTTAGATAGAAACAACCTAGATCACATCCATGATCTAAGAGGAAAATCATCGGTCTATCGGTCCACCTAACTTTCCATTATGAAAAATAAATGTTCTAGTACAAACTCAGTCTTATGCTACCCTTCCTACGATACTATTCCAATGTAACTTACTTACTTACGAGCCTCTGCTCTATTTTCACAGTTTTTAATATTAAGGTGAGTGGTATCTAAACCAACGTTTTAATAAGTTTCCCACTAATCAAATACGTTTACGAATCAACTACAAAATGGTTAGTACAAAAACACAAGTATCTATGTGTATCTAGAATGAATTTTATAATAAATAATTATAACTAAATAATTTAAAGTATATGTCATTTAAATCAAAACAACTATCAAATCCTAGAGAGAAAAATTAAGCTCAAGTTCAATAAAAATAGCTTCTTTGAATTTTAATAATTAAATCAAATAATTACGTTCTCACGCATAAATATTTAATCTAAACATGCTAGACCTTAATAAAGAAGAAGCTATGTGAAGATAAATTATTAAACAAATAGAATAATAAATACGAGAGTTTAGAAAATCAAATATTACTAGAATAAAAAATAAGATAATATTAATTGATTACCTCTCACGCATTCTCTCTATTTCTTCTATCAACTTCCTTCGTAAGTCCTTGCTCTGTTATATCTTTATTCACATTTTGTTTTATCTCAGCCATTATGTTCTCATTTCTAATTTTTATATATCATATCTTCGCCCACATTCTGAAATACGACTATCTAGAATTCTGACGTTTCTTCGAATTTGTTTAATAGACTTGATATGAACTTAAAAACAAGTTTACATGCAAATATGTTACCAACAAAAAATAACCAACACTCATAGTCCTTACACTTACTACATGTTGTTTTTGTTGTGTATTGAATTGAGAATATTATTTTGTACTTTCGCAGTGTTAATTGCTCAATTCACATTGCGAGGCGCGCTTGGCCGAATTGATATAGAGCTCATGAAAATATTCCATGGATTTGTATTTTCACCTTTCATCTAGATCTCAGTTACTTATTTGAGTCAGAAAGACGATTGACCTTCGTGTAATTGTTCTTACGTATAAGAATAGTCAATAATAAACTTTGTAAAAATCTTGAACAAAGAAATACTCTCAATTTATTTTTAAAAAATATTCACATAAATTAATCTTCATAGACATGACAGTAAAACTAATTTCTCATATTAATAATCGGCCAGATATGCTCAGATTAAATAAATGATCAATAAATTAAAAATAACATTAAAAAAATACACGAAGATTGAATTTATATATAAAATTAAATGAATACAGATAAGATCTATAATACCAATTAAATACTAATAGGTGTGTCATGCTCCCTACCTTTTATCTTGATCCTTAAAGTATTCTTTGATATACAGATCTCTTATGCATTTTTTTATAATATAAAATGACTTAGAAGATCTACATATTACTGTTTATGAATCTAACATATCGTAAAAAATGAAGAAAAATAAGAATTGTAGTTGTTCCTAAACTCTAATACGTAAAAACAAATATGGCTGCATATCTAAACCTAAAATGTAAGGTTTTATTTATAGTTAAGGTTGGCATCAAAGGGTTTTGGATGGATTAATGAAATGCATAATGCTACCCATTATTTCCATGTTGCAGCCCAAGACTTGTATTACTTTACCTATTATTACCCAAAATATCTCACATAGTGACTCAATATTTCTTCATCATGATACAGAATAAACTTCATGCTTGGTCAATTCATGGATGAATAGTGCACTGCGACCCACTATATCTTTGACGCAACACTCAATACTTCACTTCAATTTTTGTTTTCATCCCTTACAAACTGGTTGGATCTACATGTAAGCCTTGCATGTATTATTCTTTTAAGTTTCTAAGGTGGAAATGAATACTTCATGTATGATTCTTTATATGTTGATCATTTTATAAATTTGAAGTTAAAAATTTCTAAAATACAATAAAAAATACTCGTGATTCTGAACATATATATTTGTATAAATAATGATAAAACATGTATAATCAAATCTATTTATTTACACTTAAATATAATAAAATTACAAAATATTAATACTTTTTAAGCACTCATTATAGTGCAAGATAAAGTTGGCCTTTAGGCAATGAGTTAGCTTCTAAGGTCAAGTTGCTTATTTGATGTGTGTATGAAAAGTCGTGACTTAAGGAATGGGAAGTCGATTAATTTTAGGTAAATTATTGTACTATTTGCTATCACTTTGTGTGGCTTACACAATTCGTTAAACAGTTGTGCAACATAATACCTTGATGATGAGGAACCTTACAATGTAGCAAGTGTTTCGATTGAGCAACCTTGTTGTCAAGAAGAAATTATTATGTTATATGCATGCAAGACTTGTTCAAAAGTAATTCTCGTTGGTATTTTTTCAAGGAGAATCGAAGTATTGTGAACAAAGGTCATGTTTTACTATCAAAATGTGATTGGTGCCTTGAATAGCTTAGAAAGTCTTGGCACTAAATAGTCAAAATTTTGATACACAAACTCGTAGATTGTTACACACTGGCTCACCAAAATGGCAAATGATAATTATACTCCCTTTAAAATACACAATAGTTCAAAATTTTGAAACCTTAATTAGTTTATATGAACTCGATGAACGTATGTTTGGTACTTCAAAAGTATGTATTTCGAGAGATAGGAACAAAGTAAAAATGAATAAAAGAGTGAGAAAAAGATGGAGTGAACGATACACGGGTGAATAACAATTATGATTTATATCTCTCTTAAAAAATACTCACTTTTGTTGCATGAGTATTTAAAAAATTTACAGATTTTGAAGATATGTTGTTATTTTTTAAAGATAAAAACAAAAGATGGGAAACAATGATTTGTTTGCTCTTTCACACGATTTTTTTTAATGCTATAGAATGTAAATTTGTCACATTTAAAATTATTAGTTATTAACTAAAGAATTTAGTGATAAAAAATATGTACTTTTTATATGTATGATTTGGGGTATTATTTTTTATATAATAAATTTTAAATGTATTATTTTATATAATTTTAAAAAAATTAATTGTGATGGTAAAGTGAGGTAAAGGTATAATTATTCATTATTTTACATATTTTTAAATTTAAATAAAGTATTAAAAATAAAAATGAATATTTTAGTTTGAAATTATTTTAATTATTTTTGTATTGACCACACCTTTTTCATCGATATAGAGTATCAAATGGGTTCATCTGACACGGTATGGTTGATTAATCACTTGGTTTGTTGGCCGAGCGAATTAACGTGATAAGGCTCACTAAAATTCTAATACAACACATGAGACTAAAAAAGTAGCACGATACAACCCATGGCCCACAATGGGTTGGGCCTAGAGATAGAGGGTTCAATGTTCTTAAAATTAATATTAAATATATAAATGTGTTAGTATATTATTTCAATGGATATATAATATGCCTATTATAACCTTAAAGACAATGAGTTTGAATCCTAAATATAGCAATTTTTATCGAAATAATAGATCAAATGAACCACAGGCATAACCCAACATGTTAGGATAAAGGTAACGGAACAAGAAACGTGGCACAATCTAGCTACTAATCACATGTTAATACGATAAATTAATAGGATTAGCATCTTACACCCGTAATTTGCCATGCTTATATTCAATATATTTATTTCTCTACTTCAAAACAATGAACATCTCAAAATACTATTGTATTAATTAGACTTAAGTAATCCAATTTGTTAAAGAAGAGATTTAAATATGTAATTGTCAAAAATAAATAAAAAGATCAATCCATCTATTTTATTAAAAAATATATTTAAGTTATTTTAATCATTTTATCGTATATTATACTTATATGTTATTATTTTTCTACAATTTTGTATACTCCATTTTATATATAATTTATTTATTTAATTAGTTTTATTTTTAATACATTTTAAAAAACATATATTTAATAATTTTATATATTTTAAATATATATTCAATACATATTTTTAATTTAATATATAATATATATATATATTAACTAATATTTCTTATTATTATATAAAAGCGTAAAGGGGCATGATTAACTTTTTTCCAATTTTATCCGATACAACATGTAACTATATTTTCATTAATATTATTTATCTCAATAATTTAGTTAATTAATAAAATTATTACAATAAGCGTGAATTATATTACATGGGTGAAAAAAATATCACAATTGCAATTTTCTATTGCTTAAAACTCGTTTTTATTTAAAATAAAGAATAATAGAATACAAACTTCAAATATTTAAAAATAGATTTAAGATTTCTTAATTTTTTTTATTTGATATAGGTTCCTTATCTATTGTTTTACCATTACTTAAATTTTTAATTATTTATGTTTGATATTTACTTTAATAATTTTTTAATATGATATTTATCTTATTTTATTTTTTAAATTAATCATACTTTAATATGATTTGAATTTATCACTTAAAATACAAAGAAGTTACATATCATTAATTTTATTATATATTTTTTTTCTTCTACAATATAATTAAGTTTATAATATATTTATGCTTATTGTTAAAAAATAAAATACAAATAAAGATATAATATACAATTTTTTAATTTTTAACATAATTTATTGTTTTATAATTAATATTGCAAAACAAAAGTTGTGTATAAAATATGCACATCATTTTCATAAGGATGCATCGGTAAGTGATTATATTAGAAAAATAATTATTAATGAATGACTCTTATATATAGTTTATAGCTTGTAGCATTTAGTATTATCTTTTGATTTTGTACATTATTTTCTCATAAGACATAAAAATAAGACTTAAAAAAGAAAATTATCTCTCAATCCTTTTCCCTATCTGCTTGAACTCTGTCATTCACCTCTCGTTTTAACTTCCCACCTTTGTTAAGCTCGCCGGAGAATCTCCATTCACCGGTGGGCGTAGACAAACTTACTATGATGTCTACCTTCAGTTCTTCTCCAATACCGTCAATCCATTCCCTCCGTCTCACTCCCAAGAATTTCATTCTTTCAAAATTTCACCCTATTTCCTGCCCAACAAGGAAAACTTCTTTCAATTATTGTTATCCATCAACTTCTTTCTCATCCTTTTCGATTTCAAAGGTGAGATTTGATAATGGGGGACTTTATTTACGAGCCTGTTCGACTTCGCAACCGTTTATAGGAAGAGTTGGGTCACAGAGAAGGGAAAGGAACGCTTCATTTCTTTCATTTGGGAATGATCAATCGATTGGTTTAACGGGAAAGAATAACGATTTGTCTCAAATCTTGTCTGCAATGCTTCCTTTTGTTGTTGCTGCTACTGCTATTGCTGCTCTTGCTCAACCTTCTACTTTCACTTGGTGGGTGGGTGTTATCTGTTTTGATTACTTCTTTACAATCTTGTTTTGAGTATTACATGCTGAATTTTTGGTTTTCTGAGCTCTGCATGTAGCTTTTAGATGGTTTTTTTCTCCCATTGGGATTTAACTGATTACGCTTTGGGATTCCTTTTTGTAAATTTTTAAATACCCCCTTGCATTATTTTATCAAATTATAATAACATCATTTGTAGATGTACTTTTATTTATTTTTTGAAAGATATTACTATCTTATTATCATATTTAACTGATGTTTTCTATAATTTTATATTACTTATTTTAAAAACAATGTTGATTATGTGCATGCAAGTTCTTTTTCTGGTATATAAAGCCTAGATCTTTCTTTCAGTTAAAGCTAATTCTGTTTCATCAAATTGATCTGTTAGTATACCTTTCTCAAGATTTTCACAATGATGATATGCTTAAAGTTTTGTTCAATATTTTTCATGGAAAAAATTTCAAGTTTCCAATTCACCATTATCCTTGAGGAAAAGCTGGGAAGTGGGTGCATAATGGATGGCTTATATGTGTTTGATTTTAGCCTCACGAGGGCTTTCAGTTGGTATCTTTTCTCTGGTCATTGATTTCTTGCTTTTTTCCTTAAGCAAATGACTTGGCTAAGGGGTCTACCTTTTCACCTTACATCAGCATTTTCTAGCTGCCCTTCTACGTGACTAAATTAAAATGCAAGCTGTACTGGTTTAATTATTTTTTAATTTGAAAAACATTCAGGGTATCTAAGGATTTATATGCCCCTGCACTTGGTGGGATCATGTTGTCTATTGGAATCAGGCTTTCCATTGATGATTTTGCTCTTGCATTTAAAAGGTAAGATCTTGTTCAATCGTTAAACTTGTTTCTGATTGTTATAATCTAAGTCATATTGTGAAAGTCTTAATGTGTTTCCTAAATTCTATACTTCTTATATTTTTTAGACCTTTGGCAGTCTCTGTTGGATTTATTGCACAGTATGCGTTAAAACCAGCTCTTGGGGTCTTAATTGCAAGAGCATTTGGCATGTCTCAAATGTTCTTTGCAGGCTTTGTCCTCACCTCTTGTGTTGCTGGAGCTCAACTATCTAGCTATGCTAGTTTTTTGAGTAAAGGGGATGTAGCATTAAGCATTCTTCTTACAAGTTGTTCCACCATTGCCTCAGTTCTTGTTACGCCTCTACTCACTGGTCTTCTTATTGGCTCTGTTGTCCCGGTTGATGCAGTTGCCATGTCAAAGTCAATTCTGCAAGTATGGTTATTTAAGACACTTTTGTTATATTTGATATCTGCATTCTTATAAACTCTTGAAATGGATAACAAATATGATTTGTTTTTCTCCTGATAGGTGGTTCTTGTTCCAGTCACTCTTGGCCTTGTACTCAATACTTATGCAAAACCTTTAGTCACATTACTTCAACCTGTAATGCCATTTGTTGCAATGATTTGTACTTCAATGTGCATTGGCAGTCCTCTGGCAATAAATCGCAGCCATATATTGTCTCCAGAGGGGTTTCGGTTGGTTCTTCCCGTTTTGGCGTTTCATTCAGTTGCCTTTACTTTTGGATACTGGGTCTCCAAAATTCCAATTTTGAGGTAAATTCTCATTCCTGTCCTAATTCAATGCTTTTTGCCGGCATGGAAAGGATCTTTGGTATAGTATGTGAAAGTTTATTTTTACGGATTTAATTAAATAGGGGGTGAATGGGTAATTAATTAAATTATGTCAAATTAAAATTTTACAAACAATTAAACAGACAATCGTGTGTAAATAAAATAAAGCGGAGATAAATAAAAATTAACACATGTTATTTTTAGGTGTAAACAAACTAGATTACAACGATGACATACAGGAAAACCACCAGTCTACTAGACCACCTAATTATCTACTGTGAAAATAATGTTCGATTACAAGACTAGGACTCAAACTACCCGCCACAGATAATATTCCCAAGTAATACCCTTACAAGCCATTGCTTTCTTTCACAGTCTCCACAAGTAAGGTGTACGGATCCGGACCAACGTTCCGATAAACTCGAGTCGCATGAATTATCGAATCTGTTCAGCTGGCACTTGAAAAGTTAACATAATAACACAAGTATAAAATGTGTTCTAAAGCAGATTTAATAATGAAAAATCCTAGTTAGATGAATAGATAATCAGTTAAATCAAAATCAACTCACAAATCTTGAAACAAAAGTCGAAGCACAAGTTCAATAAAGATAACCTCTTTAGAGTTAAATAATCAAATTAAATAATTATGATCACACACAGAATTATTTGATCTAAGCAATCAAGAAACTAATGAAGAAAAAGCTATATGAATATATACTCAAAATATCATAAATTAAATAGGCTTATTAATCAATCAAACACAATTACTAATGTTTGACTAATTAATTAAAGAAAGAAGTCTAAATAAATATGATCTTGTTTTTACAAAACATTTTGAGACAGAGAAAGCACAAAAACAATTAGAAAATTGAATATGGTTATTTGAAACAATGAGCAATGAGTTTTATTTATATGAAAAAGTAAAACCCTAATTCTATGTAATTGATAAATATGTTTTCTATTATAAAAAGGATTAGTAATATTCATTAATTAAGAAAACTCCTATTTAAATAAGAGTTATTTTTAAGTAATTTCATTGAGATTTTAGGCTATCTCTTATTTAATATTTTAGTCTATATCTTATCCAATATTTTAGCCTATAATTTATTTTATATCTTAGTTTATATTTTAGGACATATTTTGAAGCATATTAAAGAAAAGACTAGATGATAATTTCATAAATTGACTCGAGTTTAAATAAATATTTAAGTTAAAGCTCTAGCCGCTCAATCAATCGATTCTATATGGTCGATCGATACAAACCTTTTTCGATTGATCTAGCAACCATTAAAATAAAAAACTTGAGTGCAATAAATCGAAAACAATCGATCAATCCAGTATTCAATCGATCGACTAATATATATATACTAAATAGTCTTAAGTGTATAATATGTATTTTAACGTACATAAGGACGAATATATACCTAAAACATATTGATTTGAAGCTCGGAAGTTTATTCGACTTGAATAACGGACAAGAAACATGCCTAGAAACTAATTTACATTTAAACGTTTTATTCATGAATATCGCCAAATACTAATATACATTACAATATTTACAATAAGGAGATGCACTAGCATTTTTTATAGTTTGAGTACTCTTTATGGATTGCCCAAAGATATTTTTGAGTATCTAAGTTTTTTGCAGAAGCCAAGACTTTCAATTACCATCCTGATGCATTATATGTTATTTTAGTATATTTCAGTCTAGCTGCTTCATTAGACTTTTAATTCTCTTATGACTGCAATCTTTTTTCCATCAATGATGACTATACCCAAGAAAATATTATACGAGGGGAGTTCTTTGTTATGAAAAAGAATTTGTGAGAGAAAGTGAGGGTACAAAAAATTACAGGCAGCATATCATTATGCTGGCTTGAACTATTTAATTGCACGTGCAATGCGGTAGTATACTCGGGTGTTCTGTGCATATTGCAGCTCCATCATGTTGTCTATTTTTTGTGCAATTGTGATATTGTTGATAATATTAGTTTTTGTGCACTTATATCATCTATAATATGAGCTACTAATTGTCATAGGCAAGAGGAAGCAGTTAGCAGAACGATATCATTATGCACGGGAATGCAAAGCTCCACATTGGCAGGGCTCCTTGCAACCCAGTTCCTAGGGAGTACTCAGGCAGTACCTCCAGCATGTTCAGTAGTTGCCATGGCTATCATGGGACTTTGTCTAGCATCTTTCTGGGGCAGTGGTTATCGAATCAGAGATCTTCCATCCATGTTAATTCGTCAATCTGATTTTACTGTGAAGGCTTCATGAAGAATCTATAAAATGATAGAATGAAGAATCAATCTGTGGAGGCTAGACAATGAAGCATCACCAAAAAGCTTACTGATGGTGAGCAAAGAGGAAGAAAATGCAGTAGAATGACCAGTGCTCGAAATTGGTAGGATAAAGATGGTGAGTGATATAGAGTATCAAGAGTAGAAAGTAGGAGACAAATATGGGTCTGGAGTTGCAGAATTCCAAGCAGTAATTTGTAGAGTTATAGAGTTACAAGCAAGCAGTAACTTGTTTGTTGTATATGCGCTTTTATGTACATGAGTAAATAGATGATCAAATATTAGGGATGTGTAAAAATTATTCAATCAATCTGAATCTATCTAAATTAATTTTTTCGGTCTTAAATAATCATTTAGTTTTAGTTTTTGAAAACCGATAAAGTATGAGTTTGTTCAGTATTCAAACTTCGACTAATGAAATGCTAACTTACCCGTGTCACTTGAGAAATTGAATAATTTGACCGAGACCATAATAATTTGACTGACTTATCTTGAATAATTACAAGGTAAGTCGAAGCTATTCCGCATAAAGCTTGTGGTCAAAAATCAAAAGCAACATTAATGAACATGCCCATATTTTGATGGTGGCAAGACTCGAAATATCTTTTGACATATCAGGCATATTCTCGGAATCAAATTAATATAAAAGGTTATCTTCGTTTCATGCCCTAAATGTACAAGTATTGTAACAACTAATTTGCAAACATACTCATGTCATTAAATATAACAATTATAAATAACAATGTAAAGATATCAATTCTCATAAGCATTTCTTATATGTATGAATATGTAAGCGTGTAATTCTTATAAAAAAAATATAAAAAAACAATATAAAGATATACATTGTTACAACCGTTAAAAATTTAACATAATTGGTGTAAACTTGAGCAACTTAACCAAAAAAAATTCAAAAAATAAAATAAAGAGTAAAGGGCAAATCAAGCTGATATCTCACTCCTCTCCTTTATTACAACTCTGCAATCATATCCTCCCTTGTAATTCCTACAGAACTTCTGAAGTAAAATCTTTTCAACTGCAAAGCCCTGCAAATTAAAGACAAATTATATTATTTTAATATATTTTTTATCAAGATCTTATAATAACTTGTTAAAGCCTTTTCCTTTTTATATATTTTTGAATCATTTTATAGATGTTTGTTGGTAATAATTTTGTTTAATGTTATGGCTTAACTTCGAAATTATTATTCTTCGTTCTTTTACCAATCTATGGGGCCAAGCTAAGATTAGTGTTGTGTAGTGATTGTTTTGAAGCTGATAGTGGGAAAGCCCATGACCAAGTAACCAACCCAATAGGCTGGCCAAGTGCTTTATTGGTTAGGCTCACAAACATGACGTTGAATTAGAGAGTAAAATAAGCATCCCGAACATGATCTAATTTCTACTTTATCCCTACTCAAAAATAAACTATATTTTTTACTAATTACTGCAGATCCCAGATGATTTTAATAACAAACCCAATTTATAACAACTAATAAAAAACAGACACAGATTTGAAGATGCAACGGTACTGTGTACATATAATACTCTTCATAACTAATTAATAATTTATCGTTCAAGAGTTAGCTTTTGCAAATTACTGCTATCAGTTTATTCGATGAAGTTACTTTTATTTATTATTGGCTTTCCCTTTTCTTTTAAGAGAATAAACAAGTTAAGATCCCACTAAGACAATATCTAATTTTTATGTTATACAAACCAAGCCCCACTATATACATCAAACAATTCGGGTTTTGTTAGTAACGTGTAATGTCTTCTATGACCTAAGTTTCCAACTCAAGTTTTTTTATAGCAAAAAATAAATAAAAAAACTGTTGTTTGGTAACTAGTTATGCTTTTAGTTTCCACTTTAATTATAAATGAGTTCCATTTATTATCCTAATTTTGGAACTTGGAAAAGGAGGGGGGGAAAAGAACCTTCAAAACTTGCATTTTATTTGAAATTTCAAAACTTTGATGATTAAATTTTAAATCTCTACTATAACACCTCTTAATGAAGACTACCATCTTTTCCATCGTTCTCGATAAAAAAAATAAAATAAAAAAAGTAGAAATGAGTATTAAACAGAAATAAAACCTAAAAAACTGAACACAAAACACAATTTTACAAAATAATTATTTTCTTTGTTCTGTTTCATATTTTAGAAAACATAAAACAAAACTCATTAGTTAACAAGTTTTTATTTTCTTTAAAAAAATGAACTGAAAAATAATACATTAGTTTTAAATCCAAGAGAACAAACTGCGTCTCTTTCTCTTTGACTAAATCATATGAAAAGACAGCATTCAGAGTACACATGAGATCAACCATCAACATATATCACATTTGACATATAATTTATACGTCTGCATTGAAGGAAAAGTAACCTCTCAGCTAGTCACATCTCACGACTAGCTCACACAATAATCCGGAGTTCTCAACGATAAAAGATAAAAAGGGGAAGAAAGTTCTATTTGTCCACCTATATTGATGCTTGACATGAATAGCAAAACATGTATGCTAAATGTATACAAATTTATACACATTTGCACTCATACCAACTATGGTAACACATGGCAAAAAAAATTGAAAATTAAATAACTTTTTCGTTTTCAAAGTTATTTAACCACATATCACATATCACACCATAACGGTGAAAGTGTAAATTTGCGTGTCCTTAGTAAAATTACAATTTAGAAATGCACCAAACAATCCTTCTAACATAAACCCAAAAGTGACACAGTAAAGATCCTAATACCAAAACTAAATGACTAATCTCAGCAAAATTGAACGCTTTTAAAGATGTGTTATCAGAAGCACAGGCAACCAATAAGAAATATTTTTTCGCACCTTATATTAAGCTTTTAGGATTCGTTCAGTAAAGATTGTAACTTTTGTCTAAATATAGGTATCTTGTCCGATTCAACAGCCATGACTAATCCCATCCGCCTATAGTTTCTCAACTGCAAAAAGGTGATGAAAACCAATGAAATAGGATTTGTTGTAAGCCATAATTGTTACAAAGCCATAGAACCAAAAACTGTGAGATAAGTGAGAAAGTTTTCTAAAGCAGTTCCTTGAGATCATTTCTCAAGCAAATGCGCTGAAGCATACAGAACATGAATTCTTGATAAACTACCATTTGTTTATTGTCTAGTTACTTTTCCATCTTACAGAGAAGTACACATATTTAAAATGACAACTTCCAATATTACTTCTTAACACTAGTTTTAATTCTCGGTGAAAAAAGAACAGAACAGATTTACTTGGAAAATAATGAATCAAGCAATGAGAGCATAAACTCAAAAAAAATTATGCTAATAGCTATACTACTTGCCTCAGAAGGTATAGGCTGCGCAGTTTGCAATGCAAAACAAAAGGACCACGAACATAGCTGAAATATAATTGAGAAACGAATTGGTCAATAAAATGACAACAAAAATTCAAATTATTGATATGATATAAATTGAAAAGATTGGGACCTCATGAAAAATCTCATCTTCTGGCTTAACATAAATTATTTCTTCATCAACATCCTTTCTCTGCCTTCGTTTCTGGTCTACATTCTTGAGCTGTACATTTGTAGCAGACACAGAAAATGTATAACGTAACAAAAAACCAAAAAAGGATATTGGAGAGATTGCTAACTTCATTGTTGGTTAAAGAAAAATAGAAATAATACAATATTGACATAAAATGCTAAAGCATATACCATATAAATTTTACTGACAAGTATATAGAACTTGAAGCAGAAGGACTTCTTGAGCTCCTCTGTCTCCTTAAAGAGCAAAGCCAGAACAGGTCAGTTTGACAGGAGTGATATCCAGCAAAATGAACAGTGAAACTATAAGCTCGCCCAACCTATTTTATTCTCATCTAACCTCATCTTCTGTAGCCCAAGTGATTTCATCAAAAAGACCATCATAAATATGTGGGAGGAGCTGGGGAGGTAGATTAGTCACACGCTGAGAAACCAAGAGAGCCACATTATGTGCGTCCTCTTCAAAAAGTGATCTCAAGTTATTGATAAAGTCCTTTTGGCAAATACTAAAAAGGTACCCCTTGAGCTCCGTCATGCATTTATGATCCTAGAACAAACCAAAACCATGATCTTTATCACAAAGAATGTTTTGGTAGGGTAATCTATTTAATCTTTAAGCAACCAGATAACACTAATCAGTTAATCAATTGAGACAAATCAAAAGCATATAATTAAATTCTCCTATGGAACGTTAAGGCTTTTATACCCACCAGCAAGTACATTTATGCTTAATTAGCATAATTTGGAAACTAGAATAACCAAGTTCAAGGAGAGGTAAGATCAACTGTGCTTAGTTTAACTTGCAAGAACAATATTGACATTGACTGATATATTAAGCTGATTTATCTTCAATCGTTTTCATTGGGCAAGTCAATATCTAGCTCATTGAACATCTTCTTGGGAAGAACTAGAAGGAAGATTTGTGCATCAACATATCCGCTTAAATTAACTTGAAAACAAAAAACCACCATAGAGAGGGGAAAAGAGGGGAAAATCCCTTTCCCTGGTAATGGCATAAAGTTGATAGTCACATCTAAAATCAATGTCATGAGACTACAAAAATCTTTTAAGAGGGAGTTACATAACTTCCAACAAAACCTAAGGTAAAATGTGGCGGCAAGCATGATTATATGGATATCCAAAGTCAGATTTACTTGCCTTGTATCTGGCCAAGTTAAGGGCACTAACAACAGAGAAAATTCCATTGTCTTCATCACCGTTGATTTTAACAACAGCCCCCACTGTGGTTTGTCCCAATATCAAGTCTACAAAACCACTCAAATCCCATTCTTTCTCACCAAGGTAGGTCTGCAGTAATGTCTTCACTCCGTGAAAGTCTCCCTCTTTTGGATCGAAGAACTCAAAATCTTTTTGGAGATCTACCTTTAAATATGAGAATTTAGTGTTGGTCTCTCATTAGAAAGTTGGAAAAACTTAATAAAACAAAATGAATAAAATATTGTTGGAATCTTATCCATCTTGATACAGCAAGTGAAACAGGAATTGTAAACAAAACCACAAATTTTTTATTACATCAAACTCTTCCTCATCAGAAGACTCAAGCTTTTCCTTTTTAACTTCTATTTTCTTCTTCATCAATATATCACCTAAAAAGCAGAAAAGAAGTTATGTACATTCTAGATCGATGCTAACCATAGTCCATATATAAGCAAAAACAATATGTATTAGACTGTAATACCTACAAAGTTGGCTGGAAACCTCTTGTTATGAACTTTGGAAGAGACAGAACCTGACCAAGCTACCACACGGGAAAACGGTGAAAATGTCAAAGGCTGAAATGTCACCAATTGGCGGCGTCTTATAACCCTGCGCATCTCTGTTAATTTGCACCTACAATGACAATACAGACTAATGACCTTTTTGTATGAGATAATATAGGTTACTAGGTTAGTGACATTAAGTATAGGCCTGAGTCGCAGAGACACTTTATGGCTTCTCAGAGGCTGTGGCTGGAAAAGAAGTATCAGAAGGAAGAGGCGTTTTCTCTTCTTCACAACATGGGAAACATATTAAGAGATTTTTTCTATATTTTGTCTGAGTTAAAAATTATGATCACAACAGGCACTTAGTTTAATATTATTAATTTTTTTAAAGCATGTACAGGACATCACATATAAAGGAACAATTAACCCAATAGAAATGAACTAAATGAAAGCTGTCCAGTAAAATTTCCATCGCATAATAATTTCTTGAACAATTATCTACATCTAAACTAGAAAATTTTGACAAAGAACACCCTCATAGATAACACCCATTTGCTTAAAAATTTCACTAAAAATGTGACAACTTTTGCTTAATTAGAGCCACCTGTCTCACTAAACATGTAAAGTAAAGAAAAGTTACCATGAAGCCTAGCTAGAAACAATTTTTAGCAACTCTTGAATTTATAGCAATAGACAATGCCATGTAAATCCTAATCCTATCAGCTGTTGTAAAACCATTCTGTTTATAAATTCTATAAGGTTAACTTTCAACATGTAGCGGACATGAAAATGCATTAGTTAATTTTGTTTAGGCTGCATTGGTTTAGTTACTAATTAGAGTGGGGATGTCTACTTGCTGATGGTAATTGCAATCAAAGCTTCTGGATATAAAGAAAGAAGTTTATTTTGCTTCTGTCGTCTACACAAATTTCAACATCAGACCATTTTTTCCCTTATTTAGATTTGATGATTTTAAGAGATGATATGTTTTCTGTTCTGATTAAGCGAAAATCATATGGACTCTATGAAACTTCAAATACATTAGTTCTGATTACTTGTAGAGACTAAGAAAGACGCTGCAAAACAGCCAGCCAAGACACTGAGAAGCAAATGTATTTTTAAGACCTTCTCGTGTCTGACACAGCTATCAATACCTTCACTTCATGTAAACACAACGTGTCAACGAAAGCAAAGATTCAGTAAATTGAACACCAACGTGACCAAGGGCGGCTCAAGAGTTTGTGAGGCCTTAGGCCGCCATTAAAAATAAGGCCTTTGAAATGCAATGAAAAGATAAGAATAACACATTTGAATGATTGAAAGGTTATAAATCATCATATCAGATCATTAAACTAGCCATTATTATAGTTATCATAGTATCATACATACAATGTTGACAATTCTAAGATAAAACTGAAACCAATAAATCAAGATAAGGCGGAGAGATAACCTATACGAACTAAAAGCCAACCAAGCAGAATACTTCCCGGGATTGGACCGGCGGCAATAGAGTTGGAGGATACTTGACGGACGGCGTTGGTGTGGAAAAGGGAAAGAGTGAAATTAGGGTATGTGGAATACAATATGCACAAGGGCTTTTCCCTTTTTGCTTTTCTTTTTTCTTCTTTATTTATTTTTTAATTACTTTTTATGTATATAACCGATGAGTTACTTATAAATATGACTTAATTTTTTTATTAGTTTTAATTATATTATAGATTACCATAAAAATATAAATATAGACATTTTTCTTGTTATAAATAAAAATTTAAAACATAATTATAATTAACTCTATGTTCATAAAAAATAATTAACCTTTTTCTTTTATTCTTAAACAATTTTTCCCAAATTTTCCTTTTTTCCTTTCTAATTTTGTAAAAAATTCCTTTTTTTCCTTTTTAAAAAGTTATTATTTACTAGTTTATTCATTTATGTTATACTATTTTTTATTTATAATAGCTAATTTTTATACATTTTTTAATAAAAATAAATAATTATTTAAGTTTCTTAAAAATCTTAAATTTAATCCTTAGTTGTTAATTTGTATGTGATATAAATATGTATTTATTTGTTAGAAAAATAAAAACATATACTCATTTTATTTTTAAATATGTGTATATAATAATATAAAAATATGTTTTTTTTTTACTTTTTTTTGGCTAAATATGTACTCAATTTTTAATCTATTTTAGGTTAAAGTGTTTTATTTTTTTCTCTACACAAAAATATAAATATTTTTACCTTGTTTATGCATAAAAAACAATTTATGATTAAGTTTTATTATGTATTAATTTTACACCATTACTTTTGAATCATTGTTTTAATCATGTTAAGATGAAAATATATACGGTTCATAGTTATCCATTTAATAAATAAATTATGTTCAATCAATTCATTTATAAGCACATTACATTTATATTAAACTAGTCATTTTCTTTTCTTATATGTGATATCAATTAAAAAATGTTAAATAATATATATTAATTTTATGAATAATTACTTATTAAAGTTGATTAGGTTATGTCTATTATGTTTTTGTCGAATTATCTTCTTAAATAATAATAAAATATTAAATAAACATATTTTTATTTATTTTTTATATATTTGACTTATCTATTAAATTAATTATAAAAATTTTATCTATTAGCCTGTTATTATATGTTAAATTGATGGATGATATGTTAATGTAATTGTTAGATAATTTATTATTAGGATCAATTTTTATCACGTGATTTAATACATGTATCAACTCGTGATAAACATATTTTTCAAAATAGTTATTATTGTAAATTAATTTTTATTAAAATAATAAATAAATAATTTTTTTTTGTTTTAATAGTATTCTCCTTAGCAATACAGTAACATCAAATTTTCAAATTGTTATCATAAAACCAACTTTAAAAAAAGAAACATTAAATTTAAAGAATTTTTTTCTTTTTGCAAAATAAAAAATGTAGGAATAATATTCATTGTTACTCTACTGTAAATAATATTATATATTTATTAAATTTAAATTAATATATTGTAAAAATAGATAATTACATGACTACAATATATAAAAAAACATCATTCATAATCTAATTAATTAAATAATATATAAAAAAACTTCATTCGTACTCTATTTTTTTAGGATTAATTATTAGGAGGTCCTTCTCATAACATCTTTGAATGTATTCATTTGATTAGAATTTTATTTTATTTTTGGCTCAAATCTACTACTTGAAAATTAGAACTTTTTCTTTTTGTTATGAGATTTTTTGCTTTATATTCCTTAAAGAATTTATCAACTGTAAAATTAATTTTGATAAGGTTATGTATACAGCAGCATGTAATAGTGATTCGACACTTTCTAAGAGGATACTTTGGCATCAATTTCAATATAAAAAATAGAGGAAACATAAAACTAGAATAAAGGTGTTAAGTCTCACATTAGTTAAGAGTAAGGCAACAATATTGTTTACAAGTCTAGGCAACCCTCTAATTTACAAGCGGCTTTTAGGTTCAGAGTTATCTGTGGGTTTCTAAGTAAAGGAAAATATAAAATCATAATTAAATTTATTTTTCCTTGTAGTTATTGAACATTGAAGCATGAGAAAGATAAAACTTTTATCTTTAATAGTGGTTTTATTGAATGTGTGAATTTTGGGAGAGGATTTCAACCATGCACGAAAAAGAGAAGTGCAAATTGGTAAAAGTGATGGGAAATGTAAAGTTTATTGTAGATTTTGTTTTCAACTTATTTTATTTAATTACAGTCTTTAGGAAACTTTAAAAAAATGATGTTTAGTGTTTTTCTTGTTTTGAAAAATGAGTATAGAATATTATTTAAATCTTGTATTTGTACAAAATTTTCATACCAACACATCCATTCAATTTTATATTTTTAATTAAAAGAAAAAATATATATTTAGATTTGATACCAAACAGGTTATAAAATTATTCTATTATTATTCGTGAATACTCGATAACGTGACATTAGCTAGCAAAATAAAAAATTTAATTAACATAATACAAAATGCATGATAAAATACATGGTATCAAAAAGGACAAAGTAATAATATTAATTTTATTAAAAAAAAGGTAAACAAATATATAACTTTATAGAGTTAAAGGTGGCAATGATATACTTAATTATGATTATAATGTATAAAAATTTCATTAACTTTTTGACGGATATTATACGTCCACTAACTATTGAAAAAGTATATTAGAAGTTTAAAATTTCAAAATAGTTAGAAATGAAACACATGAATACACATGTGCATATTGTTTTGAGTTGTTATATTTTCCTAAATAAATTGCTATGTATTTAAACATATCCAATGTCATATTTTTTGAGTTACAATTGATTTATGAAGCAATTAGTAACCAAAACAATTCACACATGTGCGTTCACGTACTTCATTGCTGACTTTTTGAAGTTTTAAACTTTTGGTCCACTTTTTAATAGTCATTGAATATATAATGTCTCATTCAAAAGTTAGTAAACTTTTGTACACTTTAGTCATAATTAGTAAACCACTAATATCTCGATATCTTGATGATTTAAGCATGTTTGTTTTATTTGCATATGGTTTATTATACCATACTTAACTATTTAATATGTCATGTAATAGAGAATTATTATTTACGTAATAATATCATCTTGATGTTTTACATGGTAGGTTTTTTTCACGTCCATATTTTTTAGATTAAGTTATGGTTATTTTGAATGTTTACTTGCATTTGAAATTTCATACATATTATATTGAGAGAAAATTTTATATTGAACTAATTTCATATATGGATTGTTATAAATGTTTTATGACAAAATGGATTAATAATACAATGTTAAAAGGTTATGGAGTGCATTACAAGTATACCAGTGAGCCAAAATCGTGAATATAGTTGGATACAATGATACCAATAATGACGCCATAATATTAACATGTTATGAGAAAACTTGTTGAGAAATATGATTGTAGAATTATTCAAAGGTTATTAGTTACTAACAATGTTTTAGGAACATGATAATATGTTGTGGTCAATTTACAATCACTTTTCTTCAATGGGTTGATTACATGGTCATATGTATGAAAGATATTATTAGATTCACTCATTACTGTTTAGCTTGATCTTGTTTCAAGATCATGTTTTCCACTTGGTTTGAATTTTCAAAATCCATTCGTGTATTGAATTGGTTTGAGTTTTAATGATATGCATGGTGAATGATCTAGTATTATATTATACTATATTACATATTTTATAATCACTACATATTTTAGTTAAAGGGTGACAAATTTAGAGACATCGTGTTTCTATTTTAAGTATTCATATTGTTGATACACAAGTACCTCTTGTGTCTAAATATAATTGAATTATTGTCTCTATAATTTAAATCTCCAATGCAAGGTTATGTGTAGTATATGTATCCTTTCGGTGCATTATTGTACATAATAGTTTAACTCGAAAGTTTTCATTTGATATAATTATGCTATTGAGTATTCAATGTATGATTATGCTATTCAAGTGGAAGAATTGTAAAAATTATTTTATGTAGACTAATATAATCATTAGCATCTATAAATTAAATAATTAGTAAAACATGTTAGGATAAAATTGATACCATGAGCCAAAATTTAAATAAACATGTATTTATTTAAATCCATAATAGGATGTACTAAGTATATTTGAATTGTGTGATATGTATATTATGTTTATGGTTCTATGTAAAGTTCTATTATAAATACAACATTTAAGAGCTAGAGTTGATAAGCCGATCAATGACATCTTTGAGTGCAATCATCACTATGATACCTACACCCCAAATATATAGGTATACAATTGGAGCATTAATTATATCTAAAACATATATCTATATTATAGTTTATTGACATATTGTATTATTGAAAGAAGTTCTTATTCTACTACATATGTGATTAATTTTTTTAATATTTTTGTGTTTGTTTTCTTAGACCTTTGCTATTTTTTTTGTCTTCAATGGTTGTTTGTATTTCTTTTGTTATTGGTTTTTTCATATATACTTTTAGCTTAATTCTTGAGCTAGTTTTTTGGCTCATATCTTCGTGTTTTTGAATGTGTTTTGCTTTTTCTTATAAAATAATTAATTTGAAATAAAATATAATTCAAAGGAAGCAATCATTGTTGTTTCTCTTAAAATGGTGGGTAAGGTTCTCTCCAAGCACATCATCAAAAGAAATTAGGTGATCAATGCTCTAAAAAGGGCTTGAGATTTAAAAGGTGATTATTATGTTTTAACAATGGATTATCATAAGAATATCTATTCATTTTTCTTTCACTTCATTGAGAGATCATGACACCATTTGGGAGAAAAGAATGTGACACATAAATCATGCCCTATTAATACTAAGAGAATGAAACTATAACCTTATAATCCAAGATCTTGAATTTAAAATTGCTAGTTTCTGGATATAAGCCCACGACATCCATTTTGTTGGTATAAAACCTACCAATATCGATAAGTTGGCCTAAGTTGTTGGCAAGTTGATCCAAAAAGAAGAGAATGACGAAGAAATATTCATGATAAGGCTACTTTTACTATTCAAAGTTGAAATTAATGTCAATGAGCCCTTAACACATGGCATCAAAATTCAAAGGAACACTATTCATAATGGTAGCTTCAAAATATGGGTAGAGTTCAAATATGAATAACTTTCTAAATTTTGTGTGAAATGTGGTAAACTCGACCACATGACTATAAATTGCACCCTTGTTATTGCTATTACTTACCAAGTAAATAAAGACATCTTATTGCCAATCTATGGTGACTGACTAATAGCCAATTTCAATCAAACTATCCTCATCAATTGGTTTTGGTTTAACTCTGATGACAGTTTTAGTCCTTCTATTACTCATCGCAAGAAACACAACCCCTAGGTTTAATTTAGAAGCTAGTCCTTCCAAAAAGAAAATTTCCTTACTCTTTTCTCAAGTAATCCCTGATCAAGAAAGCCAACCTTCGTACTCTTTCCAACAACAAGAGAAATTCTCTACTAAAGCTTCCAAAATTCATCAAGAAGTCCAAGAATTGTTACAAATGGTTCATGTGCTTGACATAACACATTTTGTTGAGTTTTTTGATGTATGGTATAGTCGTGTTGGCCTTTCCTTGGTTGATGAAGTGCTAAGGTGGAAAATGTTGGCCCAAGCTATTGGCCTCGCCGTTGATTTTGGTACAACTATAAAACCTCATCGATTAACCACAAATGTAATCTTCCAACTATCTAAAGTTGCTCACAATGGAAGCTTTTTCCATTCCGTTAACTATACTTCTCATATTGTGTATGCCTTTTTCCAATTTCATGAGTTTAATTTCAAGTCTCAATCCCCTACCCACTAAGAAATCAATCCATTTAAATGATTCCAAAATTTCTCAAATGACTTTCAAGAAGCCTACTACTCTCATTGTTTTAAAATGAAAGATAATCCAAACTTTTATTCATGTAAAAAAGAAACTATACCTTGCACTACCTATTAACTTAAAACCCAATTTAGACTCTATCATTTGCCTTAATGATATGCTTACCACCCCACATGACATCCTTTAAGATCTACACAACACTGGAATTCTGGGTAAAAAAAAAAAACTACCATTTACTCTAAGGGAATTGTTCCATCCACTTCATCTACAACAGGTGATAAGGTAGCCTCTAACTTCCCTCACCTCAACCATGAAACTACTTAGTTGGAATGGTTGAGGTCTAGTGCGACCTTAAGCTAGAACAATATTTTGCTATATTGTGAGGAAGCACAAACCCGATGTTGTATGGTTGATGGAAACTAAGGTGTAGGCAATGCCCATGCAAAAATTACAATCATCACTCCAAAGTTTTGAAAATGACATTATCATACTTACAATTGGTATTGGGGGTGTTTTTTTATTATTTCCTTTTCTATTATTAAAGTAAGTAGTTCTTATGTACTAGTTCAAGTGGTGTATCCTACAAAATCCTAATAAAAAAATTATCTACTATTTTGCTTACATCCCATTTTATCATTCCAACAAATCCAATACTTGGCAAGAAATGTCACAATTTCTTCCAAACATTGATGTTCCTTGGTGCCTCATGGGTGATTTGAATGATATAACACATGTATTAGAGAAAAAGGGTGGCTTACCTTTTAAATATCAACCTAAAAATCATTTAACATAATGCATCTCTGCATTAAAGACTATTGATCTTGGATCCACTCGCACTAAATTTGTTTAGTGTAATAATAGGGTGAAAGAGGATCAAATTTGTAACACCAATTGGCTTACACTTAACCCAAAGGCTTTGGTAACCAATATGTCGAACTTTACTTCAAACTATAACTTAATTTTGGTTTATCTCTATGATAAATAGGAATCATATGGTAATGGGCCTTCAAATTTTTTGAAGCCTAGTTGCATGACTCAACTTGTGAACAATTAATTAATACATTTTTGGTCCCAGCACAAATTAGAACAACTTTGTTTCATGCAAATTTTGGGTGTATTGGCTTAAAAATTCAATAAATAGAATAAACAACATTTTGGGTATGTTCCAAGTAAAATCCAAAACCTTAAAAATAAACTTACATTTTTACAAAAAAACATCCAAATAAGTTTGAAACAAAAAAATACATTTGTTCTTCATTTCAAGAACAACTTAGAAGATATGATTCAATACTAAAACAAAAATCAATAGAATTGTAAATAATGGACTAGGATAGAAACACTAAATTCTTACATACTTCAATAAATATTAGAAGAATAAATAATTTCATCCCTTATATCATTTTTAACTATGGATTAAAAATTTAGAAGAGAAATAGAAACATTAAATTCGTCCATGCTTCAATAAATAATATTAGAAGAATAAAAGTATGTTTTAGTGTTTTTGTCAATATGATACTATCTTGGACGTCTATCTTTTAGATGTTTTTTATTACCTTTAAGTTGTAATCACTTTCTTTAATGAAATTCCTCTATTTTGAAAAAATAAATTATTTAGGTTTAGATTCAATCAATCATTTAATTTTTAGAAAAAAAAAATTCACCTCTAAAATCTATTTTGTTAAAAAAAAATTAATAGAATTGAGTTCTATTTAAAATTATAAATTAAACTTTAAAAGCTTTCACCGTTGTTCTATTATTCTCAAATTAAAGAAAGATTAACTTTTTTTGAGAAACAAAAGATCAAATTTCTTTCTAAACTAATTTAATAGAATTGAGTTCTATTGAAAAAAAAATGAATAAGTGATGTACTATTTACTACTATTTATTGGTTGGTGTTTTAGAAAAATAATAAACAATTATATTTATCAAAATATATTTTGTATTTATCTTTTATTCTGTGGACCATCACATCATCAATAATTCAGAACCAATGTATAATTTTTCTTACTCTTTAAATTTCCATTCATACTAATTATAATATGTCATGTTGCAAATTATTAAAAAAAAAAAAGAACAATTCTATCATTTTTAAAGTTATTTTAACATATGACACAATATGACTAGTGAGTGTAAATTTGAATGCAAAATTAGGCGTGTTTAGCAATATAGATACATTAGATTTTAGTGAATGCTAGCATCACATAATTTACACACAATTGTGCAATAAAATCATTTATATTATGATATGTGACATAATTATCTAAAAAATAATCACTTTTTCATCATTCAAAATAATTATTCCATATGTTACGATATTAGTGATTTGATTGCAAAAATGAATATAAATTTTTACGATCTTATCATTTTATTTAGATTTTTGAAAAAATAACATATGTATTATATGAACCAAGTCCACACATATGTGGTTGATTTTGAAAATTTTAAAAGGATTAATTATGTTTTATATTTACATTGCATGTGATAATTTATAAAAATATTTATTTTATTATAATTATGTTTACAACGTAAAAATAATGATAAAACATAATTAACTTGTTTTTTTTAAAATAGCATTAGTAGTTATATTAAATGTGATCTATATGAATGAAAAATTATTCACCTAATTCATCCTATTTATATAAAAATTATCATTAATCGACTAGAATTTCGCTTCATAGAAGTAGCAAGATAATAGTATGCTCACCAACAAAGTTTAGATGCATGCACAGGACTAAACACTTCGGCACAAATTACATTATTATGGATAAAAGCAGACCTAAGATTTACTTCAGGAGAGACTAACAACTCTTTAGTTATTATGTTATACTAATAATAAAAATATTTTATATATTTAACTTCTTGATTATCCAATTGTTTTAGTTTCTCACCTTTTAATTAAGTAAATTTGATATAATTTTTTAATTTATTGATAAATTTAATTCAAAATCACTTCATTTTAATGTTGTTAACATAATTTAATAATAAAATTGCTCATTGTTATAAATTTGATTATAATTAATAGTTTTATGTTAAATTTTCTACTTGAAATTAAAAAATATCTTAATTTTGTATCAAAATAATTAGTATTTTGCGAGAATAAGTAACAAATTGATCCTAGATATTTATATCATTTAATACTTCTTAATGGCTATTATATCTCTAGTTACATTCACGGTCATTTTTCCCCATTAAATATATGGATATGATAATTTTATATTAATTCAAAGATATTTAAAAATAGTTAAATAATTTAAATTTCATGATATTCATATGTATGTTTAACTTCAAAAAAGTGAACAAATCCAAGATAATAAAAACCCAAAATTCTTCAATGATAGAAAAAATATAATACATAGTGTTTTTTTTAAATAAAATTAAAGCCTCAAATTTCATTATTTTTAGAGTAATTTTTTTCCTTGTAAAAATATAGTATGATATATGTTTTGTTTACAAGTATGATTCAAAATATAATATGAATGATTAATTTATTACCTAATTTTTGTAACCTGGTAAAATTAATCTTAAAAATTTAATATGATTAATTTAGTATTTTAATTTTTCTTGTTTTGAATAATTTTATATTATAATTTTTGAATTTCATCTACTTAAAATAATATTTTATAATTTATTTAATTTGATTAATCTAAATAATTTTAAGACTACAAATTAATTAAATTGAAAAACATAAGGATGTTAAATTAATCAAATAGAATAAGTTGAATACTAATCAAATTTATATTTGAGAAATAACTTGATGGAGTCACAAATCAACTTAATTAATGTGATTTTATAAATATCTAAGGGAGATTAATAATAAGTTTTTCTCAAAAAAAAAATAAAAAATAAAAAATGGCGAGACTATGGCCCCCTAGTCCTATAAAATAGGTCGGTCTCTTTTTATGGTGATAAGGCGAAAAAAATAGGTGCCTTAACGACAATAAGTTAAATCATTTTAATAATTTATTTTATTTAAAATATTTTCTGTTAAATTTTTTCATAAAATTTTTATTTTAATAATTTTTGATTTTTACTATTTTATTTACATATTTGATTGAATTTTAATATATTAACAAATTAAAAAATATATTTATTCTGTTAAAATATTATTATTATTATTATTTTAAGTAACTTTTTATTCAATTTTAATTTAATTTTTATTATTTACTCATATTATAATCATTTATTAATAAAAATAATATTTTTTAAAAATTATTAAAATATCATAATTTATTTTTCATTTTTCTATTTTTTTCCTCTTGTTTTTTAAGCTATGGGTTAAACGATGACAAAAATCAATCCTTACTTGCTTGGGAGAGGGAGGGAATAAATTACATACATAATCTTAAATTTTAAAAGAAATAAAGATATGTTTGAGTTACTCCTTAATGACCAAAATGTAAACTTAATTTCAAAAAGAATGGGTTTAAGTTTATTTTTAAAAAATAATAAAAATAATATATTTTTAAATCTATAAACATAAAAATAATATCATTTATATTTTTATTATTAAAAATATATAATTTATTATTTTATATTTAATATTATTCTATTAAATAGAGATGAAATAAAATTATTTATTTAGATTCATTTAATAAAATTAATAGTTATTAAAATATTATTAATTAATATTTTAAAGAGTTATAATTAATGTGATACTTAAAATGAATCTTTACTAGGCATCTAACCCGTTAAATGATACAATATTAAGAGATTGAACAATAATAACCTAATCTAGGAATCCGTATCATACCGTCCACATTTGTTTATTATTATTTTATTTTTTTGCTTTTTTGCCGTTGGTCGGTAACGTTTACTTTAACTAATTTGGTAATGGTTTTTTTCTGAGTTTTTTTTAATAGTTTATAGGAATAAAAAAAATCATAAATGGTTATGAGCACATCAAAGACATTTTATTGAAAGTTATTATTTTCCTAATAGATTCTACGAGCTGCTTCAACATTTCATTAAAAAAAAAAAAACCTAATGGGTATAATGGTAATTATAATAAAATATGGGGACAATTTTAAAAATCAAAATTGTCATTACTACCCGTTAAATCCTAACGGTGTGTTGACGGTTGCGCTTCTCCGCTTCTATAAATTTCCTGTTACTGGCCAAGCTCATAAAACATAACTCCTTGATATTTTATTTACGTTATCCCTTTGTTTTTTCATTTTCATATTCTCTCTCCTAGGTTTTACAGTCTCTCTTACAGGTTACGTTTTCTCTTCTGTTAGAGCAACAATGGCTCAATCGGAGGTAAAGAACGGAGTTGCAGCTGAGGCAACCGTACCGGTTGTATCTTTCACGGCGATGAAGCCACAGTTTCTGGTTGAGGCACCAAAGGCAGACGATGCTGTGAAGTTCTACAAGGCTGCTTTTGGAGCTGAGGAGGTCAGGCGTGCTTGTGATACCAAGCGCAAGGCTGAGCAAGACCAGCCTTTTATTCGCTATGCGGAACTCAAGCTTGCTGGTTTCACCATTCTTGTTTCTGACTATTCTCACTCGTATGACTATTTTTATCCAGATTTTTTTAAATCTCTTTATTCTATAGTCGTCTTAAGGTAGTATTAGGGGTTTTCGTGTAGATCTACTTGTTTAGACGATGTTTAGCTTGGTTTTATGCTGTGTTCTTGCTTTATATTTTTGAGCTTTGATTATAGCTAAATTCTTTGTTTTCTTTTGGTTTTGCTCCATATGATATCTTTGATTCTTTAGTGTGCTATACACCTGTAGAAGTTCTGTTTCTCTTTATTATTTTAATTTTATTATATTCTGTTTTTTTTAATTATTATTACTTTATTCTTTTAGTATCTATTAGTTGCTTTTCTCAATTTCTTTTTCGTGTCAGCGAACGCTGTCGCTATTTGCACCGTTTGTTTTCCTGATTATGGTATTGTTGATACTTAATTAATTATACTTCTACACGAGGTGTCGATCTGTGGTTAGTTAATAATTTTAATAATCCGATCTTAATGTTTGTTATTATTCATCATTCTTAAATCACTTTGACTGACTGAATTTCTTTCTCCATTTTTTAGGATATAATTTATTTCTCCTCTGTAGTTTCACTAAATACATTTCTTGATATGAAACTACTTTTTGTCAAATGGAGTACTTTTTATTCCCTGTTTATTTCTCACCGTGTTATATTAATCACCTGTGCGTATTTGGCAGTGAGAAATCTGCTGGTAGTAATGGAGTTATCCTATGCCTCGAGACTGAAAACGTGGAAGCTGCGATTGCTAAAGCTGTGGCTGCCGGTGGAGTTGCTGAAGGTGAGATAACCGAAGGTGAGAGCGCGTGCTGTGATGGGCTCGTTGGTAAGGTCAAGGATCCATACGGCTTCGTCTGGGTCATCTGCTCCCCAGCTAGTCAGTGTGATGAGGCGGAGACTTAAAACCGGATTGATCTGATCAGAAGTTTTCTTTTGAAGTAAATGATGGGGACCCAGTTGCGGAAGAAAGAATGGTAAAGTGTTATTAGCTATATCAGGATTTAAGTAATCATAGGTTTAGGCAGGCTTAGTATTGAATCTTTTGATACGGTTTTCTCATGATAATGTTCTGTGTTGTTTATTGGTTAATTAGTATGACTTACTTTACTTAACCGACTGCTGCCAGTTTTATTGACTACAACAGCTTCATTTAATAAGTCTTCGCTTTTTGGTAATTATGTTTTTCCAATTTTGTGCCTTCTCGTTTTTGGAATTAGGGTCAACATCGTCTTTGATAATATTATCGTTATTTAAAATTGAATATTATTTAATATTTAATAGATTTAAATTATTATACGTTATTTAATATAAAATAATACATCACAAATGTTTTTAATAATAAAAATATGAGTCGTCGGGTGTATTATTTTTATGGTTATAATATGTATTATTGATTGATAATACTAAAAATTGTTATAATATGAATATATTATTTCATTAGATGTTAATATTTAATGAATTTAAATAATTATAATTTAATCGATATTATATTTAGTTAAATTACATTTAATATAAAATAATATCATATATTTTTTCATTAATGAAAATATATAAAGTTTTTATTATTTTTATGTTCATAAATTTTAAAAATATTTTTTTTGTTTTTTTCTAGTAGGTTTTAATGTTTGGATAGAATTAATATAGGCAAATTTTTCAAAAAAATGTTATTTGTGTAACGGTAAAATTGGATATTTATTAAAAATAATATTAAAACCTAAAAATGTATATTCTTCTTTTTTATTCCTGAATAATTTTTTTTCTGATGTGAGTCTTATTTTTTGGGTAATAATATTCATATAATAATTATTGTTAAATAAAAATATATAAATATTTATTTTATTTTTAATATTAATTAAATTTTAATATTATTATTATAATTAAATAAAGTTATCATTATAACAATATTGTGTCAATGTCACTATCTTATTTTTATGATTTTTTTTTATTTTTCATTAAAAAAATACTATTTTTACTTTATAAATTCGAACATTAATAAATTCAAATAAATTAATATAAAAAAATGAATTAGAGGTATAAAAAAATAGAAAATAAGAAGACAACTGACTATGAAAGAGAAATTGAGAGAACTTTTAGGACTTTAAGGCACTAATAAATATTAATGTAATAGTAAATTACATAAAATAATCTTTAAAATAATATCCTTATAATGCCGTTAGTCCTTGAATCATATTTGATTCAACACTTTGGCTCCTAACTTATTTCCCATAAATCATAATATTTATCTTTTTTAAATTTATAAAAATTAAAGGTAAATAGATAAATTAAATATGTTAACTTTAAAAGTTAAGGATTAAATAATGAAAAAAACAAATAAAAAATTTAACATGTAATTCTGATTATTACGATGCAATTGAGTTTAATTTTTAAATTTGAATTAAATATGTTAAATTTAAAAATATTAGATGTAATATTTATAAAGGAAGTTATTAAGAGACAAAATATTAAATGTCATAAAGTTCAGGAAAGAGAATTGATATTTTTAGAGCATAAAAGGATGTTAGAGTAATTTAAAATTTATACTCAAATGATTTTTAAATATATAAATTTTGCTCAAACAATAGCAAAAATTAAGGAGGGTTACTCAAAAATTAATACCCTAATAATATTTTAGGGGATTCAATTGATTGAAACTTAATATTGAACAAACTTAACTGAGTTAAAGTTTTATTTATAATAAAAATATATGAAATTAATATAATAAAAATTATTTTTATTGTTATAAGTTTTTAAAAAAATTATTTTTATTATTATAAATTTTAAAAATTATTAATATTATTTTTCCTTACCTTTTTAATTCTTCTAAAAAAAATAGCAATACTTGTAATATATAGGGCCATATAAATGCCTCTATGAATTGCAAGATAAGCATGTCATATGACGATTTGTTTATGTGGGCTATAATTTTTTTTCAAAACTCACCACAGGTGGTATGGTTATGGCATGGCGGGTGCCGGGTCGGATTCTCGTGACGAGTGACATGACTCGGGAATGTGTCTCAGACTGACATTTAAATTGTTGTTTTTCTTGTTTTGGTAATTTAAATTAAATCGTTGTTACGATTTTTCTTTTTAAAAAGAAGGAAAAAGCTCTTCCTGGAACAATGCTATTAATGCATAACTAATACTATTTTGGTGATATTATCACAAAAAACCCTAAAACGTATTACTAATTATAAATATTTCCAAATATGTTTTTTTAGCTTTAATATATTTATCCTATATTAATTAATTTGTTAAAGACGTTTTCAATAATTTTTAAAATTAATAATAAATATATTATCCAAATAATAAAAAATAATGTGGCAACCAAGCAATAGCTCCACCTCCTAATATTATTATTCCTTTTATGAAGAAGTTAATCAGTTTCTGAAGTAATAAATAAAATTAAAAACATATACTTAATAATTCCAAAGATTGCAATATATATTCTAATTTTTTAACCAAAACAACACAAAGTTATTAAAATATGTAAATTTTATCTAAATAACACAAATGAAATATAAAAATAAATAAATCAAACTATCCTTGTTCTCTAACATATATATTAAATAACTTTAAACTCGAATATGACTAATAACCAATACATGCAACCTCATATGTGTTCTGAATACTTTTATCGACAATCTTATTGAAATTACAATGATTTTTGTTAACGGTGTAGTTGGAACTTTGATAATCTTCACTGGAGCATAAACCTTACATTTCCATTGAATGATGTAAGGCACTATATATGTTTTTAAAAAAAATATGTAGTTTCCTTGCATATTTTTTTGAAAGAATCTCTAAATCCTTGCATTATATATATCATGTAAATTATAAAGTTGGTTGGTTACGATTATGTAAGTGATATGAAAATTATTATAGTAAGTAGCTTCTATATTCAATAATGTGGGTGAAGATAATGAAGAATAGGAATATGATACGTAGAATGATGTTATAATGTAACCACAATCAAAATACATGTTTATTTACTGAAATAGTAATCAATACACTGAAAAAAGTAAATAAGACAAACATAAGTACAAAATCTCCGCCCCTATCTCTTTCATCAGCAAAGCTTATATCGATATGTATTATTGGATTAGATCATGACTTTCTTTGGTCTTCTCTATACCCCATGTTAACGAACTGTTGTGAATTGGATTATGCCCGAACCCGCTATCTTCTTTTTCACCTTTCCTGCGCTAATAAATAAGAGAAAGAAGAAGTGGGAAGTCTATGGTACACTGTCGAACCCGAAAGACACAGGTAGCTATACTCACGCGAGATTTCTAGATCGGGCTTTATAACATTGTCCAAGTTACGTAGTTCAAAAGGGAGCTTTTCCCTGAATGAGGGGGCTGTCTCAGATGTAGGAGAAAAGATGGTAGCCAATTCTTTCTTACATATTCGAAGATAACGAGAGACAAAAGATCCTACTTTTTATGCAAAAAAACCATCTTGCCGGAATTTCATTGATATTGATCATCGAATGAAGAATCTTCATATCGTTCTCTAAATATGGAAGAAGGAAGACTGATCACCAAGAACATGGGATCCCCTTTTTGATATGAGAAAAGATAGGAAGTCCTCAGCATAGGATATGCGTAGCTCTCTTTTCTATGCGCTTAGATCAGATAGTCCACTCTCAATCTCCCGAAGACCATTTCCACCAGGGAAATTCTTTCCGTGTAGACCCTTCCTTTCAAGTTTACATTCCAGCGAGAAAGAATCATTCTATTGCCGTTATTCTATTGCCAGCCGGGGATAGATCGCCAACTCTCTTTCACCTGGATTCAAGGTCCGGATGCTTTGATAACATTAATCATAGACTAAGAATTTCATTTCTTGAATCTTATTCGAGCTTTTTTTTAACTACTCAAATAGTGGACAAGGATGGAAATGAGTCTTCTTTTCAAACAAAAAGGATTTCTCAAGGCTGTCCCATGTCTCCTGTTTTTATGAACATTTTTTTGCATCAGCTTGATGTCAAGATTCTTTCATTTAGTAATAAAGAATCCAACTTATGCTATGTACGATATGCTGATGATGATGATCTTTGGTATCATAAGCGGGTTGGATTCTGAAAGACACTATCGACAGTTTCGTCGGAAGTTCTTTTGGCGTGCTTTGAGAGCTCTCAAGCTGGAAGAGACTTCTTTGGAACGGATCCTTTTAAGAATCAGAAGCAGCTAGTCTTGTCGTAAGAAGCCCAGGGAAGAGAAAGAGATCAAGCGTCATACCTAAGGAGAAATCTACGCTACAGCAGGTTAAATAGAGATTTCCTTAAAAAAGGGTTGATCCCATGACTGGAACAGGCTCAAGGCAAGGGCCACTTGTTCTTACTTCCCGAAGGGAGGGTGCCAAGGAAGCTGTTATAGAAGAAGCTGCTCTTGTTTCATAAGAAAATGTACCTGGTGCTTTCGTATGTAGAGAAATGTTGCTTTTAGCTCTTTTCATGACTCTGCTGCTATTCTATTGACTCATCTGCTGGGATTGGAATGCTTGACTTGCTTTCAAAGCCGCCTAGAAGTGTTAACTCTTTACTAGGCTAGGGAAGGAACTGACATTAGGGCAACCTGACTCAAGGGTGAGAATCGGTAGTTTTTCTGTTAAAGTAGCGGTAGGTGTAGGAGTTGCTGCTTTCAAGAATTAGCCCTGACCCATAAAGGATAAAGCCAAAAGGCTAGATTTAACTCTTTCGAGATCGAATGATAGCTTCTAGTTTCGTACCCAGGCAGGGGAATCCACTTGCCAACTGATCCGAGTTTGAATTGGGGAACGAACGATCTAAGTAAGGAGTCAAGGAAGGTTGTTCTTTGACCCAGTTCAGTGAGCGAGGAGAGGGAACTCAATACAATTGGTAGCGAAAGGCGGCACAAAAGCAGTGAATTCTCTTGCTGTGCTTACGCTTATTCCGAAAACAGATTCATCGGTCACTGGATGCTTGCTAACAGAAAAGAAGAAAGTCATCAGGTACGTAAGCAAGCTGCCCTGGTGCCAAGCTAAAGACAAGGATCACATCGATAAGAGAAAAAGTCAAGCCGACTCTTGTTGATCTGACATTGCCGGGAAAGAGTTTGCTTACCAAGTTCGCTTACCATAAGCGGAAGTGCAAACCTTATATCGGATATATATAGGATATCAGCCTAGATTGAGCCCTGGGACTGATCTTCCCGTTGGCTTTGCTAAAGCAGTACTCACAGTGTAAGGTCAGTAGGTGGCATAGCGAAATTCCTCACCGAGATGACTGGACAACCTTTCAACTAGATCGTCCCAGCGGAGCGATTAAAAGCGTCTTTGGTCTTTGAAGTAGTTAGTGCTCTAATTGAGCGAGCCGTGGATCATAAATGATGAGCGTAGCTTAATTTAGCTGATCTCACACCGAACTATAAAGAAATATGTGAGTGGCTTTTTATAGATACTTAGCCCAATGGCTACCACCGAAAGTGCGCTAAGTTAGTCACAGGGAAACCTCCAAGTTCTTTCTAACCTCCGACTCTATAAACTTGGATGGCTTGCTTGCTTGTTTAGCTTGCCCCCTCTTTGAATGTATACAGTTCGAGCAAGCGCAGGGCCGAGGAACCACAATGAACGGGACGACAGAAGTTCCACAAGAATATGACCTGAGATATATGTTCTTCTTCGTGCATGCGGGTATGGTTCCTGAGAAAATATCTATTAGCGAACTTGGTAAGGCGAGCATCGTAATGGAGTCCCCGGGATGGACGACGTGAGTGAGAGCCCAGACCATAGCGGCTTTAGAGACTTCTCTCTCGACGGCGACGAAAATGTTCTCCAAGAGGCTTTCGTTTCTGCTTTACTGTGGTTTACCCATAACCATCAGCGGCAAGGGTTACGGAAGAGGCCAAACCAACCCAGGTGCATCACAAGTAGATACGGTTGGAGCAACAGATCCTATAGAAAGAAAGACAAAGCCCGAGGCAGATCCAAACGCGTACCTAGGCGGTGCAGGCGTTATCGGAAATTGAGACAACCCGAAGAGGTTTGCCATAATTTTCTTATGTATATCAACAAAGAGATGCGTAATAAGCTTTGCTCAGGCATCCCGTCTCTCGGTTTCATGTTGGACAGCACGAATATGCTGGATCAGGTGCCCTAGCCGATCAAAAGTCTGATTTGATGAAATCCTTCAAAGACAGACTATTCAACCCGAACAACAACAACAAACTCCGGAGAGAGTTGGGAGAAATGAGGGGGTCCAGGTAAAACGACCCAAGGAGATAACCGATGGCCTGCCTCTGGAAAGCTGCTGGTTATATAGAGTGATTGAAACCAGTTAGAGCCGGGGTGAGGAATTGAATTCTCCTCCTTCCCCACCTTTAGCCCTTTCCACACCCAACGCCCTCCATTACATAAAGCATTCTTGACATCCAGCGGATACATAGGCAATTTTATAGCGGCAGCAACAACAATAAGGGTTCAAACTAAACTTTGCTACTGGTGCTAAGGTTTCCTCATAATAAAGCCCATACTCTTGAGTGAGTGTACCCTTGAGCCACCAACCTGGCTTTGTATCTATCAATGGACCCATCTGCTTTGGTTTTGACTTTGAAAACCCATCGACATCCTTTGCTTCCCTTTAGGAAGAGGAACGAAGGGACTCGCCTTATAGAATGAATAAGGAGAGGAAACGATAACTAAGGTTGTCTATAGGAAGTAGTGTTTCGGCTAGCACTTCGGGAGTCCCAACTTTTTTGATCGAAAGCCTCATCCCTTATATCTTTAATGCACGGGTCCTTTCGATTGAGTGCAAGATGGTAGTGATCATTTCTACCGCTTCACAGGCTCAGGCAAAGAACGACGCCAATCCAATAGTAAGGCACCAGGCTCACAAGAGTCGGGGACAGAGCAAGGGAGGTCCTCTTTAAAATATAGGAAATTGAAGGCTAGAATATAAACTTCTTTACTAGCTTCTAGTTCTTGTCTTTTAGGAGGTTCTTCACTTCAAGACGTGCTCCTTTGAATCCTACACCGACTTCTGAGTTCTTCCATAACCTTATGCTCTTGCTTTGTGACCAGCTGCTGACTGAGAAGCGGACTTGATTGATCAGAGAGAGTTTCCGGGTAAGAGCCGTTTCTTTCTTGCGGTGGGACGCTTGCGCTTGCGTAACCAATTTACATTTCCAGGCTATTCAACTCATCTTATGCGCTTTTGAAGGAACTCCAGTCAAATACAGAGAAAAAGTTAGTGACGAGTGCTGCTATTGCTTATGGGGTTTCTCTTCTTATTCAAAGAGTCCCGATGACGATTTTGACTTCTAAGACGAGTAAGAGCTTGCGTCGGAAAAGTCATTAGTCGTCTAAGTAGGGCTGGCATGTCTCTCTTTCCTCACTTTTGAACTAAAGAAAGTTAGTACAAAGGTCCATGATCCATGGTCTTTGGTCCCCTCAGCTTTGGTCGGCTAAGCGGGGTTCCGATCTCTGGAAACTGTTCTCAACCCATCTCTCTTCTAGAGCCCTCACCTTCTACAGTTTCTGAATCTGTTGATGTTGATGAACGAAGGGTTTTTGGTCTATTGTATCGTCCGCTCATAGTTTTCGGTTTATTCACTGATCTGAAACTGAGCACTTGCCTTGGACTGGTGGGGCTAGCATGTGCTTCCTCGGTGCGGAGAGCATCAGATTCACTCGAACGCTTCTACTTCCTTCTCTAAGCCTGCACCCACCACCCCCTTTTCCATCCCCATTATTTAGATTGTTATGACTGCGGCGTGCCGGCAACGGCTACAACCAATAGTCAATCGGCTGCGCCACTACAAGTACACCCGAATGCGAAGAGGCGGCATTCGCTAGCTGTTAGAATGGGCGTACATGGATTACATGAGCAACAGTACAGGCGCTCTTGGACAAGTCAAATTTCGAAGCCGCTTCATTGTCTAAAAACTTTCAGTGGGGAGCAACAACAACGCTTGAAAGAGAGAGGTAAAATCAAACTAAAACTTCCTGTATTCTAAATAAAGAGCAAACAATCTCCATCTCCATTTCATTTTCCCTCAATTATCAGCCGAGAAAGAGTAGTAGGCCTAGGCTTAACATACGCGCTAAGACAAATCCTCTCCCTCATCATTCTATAGCAAGCAGAAGACCAAGCAATGCTTCCTATGATGATCCTCATCGTCATTCCATAAAAGTCTTACAAAAAGATTTGAAAGTTGCTGCAAAGTGCCCTGGGTGGGAATTAGGACCCCTGAATATATGATAGGTATAGACTAGAGGACATGCTTTCTAAGACTACTATATTCAATAATGTGGGTAAAGATAATGAAGAATAGGAATATGATAAGTAGAATGATGTTATAATGTAACCACAATCAAAATACATGTTTATTTACTGAAATAGTAATCAATACACTGAAAAAAAGTAATAAGACAAAAATAAGTACAAAATGCGATAGTTCACACTTGGAAAGAGCAACAAGTATGAGAAAAAAATTAAGCATTATACAAAAAAAAAAAAAAAAAAAGAAGAAGAAGAAAGAAAAAATAGGAACTAAACAATATTAAGAGTTGTTAAAAATAAATTATGCAAACAAGAAAACAAAAATTAAGGTTGTTTAACCAATTGATTAATCTCTACACATAAAAAACTTAATATTTTATTAATATTAATTTTTGAATATAAAATCTTTTTCAATAATCCAATACACTCTATTCTAAGAATGAAAAATAGCTTTAAAATCTAAAACCCCATTGTACCCAATCACCTTACACACGTATATCACACATATAATTAACCAAATTTCCTTGTATGCATGAGTCCTACACATTAAAAAAACCCAATTTACATAGTACACATAAAGCTTTTACGCTTCTTATCTTCATACGGACACAAAAATAAATAAGACTTAAGCCTTAATTCCATACACATCTAATATTTAACAGCTAACAACATTAACATCTAATATTTATAATATCCTTTTGGCTTTCCAACGTCATACGTTATAGTCAACCAGCAAATCACACGTTCTGTTTTTTTTTTCAAAAGCTATTTAATCTAACAATTTCCACCTGGCTTACGCAAAAAATGCTAAGACAACCTTACTTAAACTTGCTCTAACTTGAGAGCAACCTTTTAACAGTATATTTTTATCACCTAACCATTTCATTAAACTTGATCCATTTTTCTTGTCTCGTATTAACAATTTTATTACAAAATTTAAACTTTGAGTTAATGTTCATATTTCCCTTATGGTTGTAACTCTACCTCAGATAAGATATTCAATCAACTTGTACAAACTTTCTTTCTTTGTTCATTTCATTATGACAACATAATCGAAAGTTTATAAAACATGAACCTAATTAACCTAGAGGAGGTAAATAGGTTATTTTTAATTTTTATCAATTTATAATTTATTAACCTAAACAAAGCGGTCAGACATGCAATCGTGTGTAAAAATAAGTACGAAAATAAAAGAGTAACACCCAATATTTTTAGGTGAAAACAACTTAGGCTATAACCATGACCTAAGAAGAAAACCACCGGTCCACCGGATCACCTAACTTTCTACTATGAAAATCAAATGTTTAAGTACAAACTCGGTCTTATGCTACCCTACTTAGGTTACTGCCTCAATGTACTTTACTTATGACCCCTTGCTCTGTTTTCACAATTTCTAAAATTAGCGTAAGCGATTTCCAGACCAATGTTCCAATAAGCTCTCTGCCAATCAGATCATTCACAAATCAACTGCAAAAAGATTAACAAAAAAAAACCATAAGTGCCTGTGTGTGTTCTAGAATGGATTTAATAATGAACAATCCTAACTAGATGATTCAATATATATATAATTTAAATCAAATCAACTTGTAAATTCTAGATTAAAAAGATTAAACAAAATCAATAAAAATAACTTCTTTGAAATTTAATAATCAAATCAAATAATTATGATCACACATAAAATTATTTAATTTAAATATGTAAGAATATAATCAAGAGGAAACTATATAAAGATAAAAATACTAAATAAATTTATTAATAAATATCTTTCTCAAGATATCAATTTGATATTAATCAATTTATTTAATACCTTGTTTTTTCAATTATCAATGAATCAACCGCTAGTGTGCTCTATTTTCTCTATGAACAAAGCATCACAATTGAACACATTTATTCATGAGATCAAAGTGGTGGAATTACAAAGAAAAACTTACCAAATTTTAAGTAATGTACAGAATTAAACCAACTTACTAACTTTATGGAATAACCAATAAGAAGATTGTAACACCAAATAAAAAACGGGCCAGTTATATTCAAAGCATATTACTATGTTTTATACTATGCTTGGCTTAGATTCTCTAAAAAGCTTCCAGCATTCAAAAAGATAGGCAATTAGCTTTGGGCGCAAAGGATTGGAAACTCTTTTTCTTTGTTTTTTGTAGTAATAAAAGTTCGACAGATCCAACCGTTTCTTCTTCTTCTATTCAGCTATTTCAAGGTTTCTTCTTAATTTTTTGTTTGAGGTTGCTTGAAATTTTTGTTCGACACACACACTTTAACCCTAACCTTATGTATATATATATAGACAATAACAATGACCTAGAGTTAAATGCATTTTGGCTTAATTTTTTAAAGCCCATTAAAAACAAAAAACTTAATATTATAAAAAATCATTTCTTAAGACACATTATAAAAATATTTAATTAATAATTTCATAAATTAATTAAAGTTTAAATAAATATTTTAACATAACATATAATTTCAGATTTATGAAAATGTAGTATTAAATGCATGAATGCAATCCTATGTGTCGTAGTTATAAAAGACATACTTGAAACTTGAATATTTTTTGACTTTTCTTGATAAACTTGATAGCATGCCTAAAAACAAATTTACAAGTAAATATTTTTTTAGGAAAATAGCCAACACTCATAGTCCTTACAAACTCCCCCTTTTACATTTTCGTGTGGAAAAACCTCTCACTTATTACATGCCACTTATAAAAATAGGATAAAAATACAATGATGTCCCAAACTCCATAGTGGAACTATCCTATGGTTTGGTAGATCCATCTTCGCTGTAACTTGATAAGTTTGTAAGTAACTAAAATGATATTGACAAAGTATAAGACAACTTTGCATTAAAGTCTCATTGTATATTAGTTCAGTTTACATAGAAATAAGCGAAGTGTAAAGAATAGTCATGTAGTATGCATTCATATCAATTAGGCTTAATTAAATATGCTCTCCCCCTATATGCATAACAAAATAAAAACATGGAAGTAAAACACATTATTATCTTCCCCTTTTTGACATACGAGAAGGACAAAATATTAGACAAAGCAATGAAGCTAAACTTCTCCTAAAGATATAACAATGTAAAAATAAAGTAATACAAAAGTACAATATACTTTAAGCTCTTGTTAAGTTTTATGACTCTCTAACTGAGAAACGATTTAAAAAGGTAATAAATAAAAATGCATAAAATCGGATGTTTTATTTTTATTTTTATAAATAGCCACAAAAGGTATTAAACTCATTTAATCACAAAGAAGCAAACACCCAATTGAGAACTCATCATATTTTAACTCCAATTTTGATTATTTATCATATAAATAAATAAGTAGAATAGAAGAGGTGCACAAGTACACTTTGCACATATAATGACACATTAACATTTACTTAAAGTAGTATATATATTTAAACTCCACAAATATGTTAATTAATTCATTTATGACATATCAAGAAAGACTCAAAAGAAAAAAAATATCACTAATCATGTAAAACCATAATCGAATCTTCAATCTCACAAAATAAAATATATCTACGAAAAAAAGACTTAATTTTTATTATATATATATATATATATGAGGTAAATGATATTTTTTTATAACCTCTATTGACTCTTTCTTTTTGTGCATTCAATGGACAAGATTTATAAGTAGTCACTTTTGGAAAAACAATTTTTTGCACGAGCCATAAACCTAGCATGATGACTTTCACACTAGTTATGAGGTAGCCCTCTCCACTCACTGCGGTAGCTTCACACATCACAGTAGGTAGCCCTCTCAATACTAGGTGCCTCCATACGGTAAAATTTTAAAAAGCAAGAAAAAACCAACACAATTTTACAATCAAGATTAGTTGAAGTCCTAGAGTCTTTCAAGAAAATTCATAAACTTCAAGCATAACATATATGTGTGTTCGTGAGTATGTGAATAAGTTCGTGTCAACATTGATCATCACATGTACAAAATATGTGTGTGTACATAAGCCAAAATTGTAGAATAATTTATACCATAAATATCAAAATGAATTGAGTCAATAAAAATGAAATTATGTGTATGGAAGTATTAAATAAGTCGAATACCATGTTGGCCAGACAAGGATGCTATTTTTTTTTTGGTAATAAAATTTGAAATTCAATTTGAGGGAGAAATTCCCAAGGCACTTCTGAGATACTCAAATCTTTGACTGTCTATGGCTTTAGTGAATATATAAGCTAATTGTTTCTCAGTAGGTACAAACTCAAGTGTCACTATTTTCTCTTCAACTAATTCTCGAATAAAGTGATGCCTAATGTCAATGTGCTTAGTTCTAGAATGTTGAACTAGGTTCTTAGAAATACAAATAGCACTAGAGTTATCACAATATAAGGGCATTATACCTTGTGATTAACCATAGTCCTTGAGCATGTTTTTCATCCAAAGCATTTATGTGCGAGAGCTTCCTGCCTCAATGTATTCCGCTTCAACTGTAGAGAGTGAGATAGAGTTATGCTTTTTTACTGTGCCAGGATACTAAGTTGTTTCCAACGTAGAAACAACCACCCGATGTGCTCTTCCTATCATCCTAGTTGCCTATCCAGTCGGCATCTGTAAAACCACTTACTTCATAAGTAGTGTCAGTAGTAAAATATAAACCATAATTACTTGTTCCTAAGATATACCTGATGATTCTCTTTACATTCTCTAAGTGTGAGTCCTTAGGGTCAGCTTGATAACGGGCACACACACTAACACTAAAACATATGTCAGGCTTACTTGTAGTGAGGTAAAGTAAACTACCTATCATACTTCTATAAAGGGTTTGATCAACACTTTTACCTTGAGTGTCTTTTGTAATTTTTGTGCTGGTACCTAAAGGAGTCCGTAATGGCTTGCTAGTTTCAAGACCAAACCTTTTAACAAGGTTACAAACGTACTTGGTTTGAGAAATAAATATATTATCAAGAGATTGTTTGATTTTCAAACCAAGGAAGAAAGTCATTTCACCTACCATGGACATTTCAAATTCATTTGTCATAACATGCATAAAATCATCCACTAGTGTACTAGATGTGGATCCAAAAACTATGTCATCCATATAAATTTGAGCAATAAAGATATCGTCACTACTCCTTTTAATGAATAAAGTCTCATCAACTCCCCCTCGAATAAATCCCTTGTTCAAAAGATAGTTGGTAAGTCACCATACTCATGGAGCTTGTTTCAAACCATAAAGAGCCTTTTTGAGTTTGTAAACATGATTTTGAAATTTTAGATCAACAAATCCTTTTGGTTGTTCCACGTATACCTCCTCATTCAGAAATCCATTCAAAAAGGCAGACTTAACATCCATTTGATATAATTTGAACTTCATGTGACAAGAAATGGCAATTAAAATCCTAATTGATTATAGTCTAGCTACATGTGTAAATGTTTCATCAAAGTCAACTCCTTCTACTTGCATGCAGCCTTGAGATACCAACCTAGCCTTATTTCTAACAACAATGTCATACTCATCAAATTTATTTTTGAACACTCATTTTGTTCCAATAACATTTTTGTTTTTAGGCTTAGGTACTAACACCCACACATGATTTCTTTCAAATTGAGCTAACTAATCATGTATGACATTTATCCAAAATTCATCCCTAAGGGCTTCATTCACATTTTTTGGTTCAAATTGAGAAATATAGCATAAATAGGTTAACTCACTTATTTGTCTTCTTCTTGTTACCATCCTTGAATTAGGATCTCTAATTATATTCTTAATAGGATGATTTTTTGAAGTTTGAGTTGGATTTATCACTGATGAGGTTGATATTTCTTCCTTTTTTTGTTCTCTATCCTTTAACTCCTCTTCTTTTATTCCAATTGTGTCACTGGTCATTGTTAATGGAGGTGTTGTGAAATTTTCTTCATTTCTAACTTTTTCACTTATAATTTGCTTACCTCCATCATCTATAATGACATTTATGGATTCTATAACTACATTAGTTCTACAGTTGAAGACTCTATAAGCTCTACTATTTAGGGAATAACCAAGAAATATACCTCCATCACTTCTTGAATCAAACTTACTCAATTGTTCTCGATCTCTAAGTATGTAGCATTTACTTCCAAAAACATGCATAAATTTCAAATTGGGTTTTTTACCTTTCCATATCTCATAGGGAGTTTGGTTTGTACCTAGGCGAAGATATACACGATTTATAATGTGACGTGCAGTGTTTATAGCTTCAACCCAAAACCTTTTGGAGACTCCCTTGGCATGCAACATTACTCTTGCCATTTCTTAAAGTATCCTATTTTTCCTTTCAACTATTCCATTTTGTTGAGGTGTGATAGGAGTAGAGAATTCATGAAAGATACCATGTTCTTTGCAGAAGTCAGCATACTTGGTATTTTCAAACTCTTTTCCATGGTCTGTTCTCAATCTCTTAATGGTTACTATTTTGTCACTTGCTTCAACCTGCACTCTTGTACAATATGAGATGAAGAACTCAAAAGCATCTGATTTGTCTCTAAGAAAGTCTACCCACGTGTAGCGAGAAAAGTCATCTACTACAACTATGATATATTTCTTACCTCTAATACTTTCTATTCTCACAGGACCCATAAGGTCAATATGTATCAATTCCAATACTCTATTTGTATTTATACTCTTGATCTTCTTATGAGAAATCCTAGTTTGTTTACCCAATTAACATGGTCCACATACATGTGTTTCAATTTTTGAGAGAATAGGTAAACCACACATAGTCTCAGTTTTACTTAATCTAACCAGATCTGTAAAATTCATATGACCTAGCTTTTCGTGCCACAAGATAGTTGAGTCATTGCTAGCTAGGTTACATGTTACTTTGGGTGATGTATCAATACAATAACAATTGTCATGTGATCTGATTCCCTTAATCATACATTCACCTTTTTGATCTGTTACAATACAATGAATATTTGTAAATTGCACATTAAAATCACCATCACATATTTGAATCATGCTAATCAAGTTCGCCTTAAGTTCTTTCATATAAAACTTCATCAAGTTTAGGGATACCCTCTATTTGAATAGAGCTTTTCCCAATAATTTTAGATGTTTTACCATCACCAAAGGTAACTGTCCCTTCATTGTATTCCTTAAAGGTTTTAACAAAGAAGGATTCCCCGTCATGTGTCTAGAGCATCCACTATCAAAATACCAAGCAGTATTTGATTTAGCTTTAAACGCTATATGGGCCACAAAGCAGTGCAACTGAGATTTCTTAACCCATCCTCTTTTAATTTTGGACATTTGAGTTACCGATTTCTTATGTTCCTCTTTTTGTGTAGTTCTTATATTTTTAATTTTTTTGAGGTGTCTTAGAAACATTTGTACTCGTAATAGAACCATAAGCATAAAGAAATCTACACTTAGGTATAATATGTCCTTTCCTACCACAATGATGACAGATGGGACCAAACTGAATTTTCTTAGAATGATAAGGTGCAGAAACTACCTTCCATGCCTGAGCAATAATGGGTTTTACAAATTGAATTTTGGATGATGAAGGTGTCGACTGTTCATTTATATATCCAAGACCTCTCTTATCTCTATGTGGCTTTCCATAGTCTAGGACTTTGGTCAATTTTTCAGCACCTATGGTCAAATTCTTTACCGTCTATTTAGCAATACTAAGTTCTTTCCTAAGATTTTTGTTTTCCTCAGTGGTTTTTGCTAGTCTTATATTCAAGGCATTAATATGATCAGACAATTCCTTTTTATCTTTCTCTAGGCTAGAGGAAGTTGTTTTGTGAACATTAATGATATCATTAAGTTTAGTTACTTCCATAAGCAATTTATCTCTCTTTTCCCTAGCAGCTAGACAATCTATGAATAGTTCCTCATAATTCGATACATTAAACTTAGACAGTAATAGAGAATAGTTTACTTCTTCATTTTCTTCATCCGAGCTAAGGTCGGAGTCATTGTGGTGTGCTATGGTAGTTGCAGTGAAGGCACAATAATTAGTGTCATCATCATCTGAGTTACTAGCATTGTCCTGCTCACTTTCTGTGTCACTAAGTGTAGCATTAAAGGCTTTTCCAAATTTCTTTTTATTGTTAGCACAATCTGTAGCAATATGACCAAATCCCCCACAAGTAAAGCATTGACGACTAGTGGGCTTACTTTTCTTACCATCAAGGCTAAGAGATTTGATTTCCTTTGACTTTCGGTCATTCAAACGATTGGATTGTCCCTTGTTGGAATGCTTATTCTATTAACCCTTCTTCTTAATGAACTTCTTAAATTTTTGTGCTAACAAGATTAGTGACTTATCATTCATATCATCATCACTATTAGAGATGTTATTTTTGGAGCTTTTGAATACCACATCCTTATTTTCTTGGGTGGATAAAGAGAAAGCTCATAGGTTTGGATTGACCCGATAATTTCATCAATTTTTAGTGTGTCTACATTCTTGCTTCCCTCTATCGCTGTAACTTTCATCTTGTAGTCTGCTGTTAAAGAACTTATGAGTTTGCGTACTTATATAGGTTGTGGAATTTTCTCACCAAGGTTAGAACAAGCATTAGTGATATCACAGAAGCAAGCATAGAACCGGCCAAAAGTTTCCATGTTTCTCATTTTAATAGAATCAAACTGAGATGTTAGAAATCTCAATTTTGTTTGTTTCACTTGGGAGGTTCCCTCATGAGCAAGAGCAAGTGCATTCCATGCATCTTTAGCAGTCTCACAGTCGGAGATGCGACGAAACTCATCCATTGACACTGTAACAAATATTGAGCTTAGACCTTTTTGGTTTACCTCACTAAGGGTGCGTTATTCAGTGGTCCAGTCTCTTCTTGGCTTTATGATTGTTACACCATATTTCATTAACGAATGTGGTTCCCAAGCATTAAGAATAGCATCCCAGACTTTTTCATCTTGTTTGAGAAAGGCTTGCATGTAAGCCTTCCAGTATGGGTAATTAAACACATCAAAGAGTAAGGGTCTAACAGTTGACCCACATTCTTTCATTTGGTCCATAAGTAAGTGTGTGTGTTCTTAAGGACCAATCTCACTAAGTGTGTCTAGTGTCGGCTCTGATACCAATTGAAAGTTTATAAAATACGAACTTAATTAACCTAGATAGGGTGAATACGTAGGTTATTTTTAATTTTTACCAATTTATAATTTATTAACCTAAACAAAACGATCATACATGCAATCGTGTGTAAAAATAAGTATGGAAATAAAAGAGTAACACACGATATTTTTAGGTGGAAACAACCTAGGCCATAACCATGACCTAAGAGGAAAACCGCCGATCCACTGGACCATCTAACTTTCCACTAGGAAAATGAAATGTTCAAGTACAAACTCGGTCTTATGCTACCCTACTTAGGATACTGTCTCAATGTACTTTACTTACGAGCCCCTGCTCTATTTTCACAGTTTCTAAAATTAGTGTAAGCAGTTTCCAGACCAACGTTCCAATAAGCTCCTCGCCAATCAGATAATTCACAAATCAACTGCAAAAAGATTAGCACAAAAAAACCACAAGTGCCTGTGTGTGTTCTAGTAAATTCTAGAGCAAAAAGATAAAACAAAAATCAATAAAAAATAGCTTCTTTGAAATTTAATAATCAAATCAAATAATTATGATCACACATAAAATTATTTAATTTAAATATGTAAGAATATAATCAAGAGGAAACTATATAAAGATAAAAATACTAAATAAATTTATTAATAAATATCTTTCTCAAGATATCAATTTGATATTAATCAATTTATTTAATACCTTGTTTTTTTCAATTATCAATTAATCAACCGCTAGTGTGCTATATTTTCTCTATGAACAAAGCATCACAATTAAACACATTTATTCATGAGATCAAATATCAACCAGTTTATTCCATGTGAATTGAAAAGAAAAACATACTAAATTTTAAGTAATGTAGAGAATTAAACCAACTTACTAACTTTTTGGAATAACCAATCAGATTATTGTAACACCAAATAAAAACCGAGCGAGTTATATTCAAAGCATATTACTTTCTTTTATACTATGCTTGGCTTGGTTTCTCTGAAAAACTTCTAGCATTCAAAAATTTAGGCAACTAGCTTTGGGCGCAAAGGATTGGAAACTCTTTTTCTTTGTTTTTTGAGTGATAAAAGTTCGGCAGATCCAACCGTTTCTTTTTCTTCTTATTCTATTCGGCTATTTCAAGGTTTCTTCTTAATTTTTTGTTTGAGGCTGCTTGAAATTTTTGTTCAACACACACACTTTAACCCTAGCCTTATGTGTATATATATAGATAATAACAATGACCTAGAGTTAAATGCATTTTGGTCTTAATTTTTCAAAGCCCATTAAAAACAAAAACTTAATATTATAAAAAATCATTTCTTAAGACACATTATAAAAATATTTAATTAATAATTTTATAAATTAATTAAAGTTTAAACAAATATTTTAACACAACATATAATTTTAGATTTATGAAAATGTGCTATTAAATGCATGAATGTAATCCTATGTGTCGTAGTTATAAAAGACATACATGAAATACGAATATCTGAAACTTGAACATTTGTTCGGCTTTCCTTGATAAACTTGATAGTATGCCTAAAAACAAATTTACAAGTAAATATATTGTCTAGGAAAATAGCCAACACTATAGTCCTTATAATAACCTTTACTCACCTCCATATACTCGTTCTTTTTTTAAAAGCCATAACCAAGAGAATCCAGCCTACTCAATGAGATTATATTCTTTCTTAAACCATGAACAAATTTCATTACGAATGGCTTGGATAGCTCCATCATACATCTTCATCTTGATAGTACCTTTCCCATTGACCTTTCTCCTTGATCCATAAGCCATGAAAACATCGCTATCATTACAACCACTACTACAACAAAGACCTCTTAACATTGAACGAACATAAAATGAAGTGATTTAAATTTTTAAATTAGTTTTACATATTAATTGACTTAAAATTTAAAATACGTCCTACGTGTCAATCGACTTAAAAATTTGAAGTTGATCCTACGTGACAACCAACTTTAAATTTTTAAGTCAGTTAACATGTAGAACCGAGTTAAAATGACATAACCCTCAAACATATTTTTGGTTATTTTCTGCTAGCTCTTACATGTTTTAAATCACATAGCAATAGAAAATAACTATAATATGTTTAAAAGGGGGTTTAAAACCTTTTATTCATTATAAAGTTTTAAAACTTGATATTATTTACTTCACTACCAACTTATGAAAAATAATTTATATACAATGTATATATATAAATCTAACTTAATTATAATATCGCTAATACAAGTAAATATACATTTACATGGTCTAGTAAATACAAAATCACATATATTCATTACTATATGCCTTGTTATTTACAAGACAAAAACATAATAATAATAGTACCTATGATATTCCATATTATCATCACATTCTTCTTCTAATATCTTCTTGTGATCTTATAACCTGAAACATATGTTCTGTCTATTTTTTTTCGTAAATTTTCAAAAATTTGCATATCTATCCCTTTTTCTCTGACAAAAGAACTACAGGTTATTTAAATTTAAATTATTATTTAACATCATAAATTCATTAAAAAATAACTGAAGGTGAAATTCATTATGAATTTTCTATTTTGGCCAACTCTCTATGATTTGGTCCATTTATGACAGATTTCAGCTATTTTTCTTTACTTTTCTTTTTCTTGCTTGAAAGAAAATCTTGCAATAGGTATCAAATGAACGTGAAATTCATTCGATTTAAATTTTATATGAACTAAATTTAGTTAATCTTACTTTCATATAAATTCAATTTATCATTTCATAAATACACTTATTTATATTTTTTTAAAATAAAATAAAAACAAAAAAAATATTATAATTGTGTTTAAAAATAAAAAAAATGTTGTTTTAATTATATTAAAAAAAGGAATTGTCTTAGGAAAAGAGGGGGGCTTAGCATCAATGGGGAGGTAATTTATATCGTAGTTTGATTAGTCAAATCAAATCTGAATCGAATAAAATTTAGATCAAATTTAAACAAATTTAAATAACTCAAAAAAATCAAACTGGATTAGCCTGTGTTCGAGCTAGCTTGTTAGCTCAAAATATTAAAAAAAACTATAATATGTAAACGTTACAACTTATATATATATGCTAGGTTAAAAACTTAAAATTGGAGTAACATTTTTCTTTTTAATTCTCAATCAACTCGTCTCACCCTCAACTCTCTGTGTCTCTAGCAACGAGCAATAACTACCTTTTCAGCAACAACCCTACGTCTAACACTATTTCACTCTTTTTTAGTAGCAACCCTACGTTTATGTAGGTTAAAATATTTTTCATGTCATCCTAAAAGATGATTTTTCTTTATATGATCTACTTGGATATTAAAATAGCTTTATATATATATATATTCTTTATTTAATCTTATTCTGTTTAGTGGTTGGAAATTTTTTTATTGAGATTTGAAGCTCTTTATTCAAACTACGAGTTTTCATAAAGACACGACAACCTCTAACTTTTGTATAAAAGGAGTTTGATGACATTTATATTTATCGAAATTTATTTTGAAATTGACTTAATACTTTAAGAATTAGTTTTTTAACTTATATTTATTAGTGTTCTTGTTTTGTAATTAACCAGTTACTATAACATAAGAGACGTGTGTGAAGAGTTGTATTATCTTAGTAGATTTTGTTGTGTGTGTGATTTATTTCATTCAGTATTAATTTATTATTTGTTCTAAAGTCTAGTTGTTGTAATATTGTTTTCTTCATTTTTAATATTTTAAGTAATATTGTTTAAGTTAATGAGCTTTAATCATTAAATATATTTTTTGATTTATAAAAAATATTCAATTAAATAAAAAAATATACAATTAATAATTCAAGTTAATTAATACTAGTTTGGACCAATATATTTGTATGTTTTAAATTTAAATTTAACTTTATGACCTCAAATTAAATTAAAATTAAAATTGAATGAATTTAATTTAAATTAATTCAATCCAGCTAAAACTTACACAATTTACACGAATTATCATCCTTGGGCTAAGTTGAAGAAAATATTTGATTACTCGTATTAAATTGTTGTTATAATAGTGTACTTTATATAAATATCAGGAACAAAATCATTTCAGCACTGTCGTTACAAAATTCTAGGGCTATATTTTTATAAATTAATTAATTTTTTTTAATAAATAATAATTTATCCTAAAATTAAGGATTTTATATCAAATCTTCTAATCTTGGCGAGTCGTAAGAGCTACATTAATCATCATCGACGATCCGCATTTTCTACAGAGACGACCCCACCCGATATAGTATATTTCATATATAAAAATAAATTAAATATAATATGTTATATATAAAAATATATATTAATGTAATATGTTATATATAAAAATAAAGATAAATATAATATATAATATACAAAAATAAATATAAATTTAACATGATGTAATATGTTATATATAAAAATAAAAATAAAAATAAATATAATATATAAAAATAAATATAAATTTAACATACAAACATATTTCCGATATAATGCATTATATTTGACATATATATATAAAAGACAAACATATGTTATACATTACATATATTTATAACACATTCACACGCGAGAATACGTATGGAATGAAACTGTGGAGCAACCCATTTGCATGTTTGTGTTCGACAAAGAATACGACACTTTAACAATGTATAAATTAACAGGTAAAAACAAAGAAATAAATCTCACTCTATCAGGGATACACAGAGAACATAAAGGGATAGGTGTACATACTCTAATTAACTAGTAAAAACCCTTCCCAAAATGTTGAAGCTTCTTCCAAAGCATACATTTTTTTAGGTATAAATGATATATACCCATGAATATTATATATCTTAGAATTGAATTATTATATAAATCATATAATTAGGAATCAAAATCTACGAAATCACTCATCTTTTACATCTTAAGTCTTCCTGTTCTTTCATCTAACTTACGTTCTTCATGTAGTATTCAAACTAAATGACTATGAAATTACATCAATACTTTTACATATTATGATTAACGTAAAAAATATCTCTATTTTTCTTCCCAAGAATCTTTAGAATTACCACTACTTAGTTTTCAATTTACCTTTGATCATCAAATGAAATGTGATTGCAATGTATCATTCACGGGGTGGCATAGATTAAAGAAATTGCAAAAATAATAAACTGCTTTTAGCTAACTCAACACTTATCTCCACCATTTAAGTCCATTAAAAGAAGGTGAATTATAATTGTGCCACGTTAATTTTATTATTTTTAATATTTTAATTCTTTTCGTTCACTTACTTTTAGTATTTAATACGTTTAATTCAGATTTAAAAGTTAAACGAAATTATATTTGTTAAGTATCCTTGTCCCACATCGACTAGGAATAAAGTAGTAAAGCTGCTTATAAGTTTGGACAACTCTTAACTTAATGAGATCTTATTGAGTTGAGTTAGACCTGAGCTTCTAACATGGTATCAAAGCTGGACCTAGTCTCTAATTATGTGCTTGGACCTAATTGGGCTCTACCATAGTCTCACCGTGGCGCTAATGTCGTGGCGCTAATGTCCACCTTTATCCATCGTGTGTAGGGAGGCTGTTAAGTATCTTTGTCCCACATCGACTAGGAATAAAGTAATAAAGTTGCTTATAAGTTTGGATAACCCTTAACTTAATGAGATTTTATTGGGTTGAGTTAGGCCTGAGCTTCTAACAATATTATAACAGTTAAAATTAACGTGTTTAAAAAACTAATTTTTTAAAATTTTTATTACCTTATTTTTTTAAAAGTTAACAAATTTATTCAATTAAAATTGTTAAAATAAAAAGTAAGTGGACGAAAAAAGTGTATAATTCACCCTTAAAAAAATCATTTACAAATTAATTAAAGGTAGCTTCTCAATTCCCACTAATTAGGAAACTTGATCGATCATGTTAGATTATCAATAACAGAGTCCATACGTACATAAGCTTAAGCAGCAGCACAAGTAGCTCTAAGAAAATGAACAAAATGTCCAAAAGAAGCCAAGATTCTTCATAAATTAACTTACCTTGGTAGCTCTCTATTTTGAAAAAGTTTTATCAATAGTTTCCATGTAAAGTTTCAGAAATTTTCAACTTCAAGTTGTAAATCAAACACATGATTTCCCCTGAATAAGAATAGATTAGTGGAATATCTAAACAAACGTAATGGACAAATATTAACACCTAAATCACATAAAAAAATCCTAGTAATTAGCGAGAATCAGTCAAAGCATATAAGCTCACAAACTGCTTGCTGTGATGGAAAATCACCCCAGAATTTTGTTTTCTTCCTTTTATCCTTTTCTCAGCCAATAGCGAGTGATATAAGGTGAACATACTTACTTTTATGGGTAAGTTGGAAAGTTATGTTTTTCTGGTTGGAGAATTGTATTAATAATAGTTGAAAATTCATATTATAAAACAGAACAACGGCATGATATATTTTTTTTCCACAGATTTTTATAGGCAGGAAACAAATTGATTTCCCATAATACCCTTATTAAAATGTTATATGCATTTTACGTGCCAAACTTGTCTCAAAATTTTGATTTATTGTTCAATTTTAAACTCATAAAATATCTTAAATTAAATGTGAGGAACAATAAAGTATCATCTGAAAAAATAGTGAGACAAAGAATTGCATTTTCGTTAATACCGAGCCCAAGATCCTGGACTAAAATACTTTAGACTTAAGGCAATCAAATATTCGAAGGGTAAAAAAGTAATTCGAATGTCTCAAATGATATCGTGTAAAGTACGTTTTATTATCTCAATAATCTCCAAAATTATTTCCATACAGCCAGTTTTAATTTAGACCAGTTTTTTTATATTTTAAAATGCGTATTTAGTTGTGAAAATACAAGTTATATTTAATACATTTATTCGTATTAATGTTTCTTCTAATTTTATTACTTTACGTTGAAATGTGTTTTCCTTGCTAATTGATTATTTATTATGATTTAGGAGGGAGATTCAAAAAATTTGGACATCGAGTGTGCTTTTGATAAAATTTCCGATATCGGTTTAGAGAAAGCTGTTAATAAATTATTATTAGTGGTATATTAATTGTATGTAATTAATATATTTTATCAGCTATATATTAGTTATATGCAACTAATATATTTTTTTTAAAAGCATTTTTCTTAAAAAGTAGATTCTTATTTCCTGTATTTATACTTGTATTATCATTCATTGTAATTGTATTGTAAATATATTTTCAATTTATTCAATTTGGTATAGAGTAGGAAAGAAAAGAAAAAAAAATTTCTTTTTACCAGTTCCTGAGCAACAGCGCCACCTATACAGTAGCGCTGGTGTTAATCTTCTCGCACTGTTCAGTTCGCACCATCGTTGTAGATCTGTCCATCCGTTGTAGATCCATCGTCCAACCCGCACCGTCCAGTCTGCGCTTTCCAGTCCGCGACGTCTAACCCACGTCGTTCAGCCCTGCGCCGTCCAGCTCGTGCACCAACTCCAGCCCTACGTCATCCAGCTCGCGCACCAGCTCCAGCCCTGTGCCGTCCAGCTCGTGCACCAGCTCCAGCCCTGCGCCGTCCAACTTGCGCACCAGCTCCAACCCTGCGCCGTCCAACTTGCGCACCAGCTCCAACCCTCCGCCGTCCAGCTTGTGCACCAGCTCCAACCCTACGCCGTCCAACTCACGCACCAGCTTTAGCCCTGCGCCATCCAGCTCGTGCACTAGCTTTAGCCCTGCACCATCCAGCTCGCGCACCAGCTTCAACCCTGCACCGTCCAGCTCGTGCACTAGCTCCAACCCTGTGCCGTCCAGCTCACGCACCAACTCCTACACTACTCTGTGTTCTTTTGTGAGTCCGCAATGCCCTTTTTTCAGTTTTAATTTTTCAGCTTTTAGTTTATTAGCTTTGCTCTAGTCCAAGCCCATCAACCCACTTACTCATCTGCCCTAGTCCAAGCCCATCAACTCACTCAATAATTAGATAGCCCACTTACCAGCCCAATCCATAGTCCAACCAGGCCCAAAAAAAAATCCAAAATCTTTATTCCGCTGCACAATATTTTTTTTATTATTTCAATGAAAGATTTCAGACAACATCAAGTTTCCAGAATTAATGAAGTTCCAAAATTTGAAGTTTTTGTTAAGAGTTCAGAAATTGGTTCTTTCGGGGGTACTAAACTTAATGGAACAAATTTTTGAACATGGAAAAAAGTTATGTCTGTTTATTCTGTGGGATGTATAAGATGGGACATGTATCTGGATCAATCAGGGCTTCTAGTCAAGATGATATAGAAGCCTATACTAGGTGGGAAGATGAGATGGCTTTGTAATGTCAATTCTATTTAGAGCCATCACTGATGATATATTACAAATGGTGGAGGAATTTGAAACTGCTGAGGCCATATGGAATACCTTAAGCGATCTTTATACAAATGAGTATGACTTTATTCAAGTTCATGAACTCATGTGCAAAGCTACTGGCATGCAACAAAATGGGCAACCAGTATCTCTATTTTTTACCAAGCTGGAAAATGTATGGTTTGAAATTGACCAAAAATGTTCGTGCAAAATTAAAAATCAAGAAGACCTTCTATGGTACCAGAATGAGAAGGAGCTTGAACGAGTACATGCCTTTTTAAGAGGCCTTGATACAAAACATAATAGTGCTAAAGGCGAATTGCTTCGAATGTCAGACCCTCCGAGCTTGACTACAACCTTTACATACATCCGTAAAGATGAATCTCAGCAGGAAAGTCTTCATCAGGCACAAGTTGAGGTATCAAGCCTAGTCATTCAAACCAAATGAAAGGCACCTTTCCTCTAGTAGCAAAATTCAATTAACCTTCATCAGTAGGGACCTCCACCAGGCTTTACCAATCACCCTCATTCTCACTGCTCTTATTGCAATGAACATGGGCATCTTCGTGAGACTTGTTGGAAACTGTATCCACACTTGAAATCAAAAGTAGACTACTATGGAGCAAAACGACAACATCATTATTCTAAAGCAAAAGCAGCTGTAGTGTAAATTGTCCAAGAACCAGACTACTATGGATAGGATCATTCTATGGAATGTGGAGGTATCCCTACAGCTTCAATAGCGGGTCGTGGTAAGATTGGTATGACCTTAATTGTTTCTCACTCTGTTGGGTCTAATACTTGGATTATTGATTCTAGTGCATCTGATCATATGACTTATGATAAATCTTATTTTAATAAGTTATCTTTCCCACTAGTTTCTTATGTTACGAATGCTAATGGTGAGGCCTTTCCTGTCTTAGGAAATGGGCCAGTTCATATCACTCCATCTATACAGCTCCATAATGTTTTATATGTACCTGACTTATCTCATCACTTAATATCTGTCCCACAGTTTAATATTGAGTCTAAATGTTATGTAACCTTTTATCCTATGTATGTGATTTTTCAAGATCTTCTTACGAGGGAAATAATTGGTCGAGGGTATCTGAGGGGCATATTGTTCCTATTGGATCAGAACTACACAGGGGAGAAACTAGGAGCACAAGCACGCATTGCATTGACCTCTAGTTTCGATAAACTAAGTGAAATTTGGTTATGGCATCGCCGCTTAGGGCATCCGTCTTTTAATCTTATGAAAAAATCCATGCCTACTTTATTTATTGGTGTTAGTGAGACTGTTTTACATTGTGAGACTTGTGCTTTGGCCAAAAGCCATCATATTACTTATTCTCCTAGTATTTCTAATAAAAGTACTATTCCTTTTGAATTAATTTATTCTGATGTTTGGGGACCATCTAAAGAGCCCACTATATCAGGTATGAGATATTTTGTTTCATTTATCGATGATTGTACAAGGTTATCGTGGATTTCTCTTCTTGGAACAAAAGATGAAGTTTTTTTAGTTTTTCAAACTTTTCATACCTTCGTTCAAACACAATACATTGGCATCATTCGAATCCTCCATTTTGACAATGGGGGGGGGGGATATGTTAATCATGTTTTTCAATATTTTTTCAAAACACATGGGATTATTCACCAAACTACTTGTCCGCAAACACCGAAACAAAATGGAGTGTCCGAAAGAAAAAAATCATCATTTATTTGATATGGCTCGTGCATTCTTATTTAGTGCTTATATGCCATATTTGGGGTGATGTTGTACAAGCTTCCGCCCATCTCATCAATCGTCTCCCATCTAGTGTCCTTAATGGAAAAATCCCATTCCAAATTCTCGGATCTTACGTCTCCTTATCGTCCTTCCATAATATTCCTACCCGTGTATTTGGTTGTGTTACTTTTGTGCATGTTCCTAAAAATCAACGGTCTAAATTAGATTCCCTGGCAATTAAATGTGTGTTTATTGGTTATGAAAGTTATCAGAAAAGGGTACAAGTGCTTCCATCCACCGACCAGAAAGTATTATGTCACTATGGATGTTACCTTCTTTAAGGACATGAGTTATTTTTCCTCACCTGATAATGCTCGTTAGGGGAGAATGCATATTTCATAAAAATGTATCATGGTGAGGGGGATGCATTAGAAGAATCACCAACTAATGTTTCAATGAGACCAGATAATCCATTGAATCTAGTCATTGTTGAGCAGGTGCTCCAAGTATTCAAGCACCAAATTTTCTTACAGCAAATGAAGTTGAAGACACAACTGTTCCCTCAGACATTACTCCTACCCCTGATCAACAATCCATGGTATTGAAGGTCACTCATCTGAGGTATGTATACCCACTGATACTAATAGCATTGAGTCTAATGTTGGACAATATGTGTTACCAAATAGGTCTACTCGAGGTCAACCAGCCAAAATGTATGAACCAAATATTCATGCAAAATCAAAATACCCAGTAGCCAATTTCTAAAAGATTATCTAAGTCATATAAATCATTTGTGAATCAAATATCTGGTGTATTAGTACCTAACAAAGTGCAGGATGCATTGGGAGATCCAATATGGAGAAAGGCAATGGTTGAAGAGATAGAGGCATTAGAGAAGAACGATACTTGGCAACTTGTGCCACCACCACAAGGAAAAAAGGAAATTGGTTGTTGATGGGTGTTTACTGTAAAACATAATGGTGATGGATCTGTAAATTGGTATAAAGCTCATCTTGTAGCAAAAGGGTTTACTCAAACGTATGGTGTAGACTACGATGAGACTTTTGCTCCTGTTGCCAAAATAAACACTATTCGGGTTTTGCTCTCACTTGCCGCTAACCTAAACTGGCCACTTCGGTAGTTTGATGTCAAGAATGCGTTTCTTCATGGAGAATTAGCCGAGGAGGTGTACATGAGTCTTCCACCTGGGTATATAGTTGATTCTCCTGGTATTTTTGTATGCAAATTGAGAAGTCTTTGTATGGTCTCAAGCAATCCCCCCGAGCCTAGTTTGGAAGGTTTTCACAGTTCATGCAAAAGGTTGGTTACAGACATAGTAATTCAGATCACACTCTATTTCTCAAACATCAACAAGGGAAGGTAACAACCCTAATCATTTATGTTGATGATATGGTAATCACTGGTGATGATACTATTGAGATGGATAAATTACAAAGACAACTAGCCTCTTAATTCGAGATGAAGGACTTAGGTGAACTAAAGTACTTATTAGGAATTGAGGTAGCCAGGGGAAGATAAGGAATATATCTGTGTCAGAGGAAGTACATTATTGATATGCTAACAGAGACATGTATGTTGGATTGCAAACCTATTGACACTCCTATTGAGCAAAACCATTGTTTAGTAGAGTATCCAGATCAGATACCAATTGATCGTGCTCACTATCATAGATTGGTTGGGCTTTTGATTTACTTGGCTCATACTAGGCCAAATGTTGCATATTCAGTAAGTGTGGTGAGTCAGTTCATGCATAATCCAAGTGAGAACCACATGAATGCTGTTTTGAGAATTTTAAGGTATTTGAAATCGGCTCCAAGAAGTGGAGTAATGTTCTCTAAACACAACAATCCTCTTGAAGTCTGTGGCTTCACAGATGCAGATTGGGCATGAAGTATTACATATAGAAAGTCAACATCGGGTTATTTCACCTTTGTGGGAGGAAATTTGGTTACATGAAAAGTAAGAAGTAGAAAGTGGTGGCGCGACCTAGTGTTGAGGCCGAGTATAGAGGTATGGCTCTTGGGGTTTGTGAATTACTGTGGATAAGAACTTTGTTATTGAATTTAGGTTTCGAACTCAAAAAAACTATGAACATGTATTGCGACAATTGGGCAACCATTGATATATCACAAAATCTAGTATAACATGATTGCACTAAGCATGTAGAGGTTAATCGTCACTTTATAAAAGAGAAGCTAGATGCCAAACTTATTAGTTTTCCTTTTGTTCCCACTGAAGAGCAACTTGCAGATATGCTTACCAAATAAGTTTCCAAGAAGGCATTATACGGTTCACTAAGCAAGTTGGGCATGATCGATATCTATGCGCCAACTTGAGAAGGAGTGTTAATAAATCATTATTAGTGGTATATTAGTTGTATGCAACTAATATACTTTATCAACTATATATTAGTAGTATGCAACTAATATACTTGTCTTAAAAGCACTTTTCCTAAAAAATAGATTCTTATTTCTTGTATTTATACTTGTATTATCATTCATTGTAATTGTATTGTAAATATATTTGTAACTCTGTTGAACTTCTTTGTCTCTTAGTTCTGACCATACTTTCAGTAACACATGACATTCTTATGTATCATGCTTTTCTCACCTTCCTATGGTAAATTTTGAGATTCTAAGTTCGTTTGGGTTATTGTAGTATTATTTAACTATTTTAATTTTATGTTAATTCATTTCTTTTCTTCTAAGTATTTTTTGATAGTCTATGTATTGTCAGTTATGTTAATTTTTATGTTTTCTCACCTCCATGTCCTTCACTATTACAAGGTAATATAAATAATTAAATAATCAAACCATTAATATATATATAGTAACTGATTAATGTATATCTATATCTAGTTACTTTAGGTATATCTAATTTATTTGTAACTTCTATATAAAGGTACCATGTATATTCCTTTAAATACAAAATAGAATACAATCATTAAGTATTTCTAACATGGTATCAGAGTCACTGCTCTTATCTTTTTATTAGAATTCTTGTCTTTTTTGGTATTACTCCATCCTTATAACTTCCGCTGTCACATCAACCCCTACAACCACTCACCATTGAGCCTTCGACTTCTTTCAGCCGCTGTCCTTAGGTTCTATGCCAACAATCACCATTGTTAAGGAGTCCCGCACCACATAGACAATTGTAATCACCGTCGTCACTGTGCATCTTGCATTGACAACCTTTATGAAGATACCACTATGATCGGCTCGACCAGATCTACACAACCGTGGAAGTTCGCACGCTCCCTCAAGCGCTTCTCAAAGGAACTGCACATATTTTTCATGCACCACCATTGAAACCAAACGCTACCATACATCCTGCTCCGACAACCTTTCTGCAGATACCACTGTGATCGACTCGACCAGATCTACACAACCATGGAAGTCTCACAATCATTGGAATCCGCACGTGCCTGCATGTGCCACGAACATAAATTGCGTATCAGATTCATACGCCTCACACGCCGCACTCTGGTTAGGTGATGTCATCAGTGACACATCCCTAGGACTGACCTCATCATCGCCTTCTGTTGATGCCACCGTGCCATTGGCCGTTGACTTGACTGGTTGACCATGACTTGACTGGTTGACCATGACTTTTTGCAATTCGGGTCCTATCTACCCAACTTTTCGCGTAAACCTCGTTTTTGTAGTCCATTTTTGCATATTGTGTTTCCAAATGGATAAAAATGATGTTTTTCTTCCTTGCCCCATCAATACTATATTAGAGGGGACCAAGAATTATTTATCATGGTCTCAAGCTATGCGCAGTTTTCTTAAGGGTCGTATGCTCTGGCATTACTGTACTGGTGCAATTATCATTTCTGTCAAAGGAGAAAGTGAAGAAGATGCTACCTTTCTTGGTCGCATGATTGAATAGGATAGTCACAACCATATGATCGTCACATGGATTCGAAATAATTCCATTCCCTCCATCTCTGATGCTGATTGGGCAGGAGATCCCACTGATGGTAGGTCCACTACATGTTATTGCTTTCTCCTTGGTTCTTCTTTGATTTCTTGGCGAAGTAAGAAACAAACTTTTATGGCCCGCTCTAATACTAAAGCAGAATATCATACTCTTGTTGATACCACATCTGAGCTCCTTTGGCTACGATGGCTTCTTAAGGATTTGGGTGTGTTTACATACTATGCTACTCCCCTTTATTGTGACAATTAGAGTGGCATTCATATTGCTCACAACGATGTCTTCCATAAACGGACTAAACACAACGAGATTGATTGTCACTTTATTCGCTCTCATGTTGTCCATAATGCTCTCAAGATTTTCCCCATCTCCTTCAACGATCAACTTACAAATATCTTTATTAAGGCACTTCCTAAAGGATGCACTCGTAATTTGGTTAACAACTTCAAGCTGGTCTCACATCCACCTTGAGTTTGAGGGGGGCTGTTAATGTATATCTAGTAACTTATTAATGTATATCTAGTTACTTTAGGCATATCTATATCTAGTTACTTTAGGCATATCTAGTTTACTTGTAACTCCTATATAAAAGCATCATGTATATTCCTTTAAACACAGAATAAAATAAAATCATTAAGTATTTCTAACACAAACATATGTCTTTTTCTTTCTTTTAAGCTTATTAATCTAATTTATTGGTATCAATACCATATGTAACAGTAACCAAAATGGATTAATTAGACTCCATTGATATTTGAGGAAGAATTTTCATATATGTTTATATAAATGTTAAGGAAGGATTCTCTTAATGGAAGTAGAGTTATTAAAAGCATAACGAGCTTGTAATTGTTTTTAAGTAACTTGTTCGTATGAATTTTATTCATGATAAGATAACAAATCATGAAAAATGAGAAAATATTCGTATGAATTTTCTAATCATCTTATATCTTTTATATTTAGATGTATCATATTACATTTAACTCTATAGCTTTGTATATAGTGTATTATATATATCTTTATTTTTAAATATAACATGTTGCATCATCTCTGTCTTTGGATGTAATTGATGCACAAAAACTTGATAGTCAAATTTTATATATTTTTAAAAAGTCTGCAAATACATGAATGACTTATAATAAGCAATAAGTATAATCTGAAAGGCATTCTAAAGATGAACTAAATGGTTTTTAATAATACAACAAATTTCTTAAAAATAAACATATAAAATGAACCTAAATATTTTGTCATATTATTTAATTTTTGTAAAGGTTAAACTAATAATATAAATAATAAAAGAATAAAAATATGATTGATTCAAAAAATTCTAGACAAATAAGAAATTAATGACCAATGAAGAATTTATGTGAATTATTAGCTAGTTAATCGTACTTGTTTCGAATTAATTAGATAATTAAAGATATAATTTTATATTATTGATTTTTATTTTTATATATGAAAAAGTCTTTTTACGGAGATCCATTTCTTTGTTAATCTCATCAATTAAAATCTTTTGATGGGATCATTAATTGATAGATTAAATTATGTTTATTTATAAGGCAGTAGCAAATCATTTAAACTAATACTTTTTGCATAATCACCAATTTAAACTCTTTTTCAATGTGTTAAAATTAGATCCTAAAACTTAACTTTTATATTTTAAATCTATTATGAAAAATATGATGTCAATATATTAATCAATAATAAACTTAGTAGAAATTTGAATAAAGATACAATCTCAGTTTATTTTATAAAATTATTTACCAAAATTAATTTTGACAAATATTGCAATAAAACTAATTTTTTATTGTAATAATTAAACAGACATGCTCAGATTTAATAAATAATTATTAAATTAAAAATAACATTAAGAAAAACACACAAAGTTGAATATATATATATAAAATTAAATGAATACAAATAATATCTACAATACCAATTAAAGATAGACATGCATGTCCTACTCCATAACTGTAATATTGATCCTCAAAATATTCTTTAATATACAAATATCTTCTATATTTTCTATGATCTGGAATACCTCCAAAAGATTTGTTTATTAATGTTTATAAATCTAACCTATTTTAAAATCTGAAGAAAAATAAGAACTATAGATGTTTCTAAACCCTAATATGTAAAAAACTATTATGGTTGCATACAAAACCTAAAACATAATGTCTTTATTTATAGCTGAGGTTTGAGTGGATTAATTAAACATGCATTGTGGCCTACTATTCCACCATCGTGGTTTAAGACTAATAGAAGTTCACCTTATGTTACCCAAAATAGGTAGTGCTATGGCATAGAAACAATATCATGCCCGGTGAATTCAAGCAGTGAGGAGGGCACTACGACCCAACTATTTCTTCGTCGTTGCACAAAATACTTCATTGAAATTCTTGTTTTCACCATTTACAAATTGACTAGTATTACATATAAGACTTACATGCATTATTTCTTCAAGTTTTTAAGGTGTAAATGAGTGCTTTAGGTGTAATTCTTCCCGTGTTAATTAATATATAAATTTGATGCTAAAAATACGTGAAATACAACAAAAAATATATGTGCTTCTAATTATATACATCTTCTTAAATAAGGATAAAATCATACATATTTAAATTTATTTATTACATTTAATTACAATAAAATCATGAAATATTAGTGCTTTTTAAGCACTCATTCAACCCCCAACCAACTTCTTACTAGCATATAACAAGGAAAGTGATGAAAAACTAATAGAAAAATAAATTAAATTAGCCTAAATTAGTTTTATAATGTAAGGTTTATGTTAGTATTGATGATATTCATAAGCAAAATTTATAATTGTAATTTTAGTTTCTACTATGTCTTATAAGAATATTTTCAAGCTGAAAAAACTATTGAGCATCAATAGTCATATATCAGGTATATTTTTATTTCTATACATGTTAGATTGTATATTAAACATAATAGTAACAATGTGAAAATTGGATACTTGGTCAAGTAGTGACTAGATCAATTGAGCAATATAACCTCATTCGATTAATTTTAACACATTACTAGATCAATTGAGAGATTTACTCGATTGATCAAGAACTAGATCAATAAAGTTAAATCACTAGATTGATCCAATTTTTTTGAATATTAATTAAATGATCATTGGATCGATCAAGAAAATGTTCGATTAATCGACTAATGTACTTGATCGATCGAGAAGTCATTTATTTGATTTTAAAACATATTTCTATTACATATTTATAACCAACCACACAAGAGCTTAATTGTGCTTATTCTCTTTCTTATTTTAAAAAAATAATTTCAAGTAGGTTTTTTCATTAAGTTAATTTATCAAACATTTGTGACGATGTTTGATAGATTAACAAGCCTACAATTATAATTGTGTTATTGTGCTTTTAATTGATTGTTCTAGAATTGCTAATTGTTTTTGTTTTATATGATATGTTGTTTAAATAAACTAGTTAGAGATTTTTATTATTGAATTTGCTCTAGGGAACACACTTGCACTTGTGTTTATGTGCTAACTTTTCAAGTGACAGTACTGTGAGTTCAATTAACTCATGTGACTTTATTTCTTCGGAACATTGGTTTAGATCTGAATGCCTATCTTGTAGAGACTATGGTTAAAGCATCGAATTGTAGGTAGATTACTTGGGGGCATTACTTGATTGAATAGTTTGAGTCCTAACCTTGTAATTAGATATTTATTTTTCATACTGGATAGTTAGATGTTTTAGTGGAGCTATGGTTTTTTTCTTAGGTCATTGGTATGGCCTAGATTGTTTCCATTGAAAAATCTTATTGTTGATATTTTTATTTTTGCATTACTTTGTGTATAGGTGATTGATTTTTTGGCCGCTTATGAAATTTTAATTTACCATACTTTTGTGGACTAGATATTTATATCCATAACCAAAAAAACTTTCAATTGATATCAAAGTCGGTCACTAGATACCCTTAGTGTGCCTAGGACCTTGTTATGGATTATCATATTGAGGGTGATAGCTTGAATGTTGATGAATTAATATCCTCTTTTCTTTCTGATTATAATGTTAAATTTTTTCAATAATTGTTTTGTAAAGGTGCTATAGCCATAAAAAGGAATACTAGTTTAAAAAAAGAATTTTTTTTGCAAGAATAGAATAATTCATTGAATTTGAGTCTTACAGGTTTGAAGGAAGAAAATAACAAGTTTGCAACTAATAAATAAAATGGTGCAAGAGTTAAAACAATCCATAAAAGCTATAAAAGGCTAACAATTGGAGTTGAAAGGTTGAACAACATTCCTGATTATGGAAAGCCTTTTAGAGATAAGAGAGGGCTAGGATATATAGATGAGCACACTACATCAACCTTCTCAAAGTCAACTATGTTTGTAAAACCTTCTAATTCCTACAGTTAGCACACATCTCTTGCATCTACTTCTAAGTTTATTCCTAGAAGTTACCACTATGGTAGAAATAGACATATTAGACCTAGATGTAGATTATTGATGATCTATAATTTTGCTGATATACATGCCTCTTATTCAATGAAACAATAGTCATGTTTTATGAAATAAGCACATAATGCAAAAAAACTAGAAAATTTTATATTAAAAAATCTGATTTAAATTGTTATGCAACCCATACTACATTAAATGTTGAATCTTTAACTGCCTAGTATTTTGACAATGGTTATTCTAGACATTTGACTGGTAATCGTGCTCTTTTCAAAACTTTTGAAAAATATAATGAAAGAAAAGTTACTTTTGGTGATGGAAATAAATTGAGGATTATTGGTAAGGGTACATTTCAGATTCATGGTAAAGCCAATCTAATAAGCATAAGTTAAATTTATGAGAAATATTATAGTGTACAATTTACCAACATCACTGTATTATAACAGATCCAAAAGGTGAATGTGTGGCCAAAAGAACTAGGTCTCAGGATAATTGCTATTGCATTGATATAGGCCCTAGTACTACTACTAGTAACTTAACTAATGATCATTATATTTCATTATGGAATCAAAAGATGAACATATCAATTTCAAAGATCTTCTTAACTTGAGCAAAAAACAAATTTGTGTGTTGTCTACTTATGGTTTCTAAAACTGAAAAAAAAATTATGGACCATGTCAACTTAGCAAACAAACTCGCTTTTATCACAAGAAAATCAAAGAAGTTAACACAAGTATAACACTTATGTTAATTCCCATTGACATGGGTCCTATGAGAAATGAGAGTTTTGGTGGCAAGTAATATATTATTGTTATTGTTGATGATTTTTCTCGTTTTACATGATTTAGATTTCTGAAAGAAAGATCTGGTGCTTTTGACTTCTTTAGTTCCTTTCATCTTAAAGTGTAGATTGAAGCAGGCAACATAATAACCAATGTAATGAGACTAAAGATAGATCATAGGAAAAAAACTCAAGATATGTTGAATTCTGCAAATAACATGGTATAGCTCATTAGTTCTCAGAACCAATTACCCCACAACAAAATGGGATAACAGAGAGAAAGAATCAAGTGTTGCAAGAGATGGAAAGAGTCCTACTACATGCAAAGGAAATTCCCAAGAAGTTTTGGGCCAAGGTAATAAGTATTTTATGCTACATAATGAACCATATCTACCTACATCTAGGTACAAATCAGACCCCTTATGAGTTATGGAAAGGTAAAAAACCTAATCTTAAATATCTACATGTGTTTTGAAGTAAATGTTACATCCTTAGAGATTGTGAAAATATAGGCAAATTTGACTCTAGAAGTAATGAAGGTATCTTTATAGGTCACTCATTAACAAGTCATACTTGTAGAGTATTCAACTTGAGAACTAATATTGTGATGAAGTCTATGAATGTTATTATAGATGATGCAGGTACTAGTACTCCAGTGACTGGTGACAAAGTTGAAATTTTAAGCCAAGCTTGCAAATTAAGGAACAGATTGAAGAAACCCTTGACACTGAGAAGGTAGATGAAGAGTTAGCCTTGAACGATGAGTTCACTATACCTAACACTCAAAATCAGAGGGTAATATGTACTGCCCAAAACCACCCAACTGAAAACATCATTGGTGATCCTAATGCAAGAATAGGAATTAGAAGGAGACAAGTAAGTGCGATAACTCATGTTTTTTATGTTTCTCAAATAGAATAAAAAAATATTAATGAAGCTTTAAAAGATGAATTTGGGATAAATTCCATGAATGATGAGTTAACTCAATTAACTAGGAATGATGTTTGAACTTTAGTACCTAGATCTAAAGATAAAACATCATAGGAAATAAATGGCTGTTTAAAAATAAATCTGATGAACATGATATTGTGATTAGAAACCAGGTTAGAATAATTGCACAAGGATATAAACAAGTTGAAAGAATTGATTTTGAAGAAACATTTGCTCCTATAGCTAGGTTAGAATTTTACTTTCCATTATATGTTTTATGAAATTTAAACTCTTTCAAATAGATGTAAAGTTTTCCTTCTTAAATGATTTACTTAGTAAAGAAGTCTACATCAAACAACCAAAAGGTTTTGTTAGCCCATAATTTCCAAAATATATTTATAAACTCAATAAGGCTCTTTACAGTTTGAAACAAGCTCCTAGAGTTTGGTGGGAGGGACTTACATCTTATCTTTTGAACAAATATTTTGTTCGAGGGGGAGTTGACAAGACTCTTTTTGTTAAAATGTCCAAAGAAGATATAGTCATAACTCAAATATATGTTGATGACATAGTTTTTGGGTCAACATCCAGCTCTCTTATTGATGATTTTGTGAACATAATGATAATTGAATTTGAAATGTCAATGATGGTTGAGTTCATATACTTTCTTGGTTTGCTAATTAAACAATTAAAAAGTAAAATCTTTATTTCTCAAGCCAGTATGCATGTAATTTAATTAAGAAATTTGGAATTGAAACAATTATACATTTGAGAACACCCATAAGTACTAGTGCCAAGATCTCAGATAAGAGCGTTGATCAAATTCTATATAGAATCATGATAGAAAGCTTGTTGTACCTCATAGTAAGTAGACATGATATTTGTTTTAGTGGTGATGTTTTTGCATATTATCAATCAGATCCTAAGAAATCACACATTGACCACGTCAATAGGATCATCAAGTATGTCTCTAGAACAAAAAACTTTTGGTTTTTTTACTAATGATACTACATGTGAAATTAGTGGATATACAAATGCAAATTAGGCAAGAAATGAAGATGTAAGAGAAAATTACTTTAGATGGATGTTTCTGGGAACAATCTTGCATCATGACATAGTAAGAAACAAAACTCCATTTCATTATCTACTACAGAAGTAGAAAATATTACTTCTGAAAGTTCATGCACATAACTTTTGTGGATGAAGTATTACTTATGGAAAATGGATTTGAATAAGGCATAATTCCCCTTTACTATGATAACACTAGTGTTATATGTATATTTGAAAATACATTCTGCATTCTTGAACAAAACATATATATATTAGACATCATTTCATTAGGGAACTAGTAAAGATAATGTTTTATCCCTTATGATTGTACCTACTGAAAGACAATTAGATGATTTAATCAATAAGGCATTGATACGCAAAGATTTGAATCTCTTAGAAGTGCCTTAGGAATCTGCACTATTTATTAAAATTTCCTAACTAGTATTTTATTTTTATTTTTTAGAATATAAAAAGAGGGGAAAGTAAACTTGCTTTAGCCTTACACGAACATTACATGCTACACTCAAATGCTACTTTTATACTTTTGACAATGTCTTTAAGAATTTGATATTGGGACTTATGCACTTACATATCTCATGCATCTAATGATAGATGTAAACATAATCCTATTCATACACTCATTAGACACATGTCTATGTCATGCATGAAATTTATGATTGGTTATATGAGAATTTATGGACTTAGATAACATTGACTGTTAGAATTGTATTTGAACTCTGTCTTTCACTATATAAAAGGATACTATAGAGAGATACATAGTTTTGAGAGGGATACCTACTATGATGTGTGAAAGCTATCATAATTATCGAAGAGGGCTACCTCACAACTAGGGTGAAATTCATCATACTAAGTATACTGGCTCATGCATATTTCCTTAAAAAATGATAATAATATTAAAGGAAAAATAAAAAAACAAAATCTTTTACATACACAAAAATAAAGAGCCACAATTGATTATACAAAAAGAAAATAAATAAAAATCCCTCACAAAAAAATACAATAGGGCAATACAAGGAAAAAACATTAAAGTTCTTTCTTGGTAAGTAAATTTTATTTTGTGCAAGTATGAATTCAATTGTATTTTTTTTATGATAGGTGATACTCCATAAATGTTAGTATGTTTGTGTGTCTTTTCTACATGTATTTATTTTATTATACTTGAATAAAATTAATTTCATCATTTGTATGTATTGTTGTAGTCATGTTAAGCTAAGTCTACTACCCTCAATTCAAAAAAAAATTTAATTTTTATAATTTTTTATTTTATTCTAATTTATTTAGAGGAGTTGTAGAACTTTGGAGAGCTTATTCTTTTTTGGGAAAAAAATATTGCTCAATCTGTTGTCATTGTTTCATGATTATGATTGTTTATTCGTATGATAAAAAAATGGGAGAATAATTAGTATCAAATTTTTGACCTTAAATTGAAACATAAAAAAAAGGATAACTAATTTAGAGGGATATTTTTATTTTTGAATTACTTTTAATTTTTGGTCATTTAACATAGAGAGAGTTGTTTTTTAATTTCTATCATATGTTTAATCCTCTTTTGATCATTCTTTATTTTTATATTATTAGATACATTGATCTATTATGAACAATGAGTCATTCGGGACAAGTAGTTTTCTTGTTGTTGTTTGTGTTTTTTTAGTGTAAACAAAAGCTGTCAAGATCTAAGTAAAGATGGTTCCATCGGATAATAGGATATTGGAAATACATAAAAGTTTAATTTTCCTATGAGTGTTATGTAGTGAGAGAGATGTTTTGTCACATGAATATGACAAAGAGGGAGATTATAAGGTTTATGTTAGTGTTGACAATATTCATGAATAAAATGTATAATTGTAAGTCTAGTATCTCAGTGTTTCTTAGAAGAATATTTTATAGTCAACAAAACTATCAAGCATCAATGGTCACATATAAGGTATATTAATTTTCATGTGCATGTTAGATGGTATATTAGACACAATAGGAACAATGTGAAAATAGGCTACTCGATCGATCGAGCAATATGGTTAATTGGATTAATTTTAACACATGGTTGGCACACCATATTGGTTATTAAATCTGCTCAATCTTTTTTGTGCTATTTCCCTGCACATTTATTGACCTACAAAATAGAAAATATATAAGTAAAATAACATCACGTTGCTTCCCAACAAACGCCATGTCTAAAGTCATTGGCTAGACATTCATATAAGCTCCTAATATTCATCCACCAAGGTCATCATAACCTTTTCCATTTAGTAATTGGTCTCCAAGATAGTTCTTTACTCTTTGCCTATTAACCATGAACCACTCTTTGTTTTTGTTCTGTAATTCAATGGCTTCATCAGTGATTACCTTAATGACGGTGAATAGTCCTGACCATCTACTCTAGAGTTTGCCCAAAAACAAGTTAAGTCTTGAGTTGTTCAATAATACTTTTGGTCCCAATTCAAAAGCATGGTGGATAACTTTCTTATCATGCCATCCTTTTGTTTTCCTTTTGTACAGCTTGGCATTCTCATAAGTACTCCACCATAACTAATCCAATTTATTTATTTTTAGCATCCTTTTTATCTCTACATTGAACACTTTTGCTGGCCTATTTGATTAGGGATGGTAGGAAAAAGTTTGAGTTCTGACTTTGGTAGCTCTTCAATGGATAGTTTAAATTAAGAACTTGTCTCATGACACTCCACAATCGCATTAGATATATACATGGGAGAAAATATCAAATTGCATCACAGTTTCCACAGTTTCATCATTAAAATAAGTTGAATTGTTTTCTAATGTATTTATTTCGTTGTTCATAGCATCATATGTCAAAGTCTTGAATGTGTTTTGCTAAATATATTTGGGTAAATTATCATCATAAATGTATGCATCGAAGTGATTGTAATGGTGTTCAATAACATATGTGTTCACAAAATTAAAAAGCACATATTCTAAAGTATCACTAGGGCATATGTTATAAAGTACATCATTGGTTAGTCTATCAATAACATTTATCTTAAAAAAGTTACTAGTATTATCAGTATTAGAAAATTTAATTGCTTTAAAGACATTAAATGTTACCTATTCATCCCACATTCTCATTATAAGCTCATATTTTTGTACATCAATGAGTCCTCTTTTAGTTGCTAAGAATGGACAACCAAAAATGATAAGAATGTAGATGTCCTTCTCTATGTCTAGTATAATGAAATCTACCAGAAAGCTGAACTTGTCTACTTTTACTAACATAACTTCTACCATACCGTGGGGTTGCTTGATTGACCTATCTATAATTTGAAATGTAATTTAAGTGTCTTGAAAACTAATAATGACATAAGGTTAATACTTGTACCTAAGTCATATAATGCCATGTCAAAATGTATATTCTCAATTGTGTAAGGGATGCCAAAGCTACCCTGATCGTTAAGCTTTTGTGGTTGTTTTCTCTCAAGGAGTACAATAACCTTCAACTAAGGTTATTGTCTAATTATCTCTAAGCCCCATTTTTTTAGATAAAATGTCCTTTAAAAATTTAGCATATGAAGGCATCTGTTCAAGTGAATCTAAAAATGGTATGTTTATATGCACCTTGTTGAAGACATCCATAAATTTTGAAAATTGATTGTCTAATTTTTGCTTTTGGACTCTTTGAAGGAAGAGAATAATGGGTTTATAGAGGTTTCTCTTCTTTGTTTGAATCACTTCATTTTTGGTACTCTCTTGTTCTACATTTTTCTCCTCATACTTTTTAGTTTCCTCCTTTTCTTATAAGGTTTTACCACTCCTCAATGCTACTACTTTACATTGATCCTTACCGTATATTTTTAGATTAACTTCTATGTTGCTTAGAAGATTACCTTAAGGCCTTTGACTCATGGTTTGGGTTAGTTTCCCTATTTGAATCTCCAAGTTTTGAATAGAATCCCTATGAGTGGACTCTATACGATCCACTTTTGTATTCACTGAATGGATGAAGTCTTTCATCAGTCCCATTAAAGCACTTGTATTCTCACTAAGTGACATCTTCTTTGGGGCTTATGAATGCTATGGTTGTTGAGAACCTGGTGGTGGAAAGAGTTAACGGTTGAATTAATTACCACTTTGATTTTTGTTATTGTTCCATAAGAAATTTGGATGGTTTCTCCATCTTGGGTTATATATGTGTGAGTATAGGTTTCCTTGGTGGCTTTGATTGTTAATATAGTTTACTACTTTAGGAAGGTTCCTAAATGCCTTCGTAGAATGAGGTCCATTGCAATAATCACATTCCACAAATAGGCTTTATGTCATATTTAATCCTACAATGCCACTATCTAACTTCTTAGTTAAACCTAACAATATAGCATTTGTTTGAGCTTACAATGCTACTATAATTTCTACATATACTATTCCAGCCACTCTCTTTGGGTTTAGCCTTTCCACATACCATTAGCAATTTTTAGATGCCATCATATCAAGTAATATAAAAAGCTTCCTTTTCAGTTTTACTCATTAAACCTCCTCTAGCTACAACATCAATTATATTCCTTGGTAGCCCCATTAGTCCATTATAGAATGCTTGCACTTGCACCCAAGTAGGAAGACCATAGTGTGGGCATCTTCTTGACATTTCTTTGTAGCATTCCTAAGATTTATAAAGCGATTCCACTTAAAATTTTCTGAAAAATAGTGATGTCATTTTTGAACTTAGGTGTCTTTAAAGGTAAGAAATACTTTGCTGAGAATTTTTGAGCCAATTGATCTCATGTATTGATTGACTCAATAACTAGTGGTTGTAACCATACCTTAACTTTGTCCCTCAATTAGAAAGGAAACAAGCAAAGGCGAATTGCATCATCTGATACACCATTCATCTTGAAGGTATCACATATTCCCAAGAATAAAACCAAGTGAAGATTTGGATCATCATTGACTAACACTTCAAACTGATTTACTTGTACCATTTGAATGACTCATGGCTTAAGTTCAAAATTGTTAGCATTGATGCCCGATCTATTGATAGATGATTGGGCTCTGTATACTTATGATACAACAAAATCTTTTAAAATTTTAGGGACTATAATAGCTCATTGATCCCCTTGTTATACCATAACCCTTGATAAATCTTGTGTTAAATGTTCCTTTTTTAAGCTAAGTAAAGTTCTCTCTATTTTTGGATCAAAAGGAACAAGATTTTCAGCTATCAACTTAGGCATACAATAGAAACTAAAAAACAAAAATTAAAAGGTCCAAACTAGTATAATAATGATTGGTATTGATATCTGTTACAAGTACTAAACTCCCCGATAATAGCACAAAAAATCTTGATCAAGATAATGTAATTTGAAAATATACGAGTCATGCAAGTAATATAATGTACTCAAGTACGAATATCAATCTCATAGGGAATTGTATAACTTATAACTGAGTACCAATATAATTATTAGGAACGCTATTTCGACAATAGAAATTTATAAAAACTGAAAAAATAAATGACAACTAATTTTAAATCACAAGACTTAAACACTATGAAGAGATATGAGAAAGTGATCTAAGAATTTAATCCTCCAATTTTCTAACATGTAAATCACTAAAATCCCCTCAATATAACCATCAATCAATTGAATCTAACGAGCATGTATTCCTCTCTCAATTATACTACACACCATATAGTAATTAACCTAATTACACTCTCATGTATATTAGATTTTATACTACTCATTAAGTTTATCCATTATAGATCACACACATAAAAATCATATATATCTACCTAGAAACTATGTGTGTGATTTCATCAAGAGAAAATATTAAATAATTTTCTCAAATATATTTAATTATCTCTATAGATAAATTTTTGGTCAAAAAATTAATATCATAAAAATTAAGTTAAATAATATAATTGAATTATGATAATAATCGGGATAAAAATATTAGATCATCACATGTAGAAAATTTGGTTTATAAGACCCATAGATTAATAAATTAGCCAGATACAATTATGTTCTTATAGCTCATATTTTTATTAAAAAAAGACAATACAATGATAAATAAAGGAGGAGAAGAAGAGATACACTCAATTACTTTATTTATAGCCTTAATATTCTCTTGAATCCTTCACAGAGTTGTGTTTCTTTTAATCTCGTCTTGAATTTTTCTCTTCTTTTCTTTTCTTGGCAACTCCTTGGGTTTTTATTCTTAATTGTGTGCTATTTATGACCTTCTTATGGTGCTTTAAATAGGCTAACATTGATCCTCATTAGATTAGGTTTCTTATAACTTTGATCCAAGGGCTGAGATTGAAATTTGGAATTCAATTCAAGGCTGACACATTAAAATTCTTACTGCTTAATCAATCAAGTGTATTCTCTGTCAATCAAGTGATATACCCTTGATTGATCTACCCCTCTTTTAATCGATTGAGTGATAAACCCTCAATCGATCTATTCCCTTATAATCCTATATTTGTCCTAATTTTTGGCCTATTTTTGATCCATTTGATATCTCTTTACCTACATTTCTATATTAAATACAATTTAAGCTTAATAATGATATTTAAGAAAAAGAAAAAGAAAAATAAGGGGTTCAAAAGTGGCCAATTAACTCTACTTTGATATTACAAAGTCATGACTTCAAGTTCATGCGTAATGATGTATACATGTACGTGAGAGTGGCCTTTTACTAGTGTAGTAATTGGTGCAGGTTATGTGTTTTGTGTTGATAACTCTATGGAAGTAGAGTTATTAGTGTAATGTTTTACTTAATATTTATTCATTTTATTCAATATAGTACTTTTAGGATTAAAAATATTAAAATATGAACTTTCTAGTAAAAAGTGATGGAAATAAATTTTTTCAGGAATTTTTATGGACTTTGTATGAATTTTTCAATGCATGACCAATTAAAACAGGACACATGGATACCACGTAAGCATGGGAAGCCAATCGAAGCATTCCATATGAACAAATGACCAGTCGTTGCCACGTGAATGCCACATAAGCAAGAGTAAGTTAGAGTGAGTCATGTGTACAAGGTGATGCATGAATTGCCATATGTTAAGTGTCAACACGTCATTCACTTCGAGTTTTACCAAGAGATTGATGAGCATAACACACGTCTTTACTATATATTTTCCATTCATTCCACCAGGGTGCCATGCAATCTAAATTAGTAAATTGTAGCATGGCATGTAGTTTTGACTCAACAAGCATTGACTAGAACCATTCCATCGCACCACACATCGTGCGCATGCTGATTCATCTCTTGTTTCTCCCCTCCATATGTTGCAATCTCATGGGCTAGTGCTATTTAATTTCCTTTTTTTCATTGTAGCTTTTGATCTGAATCTAATCTAACGGTTCAGAGTAATTTTTTTTTATCCATTTTTGTTGCCAAAAAGAGAGAAAATAGATCATGATATTGATTGTATTTATTTTTCTCCTTTTTTTTTTTATCAATTTTCATGTCTTTCTTTATGAAAAATCTGAGCTTTATGAATACAATTGTGTCTAGCTAATTTACTAATTTAGAGATCTTATAAACAAAATTTTCTACATGTGATAAACCAATATTTTTACCCCAATTATGATTTCAATTCAATTATATTATTTAATCTGATTTTTATGTTATTAATATTTTGGCCAATAATTTATCTATAAAGGCAATTAAATAGGTTTGAGAGAATTATGTAATTGTTTGTCTTAATTAAATAATATGCATAGTTTATAGCAAAAATGTATGATTTTTTATGTATGTGATCCATACTTTTTGAACTTATTGAGTAGTATGTAATTTAATTGACATAATAGTGTGATTAGGTTAATTACTATAGGGTGTGTAGTTTACTTAAGAAATGAATGCATGCTATGTTAGATTCAATTGATCATTGATTGGTAATTATATTGGGGGATTTTAGTAGTTCACATGTTTAGAAAATTGGGGGATTAAATATTTCTAGATATTTTCTCATATATCTTTTTAGCTACTAATGTTGAGAAGAAGCTACCTATTGAGGACAATTCAAATTCTTTAATGGGGATGATGAAAGACTTCATCCAGTCAACAAATAAAAAAGTTTCCATTCAAGAATCTTCAATTTGGAATTTAGAGACCTAAATGGGGAAATTTGTTTAGGCTATAAGTCAAAGGCCTCAAGGTAACCTTTCAAGTGACACATTTATAAATCAAAGAAAATAATGTAAGGAGCTTTGCAAGGCTATAGCCTTGAGAAGTGGTAAAAATATAGAGGAGGAACATAAGACTTAAAAGGATGACGAGGAAAAGGAAGCTAAAAAGGATGAAGATGAACAAGTGGATAAACATAGCAATGGAAAGGAAATAATCCAGCCAAAAAAGAGCAACCTTTGCAAACTCACTATTTCTTTCCCTCAAAGACTACAAAAACAAAAGTTATATATGTAGTTTTCAAAATTTCTAAATCTCTTCAAGAAATTGTACATAAATATACTATTTGTAGATGCACTTTAAAAAATGGCTTCTTATACCAAATTTTTGAAGAACATCCTGTCTAAGAAAATGAGATTTAGAGATAATAAAATAATAACCTTGATTGAAGGTTCCATTGAAATCCTTACTGGAAAAATATCCCAAGAATTTAAAGATTTGGGTGGCTTTGACATTCCTTGCAAAATTGGGAACACAAACTTTGAAAAAACATTATATGACTTAGGTTCAAGCATTAACCTTATACCATTATTGGCCTTCAAAATATAGAGGGTTAGTAAAGCTAAACCCACTTCAGTAACATTACAAATGGTAGACATATCAACTAAGCGACCCCAAGGTATGGTAGCAAATGTGCTTGTAAAAGTAGTCAATTTAATCTTTTTGATGGATTCCATTATACTAGACATGAAAGAGGATCGTAACATTCCTATCATAATTGGTTGTCCATTATTAGCAACTAGAAGAGAACTCATTAATGTACAAAATGATGAGATAAGTAACATTTAAAGTTTTTACACCATCTGAACCCCCTGATAGTGATAATGTTAATAAAGGTGCTTTAGGATAGAAGTTATTGATCATGATGATAACTTCAAAAAAATCCATTGAGTCGCCTACACTTAAGATGATTACACATGATGCTGTGAATAATGAAGTAAACTCACCAAGAAACAACTTGATCTATTTAAATTTTGAAAATATGAAATCTATGATTGATATTGTTGATTATGTGAACTATTTGGTGGCTATTCCTTCCATGTGTAAACCTAATGTGGTTGTAGATAGTTTTAATATAGGATCTAAGTTTATACCATCTATTGAAAGGCCATAAGTTTAGACCTTACACCTTTACCCTACCATCCCAAAACAAGTGGGCAAGAAAAAGAGTCTAATAGAGAGGTGAAAAAGATGCTATAAATACATAAATTAGATGAGCTATGATGGAGTGCTTATAAGAATGCCAAAAAATATAGAAAAACAAAAATATGCATGAAAAGAGAATTGAGATCTGCATTTTAAAACTAGGATACAAAGTATTATTGAATAATTCAAGACTTAACTGTTTTAAGGAAAACTCAATAGTAAATGGACACAGAGGGATGCACCTTAGAAGTTGATATGATAGTCTAGTCATGGATGTTAAACGTTATACTGGTTGGGAGGCAACCCAATGTTATTTTACTTATATTTTTATTATTATTTTTTGTAGGTGAATAAATATGGAGAGCAATGGTGCAGCAAGATTGAGCATTTCAACAACAGATGTGCTTGCCAAAACCAAGGGAGTTTCCCTTCCTTTTACTTTTTTATATTTATATGTGCATATTGGGGACAATGTGTAATTTAAGTTTAGGAAAGGGAACTTCATTCTCTACTTTAGTATTTAGTACACCTATTTTATTTTTATGATTTTTTTTTATTTTTAGTATGATTTTAATCATGATTTGAGTAGAAATTGATAAATATATGGAAATCAAATGCATGCATGCTTGATATGAAATGTATGAACCCAAAGATATATTTGTTTTCATGACTAGGATAAGGAATGTAACATACTCATTAAGATACTTACATTAATTATATGATATTCTTTCTAGTTTTGATTGGATTGATTCAATTTTGTATGCATATGTTTATGATTGATTTTGGTGTTGTTATTAAGAGTTTTAGTGAGTTATACGAGTTAGTGAGATCTACCATGTTTTAGAATCTATTTGATCATCTCTTGAGGTGAAATCCTAAATAGTATTTAACATAAGAAATGATTTAGGCCTTATTTGGATCGATTAAATATTTCAAGCTAACTATTGTTAATATCTTTAGCCACTCATTTGAGCCCAATTAAGAACCTTTCATATCTTTAAGCCACATTTTATACCAAATGAAATGAAATATAATGCACCTTATAAAAAATACTCCTAACACAATTATCCCTCCAAAGAAAAAAATAAGTTTGGGGGTGTTGTGAAGTTACAAAAAAAGGATATGGAATAAAAGAATATGAAAAGAGTGATAAGATATGGTGCACTAAAATATCAAGTAAAAGCTCAATTGTAGTTAAAAAATGCATGATGAATAAAAAAGAGCTAAGATGTGGAAAGGGCCTAAATGTTTTCATTTATCAACCCCTACTTAAGCCTTACATTACAATCATGTAAAGCCTTTATTGATCTTTAGCTAAGTGCATATTTATATTAGTGGAAGGGATGTGAAAAATAGACTTACGTGAAAAATAGACTTGTGAGACTTGTTATAAGATTGAAGTGATTAGCATGCTTATATAGGTTGATTTCATAAGTGCATTAGATGATATCATATACAACGTTGATTGAAAAATTTGTGAATCTCCTTGTCATAGAATTGTACAACTTTTGAAGGGGATAGTTTTTTGCAAAATATGCATGTATTAATAGATATATAATCATGAATATACTACCCATATCATTTCATCTAGCTAAACTTGACTTTACTTGAGGGAAAGCAAAGAGTTAAGTTTGAGGGTGTGATAACTCTATAAAGGTAGAGTCATCAGTGTTTTTTTTAACTTAATATTTATTTATTTTGATTAAATAAGTAGTACTTTAGGGTTGAAAATGTTAAAATATGAGTTTTTTAGTGAAAATGGATGAAAATATACACTTTCTCTTCCTGGTATTGCCCACTTGCCTTTTCTTTTGTCCAAAGATGAAAAGGGATTGGGTTATGTAGGAACAAGATTCAAGTTTTTGGCTCTCTCATGTATAATCCTACATAATATCCAAAGTTGGAAATTTTGGTATGTAGATCAAATGATACAATGCAAGCAAAAAATCCTAGATTCATAGAGATATAGAACAACATATAAGTTATCATGCTTGAAAATTTTCTATAATTATTTATGAATTTTTTAATGCAAGAAAAATTTGAACATGACACGTGGACCCCACACAAGCACGAGAAGCCAATTGGGGTGTGTCGTATGTACAACTAACCCATCATTGCCATATAGATGCCTTTCAGGTAAAAAGGAGGCAATCAGAGCGAGCTGCATGTGCCAAGTCGTGCAGGTATTACCATATGTTGACACGATGTTCATTCCAATTTTTACCAAGCGGTCAATGAAAACACCATGTGTCATCACAAGATTCATCAATTTGTTCCACCAGGGAGCCATGTGATTTAGATCAATGAATCAAAGGCCACCATGTGGTGTTGACTCAACAAGCATTGACGAGAAATAATTTTCCTTGTCACACATCGCCGACTAATTCATCCCATGTTTTGCTCCCGTCATATGTCGTGACCCTATTGGCTAGCACTATTTAATTTCCTCTTTTTTCTTTCATGTTAACCCTTAATCTGAAGCTGATATGACAATTCAGATTCTATTTAAGCCTAATTACATAAAAAACCCTACTAGTCGAATTTACAATTTTTTTATTAGTTTTTGGTGCCAAAAAAGGAGAAAATACAGAAAAGGTTTGAAAGAAGATATAATTTTGGTGGATATTTAAGAATAGATTGGTGCTATAATTTAATAAATTGATTGTATTTATTCTTCTTCTTATTTCTTTATCAATTTTCATATCTTTCTTTATGAAAAAACTCAGCTTTATAGAAACAATTATATGTAACTAATTTATTAATTTATGAGTCTTATGAACCCAATTTTCTATATGTGATGATCCAATATTTTTGCCCTAATTATGATTTTAATTCAATTATATTATTTAATCTGATTTTTATGTTGTTAATTGTATTGGTCAATAATTAATCTATAGATGCAATTAAATAAATTTAAGAGACAATTAAATAGATTTAAGAGAATTATTTAATTGTTTGTCTTGATTAAATAATATAGATAGTTTCTATACAGAGATGTATGATTTTTATATATATGATCCATAATTGATGAACTTAATGAGTAGTATGCAATTTAATTGACATGAGAGTGTGATTAGGTTAATTACTATATAGTGTGTAATTTAATTAAGAGATGAATACATATTATGTTATATTCAATTAATCATATAATTGATTGGTAAGTATATTGTGGCACTTTAGTGATTCAGATGTTATGAAAATCAGGGGATTAAGTATTCCTATATATTTTCTCATATATCTTCTTAGCTACTAATGTTTAGTTAATTAATTACTATTATTTATTTATAGTTATTTTAATTTTACTTTCTTAAAACACAAAAAAAATTTGATCTTTACTTTTTAATTTTACAATTAATTTCTAATATTATAATCTCTAGATGAATGATTCTTTCTTATCATTATATTACTTGTTTGTAATATATATACTTGCGTATCCATTGTATTCAATTTATGTCGATCATATGTCGTCTTTATTTGTATTGTGCACGTTAATGTTCATGTTTTTTTTTACCCAAATTCACATTATTTAATATTATAAAAAAATTAAAATCTTTCAATCGATTTATTTATTTATAATGGTAAAAAAATTCAATATATTTATTATCATAAAAAAAATTAATTATTAATTATAATTAAAAAATAATTCACATTGTATTTTGAATTATAATCCAAATTATCACCCCACACGTTTTAGGAAGCTTCTATACAAACTTAAATATTTTAATTTATTTTATTATATTATGAGATATGTATTACACAATTTTGACACCCTTTTATCTGTTGAGATTCAAAGGAGCAATCTTCTAGCTGAAATTCAAGATTAAACTTTTGCTAGTCTTGTATGTTTTGTTGGCCCATATATAGATAGAGATAAATCATCACTCTGGTTTAATTTTTCTATTATGTAGTTTTGCCATTTTGTGCAAATGAATTGTATTCTTACGGCATCACACACAACACCATGTGAAGCCCTTTAGTCTTTTATGCAATCACGTCTTTTGGACCACTTCCATGTGTCTTCTCTCCCTTTTCACATTTTAACATCTATCCCACCTTCCAAATATTTTTTTCCCTAAAATCCACAAAAAAATCAATATATTGTGATATATAAGATTTTTTTTTAGTGCTCCTAATTTGAATCAATCTATCATTAAATGTCAAAGACTACACTCTTAGTTTTGAGCACTAATTAGGTAAATTATGGCATATCTGTAAAATGAATTTACCGGTTCTTCTTTCAAATACACATCTATAGATTTTTTAGAAGGAAAAAAAAAACACACACACACACATATGCGTAGATAAAATACAAAATTTTCATTTTATAATTTTGAGATAAAATATTTGTATATATCATAAGTGTATCACAATTATAACTGATGTAATAGTTTTTCATTGAATATAATTATGTAAATCCGACTATATTTACTAATAATACTCTTTCATATTAGTTATGAATTATTACAAACTTATAATAAATAAACATTTTCTATAACATATATTAAATAAAAATTAAATTACAAATACATCTTTACGATTAATGAAATAATAAATAGACACTTTAGGCTTAGAAAATAACAATTACATCCATTATATTCAATTACGGATCTAGTTTTTAAACTTATTAGAGTCAAAATTAGTAGATAATATAAAATTTGTATATAAAATTTGCATATTTAAAAATAAATTAAACATTACATCTAAAAATTTCACAATAATTGTTTTTGAATAAATTAATATCACTTTTTGAACACAATTGAGATGCTTTGTTATAATGTTATTTGTAAATAACTTTTTGAATTAAACTACTAAAAAAAATATCCCAAGCAAGACAACACATTCCCTTCCTTCGTTTCATCTTAAAATAGCTAGTATGTATGTGAAATTACATGCCAAAGCATACCTTCTCATCAGATATCTACTCTGTGTCACTTTTGTATGATTTGCAGGAATAATTTTATATAGCATTAATTATAGGAAATCAACATTACACACCTATATAAATCTAACAATTAATTAAATTTTAAAAGATTTTACCTTCTCATTTTAGAGTGTGGATTGACTTTTGAAAAAGAAAACAAGTCTTATCAAATAGTCTAATCTACTATGTCATTTCAATAAATAACAAGGCTGCTACTTCATTAAAATTAAATGTCTATGTAACACAGAGCTTCTCACAATGTATAACAAAAAAAAAATTGACATTTTAATTAGAAACAAAACAATCAACTAACTCAAACATAGAATATTAATTAATTGATGAAGATAATTATTTACTAATTAATACAAATATAATAATTATATTATATTACCTATGACAAACACATTTATAGTGATAAGCACTATTCATAGGATCGTTTCCTTCAACTGGTACTTGTTCAGCTCTACATTTGTACTTGCATCCTCTACATTCATTATATGTGCATGTTGGTGCCGTCGATCCAATCATTATTCTCCTAGAATTCTTCATTCAATCAACAAAAAACACCCCACAAAAGCAAAAATATATATCACATCATTAGAATTTTTGTCAAACTAATTAATTAAATTAATTAGCTTTGAGACCAGTTATGTTTACATGAGTATGTGATTGTTTGTTTAATAGTTTAAAAAATTTCAAGAATAAAAAAGGAAAAGAAAAGGGAAGTCTCTTAGTGCTAACCTGCATAAGTAGTTCTCTTTGTGATGGATAAGAGTGAGAAACCTTTTCATATTGATGAATTCTTGTGGCTTCTGCAATTAATATAAAAAAAATGGAAGTTAATTGATGGTAGCCTAGCAATCTGAGCACTACTACTCACAAAAGTTGTTGGGAATATACTAATAAAGTTTCACGTTGTTTCAATTTAGACTAACTAATTAGTAATTTATATGAATTTGTGCTACACCACCTAATAAAATTAAACATACGATATCATCAAGAAATACAACAATAACATTAAGTTTCTTACAAAAGTCAACCTTGATTTGATATTATTGAAGATGTTTATGTTATGAAAAGGAAGAGTATATAGATTTATAAGTAAATATTCAGAATTTGAGAAGTAATTAAAAAAGAAAGATAAGATAAGAAGTAATTAAAGAGAGGACAATAGAGAAGTAGTCTAAGCTAAGACCTTGTACAGAATGTGCTGCATTAAAAATTAAGGTGAAGAAAAGTAGTAATCTTATTAAGTATGAAGCTTCTTTGGCCATGAGAAGAAGAAAAAGAAGAAGAAGAGGAGGAGGAGGAATGGAGCGAGCTAGGGAAAGTGGTTGGTTGTTGTTGTGGTGAGCAAGTGAGCATAAAGAGATAGAATGGCTAAATCTCTGCAGATGAGCCCAAGAGTAGCACACAAAAGTTTCTCTTCAGAGAGATTGCCTCCTCTTGTTGACCCGTGGGACTACTGGAATCTTCTTATCCATTTACTAAAATGCCCTTGCAATTTGTCATTTGCAATTTGAGATTTAAATGTGGTCTCTGTTAATTTAGCCACCTTCCTTTTAGTATTCATGAATTGCAGTTTATATCATTATTGTATTACAATAGGTTGTGAATTGTGGTCTGTGGTCAGTATTTACTATCAATCGGTAAATGGGAATTTGAATTCTTATTTAATTCACATTGAAATTATTTCTGCAAACTGATTCAGAAAATAATATATAATTCACTTAGGAAACTAATGTTTCAGGACTTGTAATTTTGATATCATGCATCATCTTCGATCCTCTTTTTGAATGAAAATTTCAGTTTGGAAGAAGCATTAATTGAATGGATTCAAAAAAGGGAATTATATTAACAATAGCTTGCTTGGTTTTTAGTGAATCCACAGCCAGTCAAATAATTGATTTTTTTTTTTAAAAAAAGAAGCATAAGATAAATCAAACTAACAAAATAATTTAACTGTAATATGAGTATGGAGATTTTATTTTTATGGAAGGATAGGAGCTTAAATGATCAAATAATTGATTGTTTCCTTGAGATTTGAGTATATGTATAAGAATATCTCTCTTGTGCGTGGCATACATGGCGACCATTTTTTTTTTTTTGCTTGCTATAATCTAAATTAAATTGGTCCCTTGTTGGATATGCTAGCTAGCTGCAATTAAAAGAGAAATTAACTTCTTGGCTGCAGCCTGCATGAACATTTAGGCCTTTTTGGCCGACATTTTATATCTTTTATTTTCTTCCTACTTTTAAATATTTAAAAAATATTATATAAATAATATCCTTAAAATTTATAATAACAAAAATAACATATAATATTATAATAATTTATACCTTTGAGTTCATTTGGACATTCTTGAACAAAAGTGAGACGATGAGATAGTGTTTTGGAGTTGGACAAAATGAGAGAAAGTTAAATTTATAGGTGTTAAATTTCATTGATTTTAAGATTATCTAATCTTATAAGCAGTATTGTTGTCGAACTTATAATCGATATGAGACCGAAGAAAACTTAACAACTTCCCTCCACACGGACAAATGTGATCTCACAAAGTCACGGTGAAACAGTTAAAGATAAAACCCAAGTCATCGATAAAGTCAAACTCAACTCTGATACCATGTTAGAAACTAAGACATAAATTAACCTAATAAAATCTCATTGAGTTAAAAGTTGTCAAAATTTATAAACAACATTATTGACGAACTTTTGAACGATGCAAGATTGAAAAAAATTAACAATACGAATACTCGGATGCCAACGGATATTATATTGAAATGACATAAATTGAGATTTTGAATTTGTATATAGAGACATTTGGTATAGGAGGTGATATTTAGTACTATGATCTATTACATAAATTATTTTTTAATTAAAAATAATTATTAATTTTTTAATCGTTATAAATAAATTTTTTATTTAAAAATAATTTAATGCTTTAGTAATATTAAAAAAATAGTGGAGTTGGGTAGAAAAACACCTATACGAACATAAAAACAAGAACAAATACGACACGAACATCTACATTAGGCATGAATTATCAGCCTCGTTCATATACCATCGGACGTCCGTTTGCAGCGCATGCACTAGAACTACAATTTCAGATGGTCTAAAAGGACATTGTTTATGAGCACCAGTACCGAACATCCGTTTAGGGTGGCACCTTCTCTGACAGTTTCGCCTAATTTTTACGGAAAATGTGGGATTTCATCTATTTCAAGATATTTGACAGTTCAGATTGTGACCTATTACTAGTCAGTTTAAAAGCCTTAATTAACGAATACAACATGATTTTTACAGAGAGAGCTACAAAAGATGCAGCAACACTAAAAGCCAAGAAGCGAATCGCCATTATTGGGCAATTCCATTGACGTACGTTTTAAAGAGGAAGATCCGATTCGAATCTTTGGGTAATTATTAGTTATTCAAAGGATTATGACTAGTTTCTTTGTTTAGTTTCTTCTTATTTTGGAACAATTACGTCTATTGTATTTAAATTCGTTATTTGAGTTTAGGATGTTAAAGGCAAAATACTTGCTAGAATTTTAGTGATGTTATTATGGTTGTTTTGAGTTTTTAGATGAATTATTTTTATTCATCATATTCCATATTTTGATGATAAATTGTTGATTGAACATATGTTCTTTGTAAGGATGAAAAAATCTTCATAATATTGCTATAATTTCTCGATAATATTCATTTTTTTTAGATCCCAATATCAATGACCATTCACATAGTCTACAACATCTAGAAAATATTTATAAAATATAATCACAATAATATCACTAAAATATTCAAATATTTTTTTACTATTATTATTTTAAACATTTTAATTATTTATTTTAAAAAATTTAATTTATTAATTAAAATAAATATTACATGCATGCAATTATATATAAAAAAATTAATTATTTTGATAAGTAGATTTTTAAAAATATTCATAATTTTATTAATTAATAATTTTTATGAAATTTTTATCAATAATATTAAATATCTTTAACATATTTGAAAAATTTAAATCTTTGAACGACATCAATATTTTAAACCTTAATTTTTCTTAATTAAAGAAGATTTGTGAACTATATATATATCTCTTAATTTTTCGTAATTAAAGGAAATTTGTTAACTATATATATCTTTTAACAAATTATGTTTGCCAAAAGAGTTTAATTGATTATATTGGTTTGTGTTAATTTATATTGGGATGCAAATTTCCATGAACTTAACCTAATTATAAATGAGGATTACCGTTATCATTGAGGTTCTCCTGCTCGGAGGAAAAATCAGTAATGTCAACTTAGAGGATTTATAGTCAAATTTGACTAAATAATTCATTGCATGACTAGTTAATTCGTTGAGTTTTTGTGATTTTTTTTAAATCACAAATTTGAATCACATAATAATATTTACTATTTAGTAAAAAAATAAAAAATAAAACTAGTTAAGTTTCCATTTGTTTTCATCAAGGTTAATTCACGTCCATAATTTGCTTTCCTTTAATTAATTTTAATCATTTTCCGCGAGAAGTTGGTTAGATTTTCTAGGATTTACTATGTATTAAATTGGTTAGTTTTAAAAAAATTGGTAGAATTTAAAAATACGGTAATTTTACTAGAGATAGGTCTTAATAAGCTTATTGTTAATAAATTGAAAGCAGCTGCTATAGAATACAAGCCATCAATATGCTAATATTTGAATATGATCCAGTTATAATAAATATGCGAAAACAATATAAGAACAATATTATCGATATATTAAAATATATTACTTGAATTGAGTTGCAGACTCGCGGATTAGATTGCTCTTTTTAAGATGTTTTGCAATTCTATCCAAATTTGTGTTAGCAAACATAGTCTCGTCGTCCCAAGGATAAAATAACCCAAATTGTTTTTTGTCTCAGAATTTCACTGCACTTATGAAACCAAGAATATTACACCTCTAAAATATTTATACTGCTCAAAAAACTTTAAAAAATAATTTTGTATATTTTTCTTTGGTTTTCTACCAAGAATAGTTTCTTGGTTGTGTCCTAAAATTAAGAGATATTGTTTTCTATTTATAGTTGAAAAAATATGTGCAATGTTCACACAATTATGAAAATAACAGTCATAAAATAACGGTCAAATAATTTAGCACTTTTCTCATCAATTTTTTATTATTTAAATTCACACTATTTCCAACAATCCTCCACTTGAATTTTATATAAAAATAATTTCATCGAGCAACTGATCAATTAAAAGTATAAGATTGTGCATCAGCAAAAGGTATCTATTGACTTAAACCTTTGCATAGTATTGATGCTCTAGAATATACTAGAGTAACTCAGTTTTGAAATCTATTTCTAACAACATTACACACAAACCCTTTCCAAGGTGTAGTTCGAAAAACCCATTCTTTATGGCCATGCACGTTTATCCCAGTATAGTAAATGCTTTAGTAAATTTTGCCCAAAATTTTCATAAGAAGTGACCACACTTCCACATTCACATAGGTGGGTCTATCAAGAGTACTCATGTAACTATGTACTCCACTCCACGTAAAGTATAAATCTCATTAAGAGTTAATAATTAACTTATCTTTTCTATCGCTTCAGGACTTCATGCTTCTAACAATATAGAATGAGACTTCATAATAGCATGATTCATCTCATATCACTTCTGATATGGTGTTCCAAACAATATCGTTGTATCCTTCTAAAACAGTGGGAAACTTCTTGTAATATAATCTGAGGTTCATAGTTCTCTTAAGGTATCTCATGACTCTTTTAATTGCATTCCAATGCTCTATACTAGGTTTATTGGTAAACGTACATAGTAGTCCCACAACATAAGTTATGTTTGGCCTAGTGTAGTTAGTAGCATAACATAAGCTACCAATGATGCTCGCATACTCAGTTTGTCTAATACCATCTTCGATGTTCTCAAACAACTTTACACTAGGATCATAAGGAGTGGATGCAGGTTTGTAGTTAAATTAATCATATTTATTTAAGATCTTCTCAATGTAACGAGATTGATCTAAAAAAAGTCATTTTTCAGACCTAGTAATCTTTTTACCAAGGATTACACTCGCTTATTCGAGGTCTTTCATATCAAAGTTAACACACAACAAAATTTTCACATTATTCACAACATGAATATTTGACCCAAAAATAAGTATGTTATCCATATGTAAACATATAATAGTGCAAATGTCATTTTCTGATTTATAATAAATGCATTTTTCACTTTCATTCATTTCGAATCCATGTGAGATAACTAGATTATCAAAGGCCATCAATGGATTTATCTAGTTTACAAATTTTATTTTCTTGACCTAAGACAACAAATCCCTCAGGTTGGTCCATATAAATATCTTCTTCAAAGTCACCATTTAAGAAGATAATTTTAACATCTATTGGTGCACTACTAAATCATGGATAACAGCAAGAGAGAAAAGCACACGTATGGAAGTTATTCGTGTTACTAGTGAAGAGGTATCAAAGAAATCTACTTTTTCTCTTTGCTTATAACCTTTGACTACAATGCGAGCTTTGCTCTTTTCAATAATACCATTGGGTTTTAATTTCTTCTTTAGTATCCATTTACATCCTATGGTTTTGCAACCAAGCGGTAAGTCAACTAAATGCTAAGTTTCATTATATTAAAGAGAGTCAATTTCATCATTTATGGCTTCTTCCTATAAGTTGGCATCTAGAGAAGATAAGACTTATTGAAGAATTTGGGGATCTTCTTCTAAGCATAAAAATTGAACCCAAAATCCTTAGAGTTACGAGCTCATTTACTTCTCCTAATTTTCGTGTCTAATTCCTCATTTTGTTCACTAGTTCTAGTTATGGCTAAACTACTAGAAGACGAGCTCTCACTATTCTTCAATTTAAAGGGAAACCTATGTTCATAGAAGTGAGCATCATTTGATTCTATAAATACATGATCATTTAAGTTATAGAATTTATAAGCTTTACTATTTATAGCATATCCTATGAACACACATTCATATGCTTTACTAGCAAGTTGATTTCTTTTAGGATCAGGGATCCTAACATAGGCTAAATAACCCAAAGTTTTAAAATAAGTTAAGTTAGATTTCTTATTTTCAAAATTTCATATGATGAAAATTTACTAGTAGATTTAGGCACTGTATTTAGCATATAGTAAACAGTTAATAAAATTTCTCCCCACTAATGGAAAGCAGTACTAGAGTTTAATAAAATTACAATAATTAATTTAGTAAAAGTTCTATTTTTTCTTTTAGCTTTGCCATTTATTTTAGGAGATTAAGATGTAGTTTTTTTATGAATGATTCCATGAGTTTTATGAAGAAAAAAATGAAATCGTATTCAGTTCCTCTATCACTTCGAAATCTTTTTATTTTTTTTTGCTAAGTTGATTTTCAATTTCATTCATAAAAATTTTAAACATGTCAAATGCTTCACTTTTATTTTTCATTAATATATAAATAAGTATAGTCTGAATAGTCATCAATAAAAGTTATAAAATAGTATTTGTCATTTCTTATTAAAATACCAATAAGTTCACATATTTCATAGTGTATTAAGTCTAAAGGTTCAAATTCTCTAATCATTGAGTTATGTGAAGTTTTGGTTATTTTAACTTCACTACAAAAGTTATATTTTTCAATATTATTCAAAGATAATTTAGGAATTAGTTCTAAGGTACTCATGTTCTTGATTATGCGTTTTATTAACATGATAAAGTATAGAATGCCAAATATTAAAAGAACTCAACATTCAATTTAAACATGCCATTAGGCCTATATAGTTTGAGTAAACCCAACTTTGTTAAGAAGATAGCCTGAAACTAAGTTATTTCTCATCTCTAGAGTATGTAGGACATTCTTCAAGATGACATTCTTTCTAGAGGTAAACTTTAATTCTACCTCACCAGTACTAACAACTTTAGTGGAATACGAATCTTCCAGTAGCACTTTCTTATCCTCAAGCATAGAATAGGACTTGAACATGTCAAGATCATAGCAAACATGGAGAGAAGCACCAGTGTCCACCCACCACCTCTCAGATCCACCAACAAAGTTGATTTTAGATATCATAGCAATAAGGTGATCTTTAGTAAGGTTCGCTTGTAGGGTAGGATGATTCCTATTCCGGTAGTTCCTAGTCAAATGGCCAGGCCTGTTACAGCTATAACACATGGATGTGTTATTTCTTGAGGGGGTTAAGATCCATTTCGTAGTGGATTATTTTTATTTATATTTTGGTTGTTATGGTTTTGGTTATTATTGCGATTTTGAGTTTTCATGCTTCTTTCTTTAGATTTTAGAATTACAGTAGAGGATTTCTTATTGGAGTTGTTGTTTAAGACAACGAGTACTTCATCTTTTTGATATTATTTTTTTGGTTTCTTCTTCTATTCATAAACGGGTTATGAGACTTTCTAGAGAAAATTAATTAGTTTTTTGTCTAAGTGTATTCTTAAAATATTTCCATGCAAGGGATAATTTATCTATAATAACAACAACTTGAAATTGTTCATCTAAAGTCATACCTTTAGAAGTTATTTCATGTGCAATCTTCTACAGTTCATATGATTGAGCTTCTACATATTTGTGATCAATCATTTGGTACTTCATGTATATGATGACATCATACTTCTTTGTTCAAACTTTCTCAATGTCATACTTATTTTGAAGTGCATCCTAAATTTCCTTAGTTGACTTATCAGAATTATAATAGTCATAGAAATCATAAGCTAAACCATTAAGAATAATGTTTTTACATAGAAAATCATTTTCCATCTAGGTGTCCAAGTCCTTAGTTGTAGCTTCAGTAGGAAGATTAGATAGTCTTTGTTTTTCAACAGTAAAATCAGAAGAGACCTTTTTCATGGTTAAGAAAAATAACATCTTTTGTCTCCATCTTTTAAAGTGTAGTCTCTTGAAACGAAATGATTTGTTGAGATCGATGGTTAAAATTTCAATAGACATGTTAGATAGAAGAACGTCTTAAAATTATTGTAACAAGTATATGAAAACAATATAATAACAATATTACCGATATATTGAAATATACTACTTGGGTTGAGTTGTAGACTAGGTCGCTTTCTTTAAGAAATTTCATGACTCTGCCCAAATTTGTGCAAGTAAACACATCCTTATTATCCCCAGGATAAAACAACCCATATTATTTTTTCTGTCTCGAAGCTTTACTACACTGGAGAAGTCTAGAATACTACACCTCTAAAATATTTATGTTGCTTGAAAAACTTTAAAAAACAATTTTGTATATTTTTGTTTGGTTTGATACCAAGAGTAGTTTTTGAGTTGTTGAGTTGTGTCCTAAAACTAAGAGTTATTTCACTCTATTTATAGTTGAAAAAATATGTGCAATGTTCACATAATTATGAAGATAACAGTCATGAAATAATTGTCACATAATTATGAAAATAACGGTCACATAATTTAGTCCTTTTTCTAATCAATTTTTTTATTTAAATTGTCACTATTTTCAACAGGTCCTATGTGTGACAATACTACTTAAATGTATTTGATTCATGTTGAAGTAATATATAGAAAAATTCCAATTGATCTTTGTCTTCAATCTATCCATCTCATTGTAATGCTAGCGATTATTTATTGATAAGTACAAGTCATTTCATGAATTTACCAATTTATAAGATTGAGAAGTTATAGGACACAATGACATATGAGAGTCACTATCATGAGAACTCTCTATCTTTCTATTGCGCATAGGTTATTCATTGCTAAACAAATTAGATGAAGAAGTTTTAGTTACATACAAGTGAAGAAAACTTGTAGATTTCATCGATGATCCATAAAAACAATAAAGAAATCTTCATATCTTATTACCAAAAAACCTTAATAGAGGGTAAAAATCAACAACATCCTACCACATCATCCATAATCCTGAGAGCATCCAAGACCTTCAATTGAAAATATAGCATCGTCTAGGAGCTTCCCAAAAGGTTTATGCTGATGAAGCTCCTTATATCTCTAGATATTTATCAAATAACTCTTTTACATTCTAAAGAATAATATCCAAACATCTTAAGGACTTTAAAGGATTTAAGAGAGCAGCTTCCAGAGTAATAAGAACCTCTATGATGATATTTACTTAACAAGAACAAAATCTAACATGTCTTTAGTAAGAGTATACTAGCTCTCAAAACCTAGTACAACATCCCTTAAAAGAGTTATATTATTAGAAGAATTCTTTTCCGTACTTAATTGGATAAACAAAGTAGAATTTTCACTACTTATCTAATCCTAAACCAAACAACGAGTAATCATAGTTGATAGTAGAATAGAATTATCTCCGAACTCTTCTAAAGTCGCTCACGCAAGTCACTATAAAAAGGGAATTCGGTCTCCTATTTAGTTATATTGAATCTTATGAACAATTATAAAAAAAACTATGATTATCTATACAATACTCAACCTTTATTTGCTCCTCCTTAATCACCCATCTTACTTGAGTATCGGAGTCCAATTGCACGCACCACCCTCATCTTGTGGTCCTCCGTTGGGTCCTTTTGTTAATTATTTCAAGCTTTTATATCGATTGTGAAAAAGTCATCATTAAATGTTTGGTTCCATTTGTGGAAACAATTCTTTGATCAAATTTGAGATTGAAGAAAGCCCATCTAAAATTCTTAAAAAGCCTATTTCTTTATCAACTACCCGAGTGTTGTTCATAGAAGACTATTAGTTTTAAGAACATCCAAATCTTCAAAAGGAAGATGACCAAATGACTACAAGTACTATGGCTAATGAAATTGATCTCACCAAGAAAATATTGGACTAGATACTCTCTATGAAAAAGAGAATGGAAACTCTAGAACAACACAATTAGTACCTTGAAAGCATGATTGCAGAAAATACTCTAGTGGCACATCCTGTAGGAAATAATTATCGAACAAACAATTTAAGAAAAAAATTATTTTATTAAAATTAGAAATATATAAATATAAATATATACAAATTATAAATATATAATTTAAATAATATATAATTTAAATAGAAAAAATAAAAATAATAATCGAGGCATGTGTATTCCACAATGTCCTTAAGATAATTTTTCTACTCACTGTGAGTGTTTGAAAACGAGGGAAACTTATCTTTCAAGATACAACGATTAAATAATAATAAACTTACACAACAGTTTATTATTACACAAACTTTAAAGTGTCCGAACTCTATTAAAGAAACATAACTCTAGATAATAAATATGCAACAAATATATATATATATATATATATACCTTTTTCATACGCACACCTCATCTTTTTTTCCCTTCCTTTTCATTTTCTTTTATCTTTTCCCTGTTCTCTTTTCTTTTCAGCTCCTTCCCCTTCTTCTTTTCTACACTTCTCTATTTTTCTTCTTATTTTTGTTCTATTTTTGTTATGAGTTTTCTTCTCTATTTATAGAAGAAATATATAGAAATGGAAAATAGAAAATTTAATTCATAAACGAACACAAAATGGAAACTGGAATTGAAGTAGAGAAACGGGTAAAGCAATTAAAGAAATTAATTTTTTTTTCTCAAAGAAACTGAAGAAATCAAGAGGAAGGTAACATAAAATTTAAAAGAATTTGAAACTGAAAATTAAAATTTTTATTCAAGTTTTCTTACAATCCCTCACATGAATAAAAGTTGACATAGATTTTAAATCAAATTTTGACACAGAAATAAAGTTCAACGGATAGAAACTTACATAGGATAGATAAGTATTATCCTTTGAACCTTCCTATCTGAAAGTATATTTAACTTACTTACTGACTAGTAGACACAATGTCTTTGAAGTTTTCTGTCATTTATGTAAGCGATGACATACTTCACACAATAATATTTCCTAACACAATTCAGTTCTCACTATTATGTTCGTTTTGGCCATGAACATATGTTTGGTTCTATGAGCGTCTCTAAAGAATTAAGCCGAATATAATTCTCTTTTGAAGAGGCCCAAATCCTCTCCCACATAGGTGATGTCTTATCTTTTAAAGTAATCCACAAAGAGTAACTCACATACTCCCCTCGGTATTCTCTTCATAAGAATCATTAAAAGCCTTAACATATCATGTATCTTATGGGTATCACTGTTTTCATCACAGGAATGGATTCAAGGGTAAACCCCCAGAGTGATCTCACTAAATCTTTACAATTAGGTTGTCCCTTTGAGCTTAGATCTTGGGATCTCTAATCAAACAGGTTGGGTTTCCTTTGCAAATCCTTATTCATTCATAGGCTTTAGTGTCATGCCTCTAGATGACTTATCAACTAACTCTTGATTTAACTCTTTAGTTAAGGGATCAACTATATTATCCCTTTGACTTCACATAGTCAATTGAAATAACCTTAGCTGAGAGTAGTTATCTTATGGTATTATGTCTATGATGCATATGTCAAGACTTACCATTATACATATTACTCTGCACCCTACCAATACCAGATTGACTATCATAATGAATGCATATTGTAGGTACAAGCTTCACCCACTCAGGAATATCCTCTACAAAATTATATAGTCTTTCATCTTCTTCGCCATATTTATCCAAATCGATGAACTCAAATTCCATCGTGGATCTTGCAATGAAAGTCTATTTAGAAGACTTCTATGAAACAATTGCATCACCCAATATGAATACATATTCAATAGAAGATTTTGAGTATCTAAGTGGCCTTGTAATACCTTTCTATAACTGGATATCTTGTGTAGTGCAATCCATAGTTACATGTATATCTTAAGTATCTAAGTAGTCTGGTAATACCTTTCTAGTGATTAGATTATGGATTACTAGTATATCTACTTATTTTGGTTACACGTAAGCTATGTCTAGTCTCGTACAACTCATCAAGTATATAAGACTTCCTATCACTCTAGAATATTTTAGTTGAGACACATTCTCACATTTATTCTTAGATAGGTGTATGTAAATCTACTAGTGTTCTTCCAATTTCAGAATCACCCTTATTAAATTTATCAAGTATTTTGTCAACATAATGACATTGACTTTTAATAAGACCGCTTGATATCCTTGATATCTTAATTTTTTGAATTACATCAGCAGGCCCCCCATGTCTTTCATATCAAATTTTGAATTCAATATAGACTTAGTAGATTTGATCATTTGATCATTTCTACCTACAATTAGAATGTCATCAATGTAAAGACACATGATAACATAACCATCTTCTTTGTCCTTGACATATACACATTTATCACATTCGTTGATTTTAAAGTCATTTGTCCTCATAACATTATCAAATTTTTCATGCCATTGTTATGGTGCTTGTTTCAAGCCATATAAAGACTACCAATTTATAGACCTTTTCCTTCTTTCCCTAGGCATGAAAAGCCCTTAGATTGGTCCATGTATATTTATTCATCTAAATCTCCATTAAGAAAGGCTGTCTTTACATCCATTGGATGTATTTTAAGATTTCGTAAAGCTGCAATAACAATTATTATCCTTATAAATGTTATTCTTGTCACAAGAGAATAAGTATCAAGTAATCAAGGCCATGTCATTTTTTGTATCCCTTAATTACAAGTCTGACCTTGTACTTATCAATTGATCCATTTGATTTACATTTTCTTGTGAAAATCCACTTAGACCCAAGTGTTTTACTACTTGGAGGTAAATCAACTAGTTTCCAAGTGTGATTTTGCATAATTGACTCAATTTCACTATTAATGGCTGATAACTGTATTTTATATAGTTATTTTCATCTATTTTATTAACTATAAGTGTTATGTTCTTAACATTTTTAGTTAATTTCAATGGAATAAATTAATATTTACTGTTTATTTTTTAAGGAATATATTTTTAAGAAAATTAAAGAATTTGAATCGAAAACGTACTTAATTGCTAATTTATGTATGAAAATATAATTTAAAATAAAAGAGTACTTAATTGTAATTAATAAAAGTCTAAAATATAATTTGAATTAAAATAAGGCTTAATTGTAATTAACAACAGTTTAAAAGTTAATTTAAATTAGAAAAAAGGCTTAATTGCAATTAAAGAAAGTTTAAAAGTTAATTTGAATTAAATGGAGGGCTAAAATGCAATTAAGGAAATTTATTTTCTGTGCAGGAAAAAGAGGTCACTCACGCAATCACCAACGCGTGACACCAACCATTCGATCAGGAAATCAACGGCTACGATGAGGCGCGTGGAACCAGATGCGACAATCTTGAGTGGACGCGGGTATTCAAGTGCACGTGGCTCGGCACTGAGTGGGGCCCACCTGCGTGCAAGCCGGTGTGCAGGATGGACCCACGTGTCTGCTACGTAGGTAGTTTCTCGTGCGACACAATCCATAGAAACTTCGCGCGCCCCAACCATCCAACAAATCATACAATGCCACGTATCACAAATATTCCTACAGCCAATAATGTGTTGACACTGGCACGTTTCGATGAACGCAAAAATGTGAACTAGCGCACGCAGATGCAAATATTTTATGGGGCCTATGTGTATCGCGTGCCATTATCTCCTATGCCGCTTCCCTCGTGCGCCCATTCCTCACAGCCTATGAACGGATGCCACGTGTCTTGATTATTATTTCAGCCAATCAGACGTTGATATGTGGTATGTGTAAATTAAAATGAAAAATCCAGAAACGTGCACGCTTGTCTCCCACTCAGTTTAAAATAATGTTTTCAATGTACCGGTTTGTGTGCCATGTGGGTTTTTATTTTTGATGTAAAATGTCACCCACGTGTCTAAAAAATGTATTCTTTTAGCTATAAATAAGGCATTTATTGCTTAAAAAATAGTTTTTGTTTTAGGTTCGTTTTGGGGTTGGACTGTGGAACACGCAAAAGCTATTTTTGGCTTCTATTGTGTTTTGCGTGTGCCAAATATTTGAGCTGAGAAATGTTTTAATTTTCTTTTGTTCTTCATCTAATATTCCTTAACTGTTGTAATTTTAATTTTAATTTATAAAGTAATTTAATTTTTCTAGGGTTGCGTTTTATCTAAATTTATGAAGCTTGAGTTTAATTATTTTTGAATGATTTATTATATTTTTAATTTGTTTATTCTATTTGTGCTTAATGCTTTTGATTATTGGAAAATTTATCAATTGATCTATGACACTCAAATAAACTTGGAAGAAACATTTTTATGTATATTACTCATGGATAGAATAACATGTATATATGAAGGATAGGAATATACCTTTATCGTATGTGTGACCATTTGAGAACTTAGAATGTAATGAGTCTTGGTGAATTTAATTCTCGTAGGAATATAATGAATTAATTTAACGAGGTGTGTCTATATGGAGCTCAGAAGAGATGTATGGATAAAATTAAAAGTTTTTGGTTGACAAATTAATTTACAAAAAATATAAATCAAGAGAAAATGATATGATTCGAGTGGACTAATTTGATGAAAACTACAATCCTAGAATTTTCTTTTATTTTGTTATAAAACTTTTTAGTTACTTATAGAGTGAAATAATTTTAGTACTTAACAAACTATAGTCACAAATCTCTATGGGAATGATACATTACTTATCAAAATATATTACTTGTGATCGTGTATACTTGCACGATTTTATGTTCTCCAAGAGAGACAACAATAGCTTCTTTCCTTTGAGGTCATTCAGAAGAATTCACAACCTTTTCACAGGTTTGAAGTTCACTTTCTAGTAAGTAGGTCAAAAATTATGGACCATAAGAAGTTTCTATCCTAGCCCTCTTGTTACATCTGAGTTCAACCTCAAACTTATCCTAAGCTCTTGTTCAGGTTCTTTGCTTTGACTATCTTCATTTATAGTCTCATACGTTCGTTTAGACGAAATTGATTCTCCTTGAGATTTACCTGGAAATACATGTTCAAAGAACAATGCATTCCTTGATTCCATTATCGTGTTCTTGTGTATGTTTGGGATCTTTGACTCATGCACAAGAAACTAATAAGCACTACTATTATGTGCATATCCAATGAAGATGCAATCTATTGTTTTTGGACCTATCTTCACCTTCTTAGGTATAGGTACAACCACTTTTGCAAGACACCCCTACACTCACAAATATTTATAGGAATGTACCCTTTCTTTAAATAATTCATAAGATGTCTTATGTGTCTTTTTTTTGAGTACCTTATTTAAAAGGTAGTTAGTTGATAAAATAGCTTCCCTCCATAATTTTTTGTGGTAACCTAGAACTTAATAGCATTTCATTCATCATTTCTTTCAAGGTACAATTTTTACGTTCAACAACTTCATTTTGTTGAGGTGAATAAGGCATTGTGGTTTCATGAATAACTCCGTGTTGTGCACAAAATTCACTAAACAATGTCTCATATTCACCATCATGATCACTACGCAGTACCTTGATCTTCTTGTTGGGGTGATTCTCAACTTTTGTTTTATAAAAAATAAATTTCTCTGTAGCTTCATCTTTGCTTTTAAGAAAATACATATAACAATATTTCATGCTATCATCAACAAAAGTAATAAAATACTTATTTCCACCCTTTGTTTGAAGAAATTTCAAATCACATAGATCATTATGGATTATGTCAAGGGGTTCAATGTTTCTTTCAATCGAATGAAAAGATGATCTAGTCATTTTTGCCTTAACACAAGTCTCACACTTATGCTCTGAATTTATTTGGAATACATGTATGTGTTCCATGTTAATTAGTTTACGCAATGTATCACAATTAACATGACCTAGTCTACCATGCCACAAGTTAGAAGACTAAAGCATATAAGTAGAAGAATTAATATTTATTAATATTTTTAGCTTTCATAGTCATTATATTAAGCTTAAATAACTCATCAGATACATATCCCTTCCCCACAAACATCCCATTTTTGTTCACAACGAATTGTCAGATTAACACACCATTCGAAAGCCATGCATGTTTAGCAATGAGTCAGAAACAAGATTATTAAGGATGTCAAGCACAAAGAGTACATTGTCTAATGCAAGCTCCTTCCCATAAGTCATCTTCAATTTAACCTAGCCTTGCCCTTGTATGGATGATGTGGCATAATTTCTCATGAAGATATTTTCTCCATCTTTCACTGCTTTAAAAGTAATGAATAGCCCTTTTATTTGAGCATATGTGCCTTGTTGTACCAGTGTTAATCCACCAATCATTTGGGTTCAATCTCACCAAGTTTACCTCAGAAATGATTACACATAAGTCAATGTCGGAGATATTATGAGTGATGTCATCAACCATGTTTTCCTCACCGATTCTATTTCTTTTTGGAAACCTGTAATCTGGGGCTTCATGTCATGTTTTCTCATAGTTAAAGAAAATCATTCTAAAGCTTGACTTCCTAAAATTTTCTTCTCTAGGTCCTAATTTAGACCCTTTACCCAGCTTTCCCTTGCTCTTATTCTTATTATGTTTGGAACTTTAACCATGTTCCATCACATTAGCCTTGGGTGTGGATGAGATATAACCTCTTTTAGAAGAAGTCTTGTTGTCTTCTTCCATTTTGAATCTTATTAGCAAGTCTTTCAAAGACATTTCCCTTTGCTTGTGCTTAAGGTAGGTCTTAAACTCTATCCATGAAGGGAGAAACTTTTAAATAATAGCTGCAACTTGAAAGGTTTTACTAAGTACCATCCCTTCATCATACATCTTTGTAATGATATATTGAATTTCATGTGCTTGATTACATACCGATTTAGAGTCCACTATCTTATAATCAAGAAAGCGACTAACCAAAAATTTCTTGACATCAACATTTTCAATTTCATACTTCTAGTCCAATGATTCCCACAAGTCTTTGGTCGTCTTTTTCTTATTGTACTAATTGTACAATGAATCAGTTAGACTATTAAGAACATAGTTTCCACATAGATAATCAGAATGCTTCTATGCTTCAATAACACTAGTAGAATGAAAACCTTGTTCACCCTCAGGTTGATTGTGAGCTTCTTCAATCAAGAACCTTGCTAAATTCAAGGTGGTGAGATAGAATATCATCTTACACTTTTATCTCTTGAAGTTCAAGCCATTAAATCTTTATGATCTCTCTATCACAACATGGTTCATAGGAACATAAACCGATAACATTGGGGTTATTCTATGAGCCACAAAAGGCCTCATTATTTGGTTCATGATAGAACCACTCACAGTATGGTCAGTAACATTCAAAGTTAAGTTTTCAGTTTGGGACACTTGAGTGATCATTTCAGATTCCATAATTTTTTCTTTATATTTTATGTTAAATACACAAATAACAATACAAGTTTTAAAAAAAACCATCAAATAAAGTTTTCGATTAATATATATAATAAATGATAAATATATGTTAATTTACATATATATTTCTAATTTCATTAATTATAGTGATTAAATAATTTTAATCACTATAACAAATATTTTATTTATTTATTTATAAAATTATAAATATATATATAGAAAAATAAAATACAAATATAAAGTAAAAAAATAAAGATTAGTAACACAAAATAAATATGCTTAATATAAAAATAACAATATAAAAGAAAAATTATAATTATATAAAATAATTAATGATAACAACAATATAAAAAGTGATGAAATCAAGTAAAATACAGTAGAAGTAATTTAATATAAGAGTAAAATTAATACAAATTAATATTAAATAAATGATGACGGAAATTAATAAAGATGTAAATTTTTTACTATAATTATAATAAAATATATACAACAGAACAGATATATAACAGAAAAGATAAATATAATATATTATAAATAATCTATTTGTTTCAAAATACTTGTTAATTTTTTGTTTTGTATTTGTTTGTATAAAAAAAAAGGAGAAGAAATGATTTGAAGATCGTAGGAAATAATATACACACAAAAAATTTAAGAATAAATTTATTTTATTAAAATTAGAAATATATAAATATAAATATATAATTTATATAATATATAATTTAAATAGGGAAAAGAAAAATTATAATCGAGATCTGTGTATCACATAGTGTTCTTAAGATAATTTTTTTCGCTCATCATATGTGTTCGAGAACGACGAAAACTTATCTCGCAGGATTAAACGATTAAACAATAATAAACTTATACCACGGGTTATTATTACACGAACTTTAAAGTATTCGAACTCTATTAAAAGAATCTAACTCTAGATAGAAAATATACAACAAAAAGTAATATATATATATATATATATATACACCTCTTCTTCTTCTCTTTTCTTCTCAACTCCTTCCCTTTCTTCTTCTTTACGCTCTTCTGTTTTTTCTTTTATTTTTATTATGTTTTTCTTCTCTATTTATAAAAAAATTATATAGAAACGAAAAAGAGAAAATTTAATTTATAAACGAACGTAAAACGTAAGCTGGAATTGAAATAGAGAAATAGAAGAAATCAAGAGAGGAGTAACAAAAAATTTAAAATTTAAAATTGAAATTTTTATTCAAGTATTCTTACACATTGCACAAATGAAGGCCAAGTCATTGGTGCACTAGTAATTTTAGAGCCTCTGTACATCCATGAAGGTTCTCAGCACCCAAGTTTAGCAGCTACAATAGATCCAGCGATCTTATAGAGCATATCTTACATTACAAGCAAAAGATGATGACCATCTATGTTCCTGATGAGATGCTGAATCAGATGATGTCCAAAATATTTGCATCCGGTCTCTCATGAACTGCTCTCACCTGGTTCTACAAGCTTCAATTAGGGAGCGTCAATTCTTTCCCTCAGTTGGCTTAGGTTTTCATTAATCAATTTGCCAGTAGTAGGAAAATAAGAAAAGAGGCTCATGATCTCTTTTTATGGTTCAGAAAATGAACGAGTCCCTCCAAAGCTATCTTCAACGCTTCAACTCCACCAAAATTGAAATATCTTATTACTCTAGGAACGTTGCTATTCAAGCATTAAGAAAAGGATTAAGCCACAAAAGCAGCCTTTGGAAGGCACTTACCAAAAAAAGAAACCCGCACACTTGATGAGGTGCTGAGGAAAGCTAAGTAGTATATCGCCATACAGGAGAATGTTGAGACTTTAGAACTTCCACACCTGAATTTTAACATCCTAAGAGCTCATTCGGAAAAAAGAAGAACAAGTCTCCATCGCCTCTAAAGATAAAAAGCTCTTCTTGAAAACCAAAGAACAAGAAAGAAGATGTCAAATCAAGGCTCGGAGTTCCAATCTTTTTAAGCATCTCCCTAGCAGAACTAGTTCCTAAGTTAGAAGGCAAATAACATGTCAAATGGCCTAAAGAAGATGAGTCAAAGCTGCAATGAAAAAAGAGAAACAGGTCCTTCGTGTGCCTTTCATCAAGATAAAGGCATAGCACATATAATTGCTTTGTCATCAAATAAGAAGATCATAAGCTCATCCAAAGAGCCTTTTTGAAAGAAATTCGTCAAGCACCACAAAGAACCAGAAAAGGAGAAGCTTAATGAGCATCCTCCCAAGCCTCCAAAGCCCACTTCAATCATTGAAGTGATACAAGAGTGGTTGCCTTCTAAGAAGCTCCAACTTAGCTAGAAAAGCCTACAGGGACAAGCAAGAGCTTCCACTGCCCAGATACTCCAAGTTGAGTCTACATTTAAACAAGCAGCTCCAATAACCTTCAAAGAAGCTAATTTGCTAGTGGTTTGTATTGGTAAAACTTATATGTACAAAACTGTGAAATAATAAAACAAAAAGATGGTTATCAAGCTAATAACCTAAGAAAATTGAATAGACACTGCATATTTTTTAAAAGAAGTAAAGTAATTAAGAATTAGTTAGTGAAACATATATAATGGAGATTTCTGCATCTATAAATAGAGCACTCAAATAGATACTTTTTGTATTATTCAATTGAGAGAAAAACTTAAATATAAAAGACTTTAGTAAGAGAAAATTAAGAGTAATTTTTTTGGTTCTAATTCGGTCGTGAGTTGTGAGTGTTGTAAACACTTTGTATAATTTCTCTTTTTTAATAAGTCCAAAAATGTAAGTAAAATTAGTCGAATTCCGTTATCAATTTTGTCTGTTATTTTGTTTATTTTTACTTTATCATAAATTTAACTTATTGAGAATTTGCGTAATTTTTCAACGGTCTAAACACCACATAAGGATCCCCTAATCATCTCCATCATAATCTTCAATCATATGGTAAAGCAAATACTAATCGACAATTGGAATGTCACTAACATCTTGTTCCTCAATATATTGAAAAATATGGGCCTCGTGGAAAATGCTATTTTGAAAGACAAACACTCCCTAATTGGTTTTAATAGGTTAACCATTATCAAATATGATAGCATGATGTCATGTCTCGCTCAAATGTCCCTAAAAATCCAAATAAATGGTGCTTGCCTAAATGATCTAGACTTTTCTACCTAGGAAAGTTCTAGAGTGGCCTAGAGATGTCTAAAGGAAGCTAGAGTTGGATGGACTCAACTCAAGCATTGAAGGCTCTAGAATGCTCCAGAGTATACTTGAAGGTGCTAGAATGGGATGGAATATTCTAGAACGTGGTGGATGGTTCTTGAAGGATGTAGAAGCCATTGGAAGCTTACGGAACATCCTAGAACGTGCATGAAGGAACTAGACATTCCTAGAAGACTCTAGAGTTGGCTAGAAGGTCCTAGAACCTTGTGGCATATTGTACATAAAAGTAGAACACTCTTGTACATTCTAGACTTAAAAGGATCTAGAAAGATGTGGCATAGTCTTAAGCTTGGTGCCACACTATAAATAGACCTATTGGTCTTCATCTTGGGATATCTTGGGAAATATTGGGAATTCTTAGCATCTTGTAAGATAAACTCTCTCTAGAGCAATACAAAGCATTCTTTACAAACTCTCTTTCTAGTCTCTTTGGAGTTTCATTCGGATTCAAAGGCAGGCTTAGTGCAATGGACGGTGCTAAGTGTCGCACGATCACTACTTGAAATTTAAGGTCGTGACAGTTGGTATCAGAGCTTTTGGTTGAATCATTTCTACCTTGGCATAATGAAGAACGCTGCTCCATCTATACCAAGCGTCGATGTTCCACCTATGGAATGTGGCCGTGAGGAAGTTTGGAAACCATCGAAGGAATCTCAAGCCAAGTCGAAAGACATGCTTTCTAGCTTAGAAGCACGAGTTGGGAGTGCGCAGGATAGCTTAGGGGAGCTGGTCGATCGGGTGGACAACTTAGAGGAAGGTTTCAATGGCTTTGAGGCTGTGGATGTGGAGATCCATGCAGTGATTAAGATGTCCCTCAACAATCTAGACCGTGGGTTAAGGCAAGAGATTGAAGGGTTGAAGTTTGAACTTGCCAAGGTAAGGGATCTCGTCCAAAGAGAAGTTGCTAATGTCTTACTTAGAGTGGAAGACATAGGTGGTGATCTAGCTCTATGTAAGCGGGCGATGGCCGTGGGAACTAGCACAACCACTTTCATTGAAGCTAAGAGGGTGGATGTTCCCAAGCCTAAGACCTTCAATGGTGTTAGGAATGCTAGGGAAGTTGAAAACTTCCTATGGAGGCTGGAACAATACTTTGAGGCTACTAGCATAACGGACCATGCCAGCAAGATCCAAACTGCTGCCATGTATTTTTCCGACAGTGCTATATTGTGGTGGAGACGAAGGCATGGAGATGTGCAACGAGGGGTGTGCACAATTGAAACCTTTGATGATTTCAAAAGGGAGTCCAAAATGCAGTTCTTCCCTATAAATGCTGAAGAGGAGGCAAGAGGTCGACTACGACGGTTAAAGCATACAGGTAGCATAAGGGACTATGTGAAAGAGTTCACAACCTTGTTGCTTGAAGTTCCTGACACATTAGACAAGGATGCCAAATTCTTGTTCATGGAGGGTCTCCAATCGTGGGCTAACCTCGAGCTCAAGCGACATGGTGTCCAAGACTTGTCTTCGGCTATTGCGATTGTGGAAAGCTTTATTGACTACTCTATAAACACTACCATTGCATGGAGTTGCTCGTGGAGTTAAGGTTAGCCTTGGTGCTTGGACTGGCCAAGTGGACTTATCAGTAGTGCCTATGGATGAATACTCGATAGTATTCGGCATGGAGTTCTTGGACTAGGTTAAAGCTTTTCTAGTGCCATGTTCAAACTCTATATGTATCATGGATGGACCAAAGGCTTGCGTGGTACCGACGAAGAGGACCACCAAACCTATGACCCAAGCTCTCTCGGCACTTCAATTCAAGAAGGGATTGAAGGGAGAAGAAGAGAGTTACCTGACCATCTCAAAAGAGTACTACGAGGAGAATGAGTCGCCAAAGCCAAGCTTTCCGACAGAAGTGCAAGTTGTCTCAGATAAGTCCTATAATGTGATGCCTGAGGCGTCGCTCAAACGGTTACCTCCAAGGAAGGAGGTGGACCACAAAGTTGAGTTGGATCTTGACACAAGACCACCAACAATGAGCCCTTGTCAGGTGGAAAAATCAGAGTGGCGTAGCAAAATCAACGGGATGGCTGATGCACTAATCCGAGAGGCGGAGTTAGTAGCCTTGAGTAGGCCAAGCAGTCCTCTATTGGAAAGGATCAAAGAAGGGTTAGGGCATGATGCTCTTGCTCAAAACCTCCTTGCCCTCATCAAGGAAGGAAAGACAAGGCGATTCTGGCCGAGTGACGGACTACTCTATGCCAAGCAGAATCGCATCTTTGTGCCAAAGTGGGGCAACTTAAGAAAAAAGCTTATCAAGGAGTGTCATGATTCGCTATGGGCTGGACACCGAGGAATGAGGTGTACCCTTGCTTTGATCAAGTCAATATACTACTAGCCTCAACTACGGGATGATGTTGAAGCCTATGTGAGGACTTGTCTTGTGTGCCAATAGGACAAGATAGAGCAGCATGCACCCGGAGGTTTACTAGAGCCGCTGCCTATTCCAGAGAGACCGTGGGAGAGTGTCTCTATGGATTTCATCACTTGCTTGCCAAAATCAGAGGGTTTTGGCAGCATCATTGTAGTGATTGATCGCTTTAGCAAATATGTAACATTCATACCTGCCTCAACGGATTGCACGGTAGATGAGACGACACGGTTGTTCCTCAAACATGTTGTGAAGCATTAGGGGATTCCATCCAATATCGTGAGTGATCGAGACCCACGATTCACAAGGAAATTTTGGACGGAATTGTTCAAGTTGTTGGGATCAAACTTGAACTTCTCTACAAGCTTTCATCCACAAAACGATGGACAAACAGAGCGTGCCAACACATTGCTAGAGTTGTATCTTAGGCACTTTGTTAGTGCCAATCAACATGATTGGGCTAAGTTGTTGGATGTAGCCCAATTCTCATATAACTTACAAAGGAGCGAGTCCACCACGAAGAGTCCCTTCGAGATCGTCATGGGGCAACAACCCATGACTCTTCATGCCTTGGCCACAAGTTATGAAGGAAAGAGTCCCACTGCCTTCAAATTTTCCAAGGCATGGCACGAACAAGCTGAGTTGGCCCATGCCTATTTGAACAAGGCATCTAAGAAGATGAAGAAATGGGCTGACAAGAAAAGAAGGATATTGGAATTTCAGGAAGGAGATTTGGTCCTTGTCAAACTATTTCCCCAACAGTTCAAGTCCTTGCGAAAGGTTCATAAGGGGTTGGTACAGAAGTATGAAGGACCATTTCCAGTCCTCAAGCAAATCGGTAAGGTGTCCTACAAGTTACAACTCCCTCCGAAGCATAAAATATATCCTGTTTTTCATGTAAGTATGCTAAAACCTTATCATGGTGACAAGAAAGACATAAGTCGGGAAGAATCCAAGAGGGCATCTACTGCAGTGGTAACCTCCTTTGATAGAGAAGTGGACTCAATCTTGGCGGATCGCCTAATCCGGCGTAAGGGCGTACCAAGTTATCGAGAATACTTGGTCAAGTGGAAGAATGCCCCATACATAGAAGCAAGTTGGGAACTTGAAGATTCTTTGTGAAAATTCAAAGATGACATAGAAAGGTTCAAGCTTGAAGGCGTGACCATGGCGTCACGAACTTGAATGTTAGAGGGTGTCACGTCCCGCTCAAATGTCCCTAAAAATCCAAATAAATGGTGCTTGCCTAAATGATCTAGACTTTTCTACCTAGGAAAGTTCTAGAGTGGCCTAGAGATGTCTAAAGGAAGCTAGAGTTGGATGGACTCAACTCAAGCATTGAAGGCTCTAGAATGCTCCAGAGTATACTTGAAGGTGCTAGAATGGGCTGGAATATTCTAGAACGTGGTGGATGGTTCTTGAAGGATGTAGAAGCCATTGGAAGCTTACGGAACATCCTAGAACGTGCATGAAGGAACTAGACATTCCTAGAAGACTCTAGAGTTGGCTAGAAGGTCCTAGAACCTTGTGGGATATTGTACATAAAACTAGAACACTCTTGTACATTCTAGACTTAGAAGGATCTAGAAAGATGTGACATAGTCTTAAGCTTGGTGCCACACTATAAATAGACCTATTGGTCTTCATCTTGGGATATCTTGGGAAATATTGGAAATTCTTAGCATCTTGTAAGATAAACTCTCTCTAGAGCAATACAAAGCATTCTTTACAAACTCTCTTTCTAGTCTCTTTGGAGTTTCATTCGGATTCAAAGGCAGGCTTAGTGTAACGGATGGTGCTAAGTGCCGCACGATCACTACTTGAAATTTAAGGTCGTGACAATGAGCTCTCTACAAACATTGAGGGAAAGACATTGGGTAACAAGTTCATGATCCTTAACACCAACTCTCAATACAATGTGATATTAGGGTGTCTATAGATTCATGCTCTAAAAATAGTACCCTCAATATTACACCATATTTTCAAGTATTAACCATAAGTTGGAATCAAAGAGCTCCATAGCAAACAAGTTATAGCAATAGAATGTTACACATCTGTTCTAAAGAGTATGTTTTCCCATAGAAATTATAGTGTGGGGAGGAGGTTCTCCCTAGTGAAGAAGAGCTCTTAGAGCTCCCAGAAGCTAAAAGAAGGAAACTAGAAGCTTTTATCCTCCCAATTCCATAGATTTTCTTGATGTCACCAAAACAATTAAAATAGGAATTAAACTCAGCCCCTAAATAAAGGAGTTGATCAACTTCATCAAAGAAATTGTTGCACCAGGTCTTATGAGGAAATGCCAACGATAGATCCTAAGGTGGCAAGCCAAAATTCACATTTGGACCAAGTTATTCTTCAATCAAACAAAAAAGAAAAAAATTGCTATAAAACTCAATGAGATAATCAATAAAGAAATAGATAAACTTAAGAAGGTTATCTTAATAGCATCATATTGCTTAATCCCTACTCTATAAAGGCATTACTCCACAAACTATATGCTTCTAAAAGGATGACGAAATATGATTAAAATTGAAAAAACTAGGACATCAAATATTAGCTCGAACAATAATCAAAGCTCAAATCCTAGCAGACTTCATTATAGAAATGACAGTCTAGATAGGTCCTACCAAGCACGAATACTATTAGAGACTAAGGACAACCTAACTCATATTAAGCTTTGGATCATTTATGTAGATGGTTCTTCATGTGCAAGAGGAAGTGAAGTTGGAATTTTGCTATGAATTCTAGACAAAACATTCTTAGAGAAATCTTTGAGGTTCAAATTCCATGCAACAAATAACGAAGTTGAGTATGAAACTCTTATAATAGATCTTAAGCTAGCCAAAAGCTTAAGAGCCCCTAAAATCTAACAAAAGCAACTCTCAATTAACAATCATCCAAGTAAAAGCATTTACAATGACGAAGACTCCAACATGGTAAAATACCAATAACTTATAATTGACATATTATCAACTCTTAGAATACTTCAAGATTGATCAAGTTCCTAGGAAAGAAAGCACACATATGCCCCAACCAATCTAGCTTATGTCGTAAACACTAATCAGAAAACACGATATATCCAACATTTAAATTTTAAATTAATATATTTTTAGGAAAATTTATTATTTATAGTCACAATTAAAAAAATCAAATAAATGAGAAATATGCTTGGATAATTATTAAATTATTATAAAGATTTAACGTTTATATTTATTTTTAATCTAAAATAATAATTTAATATAATTGTAGTGTATATAATATTTAAATATAACACATTATAAAATAAAATATGTATTTATTTATAATTTTAATAATAATTCAAACCAAATCTGATTGTAGTAGATTATAAAAGCTATCAATTCAAATTTGATCAAAATACGAATATATTGTATAATTTTTTTATCCAAATTTGATATGATTATAAAATTATCAGTCCAATCTAATTCGTCAAATTTCTCAATTTAAATATATTGATAATATTATTTACTCAACTTTAATTGAAAATAATCATTGAGTAGACAAAATATGGTTACTCGAAACGTGAGAGAAGAGAAGTGTCGCACTAGATATTTGAGAAGATCTAAATTTTTTGAAAAGGTTCGAGAGTTTTTAGAATAAATCTATTATTTATGGTCATATAAGGTTAGCATTGACAAAAAAAAATGTTAATTTTCATTAACTAGATAAAGGAATTTTATTTTTGTAATATTTATTTGGAGCTTGATAATACATTTAAAAGTTAAGCAATGTATTTCGAAAAACCATACAAATTTGGACTACTATTATTGATTTATAAAAAGGAAATAAATAAAGGAATGAAATTTTTGGGTAGCTTTTTGGAATTGGGGAACAGGGGTGCGAATATTCAGCCTTTTACTTCACGAATACTAAACCTTGCCTCGCACACCTCCAATTCTTCCTCTCGTTCTCTTCTTTCCATGTCATAAGTTGATGAAATCAAAACTCCAAATCTAATCAATCCCTTTCCTCCACTTTCAAATTCTCCATTCCCAGACTCACCTTTCCAAGCAAAGCATCGTTCCTCTTCTATATCTTATCGCAGCCATGCTCATCTTCACCATTCTTCCTTTAATCCCAAGCTGCATCTACAAACAAAACCTAACTCTTCAAATTCACCAAGCATTTTCCTCTATTTCGTCATTGTCTCAGTTCTATTTTCCTAATGGCTACAGAACAACAAGCTGTGGCAGCGATTTCTGCCAACCCTTTCAAGTACTCCAACCGAGTAATCTTGAAAACCATTTTGGAACGTGAAGATGGGGGCCTTGGATTGGTTGGTGAAAGAGTTGTGATTGGTGGGTGGATCAAATCTTCTAAGGAATTCAGAAAAGAACCTGAGAAATTATTAACAGGGTATAAAAAAGGTGGTGATGTTGGGCCTAAAGATGTAACTTGTACAGAAATTCTTCAATCTAGGATACCCTTTATACGCTGTATTGTTAGAGTTTTTGGAGGAAGCAGTTACCCGGTTCATGACAAGTTGGAACTAGTAGCTTCTAAGCCGCCGCCTCAAACTATTGCATTCTTGAAAGTTGGTGATGGTTCATCTCCTACAACTCTTCAGGTACCATAAGACAACTACTATTCTTTCGTAATAAATTAATTAGCATGATATAATTGTGCGTTATTTATATTATTTTCATATGTTTTTATATGAGTTTATGTATTGCATCCAAACCGTTTGTAATAATGCCCATCGATTCATTATGTGAGCATTTAGGGAATTAAAAGGCTAAGCTTCTTCTAAGAAGGTCCCAAACTTAGAACTTTCACATAGCTACCTAAACTTACAGAAGTTACACTTTATTCCCCAAACTTGTTTGTGGTTAAATTTGGGTCTTAAATTACAAGTTTGGAGACTTTATTGTGACTGATTCTGTCGCACTTAGGTCCGAGCTTGTAAGTTTAGAGACCTAGGTGTAACCGTTCAACAAGTTTGGGACCCAAGTGAACCAAGATAAAGGTTTTGGGGATTTTAGGAGGAGTTTGGACAAGTTAAATGTTAAATATGCTCTCTTGGGTCATTTCTAGAAAGTTTAATTTTTACAAGGATTGGGAAGACTCTCAGAGTGAGAAGAATTGTAAATTGATGTAATCATCTCTAAGCTATTACATAGATCAATGTCATCATGCACAAGATGGAAAGTGCCTTGGAAAAATCAAAATATTTAAACGGGTCCTTCTGGCTTTGTTCTCTTTAGTCATTGTATATATCAAATGCATTTTTTATTTCAGAAACTTTTTCCCGAGCTGTGCCTTCTAAAATTTGTTTTGAGTGCACGGTACACCTAACACGAGAATCATGATTCTTTGAGTTCATGCCATAAAATGGGAAATAGTCAATAAACTTGAATATATATTGAATATTTTTTTTTACTAGATTACTCTGGTTTACAACCTCAAACAAAAGTTTGAAATGATTATCAATAACATAATGAACTATGGAATTTCTCAGATTGTTGTTGACTCCTCTATAGCTCCCACAATCCAACTACTGTATACCGGAACCTGTGTCATGGCAGAAGGTGTACTAAGACAGTCATCGGTGCAAGGAAAACGTGACATCGAACTTCAAGTGGAGAGAATACTTCATTTAGGGACAGTTGAGCATGCTGAATATCCCCTATCAAAGAAACGGTTGCCTCTGAATTTGCTGAGAGATTGTTCCCACTTTCGACCTCGGACAACTACTGTACTTTTATACCTCATTCCCCTTTCTCTCTTTCTCTAGTTAACAAGACAGCATACTAACAATCATCTCAAGCTTTTGTGGTTATGAATTGTGATATGTTTTGACAAATAACTTTCATATTTAGTCTAGGTTCATTAGCCAAGATGATCAGCATGTTCTCTTTTGAACTGAATTTTATAGTTTGTTTAAATGTCTCTAAAGGAGTAAATCCTAAAGGTTAATTGCTTATAGGAACTGGTCATATATTTGAAAACTTTGTATAGAATTAGTAATATATTTATTTTTAAAAGAAAGTGGATGCATAATCCTATAATTACATCACACAGACTCAACCATAATACAAGTCACAATAAGACTATTGCATGTATATCCATTTGTGCACCAAGTGGCCAATTTTCTCCTTGTGTAGGTGGGATCTATTATGCAAATACGCAGTGCCCTCACCTATGCAACTCATACGTTCTACCAAAACCATGGCTTTCTTTACGTGGACATGCCCATTATCACATCTACAGACTCTGAAGGATGTAGTCAAAAGTTCCATGTTACGACTCTAGTTGAAAGAGAAGGTATCAAGGAGGAACCAAATGCCATTGAACACATTGAAGGTATTAATCTGGAAATTATCAAGGCTGCAGTATGGGAAAAAAGTAAACAAGTTGAGGAACTAAAAAGAAGCGAAAGCAATAGGGAAGCACTAGCTGCTGCAGTTCAGGATTTAAACAAAACAAGTGAGCTTGCATCACAGTTGGAAGCAAAAGAGAAATCAAAGCCTAAAACTTCATCAAAGGCTGAGAAAGTCAAATATTCTGCGGATTTCTTCTCTAGACAAACCTATTTGACTACTTCTGGTCGCTTGCATCTGGCAAGTTATGCATGTGCCCTTGGACATGTTTATTCTTATGGACCCAGATTTCAAGCAAATAAAGCAGATTCTGCAAAGAAGTTGGCAGAAATGTGGGTAGTTGAGATGGAAATTGCTTTTTCTCAACTAGAGGTACATGAATGTTCCTTCTGAGCTTTATTGTGTTTTATTATTATTATTATTACCGGTGACATATTCACATTTGATCTGCATTTTTAAACACCATGTCCATAATATAAGAAATTATATCTCAAACTAAACTTCAAAAGTTACTAGCACTATACTAAAAATTCAGCTGAGTTGTAAAGAGATTGGATGGACCGAGTGTATAATTTTTTTTTTCTTTTTTTACTTTTCAGGATGCCATCAATTGTGCCGAGGATTATTTTAAGTTTCTCTGCAAATGGGTTTTGGATAATTGCTCCCAAGATATGAAATTTGTCATGAAAAGAATGGACAAGACCAGCATTGAGCGTCTTCAATCAGTGACATCAACTTCAATTGAAAGAATCACCTATACAGAAGCACTAAATGTTCTAAAGAAGGTATGTATACGTGCAAATGGATGTCAATCTAACCATCATAGCGTTGGCAATTTATATAAGTCTCACATATTCTCTGAGTTTTGCTTGGCAGGTTACAGATAAGAAATTTGAAACTGAACCTAAAAACAGTGCTGCATTGACAACAGAACATCAAAGGTATGCTTATGTGGCAACAATGAACTAATTTCAACATAATGCTTATGAGAAAACATGGCAAGCTATCATTTAGGCATATAGTTATTAACTGCTACAATAAAATTTCAGCTACTTGGTTGACGAGATCTATAAAAAGCCTCTGATCATATACAACCATCCAAAACAATCCAAGTCATTTTATGTACGCCTAAATGATGATGGACAAACAGTTGCATCATTTGATCTGGTCGTACCAAAGGTGCGCTTAAATATATATATATTTATATATATATTTTATTTTTTTTGCCCCCCACTCATCTCGTCAGCCCTCCTTTCTATTCCTGATGAAAAGGGCCATAAACAAAACCTTCTGAAATCATATAATCAAAATAATTTTGTGGTAATGCATCTCTTTGCAGGCTGGAACCTTGATTTCAGGCAGCCAAAATGAGGATCGCCTCAATTATCTAACCGAAAGGTATTGTCTTCTAGTTCCACACATCATTTGTTTTTCAGTTATAGAAGCAATGCAGATAATCCATTAATTTATTTGTAAACTAAGTAGTCTTAAACAGCGGTTTTAATGTAAAATCTGCCACCTTATATCGTTCATGCATAGTATATGTGGATTCAGTGGTATGTTGGAGATTGGTTTGACTACATTGCCAATAAGAAAAGAAAACAAAAGAAATGTCTCATGATTAGCTGTATATTATTGCAGGAACAAGGAATTAGGGTTGGATGAAGAGCAATATCAATGGTACTTGGATCTTCACAGACATGGAACTGTCAAGCACTCTGGATTCAGTTTTCAGTTTGATCAAATGGTTCTCTTTGCTACCGGACTGACGGATGTAAGAGATGTTGTCCCTTTTGCAAGAAGTTATGGTAAAGCAAACAACTAAACATGGTTCAGTTGACAACTCTATGTTTTACATTGGTGACAAAAAAAAAAATTCGTTCTACATAAGCTTTCTTTAGTCCCCGTCTTGAGGCCTATGGAAACATAAATTGTATAAATATTGAATTAAGACATGAGAATGTGTACATGTAGAGATGATGCTTATGGAATTGATTGCTTCGCTTATCATCTGTATTCTACTATTCCCTATTCATGTAAAACTATACACAAAGTTCAACTATTCTTGTTCAGGTAACATGTTACTTGGTTCACTTTACTTTCATAAATTGATCATGATAATCACCTTTCTTAAAGTGGACGTGTTTTAGTCATTTTATTATATTTTTGAATATTTAAGTCATTTTTTGTAAATTTTGATTTTTTAATCATTTTTTTTGGTTAAAAAGCTTAAGTTTGATCAAATTGGACACTTAATTCACTTTATTATATTTCTTAAAACAGGGGTTTGGTAGTAAGAATGATCAAATAATCTGATTAATTCATTTAAATTAATAAATCGAATTAGATTAGATTAATAAATTTTATAGTCTAATCTATCGTATTTGTATTTAGATTTGAATTGGATTGGATTGAATTGAAATTTTTTATAATAAGTTATTTTCAATTCGAGTTAAATTGTTATTAAATTATAAATAAATACATATTTAATTTTATATTATGTTATATTTAAATATTATGCATATTATAATTATATTATATTATTATTTTAACTTAAAAAATAAATATAAATGATTATAATAATTTAATAATTATATAGATATATTTCTTATTCTTTCGATTTTTTTATTTATAATTATAAATAATAATAATTGTTATAAAAATATAAATATAAAATTTAAATTTATGTATCTTGTGTTTTATATATAATAATAATTCATAAATAAATTTAAATATCAATGCTCTATTCGATTTGAAAAAATCTGATTTGATCAGATTCAGATTGATTATATCATTGAATTGAAAATCTTAAAATCTGTTCAGATTAAATCGAATTCAAATAGGTTAAAAACAAAAAGTTTCCATCCATTATCCAACTTTAATTAATAGATGTTTGAAGAGAAAACTACCTTAAAACATCGAAAAAAAATAGAAAGTAAAAGGATGAAAATCATCAAAATTGATCTAAAATGATTAAAATATTTACAAATATGAAAGTAACATGAAATAATTTAATTAATTTATTAAAATAAAACACTCCATGTATATATTGTCCTTGTTTGATCTGACATTAGATTTCTACACTAAGACGATGAACATGTTCTATTCCTAATTTTTAAATATGAATATTATACTTTACTTTGTAGCCGGAGCTGAATTAATGGAGAGATTTAACGTGAATTACTAAATAAAGTTAAGGGTTTTCAATGTATTAAAAGTTAATGTTTGTACCGATAACAAGTTGCATTTATATAATTTTTTTTTAAAGATAGTATAAATGAAATAAATAATTATATGTTAAGTTCTTCCCAAGTGCATTCTAGCTCTTTATCACATACATTACATGAATCCAATTGAGTCACACAATATAAATGATCTAAGTGATTCCACATTTAATTCAATATCTCATGTTATTAATATAGCATGTATTTTAATATTGTAAGTGATGCATACAAATACATACAGTCTACAGAAATACCCTTTTCACTACCGGTAGATAATGTGGTTGACTCTGACTCATGATTGTGTGGTGTGGTGTGGTGCTGTGCGGTGAGGTGCGGTGGAGAACATGTAATCCGGGTAAAAGTCAAAGATTGATGATCTAACATTTCTAGTTTCTATAAATGTAAACAAAAAGAATCATATATACTATGAAAAAGTGGCATGAGCTCGCTGAAATCTTACTAAATTCCTTTAAAAAAAAAAACCAAATAAATAAGGAAAAATGTATCAAAACGCGCCAATTACGCATTGTTTCTGCGCCACTTTTCCTCCACTCCAAAGCTAACCCCAAGCCACGTTTCATTCACACACATAAACAAACAAAACAAGACTCAGAGTCTTCGTTGTCTTCTTATTCTCCACCATTTTATCTTCAATTCTAGATCAGAACAGATCAAAGCAAAAATGTCTGAGGAAGAGCAAAATGGGGAGGAGTATTTGTTCAAGATTGTGTTGATAGGAGACTCTGCTGTGGGCAAGTCTAACTTACTGTCTCGATTTGCTCGAAACGAGTTCGACCGTGAAACTAAGGCCACAATTGGTGTGGAGTTTCAGACCCAAGTTATGGATATCGATGGAAAACAAGTTAAAGCCCAGATCTGGGACACTGCTGGCCAAGAACGCTTCAGGGCAGTCACTTCTGCTTACTACCGAGGTGCTGTTGGTGTCCTTGTGGTTTATGATATTAGTCGTAAGACTACCTTTGAGAGTGTTAAGCGTTGGCTTGATGAACTTACCCGTAAGTTTATTTCTCTCTATATAACCCATTTTATCAAATTTCTTGTTTCTTACTGTTTGGTTGCTCAGAAAATCAATTTACTTAATTTCTTCGATGTGTAATTAATTCTAAAACTTTAGTGCATATTGGGCAAAATTTCATGTTGAATAAATTAAATGGACTTGACTGAGTATGATAATGGTGAGTAATTAATCAATCGATCTTATAATTATCATCGAATAGATTAAGGGGATGAAAAATACAATAAACTTTGGGGAGTTCTTGAACTCTGCTTTGTCTAGCAACAAATGAAAGAGCATAGATGCAAGCACTAACCTGCATACCTCTATGGTTGATTCTTCAAGGACACGAACGGTGTCGTTGTCAAGGAAGATTTTTCGACGAAGCCAAAAAAATTGTGAAGAGTGTAAACAATAATTTTATATATTTCTCACTCAAGTGATGTACACTGTGCATTCAATAATTGGGTTTTTGGAGTTAGAAATATATTTTGTGGGGATTAGAATGGAATTCTTTTATAAAATGTATTTAAATATTTAAAAATAAAAATATATTGTGGTATTGATTCAATAAGAGACTAAGAGTTATTATAGTCTTTTCAATCAAAAACAAAATTTTCATATCATGTTAAATTAAAAAAACATAATTAAAAAATTATAATTTATAATAAAAATTATCAAAAATAAATATTAATATTATTAAAATATAAAGAATAAAACATTATTTAAGATTTTAAACTTGAGATTACATTTAAAATACATATTGTTAAAAAATAAAATACTATTAAATATTTATTTTTTTATCTGCGCTTGTTTCATTGGTTTCAAATTCATTGGTTTTATATAGTGATAAAAATGAATGAAAAACTATGGTAAAAATATTAAAAAAAATTAAATAAAATAAAAAATTATTAAGATAAAATATGAAATAATATAATATTAGATAAAATTAAAACTTAAAGTTAAACAATATATAAAAACTTTGACAATATGAATAACAAAAACCTTAAAAGTTTTAGTTTAAAATTTCTCATAATGTTTTTTTTTTAATTTTTGACACTATCATTCTTTTATTATGAAATAAATTTAAATTTATGAAATATTTTGTGAATTACATCATATTAACTTAAGAAATATATATTATTATAATTTTACGTATATAATTAATTAAATTTTGTAAAATATGTGAACAAAAATATCTATGTTAAACCATTTTAATCACTTTTGTGTGCAGCTAATTGTACGTCTATTAATTAATGTTTGATAAATATTTGAAAAAATGACATTTTATTTATAATTCATTTAAATCATTTTTGTTCACGTATCTATTAAATATTATTAAAATATACAATGATATATCAAAAATATGTATAAAAAAATTAGATAAAATATATTATTATAAATAAAATATTTATTTAATATTAAAAATATACATATAATTAATTTTTTTGATAGTTATTATAGTCACATATAAACTCTTGAATGTTCGACTGTGTCAAATATTATGTTAAAAGTGAACTTTAGTTACTTGTAGAGGTTTAATAATAATTTTATACATATGTCCAAAATGATTATGCGTTTTGCTCCTTTGCTTTGTTAAGATATTTCAAGGATTTCAAGCAGATAGAAATTCTTGGGCAGTACATAAAATGCAGTGTGTGTAGAATATAACATGAATATTTACATAGAAATTATCAACTTATTGTTTTCTTCTGCTATTTGTACTGAGTTAGAAGGTCCATTAAGTTAATGATTAATTAATGAACATTCAATACTCTACTGCAGTTCATTGTGACACCACAGTAGCAAAGATGTTGATTGGGAATAAGTGTGACTTGGAAAATATAAGAGAAGTGAGTGTGGAGGAAGGCATAAACTTTGCAGATGAAGAAGGATTGTTCTTCATGGAAACCTCTGCTCTTGAGTCCACTAATGTTTATAAAGCTTTTGAGATACTTATACTGGAGATTTACAACAACATCAGTAGGAAGGCCCTTAATTCTGATTCATACAAGACTGAGCTGTCTGTTAATCGAATAACCCTTGTGAAAAATGAGGCTGACAAGAAAAGTTGGAGTAATCTCTCTTGTTGTTCTAGATAGTTCTTTTTCTTTTCTTTTCTTTTTTTAATTAATTAATTAATTAATTTTTACCCTCTTCTCAAACATTTCTTCGCTTTGCTTTTATAAAGATAAAGTTGGATTTGTATTTGAATACCTACTACTAAATAAATATCATTCATGCATTTTGATACCCATAACTTTACCTCAATGAGTAACTGATTTGATATTCCAAACTACCATGTTCATTAGTTATATGAACATATTGTATAGACTTGCAGAATTTATATTAGTTGTATGTACAATCTTTATGTTATATTATAAGTACATGCTAATTTAGAGCTAATTATTTTACTTACAACATATATATGATATTTAACATGCAACTAATTTAGATCAGACCTCTTGAAAAAACATCAATAACCTTTTTAGTACCAAAAAGCAAAATTAGAAAATATAAAGGTTCATAATGGACATACATTGTGTTCAATATCTAACCATACTTTGAGCGTGTTTGAACTTGCTTTTATCAAAAGTGGTTTTAGATAGAAACATTTTGAAGAATACATACATGATGTGGTTTTCTATTAGCAAGCACAAAACGTGCCTTTTGAGCTTTAAAACCTCTTTTGACAAATCTTTTATGTTTGATCTCAAATTAAGGATATTTGACTTCGTGGCTCCAAAGTATTGTTGGCTTTTTAAAAAATACTTTTAAAAGTATTGTATTAAATAATTATAGAGTATGCAATCTCTATATATATTAATAAGAGATAGACTGAGAAATAATAAATACTAAAATATCTCAATGCTTAATATTATTAATTATTTTAACAGTTCTCTTTAAATTAGAGCATATATGTTCATCGTATCTACCATGGAACAAAATGAGAAACAAATATCTTAGAAACAACTTTACTAAAGAGTTTACAAATTGCTCTTTAGACTTGATGTAAGAGTTTACCTTTTATGACAAACTCTCCAAGAAAATGACATTCAACTTTAATATGTTTTTTTTTCCATCAAATACTAGATTTTAGCTATTCCAGTAACTGATTGTCATAAAACATTACCAATGGTTCTTCAAAGTTAACATGTTGCTCTCTCAAAAGATTTCTAATCATATAATTCACAAGTTGTATGTGTCATCGCTCTATACTCTGCACTAAACCTAACAATCACATTTTATTTTTTGCTCTTCCAAGTGATTAAATTTCTTTCTACACAAATACAATATTCATTAATAGACTTCCTATCACTTTTAGATCCTACCCAATCAGCATCATAGTACTCAACTACATTCATATGAGTTTCTTTCTTATAAAGAATCTCTAAATCAATTGTTTGTTTCAAGTAACTTAATACTCTAATATGCATCTAAATGATACTAAAGTGAACTTTGCATGAATTGAGTCGGTACACTAACTACAAAAGTGATATATATATATAGCCTAGTAATTATAAGATAAATAAGTTTCCTAATCAAACTTTTGTATCTTCTTACATCTTCAAACAGAAGATCTAGCATAATGCCAATCAATAGATCTTGTATATACGTTTGTTGAGACAAAACCACTCCTTGTTCACTTCTAGTCACTTTAATGGCTAAGAAGTACCTCAGTTGACCCAAATATTTTGTTTAAAAATTATGTTTCAAGTGAGTTTTCACTTCTTCAATACTTAATAGATCTCTTTTGATCATAATAATATCATTTACATATACCACAAGTATCATAATACCTCTATTAATATTTTACACAGAATGAACAAAGTGATACTATTTAAAATCTATATCAAGAAAGACATCACTTAATTATTCAAATCATGTTTTAGGAAATTGCTCCATATCATAAATATATTTTCTAAGTCTACATACCATGTATGACTCCCCTGAGCAACAAACTGAGATAATTGCTCCATGTAAACCTACACTTGAAGATCACGGTATAAGAAAGCATTTTTAATATCAAACTGAAACATAGACCAATCAAATTTCATAGCCAAAGAGATTATGATCCTTACAAAGTTTAAAGGACCAATATGTGAAAAGATCTCAAAAATTGAATGCCATAAGTTTGAGTAAACTCTTTTAGTACCACCGGGAAGAAATTTAACAACAAATACCCATCTACATCAAAATTTAACAGCAAATACCCATCTACATCTTACTACTTCCTTACCTGTTTTTTGGTTTTTGTCTCTGTGTGTGGTTGTGTCACCTGTTTTGGCTGGATGGTGCTTGTTGTCATAGGCGTTGGAGCCATACTGATCTAGCTGCTCATTGGATTCGTCGCATTTTCCCAACGTCGCTTACTCATTAGGGTCGTCATAATCTCTCTACGTATCAATCTAACTGTCGTCGTGGGCAGCCGTATTGTTTTTTCTGGCTCGGAGAAAGTTGGAACGTAACAGAGAAAAGAGTCATTCCACAGGAGGGCTACACGAATAGAGAAAATGAATTAGGGTGACAGTTTTGAATATTCTATATATATTTGGTTGGTGTACAAAAAAAGGAAAGAAAAAAATAGATTTGATAGATTTTATGGAAAATCTAGAGATTTAACTAATAATTACATATTGAACGAGTTGACTAACTAGAGCTCAGACCACCTCACAATCTCCGCTAACTGAAGTGTCGACTACTTCCATTAGTATTAAGTTGGGAGGATCCAACTATACCTTGTGGTCCCAAGTGATAGAGATGTATATCTCTAGCAAAGAAAAATTGTGATATATTAATGACGATTTTCCTCAACCTATTGAAACCGACCCCTCATTCAGGAGATTGCGCACTAAAAATGCCATTGTCAAGGGATGGTTAATCAATTTGATGGACCCCTCCTTGATTGCAAATTTTATATGATTCCTAACTACGAAACAGGTTTGGGATTCTTCTGCTACAACCTACTATGATGGGACAGACACGTCTCAAGTGTATGATCTCCGCCGTCGAGTTACTCGTATGAAGCATGTGGGTGGATCCATTTAAAAATACTATAATGACCTTCAAGGGTTATGGCAAGAAATTGATTTTCTTTATCCTAACCCACAGGAGTGTACAAATGACATACAAAAATACAACTACATCATACAGGAAGATCGAGTGTATACCTTCCTCGATGGACTTGATGACAGACTAGATAAAACTCGAAGTGATGTGCTTCAAATCAAACCATTCCCTACGGTGGAACAAGCCTATGGATTCGTCCATAGGGAAGAGGTCAGGCAGACCGTGATGATCACAGGTGCAGATATGACTCCCAAAGTAGTTATGATTTTCAAAGGGATCAAGGGACACCATAATCTGATGCCACCAAAACCAGGAACTCCTTTTTTGGGTAGCAAGAAATCCACGAGAAATCCACCTTTTGTTGACATGAAATGTGGCTATTGTGGAAACTCTAAACACATCCATGAAAACTGCTTCAAATTACATGGATATCCAGAGTGGTGGAATGATCTTCAAGCGTGGAAGAAACGGGAAACCACTGGGAGAGCTGTTGTGGCTACCAATACTACATCACTATCCCTTATTCCTCAAACTGAATCTTCCCAAGATCCAGGTATTTCAAGTAAAGAATTTCAAATCTCTACTCGTAGTGATAATAAGGATTGGATTCTCGACTCTAGAGATACAAATCATATGACATTTGACCCAACAGATCTCTCTAATACAACCCAGTCGAGACAGAGTTGTATGGAAAATGCCAATGGGGTCACTTATCCAGTTACAAGGGCTGGAACAGTGACTTTATCTCCTTCATTATCATTATCTAATACATTATGTGTACCCTCTCTTTGAAACAAACTATTGTCTATAAGTCAAGTCACTTCAGATCTTAACTGTATAGTATTGATGTATTTTACCTTTTATCTTCTACAGAATATTCTCACCAAGGAGATCATTAGGCGTGGTACTAAGAGAGAGGGGTTATACTATGTGGATGACCTCAGTTCAGGAAGAACCAATCACATGCAACACACGGTTAGTAATAAGGAGTGGCAGATTTGGTTGTCATCCTTGATTTGGGCATCCATCATTTGGGTGTTTAAGGCACTTACTACCTAGTCTATTTTTAAATGTAACACACTTATATTTCAAATGTGATACTTTTATCTTAGCAAAAATTCATAAGGTGTCTTATCCTATGAGCATGCATAAAAGTATGAGTCTGTTTGTTTTAGTACATTCTGATGTTTGGGGACCTTCCCCGGTCATCGTTGGTTTGTAATTTTTGTTGATGATTGTACACAAATGACATGGCTTTACCTTCTCAAACATAAAGATGAAGTATTTTTCTACGTTTCACACCATGATTTAGACACAATTTTCTAAAAAAAATCAGATCCTTAGGTCTCATAATGGAGGGGAGTATGTTAATCAATAATTTAGGACATACTTGGACCACCATGGTATTCTCCATGAAACCTCATGCTCACAAACCCCACAACAGAATGGGACTATAGAGAGAAAGAATAGGCATATTTTGGAAATTGCTCGGGCCTTACTAATCAGTGCACATATCCCTAGTAGATATTGGAGTGATGTTGTTACAAAAACTGTGTATCTACTGAATCGCATGCCCATAAAAACCTTAAAATTTCAGACTCCATTAAAGGTGTTATCTCATCATGTTCCCCTGTCTACTATTTTGATGCTTTCGCCCCGAATTTTTGGATGTGTTGTTTTTGTCCACCTCCACAAAAATCAACGAACTAAGTTGGATCCATGTGTTGTTCGATGTGTATTCTTGGGGTATGGAATACAAAAAAGGGCTACCGATGCTACGATCCAATTACTAAAAGAACATATATTACCATGGATGTCATTTTCCTAGAATGTAAATGGTTTTTCCAATCACCAGTATCCAATTACCCTTTTTAGGGGGAGAGTTATGGTGAAGAACGAAATTGGCTTGATGTTGAAATGTTAGACACTAGTAACAATCCGGTATACTCCGATCCATGCCAACAATATGGAGGATCCAGTACCTAGACCCGAACTTGAACTTCTAAGAATCTGAAGTAGTAATTGAATCTCCAGAACATGCAGTGGTTGATGCACCTCTCCACTCTCTCGTTTCCAATGATCCTCCTGCTGAGAATACTCCTGAGGTAAGCTATCCTATCACACCTTTACAAACGAATGCTATAGATACATATGTTGGTTATGTTCTACCTTTCAGACACAATCGAGGCAAACCTCCAAATCGATACTTCCCAGAAAGAGAAGAACGCTAATCCAAGTCTCCAATAGCCAATTATGTATCTACTCAAGGGTTACCAGAACCTATCAGGGAGTTTGCATAAACACTCTCCTCATGTCAAATTCCAAGTAGCGTTGAAGAAGCCTTATCTGATCCAAACTGGGCTCAAGCTATAAAAGAAGAATTTGAGGCATTGTAGAAGAATAACACATGGGTGTTAAGCAAGTTACCTCAAGAGAGTAAGATGGTAGGATGCAAGTGGATTTTCTCCATTAAGTATAAAGAAGATGGGTCAGTTGATCGATACAAGGCGAGGCTAGTAGAAAAAGGGTATACACAGAAACATGGGATAGATTATCAGGAAACCTTATCACCTGTGGCTAAACTAAAAATTGTTAGAGTTTTATTATCTCTTGTAGCAAATTTAGATTGGCCATTACACCAACTTGACGTGAAAAATGCCTTCCTTCATGGTGATCTTGAAGAAGATATTTACATGGTTATCCCACCAGGATATACTGTTACATCAGGAAAAGAAACTACGTGTAGATTACAACGGGCATTATATGGACTAAAACAATCACCTCGAGCATGGTTTGGTAGGTTGAGTTCAGCAATGAGGAAATATGGGTTTTAAAAAAGCAACTCTGATCACACTCTTTTCCTAAAACATCTATTGGGAAAAATAACAGCCCTTATAGTCTATGTAGACGACATGATAAAGAAGAAATCTTTAGGCTTCAAGAACGACTGTCAAATGAGTTTGAAATGAAGAACTTAGGAACATTGAGGTAACAAGATCAAAACAATGCATATTTATTTCCCAAAGAAAATATACTCTAGACCAATTGGCAGAGGCAGCATTACTAGATTGTAAACCTGTCGATATTCCAATGGTCCAAATCATAAACTTGGAGAATACGTGGACCAAGTACCAGTAGATAAACAAAGATATCAACGGTTAGTAGGTAAACTCATATATTTATCTCATACTCGACCTAATATTGCTTATGTTGTGAGTGTTGTGAGTCAGATCATACACTACTCAAGTGAAGACCATATGGATGTTGTCATGCGAATACTTCGTTATTTAAAATCCTCCCCTGGGAAAGGACTTATGTTTTCAAAGAATGGTCAATTGGAAGTCGTTGGATATACAAATTCAGACTGGGTAGGGAATATCAAGGATATGAAATCTACTGCATGGTATTTTACTTTTGTGAGGGCAATCTTGTTACATGGAGGAGCAAGAAACAAAAGGTAGTTGCCTTGTCTAGTGCTGAAGCTGAATTTCGAGGAATGGTCAAGGGAATATGTGAATTCTTTTGGTTGAAAAAACTTATAATTGAGATTGATGTTGCTCCTAACTCTGAAATGAACTTATTTTATGATAACAAGGTAGCCATTGCCATCTCCCACAATCCAATTCAACATGATTGCACGAAGCACGTTGAAGTGGATCAGAACTTTATCAAACAGAATCTTGAAGAAAAAATTATTCAACTTCCATTTGTTAAATCAGAAGATCAATTAGATGATATACTCACAAAATCTATCTGTAAAGAACTTCTACAACTCACTTGACAAGTTGGACATAAGAGACATATATGCACTACCTTGAGGAGGAGTGTTGGCATGTGTTAGTAGTATGACAGACAACAATGCAACAGTGTGACAAATAATACTATTTAATGATAGTCAACAATGTTTAGGTTTTTTTCTTTTTGTTTCTTAGTATACAAATACATCACTCTTGTACAAGAAATATTATAACTAAAAAATATATTTTTGACAAATACCAGGAGGATACCTAGAGGACAAACAGTTCATTGAGAAATCCATACTATGTACTAAATTTGTTTTTTAAAGGATGGAGTTATTGACACATTTTATTTTATTGATTTCGTATTATATTTAATGTAGGTTTAAGAATTGATAAAAGTATTATTAAAATTAATTAATTAAAGGGATATTTATAAATTTAAAATATTGATATTCTTCGATATAATATAAAAGGAATAAAAAATTGCTTTTTTCTAAAATAAAAAAGGCAGAAAGTTAACTACAATTGCTCAGCCAATCAATGGGTAAATCCATATACCACACATGAATCGAATCAACCTGTGCGGCACGAAGGCTACAGAGTACACATGGGAGACAGTCCATTCATGCACGAACAGCTAAATAAAGAAGGTGACGACGAGTGACGGCTTGGTTAGATGTTGGAAAACAAAAAAAAATTAATACAAGAATCATCGTCGAATCGAAATTATTTATTTTTGATTCATTTAAATCATATACGATCCGAATAGATCTAAAGATTTTCAATACAAATCTGATCTAATGATATAATTAATTTGATCTAATTCGAACAGATTAGATAAGTTTAGATTGATATTAAAAAAATTATTAATTATTATCATATATAAAATGCAATATATACAAATTTTAATTTTAAATTAATATTTTTATAATAAATATTATTATTTATAATCACAACTAAAAAATAATAATAATAAGTATGTTTGTACAATTATTAAATTATTATAAATATTTATATTTATATTTAACCTAAAATTATAATATGTATAATATTTAAATATAACATATTATAAAATAAAATATTTATTTATTTATAATTTAATAATAATTCAGTCCAGATCTGATTCAACGGATTATAAAATCTATCAATCTCAAACCGAATTAAATCTGAATAGATTGTATAATTTTCAATCTGAATCTAATCTAACTATAAAATTTATTTCATATTAAATTTTATTTTTATTCTTGTTAAAGACCTATATTTTCAAGGATCATTAAGTGTGCCAAAATATCATATTATCGAGTATTATGATATATAATAAATTTAGTAAAAAGGTAACAATCGCCTATTAATTATAATTAAAGTATATACAAGTTTACTAATTTTAAGCAGGGTATTACAAGTTTAGGGTATTACAAGTTTATTAACTATTGAATAGTGCACCAAAAGTCTAAAACTTAAAAAAAAAAGTTAAAAATAGAGCACCTAAAAACACATATGTGTATCTTTTTGAAGGTCTATATGTTCTCTAAATCAATTGTAACTAAAAAAATAAACTTGGATAAATTTAAACACAAAATTTGATTTAAGAACAAATAATAACTTAAAAAAATACTCACACTTGTGATTACGTACTCTATTTTCAATTGTTTTTGAAATTTTAGATTTCTGATGTACTTTTTGTAAAAAAATAATACAATAACAAACAAGTTAAGAATAAAATTATTTTATTAAAATTATAAATACAAAATTTAAATAACATAAAATTTAAATAGAATAAAAAATTAAAATTAATATTGAGACATGTGTATCACATGGTGTCCTTAAGATAATTTTTTCGCTTACCATAGGTGTTAGAAAACTACGTAAACTTATCTTCGAGAATACAATAATTAAATAATAATAAATTTACACTATAATTTATTATTTCATGAACTTCCAAGTGTGTGAACTCTATTTGAGGAACATAACTCTAGATAAAAAATAAAAATAAAAATAAAAATATTTTTCCTTTCTTCTTTTCCCTTTTTTCTTTTCTGTTCTCTTTCTTCTTTTTCTATTCTTCTTTTCAACAGTTGTTTTTTCCCTTTTTTTCCTTTCTGACATATATTTTAAATCAAATTTTGACACGAAAATAGAGTTTAATGGATTAAAACCTACATAGGATAGGTAGTTGTTACCTTTTGAACCTTCCTATGTGAAAGTATATTTACTTTACTGACTGACTAGTATACGTGATGTCCTTAAATGTTCTATTGTTTATGCAAGTGATGACATACTTCACACAAGAGTCTTTCCTAACATAATTCAGTTATCACTATTATTTTCATTTTGGCCATGAACATATGCCTGAATCTATGAGAATCTCTAAAGAATTGAGCCCTATACAATTCTCTTTTGAAATGGCCCCACTCCTCCCTCACATATGTGATCTCTTATCTTTAAAAGTAATCCACAAAGAATAACATGCATACTTCGCTCGGTATTCTCTTCATAAGAATCATTAAAAGCATTAACATATCATGTATCTTACAAGTATCACTGTTTTTCATCATATGAATGGAATTGAAGGTAAACACCCACAGTGATCTCACTAAGTTTTTACAATTAGGTTGTCCCTTTGAACCTAGATATTGGGATCTTTAATCAAATAGGTTGGGTTTCCTTTATAAATCCTCATTCATTCATGAGCTTCATTCCCATTTCTCTCGATGACTTATCAACTAACTCTAAATTTAACCCTTTAGTTAAGGAATTAACTATGTTATCCTTTGACTTCACATAGTAAATATAAATAACTCCAATTAAGAGTAGTTTTCTAATGGTATTATGTCTACATTGTATATGTCAAGACTTACCATTATATATATTACTCTATGTCCTACCAATAGCAGATTGACTATCACAATTGATGCATATTACAGGTATAGGCCTCACTCACTAATAAATATCTTCTAAAAAATTGCATAGCCAATCAGATTCTTTGCCACATTTATCCAAAGCTATGAACTCAGATTCCATCATGGATCTAGCAACGTACGTCTGTTTAGAGGACTTCCATGAAATAGTTGCACCACCCAATATAATGACATTGACTAGAATGAGACCGCTTGATATCCTTGATATCTTAAATCCTAGAATTACATAAGCAAGCCCTATGTCTTTCATATCAAACCTTGAATTCAACATGGTCTTAGGAGATTTGATCATTTGATTATTACTACCTACAATTAGCATGTCATCAACGTAAAGACACAAGATAACATAACCATCTTATTTTTCCTTAACATATACACATTTGTCACATTCATTGATTTTAAAGCCATTTTTTTCTCATGACATTATCAAACTTTTCATGCCACTATTTTGGTGCTTATTTTAAGCCATATAAAGACTTCACTAATTTACATTCCTTTCCTTTTTCCCTAGACATGAAAAACCCTTGGGTTGGTCCATAAAGATTTCTTCATCTAACTCTCCATTTAAAAAGGCTATATTTACATTCATTTTATGTATTTCCAGATTTCACAGAGCAGCGATATCAATTATCATCCTTATGGATGTTATTCTCATCATAAGAGAATAAGTATCAAAGTAATTAAGGTCATGTCATTGTTTATATCCCTTAATTATAAGCTTGGCCTTGTATTTATCAATTGATCCATCTGATTTACATTTTCTTGTGAAAATACACTTCGACCCTAGTGTTTTACTACTTGGAGGTAAATCAACTAGATCCTAAGTGTCATTTTACATAATGGACTCAATTTTACTATTAATGGCTTCTTCCATTGAGGAATTCTAGAAGAATTTAGAGCCTCTTCAAAGGTTTGAAGTTCACTTTCTAGCACATAGGTAAAAAAATCTGGACCATAGGACGTTTTTGTTGTAACCGTCTTGCTACGTCTGAGTTCAACCTCAATATTATCCTTAACCTATTGTTCATGTTCTTTATTTTGACTATCTTCATTCACATTCTCATATGTTCATTTAGACAAACTTAATTCTCCTTGAGATTTACCTGAAAATACATGTTTAAAGAATGATAAATTTTTTGATTCCATTATCGTGTTCTTGTATATTTTTGGGATATTTGACTCATGCATAAGAAACCAAAAAGCACTACTATTATGTGCATATCGAATAAATATGGAATCTATCATTTTTGGATATATCTTCACCTTCTTAGGTATAGGTACAGATACTTTAGCAAGACACCTTCACACTCGTAAATATTTATAGGAAAGTATCATTCCTTTAAATAATTCATACAGTGTCTTATGTGTTTTTTTGTACCTTATTTAAAAGGTAGTTAGCTGATAAAATAGCTTCCCTCACAAATTCTATGGCAACCTAGATTTTAATAGCATTGCATTCACCATTTTTTTCAATGTACGATTCTTACATTCAGTAACTCCATTTTACTAAAGTGAATAAGGCACTGTGGTTTCATAGATAACTCTGTATTATGCACAGAATTCACCAAATGGTGCTTCATATTCACTATTATGATCATTGAGCAGTATCTTAATCTTCTTATTGAGTTGATTCTTAACTTCTATTTTATAAAGAATAAATTTCTCCATAGCTTCATCTTTGCTTTTAAGTAAATACATATAGCAATATTTCATGCTATAATAAACAAAAATAAAACAATACTTATTGTTACCCCTAGTTTGAAGATATTTCAAATCATATAGGTTACTATGGATTAATTCAAGGAGTTCAGTGTTCCTTTCAATCGAATAAAACAATGACCTAGTCATTTTTGCATCAACACAAGTCTCACACATATACTTTGAATCTATTTGGAATGCGAGTATGTATTCCATGTTAATTTGTCTACGCAATGTATCGTAATTAACATGACCTAGTTTACCATGCCATAAAGTTGGAAGACTCAAGAAAATAAGTAGAAGAATTAATCTTATTAATATTATTAGTTTTTATAGTCATTACATTGAGCGTAAATAACCCATCAGATACATATCTCTTTCCCATAAACATCTTATTTTTTTATCATGATAATCTTATCAGATTCAAACACTATTAGAATGCCATGCTTGTTTAATAATGAGACAAAAATAAGATTCTTATTGATGTTTGGCATATAGAGTACATTTTTACGGATGTAGGTAGTGCGTTTGTAAATGGGTCAGCAAACATTAGAGTGGACTAGCTTGAACGTTAAAGTGGACTAACTCTAGTAGTTGAGTGACCCTTTGTACCTTTGTAGAGAAGGACCTTTCAGTCATTTTGCCTTCTAGACAAGATTCACACACTATAAGTGTGCCAACACTTAGCTCACTTAAAGTACCATTATTTACCAATCTTTGAATTCTATCAAACATAATGTGACAAAGTCTTAAGTGTCACAAACAAGTTTCATTTTTAGGAGAAGGTCTTTTCATTTTAGGTTTAGGCGTTTCAACACTAAACATTTATGTATTAAGCATTGAGTTCAATCTTGGGGTTAGCACATAAGGGACATTTTCTAAAAATACAATACAAACATTAATTCAATTTCTTATAATAGTATACTATTATTACTAAATGAAACTTTATAAAAATGTTCACACAACCTTGAAACTGAAACTAAATTTCTAGTAAACCTAATAATAAAATAAACAATATCTAATATTAAAATATTTATTATTCTTGAACTGAAGATACATTTCTCCCATTACTTTAGCTAAAATAGTGTCATTATTCCACACATGCATGGTAAAGTGTGGATCCTTCAGTTCAACAAGAAAATTAATCAACTATATAAAAGTATAAACATGGTTAAAAGCCTCTGAATCAACTATCCAAAGGAACGAATCATATTTAGTTAAATAAGATTCAAGAACAAGCACATCATGTTTAATTTTTTCTTTATTCTTGTCTTTGACCACAACTAGGTAGCAAAGGCAATTCCTCCTCTGATGTCCAAGTTTATTCAATGGAAACAATTTTCCTTTACTCCTTCATTGTTCTTCTTGCCTTTACTATAACGTTTTGAATTTTTAGCTTGCTTTTGGTGCCTTATCTTTTCCTTTGTTGATCCTATTTACTTCTTACTAGTGGATGGTTGAGTCATAACAACATTTGTTTTACCACTGACCTCTTTACTGTCCATTACAAACTCATAAGTAGTGAGCTCACACATCAACTAAGTCAGGCTTACCTCAGTTTTTTCATTAATAACTCCATGAAAAATATAATTATTATATCATTTTAATGCTTAATATTTACATTTTTAATTAATTAAATTGTCTTTTTGGGTTTAAAAATAATATTTTAGACAATAATTTAATTTTTAAGAATTTTTTAAAAATATTTTAAAGCATATGGATGTATATAGAATCTTTCCGAGATGTCCTTAAAATATTATAAAAATCCAATGGGAGAGCTCCACGTGGCAACACATAAACATTTATGAGCCACGTCTCGTACAGGTGTCATCTGCCATGTTACTAGCAAGAATACATTCATCCAATCTTTGAGAACTATTTCATTCACATGTCAACCAACCATGTCTTTCTTAGATGCCACATGTCAAAAATGTAATGCCTACACCTTTCTAACGTGCCACGTGTCTCCATCACATTCGTCAGCCTGTTTTTCATGCCATATGTCATCCATCCATTGGTCAAATTTGTTTTTAATCCTTTTTTCATCTCATCCTTTGATATGAAGTTGATCAAACGGTCCAAGTTTTATTTCAGCCATTTTTCAAGGGTTTAACCCCAAAACCCCCTAAAGGACCCAAAAATATAGTAGTTTTGGAACGTCATTTTTGAGCATGGAAAGAAGGGTTTAACGTTCTTGGAGCAAAAAGAAGCAAATTTGGAACATTTTTAAACAGATTCTTCACAAGGATTTCACCATTCATCTATACTAAAGGTAATCCTTATGTTTGTTGTAATTTTTTCCCTTGTTATTATTGTTTTAAAAATGAGTATTATGAAGTAAATATTTTATTCTAGGGATTTGATTGAACCTATAATTAACTAATTTTTATTTAATGTTATTTAAATATTTGAATTATTCAATTTGATGTGCTTAATGCTCCTATGCCATTTAATTAGGTAAATTATTAATTTTATATAAAATTGAAATATTGGTATGAAATGATGGATATGTATTTAGTTGATATTAATATAATGTGTCAATGAATTTTTCATTATTATTTGTGTAATCCTAATTGAGTCTTTTATGCTTAATTAACCCTTGTATGTTTAAGATGGCCTTAGAAATGAGGGCTAGGTATATTTAGATTAAGATTGTTATGTGATAACTATATATTATACAGTTATTTTGTCCATTTTATTAATTATAATTGTTATGTTCTTGATATTTTTAGTTAATTTAAAATTAATATTTACTATAAGTTTTTTGAGGGAATATATTTTTAAGAAAATTCAAGAATTTGAATCGAAAATGGACTTAATTGTAGATAATAAATGTCTAAAAATATAATTTAAATTAAAAAAGTGTTTAATTGCAATTAAAAAAAGTATAAAATATAATTTGAATTAGAAAAGGACTTAATTTCAATTAACAAAAGTTTTAAAGTTAATTTAAATTAAATTGAAGGGCTAAAATGCAATTAAAGAATATTTATTTGTTTCTGCGTAGGAAGAGGACCACACGCGCCACACACCATTAAATCTTCCAATCAACGGACATGATAAGACGTGTGGAACCAAACGCGACAAACTCGAGTGGACCTAGTTTTTCAGGATCGCACACTGCTCGGTGTGTCGAGTGGGGCCCATCTACCGCACAACACGGCGTGTAGGGTAGGACCCATGTGTCCCATGCGATGCGGTCAAGATAAACATCATGCACCTGGACATGACAAGTAATCTGACCTTGCCACGTGTCTAAATATTATTTAAGCAACTCAGAAGCCGACATGTGGCTTGTGTTGGTTAAAATAAAAACACCGAAGTGGTGCACGTTTGCAATAGCTTCTGTGTCGCCACGTGTCTTCGAAAAGCAATGATCTCGTGCATCGCAACCATGTGCAAGCTTTTCCTCCTACTAATTAAAGGCTGACACGTGTCCCATTATTTCTTGTAGCTAATTAGATGCTTACACGTGGCATGCATGAATTGAAACGAAAACGCAAAGTCGACGCCCTTTTTCAGTTGTTTTGTATTTCTTACACACGTGTCTTAAATTATTATTTTTGATGTCCCTCACTATTTCACGCGTGATTGTAAGAAAAATATTTTTTGATGTATTTTTTTAGAGTGCTGGAGCTATAAATAGGGCATTTAATGCGAGAAAGAGGGGGTTTGGTTGGAGAGTTTTAGAGTTCTGGACAGTGGTACACGCAGAAGCCACTTTTGGATTCTGTTGTGTTCCGCGTGTGCCAAAAATTTAAGAGGAGAAATGTTTTAATTTTATTTGTGTTCTTTAACTGATATTCCTTAAATTCTGTAATTTTAATTTTTGTTATGAAATAATTTAATTTTTTTAGGGTTGCGTTTTAGCTAAATTTATGAAGCTTGAATAAATTATTTTTGAAAGATTTATAAGATGTTTAATTTGTTTATTCTATTTGTTCTTAATGCTTTTGATTATTGAAAAATTTATGAATTGATCTATGGCACTTAAATAAACTTGGAAGAGACATTTTTGTGTATATTGCTCATGGATAGAATAATATGTATATATAAGGGATAGGAATATACCTTTATTTTACGTGTGGCTATTTGAGAACTTTGAACGTAATGAATCTTGGTGAATTTAATTCTCATAGGAATATAGTGAATTATTTTAGTGAGGTGTGTCTATATGGAGCTCAGAAGAGAAGTATGGATAAAATTACAAATTTTTGGTTGACAAAATATATTTACAAAAAATATAAATCAAGAAGGAATAATATAATTCGAGTGGATTAATTTGGTGAAAATTGCAATCCTAGATTTTTCTATTTATTGTTTACAAAAATCATTTTAGTTAAATATCATCAAACTTTTCAAATGTTTGAATAAAATCAGAGTGAAACAATTTTAGTACTAAACAAACTGTAGTAACAAATCTCCGTGAGAACGATAATTTACTTATCAAATTTTATTACTTGTGACAGTGTATACTTGCACGTTTTTATGTTCTCCTAAAAGAGACAAAATTATGTAATAGACATATGGGTAGTAATTAAGGAAGTATGACTTGGTTAATAATCTAGTCATTTATTTAATGTTAATTAATATAGAAAATTGTGGGATTAGGATCGGAAATTGAATCCCTAAGTTTGTTTAATTTGTGTAATGAATTTATTTTTATTTCTTTAATTATTTTAATTTGTTATTCATTTTTCGATAGTTCAAATAGAAAGGAAAAATACATATTTCAATACTTAGTTCTTGTACACACTTTGACAAGTTACTTGTAGATACGACAACTCCAATTTTAAAAACATTTATTATTTATATGCGACTCATGTACTTGTGGATTTTTAATATTCATAAAGTAGTTACTTTTAAACCGTAGGAAACTAGGGGACAAGGCCTCTAGATCATTCCTTCATGAGTTGTCTCATCAATAACCCTCTTCCCCTACCCCCAACTGACTTCCACATCATTTTAAGTACATACTGGGGAAATGAGGTGCCTTTTTCATATGAGGCTTGTTTTACTTCCTTTCGTGTCAAGTTAATGGTTGTTTCACAACCTCTAATTTAAGGGATGCTATAATAATACGTAGATATGTAAGCTCATATAGCTTTTTCTGTATAGATCCTTTTAGAGCAAATTGAAAAGGTCACACATTGATTAGAAATGAAGGCATGTGTTGTATTTTGGGCTATAAATAAAACCCCTCTTACATTTCTAAAACATTCCAAATTTGTAAATCTTCCTCTCTTTTGTAAGGGTAATTAATTAGCTCAATTTTTCCCAATTAGGTGTAATTTTGGAGTTCATTCATTTGGAGATAGTGAAAGTAGTCAACGATGTCCAAGGATATAGGTAACATTTATACCAAACCTCGTTAAATTTATGGTGTTTTTATATATTTTCTTTAATATTTTTTCTTTAATAGCTTCTTTAGTTTCTTTTAATATTATATTTCCAATAGCATTATTTTGTAACACTAGTTTGAGTTCTATTCATTTAAATCATAAGTGAATAGTAACTAATTAGAATAGGAAAATATACTCGACTTTTCCAACAATTGATATCAGAGCTAAAGGTTTCTACCTAGGAATTTGTTTGTATTCCATTTGTTTGCTATTTGAATATAGTTACTAGTTGTTGTAATCTGAAGAAATGACGGAAGAAAAGTCTCCCTCAAAAAATGGCTAACCATCCACGTCAAGCAAAACAATGGTGATGAATGCAAGGTTCGAGGTGGATAAGTTTGATGGAACCGATCATTTTGACATATGAAAAGGAAACGTTCTATATGCTCTATTTCAATAAGGTCTAGACATCGCCATTAAAGAAGAGAAACCAGATGAAGTAGATGAAGTCGAGTGGAAAAATATCAATTGATTAGCATATGGTACAATCCGTTCGTGTCTCTTCTCAAGAGAACAAAAGTACACATTCATGAAGGAAACATCCACAAGTAAGTCGTGGAAAGTTTTGGAGACAAGTTCATGAAGAAGAGCAGACAGAATCGGCCTTATTTAAAAATAAGTTATTCCATTTTGAATACATTCCATGTACCATAATGAACGACCACATTACTGATTTTAATTTATTAGTAGCAGATTTGTAAATATGGATGAAACTTTTAAAGATGAAAATTTAACCTTGATGTTGTTAGCCTCCTTTTTTGATGAGTTTGATCACCTTATTATGAGCTTACTTATTGAGAAGGATAAAGTGTCTTTTTAGGAAGTTTGCACTCTTTGTATAGTTATAAAATTACAAAAAAAGATTAAAAAAGAAAGAAAGAAAGAATGAAGTAGTAGAGGCACTGTCTATAAGAAATCATTCGCAAACTTAACAAAAAGGAAAGAAAGATAGGTCCCATTCAAAAGGAAGGCTTGGTAAAGATGAATGTGCCTTTTTTCATGAAAAAAGGCCATTGGGAGAAAAACTGTTCGAAGCTATAAAGAAAGGCAAATCTGTGTAGTTTGATGCATGTGTAGCTGAAAGTAATTTAAATTCAGATTTTGCATTGGTTGGTTTGTCAACAAAATCCCATCTTAGTGATTGGATTTTTGATTCAGTATATACCTTACATATGTCTCCTAATAAGGAGTGGTTCTTTAACTTTGAAGAACTAGATAGTGGAGTTGTTTTCATGGATAATGATTGTCCATGCAAAGTTTTAAGGATCGGTACAATTCGTTTGAAGAGTCAAGATGGTTCAACCAAAATCTTGAAAGATATTCATTATGTCATAGATATGAAGAAGAATCTCATTGCTGTGAGAGTCATAGAATCAAAATACTTCATTGTAACCATGCAAAATAGGGCATTGAAGGTTACTTCTAGAGCACTTGTGGCAATGAAAGGTGTTTGGAAGAATAACTTGTACTACTACCTTGGTAGTATGGTTATTGGGACAACATCAGCAGCAGTTTCGAAGGAAGAAAAAAATTCAAAAACTACGAAATTATAGCAAATGTGTTTGGGACATTCTGGTCAAATATTTTTACAAATTCTTGTAAAGAAATGCCTGTTAAAAGATGTGAGAACGGGTAAGCTAGAATATTGTGAGCATTGTGTATTGGGGAAGTAAAAAAGATTAGGCTTTGACATTGTACTCCATAATACAAAAGGAATTTTGAATTACATCCACACTGATGTATATGGGCCAATAAGAACTCCATCCATGAATGGAAAACATTATTATGTCACTTTCATTGATGACTTCTCTAAAAGAGTTTAGGTGTATCTCATGAAGAAGAAGGATGAAGTGTTAGGAATTTTTCTCAAGTGGAAGAAAATGATCAAGACTCAGACTAGTAGAAAGATCAAGCGTCTGAGGTTTGATAATGGTACTGAGTACATAAACAATCTATTTATGAAATTTTGTGAACGAGAACGGATAGTATGTCATTTCACTATTTGAAAAACACTACAACAGAACGTAGTTGTAGAACGTATGAACCAGACTTTACTGGAGAAGGTTTGGTGTATGTTGTCAAATGTTGGGTTATGCAAGCAGTGTTAGGCGGAGACTGTATGTATGTCATCTTGTCAACTGTCTACCATCGTCTACTCTTGAAAGCAAAATGCCTATGGAGGTATGGTCTGGAAAACTTGCTAGAGATTACAATTTCTTACATATGTTTGGTTGTATTTCATACTACCATGTAAAGGAATCAAAGTTGGATCTAAGAGCCAAGAAAGCTATTTTTTGGGGATTCCTTCTGGTTCTAAGGGATATCGACTATGGTGCCTTGAAACGAAAACTATAATCTTCAATAGAGATGTTACCTTTGATGAATCTGGAGCAGTAGGTGGAGAAAACTCCCAAGTAGGTATAATTTGAAAGCAAAATTATTAATCCAATTGGTGAAGATAAGACAGAAGTTGATCATCCATTGGTAGAAGATGAATCAGATGAAGAAGATGTTTTACCGAAGAACCTCCACCGCAACAAGAAGAAACTACAGTTGATAGGCCATGATGACAGAGTGGCAAGATGGCCAATGCACTTTTAGTTATGCATAATAATGTTCCTTCTGTATATAAAGAAGCAATCAGAAGCCCTGAAGTTGAAAGATGGAAGGAAGCCATAGATGAAGAACTTATATCCCTACAGAAGAATAAGACATGGAAGTTAACACAACTATCTACGGGAAAGGAGACAATTGGCTACAAATGGGTGTATACAAATAAAGAAGGATATCCTAACAAAGATGATGTTCGCTACAAGGCAATGTTGGTGGCTAAGGGCTACGCTCAGAAGGAGGGAATCGATTATAATGAGGTATTTTCTCCAGTTGTAAAACATTCTTTCATTAGAATTTTTTTGGCCATGGTAACACATTTGGATTTGGAACTAGTTCAACTTGATGTGAAAGCCATGTTTCTACACGGTGAGTTGGAAGAGGAAATCTATATGTCTCATCCAGAAGGGTTTAATGTTGTTAGTAAAGAGAATTGGGTTTGCAAGTTGAAAAAATCATTGTATGGATTGAAGAAATCTCCAAGGTAATGGTACAAATGATTTGATCAGTTTATGTTGCAGCATAAGTATACTAAAAGTACATGTGATTATTGTGTGTATTTTTGCAAGCTATAAGATGAGTCTTTCATCTATATCCTATTGTACGTCGATGATATGTTAATTGCATCAAAGAGCCAAGTAGAAATTAAGAAGTTGAAGGCTCAACAAAATTAAGAGTTCAAGATAAAATATGTGGAAGAAGCCAAGAAGATTCTCGGCATGGAGATAAGTAAAGACAGAAAGAAGGGGAAGCTTAGTTTGAGCCAAATTCAATATTTGAATAAGGTACCACAACGTTTTGGTATGAATGAAAAGACAAAACTTGTAAGTACTCTGCTTGTTCCTCATTTTAAGCTTAGTGCTCAATTATCTCCTAAGAATTATACAGAACGAGAATACATGGAAAAGGTGCAGTATGAAAATGCAGTAGGTATCTTAATGTATACAATGGTGTGTACGAGACTTGACATTTCACATACGGTTAGTGTTATAAGAAGGTACATGCATGATCCTAGTAAAGGACATTGGTTGGTTGTGAAATGGATTCTATGGTATATTTTAAATACTTTAGATGTTGGTTTAGTATTTCAGTAGGATAATATTATTGGTCAATTTGCAATTTGATATTGTGATTTTAACAATGCAGAAGATTTAGATAAGTGTCAGTCAACTATTGGTTATGTGTTTACTCTTGCTAAAGCACCAGTCAATTAGAAGTCTACCTTGTAGTCCACAGGTGTTTTGTCTACTATAGAGGTAGAGTATATGGGAGTTATAGAGGCTATAAAGGAAGCTATTTGGTTACGAGGTTTACTTCAAGACTTGGGAGTTGGTCAAAAACATATTAAGGTATTTTGTGACAATCAAAGTGCTATTCATTGATATTTGTTACCATTTCATTTGAGAGATTATTGAAAAAGGTGGAGTATTAGTTCATAATATCAATACTATATAGAATCCCACAGATATGATGACCAAGGTGGTAATAGAAATCAATTTCAAACATTGTATGGACTTGATTAACATTCTGCAAATTTGAATTGGCAATGGCATCACTGATCTAGAGATTGAAGAAATCATTTAAGAATTACTAAGTCGCTACGGTGGATATTTTTTGTATAGCTCCTTAATGACCGAATTGAAAAAGTCTCACATTGATTAGGAATGAAGATAGGTGTTATATTTTGGACTATAAATAAAGCTCCTTCGTCTACTTCTAAAACATCCCAAAAATTGTAAATCTTTCTTTTTTGTAAGGTAATTGATTAGCTCAATTTTTTCAAATTAATTTTAAATTTAGAGTCCATCTATTTAGAGATAATGAAAGTGGTCAACGACACATGAGAACATAGGTAATATTTATACCAAATCTCGTTAAATATTTTGGTATTTTTATTTATCCATTTTAGTTTTTTTATCATTATTTTGTCGTGCTTATTTGAGTTCTAATAATTTAAATCATAAGTAAATAGTAAATACTTAAAATAAAGAAAATATAACCAATTTTTCCAACATTTTTGCAATGTTTGTTATGTTTATCAGTTTTTATTATGCCTACTCTATAGGTGCCTCGTGGCAACCCATGTGCTACTTGTGCTTAGCATGAATCACCAGACAATACTATAAATACAATTTAATAGTTTCAACTGATAAGGATTAATACATAAGCATTTAATTTTCTCTTCTTCTACATTTCTTACTACATTCCACCTCCAATTAACTTTAACTCGTTAAAAAAATTGATAAAATTGTTGTGATCTTTATATATAGTCTTTGTTATATAGCTCCTTAGTGAGAAAATTAGAAAAGTCACACATTAGTTAGGAATGAAGATGGTGTTGGATACGAGGCTATAAATAAAGCCCTCCTTCACCATTTATAAAACATCCCAAAATTTGTAAATCTATCTCTCTTTTGTAAGTGTAATTGATTAGCTCAATTTTTCCCAATTAGTTGTAATTTGGAGTTCATCGATTTGGAGATAGTAGAAGTGGTCAACGACGCCCGAGAACCTAGGTAACATTTATACCAAACCTCGTTAAATTTTTGGTGATATTATTTTTTTACTTTAATATTTTTGTTTCAATATCTGCTTTAGTTTATTTTAGCATTATATGCTAATAACATTATTTTTTCGGGTTAGTTTGAATTCTATTCATTTAAATCATAAGTGAATAGTAACTAAGAATAGGGAAAATATACCTGATTTGATCAGTTTAAATGAATAGGATAATATTATTGGTCAATTTGCAGTTGAATATTGTGATTCTGACTATGCAGGAGATTTAGATAAGCATCGATCAACTACTGGTTATGTGTTTACTCTTGCTAAAGCACCAGTTAGTTAGAAGTCTACCTAGTAGTCCACAGGTGCTTTGTCTACTACAGAGATAGAGTATATGACAATTATAGAGGATGTAAAGGAAGTTATTTGGTTACGAGGTTTACTTGAACACTTGAGAGTTGGTCAAAAATATATTAAGGTGTTTTGTGACAGTCAAAGTGTTATTCATTTACCATGCATGTATAAAACACATTGATATTTGTTACCATTTCATATGAGAGATTATTGAAGAAGGTGAAGTATTAGTTCAGAATATCAATACTATAGAGAATCTCGCAGATATGATGACCAATGTGGTAATGGAAATCAAGTTCAAATATTGTCTGGACTTGATTAACATCCTACAAATTTGAATTGGCAATGGCGTCACTCATCTAGATATTGAAGAAATCATTTAAGAATTACTAAGTTGCTGAAATGGAGATTTGTTGTATAGCTCCTTAATGACCAAATTGAAAAGGTCCTACATTGATTAGGAATGAAGGTAGGTGTTGTATTTTGGACTATAAATAAAGCCCCTTCCTCCACTTCTAAAAAATCTCAAAATTTATAAATTTTATTCTCTTTTGTAAGGGTAATTGATTAGCTTAATTTTGCCCAATTAGTTGTAATTTTGGAGTTCATCTATTTGAAGATAATGGAAGTGGTCAATGACACCCGAAGATAGGTAACATTTATATCAAATCCCGTTAAATTTTTGGTATTTTTATTTATCTGTTTTAGTTTCTTTTATTATTATTTTATCGAGTTTGTTTGAATTCTAATTATTTAAATAATAAATACTTAAAAAAATAACCAATTTTTCCACAGCTTTGTAATATTTGTTATGCTTGCCATTGAACACTTTTTATTATGCCTACTCTATAGGTGCCTCGTGGCAACCCATTTGATGCTTGTGCTTAGCATTAGAGATGAGCAAAAAAATTGCGGGTTCGGTTATCTGTGGATAACCGCACCGATAGTTTAGTTTTTAACCGTGTAATTTCGGGGACGGGTTCGATTTCGCGTAAAAACCGAACATAAATGAGCGGGTACGGTTCAGTTACGGTTATACTCAAAACCGTACCCGCTCATACCCAAAATTAATTATATTTATTTAAATAAATTATATATTAATTATAATTTATTTATTTTTAACCTAATATATAAACCTAATTTATGTCCAATTGCCCATCATATTCCCTACTCTCTCAAGTCTCAATGCCTCCTTTTTTTCTTAATCTCTCATTTTTCTTCCATCTGCAGATCAGCTCAATTCTCTCACAGTGTTACGTCGTCGCCAGCCGCAGTCGCTAGTCGTTGTATCTGCTCTAGTCGCTAGTCACTGCATCTTCTCCAGTCACCATTCGCTACGTCTTCGCCAGTCGTCAGTCGTCACCAGTCTATTCACAGCGCCGCGTCGTGGAGAAGACGAGAAAGGTAACATAGATAATAAAAACATTGTGTATGGATAATAAACTTGTATTATGATTTATGTAATGTTAAAAATGAGTTATAAAAGATTTATAAAATTCTCAATTGATTTGGGAGTTTATGTCTTTTCCTTAAAGTTTTATTATAGAGTTCCAAGAGTATGGGATGATTACATGAAATAATAGGAGATGAAATTGTTAGAATGTTAGTCTACTACTTACCAATAAATTATTTCAAGACCATCAACATTTATGTTGTTGAGAGAAAAAGATTATTGATGAACTTGGGTGAAATGAGTGTGCATAGAAAATGTGTAAAAGTGAAATGATGTGTACTGTGTAAACTATGAACTAATGTGTAATTGTGTAAAAGTGTACATGTTATGTGTGTGGACAAAAAATATGTGTTGGTAGCTGTGGCAGTGCGTGTGCAATGTGTGTTGTGAAAGTGTATGTGTTGTGTGCTCACAGAAAGTGTGTAAAAGTGTAGTGACATGTGTTGTGTAAATTGTGAACCAATGTGTAAAAGTGTGTGCTGGTAGGTGTGACAATGCGTGTGTAATATGTGTAATGTGGAAGGCAATGTGTGTTGTGGAAGTGTATGTGTTGTGTGCTCACAGAAAATGTGTAAAAGTGTAGTGACATGTGTTGTGTAAATTGTGTGTGCTATTTAGTGTGCTAAAACTGTGTGTGCTGGTAGGTGTGACAATGCGTGTGTAATATGTGTGATGTGGAAGTGTGTGTACTTTGTGTGCACAAAAAGTGTATAAAAGTGCTATTGTTATGGTGGAAGCCTAGAAGGCTTTGCGGAACATGTAAAAAACTATGTTTTTTTCATTTCAGTATTGTTTCTGAAACATGAACATCTATTTGTAGATGTTGAAATATGATTAACTTATATCTGATTGCTGAAGTAATTATTGATATTACTTTTCCATTGATAATCACTTTACTGATATATTCCTTTATATATTATGCACCATCATGTATTTTAGAATTTGAGCTTGTTCGGTAGCTTTACTCGTTGCATGGTAACATTCTCTTTCTTCTGTAGGTTCAAAACTTGGTTCATCTATTTTCATGGAGTACTTATTTTATAGAATGTATATTTTACAAAACAGAACTTATGACTTCTCACATAAAACATGAAAAAACTGTAATTTACAGTTAGTTGTGTATCATCATAGTAATGAAAGTTTTAGGCTTTTAGCTTTAAACATCTCCACATATGTCGTATAGTCATGCTTCTTATGATTTGATTTGGTAATGATTATGATCCAATCATGCAGCCACGTACCAGGATAAGGATCACTGGCATTAGAGGTTATCATATCAAGACTATCCAGAGACTTTAAATATCATGACAAGTGAATATGTTGAAAAGGTAACGTGAAATAATAGAAAGTATAAGTATATATTTTTTATATATGAATTTAAATTTTGAAAGTTATTTTTTTAGAATTTTTCACCACAATCATCTCAAGGAGTAAATGACATTCAACTTAATATGGAGGTAACAAGTGGTGGAACTTCAAGTGTCGATCAACATACAAATGTTCCTCTCCTTACATCAACATCTTCAACTGAAAATACACAAAGGCAACCATCAAATGAATGCATGATATGGCTAGAGATATCTTGGCTATTTCGGTCACCACAGTTGCTTCAGAATCTACATTTAGTACAAGTGGTAGAATAGTGAGCAAACATCATAGTAGACTCAAACAAAACACATTGGAAGTTTTGATGTGTACTCAAGATTGGTTATGGGGCTAATATTCATAAACAAGGTATAAGTTTATATATTTAATACTTGTACATATTATATTTTATTAACACTTGTTTCATGTATTATATATTAATTATTTAATTATGTATTCAAATATTTTATAATTTATTCAGATATGTTATCTCCTGGTTCATCCGTTTCCACTATTAATATTGCAGAAGATGATGTTAAGGTAAAAAATTTACATTATTGATTAATCAATTTATTATTTTGGTTTATAAAAGTGATTTTATATGTTTGATTTTTGCAGGAAACGCGTATAGTTGATGAATAATTAAAAGAAAGAATTTTTGATTTATTGTAATTGAAGTTTTCTTAAATTTATTTAATTAGATTTTAATATTTGTATTAGTTTATAATATTTTATTTATATCTTGTGTTTCTTGTTGATATGTATTTAATCTTATCTAGATTCATAGAAATATATACTATTAAATGTTAAACTTTTTATCATAAACTAAAATAACAAATTGAGATAACAAATTTAATATCAAATATTTGTTTTAGGTGGATTGCATTGCTAAAAGGAACTCAATTGAATAGGATTTTGAAAAACGATTTTTTTTTTTGTTTTTTTTTCAATAACTATTCCGAATTGTTAACCGCGGATAAAAAACTGTCATCGAACTGCAACGATTTTCGGACGGTTTCGAGGACAGATTTTATAATTCGGTTTAGGGATGGTTATATTCAAATCTATCCCCATCCGTCCCCGTACCCATCCCTACTTAGCATGAATCACCGGTAGGAATGGGCACGGGGACGGGCGGGGACGGTTTTTGATATAACCGTCCCCGAACCGAATTATAAAACCTATAACCGAAACCGCCCGAAAACCGTTACTGTTCGGGGACGGTTTTTTACCCGCGGGTAACGGTTCGGGACGGTTATGAAAAAAACCCTGAAAAAAAACCGAAATATATATATAATTTAATTTATTAAATATATATAATTAATTTTTTATTTATAATTTAATATATAATTTAATTAATTAAATATAATTAATTTCGAGTACGGGCGGGTACGGTTTTTAGTATAACCGTAACCGAACCGTAACCGTTGTTTCATATTCGGTTTTTACCCGAAACCGTCCCCGTCCCCAAATTTTACCGGTTAAAAAACGAACCGCCGGTTTGGATAATCGCGGATAACCGAACCCGCGGCTTTTTTGCCCATCCCTAATCACCGGCCAATACTATAAATACAATGTAATAGTTTCAATTGATAAGGATTAATACAGAAGCATTTAAGTCTATCTTCTTCTACATTTCTTACTACACTCCACCTCCAACTTTAACACATTAAATTTTTTGATAAAATTGTTGTGATCTTTAGTCTTTTACATGTCCAGGAAGTGTTCATGCACTTAAGCATTTCGGCTACATTAACATATTAGGGGATGTGGATAGCCTTCAATGGAAGATTTTTAATTAAGAATCAAGTGAGAAACAATGGAGGTGATCGAGTAAAGAGAGGTCGAGGAGAGGATGTGTGTGACGTGTGACTTTTAATGGTGTATTTTGGCGCTAAAATATGTTTCCAGTTTGGTCTAATGCCGCCAAAAATAAAATGGTGAATAACTCGACTGAGTTAAACTCTATTAAGTTTACAATGTAAACTTCTTAGCTGATTGGGATATCGAATATTAGAAATGAGTTTAACATTTGAGTTTTTTTTTTTTAAAATTCAATTAGTTAATAAGAAATGTTTTTTTTTTCTGATAATTGACGTTTAAAATTTGAAAATCTGGCAAAATAAAGTAAGTCAACAATTAACACAGGGATTACAGTGATATTTTTATGAAAATTATTATATAACTTCATTTAAAAACTACTGATATTAAACGTTCCCTCTTAAACTATAGAACTCCTAATGCCATTAAAAAAAATTGTTATTGTTAATAATTAATATAATCTTACAACTAACAAATCTAAAAGTTTCCCTCTTAAATAGGTGTGATAAGAGGACAGCTTATAAAAGTTAAAAGGTAACAAGTTCAATGGCATGCCCTCCTTTATAAATAGTTTTGTATCAGCCACGTCATCTTCATAATTTAAAAAAAAATTATTTTATTTATATTAAAATGAATTTTTTTAGATAATTTGGTGAATTTGAGGGGATAAAATTAATTTAATTTAAATTCATTTAATCTTAGTTAATTTAAATTAATAAAAATGAATTCAAATTCAAAACAAACACAAATGAAATGTTTTAAATTAATCATATTAGGTTTTTTAGTTAATTGAATTATTATTTTTTATAAATAAAAAAATATGTTTAATGACTAAAATTCATTAACTCAAACAACATTATATAAAATATTAAAAATAAAAAAAAATAATATTACAACATCTAATATAATATTATATAAATAATAACTTAACATTGAATAAACAACTTATATATATAATAAAATTCAAGAAAATAATATAAATTTTTACACACACTTGTTACATTCTAATAATTAGTTAATAAACATTTGACACATATCATTTGTTTCACTCTTAACACACTTACTATAATGGTAAGTGAAAATACTTGTTCTATTCTTATATCTATTTTGATAGATTGACTACGATACTTGTACTCTTGTAAAATATTACGAGAAGTTAAAAAAAAAAAGATTCAAAGTATACTCGTATATATGATCTTTGTGAAATCATTTTTTGCTTTTTCATCTTTTTATTATGTTTTTAATTATATTAGTTATGTTATCTCAATCCATTTCATTATTGATTTTTTTATTTAAATTGAAACATGTTTGTAAATTAATAACCAAAACCTAAAATAATAAACAAATTAATTAACGTAAAGGTATAACATACAATGCATATTTATCATGTATAATATATATATTTAATAACATCATTTCACGAGTTATAAATATAATATAATAATTATTAATATATCTCATTTTAAACCATAATTTGTCTTTGTTTTTATATTATTTTTTTCTTTTCAAAAATTTTATTTGTAATCGAGTTTGTTAATAATAATATGAAAAAATGAACAAATTATAACTTATTCAAAACACATATGAATTTTGAGATAATAATTTTCTGTATTATTTTAAAAGAAAAGATGTTCCTTTTAAGAATTGTAATATAATATAAAAAATATATATATTTATCTAATTTTAAGTTTTTAACTTACAAAAATTAAAATATATTATATTTTTTAAAAATTTTGTGTTAATAGGATTGCTAGAATTCATCTCGTTTTTTTAAGCTATTTAAATTAGCATGAATTTTGCATAAATTTAATTCTATCAATCGAGCTATATTATATAAATTATCATCCCTATAATTCAATTATCTTATGTTTGTTGTATCATTTTGTGTATTATAAGTGGTAAATATATAGATAAAAAAATTATATTTTATAAAATAAAAAATCTCACAATTTTAGCTATTTTTATCCCTATATTTATGGTATATTATTAATATATATATACAGTGTTTTAGACTCGGATCAAAACCAAACCTAGAAACAAATTTGGACTCCCAATGATTGAAACGGCATTGTTCTTACCACTTGGCGTCGGATTATCAGTAGGACTAGAAGGTGGTGTATTAAACGCGGGACCCACCTGCCAGATATGGTTCAACGACGCCGTTTTAGTAGGAATCTTAATACTAGAGTAGATCGTAATAGCACTGTTCTTGACCTCTGCGCCTGAGTCCCAAAAGTCGTAGGCAATGTTCGACGGTAAAGAAACCATGGAGCTGATGCTGTAGGTTTTAACGGCCTAAGAGCCGTCCGTTTGTTTGAAAGCGAGTAGAGCTTGAGTGCCAAGCATACCTGTCCCTGTGGGATTGATTCCCCACGAAACCCATCCGTCGGTGTTTGTTGGAGACGCCGTGAAAGCAATGGAGAGTGAGGAATTGGAGGCATTGTAGGTCCAGTGAAGGTAGGGGCTTAAGGTGGGGAGGTCCGTACAGTTGGAGAACCATTTGTTGCTTGTGAACTTTTGGGTAGGGCAGGTCAGAGCCTTTGATGGAGACTCTACCAGAGCAAAGAGAAGAATTATCGAGAAAAGTAAAGTGAAAGAATGAAGGGACTCCATTGGAGACCAAAGAAAGAGAGAGCCGTTGTTCAAACTTTTGCAATTTGGCTAGACAGTGTTTTCTATTTCTTTCTTCTTCTTCTTTTTTCTTTTTTGAATCAAGTGTTTTCAAAAATAAAGTTTGAAATAATTTCAAATTTTATTTACTTATATTATTACATATTTATATATTTTTTAAAAATTAAATAATTTATAGTATGAACTATAAATATTGATGATGCTAAGTCGCTTGGCTTTCTTTATGATATAAAAACTTCATATTAGTGTTTTGTTTTTAAATATACGTGTGAAGTATAAAAAAAAATTATAATTTGAATTTTTTATTACCAATTGAACATTATCATTTTGTAAATACCGCAAATCATATGAGTTATTTTACGAGAAGTAGCATGTGTCATTTATTTTTTTTGCCACAAGTAATTTAACTTGCAAGTCATGTTTTGGTGACACAAAGGTTTTGAGCCTATGTTAAAGCTATTGAAATGAGATAAAAGGTCATTTTGAGTTATTGAAATGAATTTGTTTTAATATGAATTATCTAAAGTATTTAACATTGTAAAAACTTAATGATATGTTGTGTTATTTATTTTAATAAAAGAAAAAATAATAATGTAAAAAGGGATATATTTTTTTATTTTTAAATAATAAAGGGGGTTAGAATGTAACTCTTAAATAACAAAGAAAATTTGTTTTATTCATCATTTTTTCTTTCTCGTGTTATTCTAAGGAAAAATATATATGATGCCCTTAAGTTAACATATATTCATATTATTCTTAATTTTTATAAAAATATCTATAATATTTATAAGATTTATACTTAATATCAAGATACTCTTCAATAATTAATAATGTTTCTCATCCATTAATATGTTTTCTTTACTATGACTTACTATCACATATGGACTAACTGTTTTGAAACACTGTTTGTTATTTTCTGTAAATTATTATTTAAAAATAAATTTTTAAGTTGCTTATCAAACAATTGATTTAATTTTATAATTTTTTTATGTTTATTTTCATGCAAACCTAAGTTTAGTTTTTTTTTTCATTTTCTTATTTATTAGTTTTATGAATATTATCAACAACTATTTAATTATTCACGATCTTTAATTGACTTAGAATTAGAATTATCATACCTAAATTTAATGGGTCTATCATGATGTTTCCTTCTAGTATTTGTTTTGTTACACCTATTATTCCTCAATGTATTCTAGTCTTATTTCCTTTTAGTAATGGCTGACCTCTTGCATCCGTACAGAATTTGGTATCCAATATAGACTTAATAGAGAAAAATAAAAGAGTGAAAGTACTCCATTTTATTCATAATATTAATAATTACTACAATTCTCAAAATCAACTGAGAATTTTAAAGAGATTCTTAGTCGTTCATAATTTCTATATATATAGTTGTTAGATGAATAATATTTTAGAGTAGACTATTAGCTATTGCTAAAATTTAGTGTCCAAAAATGAGAGTCATTTTATAGGATACAGAATCCCTATAACAATGGACAATCATTGTTCACCCTATTCTAATAATTCTTAACTAACTTTCTACTTCTAACATTTGAGTTTGCTCCTTACATTTCTTTGGCATGAACTGTCGACTGAAAATGTGGGTTCTACATCTTTATTTTATTTTTTTGTCATTTTTTATTGACAATCTTTTAGATGATGTACTTGATGATGTATCTATATCTTCTCGATCTCTCGTGCAGTAAATACATTTGAGATCTTTAATGTTTTTCTTAACATAAAAACAAAACACATTTCTTGTTTCCTATAAATATTGATCCGGATGCTAATTCCATATTAATTTTTTGTTTTTAAATGTATTTGTGAAGTATAAAAATTACTCATAATTTGAACTTTTCATTATCAATTGAAAATTATCATTTTTTAAATATTACGAGTCATAAGAGTCATTTTATGAGAACTAGCATATGTCATTTAATTTTCTTCCAACCAATTAATTTAGCTTACAAGTCATGTTTTGGTTACACGAAGGTTTTAAGCAATTAGTTTTGAGCCCATGTAACTAGTTTCAAGCTATTGAAATGAGATAAGGTTGTTTTAAGTTATTGAAATGAATTGGTTTTAGTATGAATTTTCCAAAGTATTTAACATTGTAAAAACTTAATGATATGTTGTGTTATTTTTTTAATAAAAGAAAAAATAATTATGTCACTAGATAAAAAAAGGACATTTTGTTTTTTAAATACCAATGGGATCTAGAATGAAACTCTTAAATAACAAAGAGTTTGTTTTATTCATTATCTTTTTTCTTCTAGTGAAATGAAAATTTCATCATTTTCTTATAATGAAATGAAAATTTTATCATTTTCTTCTTTCTTATGTGATTCTAAGGAAATATATATCTTATGCTCTTAAGTTTTAACATATAATCACCTTATTCCTGACTTTTATAAAAATATCTCTAATATACTCAAGATTTTTACTTAATATCAAAGATACCCTTCAATAATTAACAATGTTAAGTTTCCTATCTATTAATGTGTTTTCTTTACTATAGTTCTAATATCAAATCTGGACTAATTGTTTTGAAAAATTAATTGTTACTTTCTGTAAATTATTATTTAAATATAAATTTTTAAGTTACTTATCAAATAATTGATTTAACTTTATAATTTTCTTATATTTATTTCTATACGAGTCTAGTTTTTTTTTTGTTGTCATTTTCTTATTTATTAGTTTTATGAATGTTATAAAAAAATATTTAATCATTCACGATTCTTAATTAAATTAGAATTATAATTATCATACTTAAATTTAATGGGTCTACCAAGGTCTTTCATTCTGTTATTTGTTTTTGTTACACCTATTATTCCTTAATATTCTAACCTTATTACCCTATTGGTAATGGCTAATCTCTTGCATCCATACATAGTTTGGTGTCTAATATAGACTTAAGAATAAAAAAGTGACAGTATTCCATTTTATTCATAATTTTAATAATTATTACAATTTTTAAAGTCAACTAAGAACTTCGAAGAGATTCTTAGTCGCTCATAATTTCTATATACATAGTTGCTAGATGAATAACATTTTAGAGTAGAGTATTAGTTATTGTTAAAGTTGTTTGTTCAACTAATGAAAATGAGAGTCCTTTTATAGGATACAGAATCCCTATTTATAACAATAGAAAATCATTGTTCACCATACTTTAATAATTCTCAACTAACTTTCTGCTTTTGACATTTATGTTTATGCCTTACATTTCTTTGTCATAAACTATCAACTAAAAATATGGATTCTACATCTTTATTCTTCTTTGTCATTTTCTATTGACAATCCTTTAAATAACGTAGTTGATGATGTATCTCCATCTTCTATATCTCTCGTGCAATAAATACATTTGAGATCTTTAATTCTTTTCTTGAGATAAAAACAAAGCACATTTTCTGTTTCTTATAAATTTCAAGATTATTACTGTTAAAATTTGTTTCAAACTTACTGATTTTGTCACCATATTTCTTAGTAATAATCATGTTGCTATGAGAAGTGATTATAATTTTACTAGTCAAATAATTTACCTTGACTTCAGAAGAGTTATTAATTTCGCTAAGTTCATGATAAATTTGAATTAGTATTTTTCTTCTTAAAATACATAGTTCTTCTTAATAGATTTTTTTTTCTAGAAGCACCTTTAGTTTTGACATTTCTCTATTAGTATTCAAAATCCCTAATTTGATAAAATGGTAGGGAACACCATTTTCTTCATTCTAATTCATAACTGAATTAAAAAAATTAAGATAAACAAGTTTGCCACCTACTTTGATCTTCTTCTTAAACTTTTTTTTATGTAGAGCTTTATAAACGAAAAATGGATAAGCTCTTTTAATAATATTATATTTACTATCTGTAGAAAATTCATTTTCTATGGTGTAAAATTTTATATCTTTAATATGTTCTTGAGAAGATTTTATAGCTAAGTTGTAAAGACTCAACTATTATGGCCTACTTAGGTTCCTATATTTATCTTTTTTCGTCTTCAACGACCAATTTCTTATTGAGGGATATTTCTTTGAGTAGTATTGATAGTCATATTATCTTTTCTTTCTATATGGGAGGCATTTTTCTAAATTGTACTAGAGGTTGAATTATCTTTCCTAGGGTCTTCAACCTACTTGGTGGCATTGGTTGTTATTCTAACGCTATATAATAATTTTTAACTATATCTTCTAGAGATAATAGCTTAGCTATTTTAAAGTTTCCATAACTCCTTTCAACTTCTATTCTATTAATAAAAGCTTTGTGAGTTATTCCACTAAATCCAGTAATAGCTTTATTTGCTTCAGGTCAATTAGTGTAGATTCATGGCTTTGAACCATTATAGATCACATAAGTCTTATTCTTATATTATTTTTCTACTTCTTCATTCCAATTGAGCTTTTAATTTTTCTTTTTAGAGACATTACTCTCTTTTGATTTAATAGGTTTTGATAGCCTTGAACTATTAGCCTCTTCCTTTTTATTTTGAATTATTTCTTTAGAAGTTTTACCTTTCTTAAAATAAATTTCTGAAATGAATTCTTGTTTAAAGTTTTTGGACTCTCTTGTTGATTATGAGTAGTTAAGTTTTTCCTGTTCAATTCCTATCTCAAAAAAAGGCTTCTAGGTATAAAATCTCAAGTTGTTCTTGAAGAATTTTTTTTCTTCTTTTGATATCAATATGCTCTATTCCTACAAATACAAAATTAGTTAAAAATATTAACTATTCTTGTTTTATGAAAGATGTTCAACATCAAAATTGTAATGGTTAATACATTATTTCCATATGGCTAATCTTACTTGCTTATAATCACCAATAATATTAATTCTTAAAAAGTAACTAAAATCCTTATTATCAATTTTGACAACGAATCCAAAAACTAAATATTCTTTTTCATTATTATATAATTTAATTTTGGATCTTGGAAAGATCTTAATATGTATCTGCAAATATATTCATCTTTTTCATCTACTTTTTCTTTTAAAATTGTTCTCTAATATTTATGTAAAACATTTATTTCAATTATCATTTTATCATCTCGACTTTGATGGTATAAAATTGGTAAATATTTTTTCCTAAGATTTTACCTTATCTATGTATAAAGTATCTTGCTCTTACCTTATCTATGTATAAAGTATCTTGCTTTGTCCATTTTCAAACATGATCGTTGTTCAATTTTAATTGTAAAGGTTTTCATATTTCTGTAAGTTTCTTGATATATGCTTTGGCATGTGTTAAATATCCTAAAAAAGTTTGAAATTGATTTTTGTCTTTTATTTCACTAGGAAATTCATAAATTTTATTTAGTCAGTGGATTTATAGATGATATTTTTCATCTTCAATTTCAAACCCTATATACTTAATTTTCTATTAAGAAATTAGTATTTTTTTCTCAAAAAGTAAAATGCCTATTTTTTGCATTAAAATGCCAAATATCATCTATATAAACACATTAAATATTTTATAATTTCTTAAAAATATTGTCCATATATTTTTGAAAGATAGGTGGAGTTTGTTTTAATTAAAATGGTTCAAAAGTCAATTGAAATTGTCACTGGGACAGTTAAATACCCTTAGTTTTTGGGATTCTTCGTCAAATCTCATTTGCTAAAATTCACTTTTGTTATTAAAACTTGAAAATATTTCTTCCTTTTTATTAATGATAATATTTTTTCTTTATTAAGAATAAAATATTCACCTTCAATATTTTTTTATTCAATGTTTTGAAGTTTATTATCATTCTCTTTTTTCCGCTTCTTTTTTCAACTAAGAATATTATATTAATATGAGATGAATTAATTGATATTATGAATTTTTATTCAAAAAGTTCTTAAATTTGTTTCTTAAATCCAATTCTATTTTCTGGAGTATAAATCATGGATTTTTCTCTAATAACTTGTTATAGTTTTTAAGTTTTATTCTAGTAATCATTTTAGTTCTATTTATTTTTAAATTTAATGGATTTTCTAAGCTTATTGTTTTTAATAATTTTTTGATACCTATTAAGGTTTTATCTTCCCAAATTTCATTGATAAAGGAGTTTTATTCACTTCAATGTCTAATGAAATGCTTTATAAATAAAATTTTATTGTTTTATGTCTATCTTACCATATTTTTTACTTTTTATGTTGTTGCATACAAGTTGTGTTTGATACAATCAAAGTTTTTTTAACACATAAATGGTTTCATCATCTACTGTTAGACTTATTTGATCTAAATATTGTGTAAACAGTTGATATAAGTTTAAAAAACTATTCTCTATTAATAAATCAATTCATGTTTCTTGTTGATATATGATAGGGGTATGAAATATTTTTTCTCCTATCATTATATATGTATATTTTAAGACTTTATTAAAATTTATTATAGTATAATTAGTAATTCTTATAACTAAATCTTTTTATGTTTATTTTCAAAGTTCTTCTAAAAATGCATATTTACTAGCTACACACATAATAAATCTTATATCTATATATACGTGTAAATGATAACTTGTTTAACCTTTAAATTTTAATCCTATTTTATTGTAAGAATAGTTTGAATTTACAATACTATACAAAATATTCATCTGATGAAGAATATTTGAATTATGAGTGAATTACTTATTTCTTAGTTTTCTCTAATAGATAAATACTACAAGTATTATCTATATCTAATCTTCTATTATTTTAATTCTATTTTAAAACTTCTTCCAAGATTTTTGCTTTCTATGAAAATTCATTTTTTGAATTTGTTTCTATATTGAAGCATGTTAGGGTGTTCATTAACATAATGTCATTCCTCATGCATATTCAACACCTATATTTCTTTTTCTCTGATAGATAATATTTTTTTTTTGGTGGCTTATACATTTTTCTATGAAAATATATTTTTCTATAAGTTTCTTAGTTATACATTTTCTTATATTTTTAATATTCTATTTATCATTATATTATCTTCGTGCTTTTTGAAAGAAAAAATAATAATAAGAAAACCCATCACTCGCTAAAAATTGCAAAACTCAAAATTCATTTCTCTCTAAAATAAAACATATATTTACCATTTTACATTTAGAAAGAAAAAAAATAATCCAAATAGGAAGCACAAAATTTATATCGATATGTCACAATGGACACTTGAGATTTGAAGAAATTATTATCAATTTGACTGAGAAAGGCAGTTGTGAACACTTGTAGAGAAAGAAAGAAAAAAAATGTGACACTTGTGGACGTCAAAGAAGATAGTCGTTTGGATTGGCTTTGCTTTGCTTTGCCACACGAAGTAATGAGATAGAAAATTGTATTGCTTGTTATCATCATCAACAGCATTATCAAAAGTGGTTGTTAGGAAGGAAGTGATTTATGTCAAAATATTGATGAACATTTATGGCATCTTTATAATAAGGGTAATTTTCCTATCAAAATTGTATATTTTTTATGGATAGATTTTTAATTATAATTTGATCCGACGATATAATTAATTTGATCTAATTTAAATTAGAATATATAGTTTTTTTTTAATCAGATAAGATTATATTAATATTAAAATTTATTTATAAATTATTTTTATATATAAAACACAACATATATAATATTTAAATTTTAAATTGATATATACTTAAAAAAGTTATTATTTTTAGTAATAAATAAAAAAATCAAAAGAATAAAAATATGACCCATACATTTATTAAATAGCTACAATTTTAACTTATTTTCTCACGTTGGAATATCCGATCCTCTTTCTCTTTCTCTAAAACTTTCTCTCTCTTAAATCTTATGGCTTTCGATATACTTCTAAGTACAATTTAAGAATAAAATATGAAACGTGAAGTGTTGGGATGAAAAATTATTAATTTTCATTCCGATGAACTCTAAAAGGTACAATGCTTTATTTAAGTGTTAAATTTGCATTACAAAAATTAACATTAAATATTTCTACTTCGTGTATAAATTTATACAATTTATCTTTATTTTCTACTAAAAGAAAAAAAAAAGGAGTTTGTGGTAGACTGGACAAGTTTTTAAGTAAGAGTTCTTCCTCCACTTTTTATTCATGCATTATTTTATGAAAATATCATACATCATATATAAAAAAACGAATGCCATAATTTTTTTGAGAATTGTTATAAATGTTAACATAATAAAATATTCCTTACAAACATTTTTATATGTATACATGGAAAATTTTATATGAAATGAATATTAAAAATATTACATATGACATCTGATATTTTATATATGCATTATGAAATAATTTTTGTGGGTAGTGTGATACATGTATGAATGTTTTACAGAGTATGATACTCATGGATTATTGGTTATTGTGAACTATTTTTTGATTAAAGTATTTACATGTATTTTGGAGTTTCTCTATCTACTGGGTTCGGAGCTTGATCGTACTCCCATTTTGTCTTGGAGTAGATTGTCCATATGATGAGAACGTTGGTCGTCCATATGATGAGTACATTGACCAATACATACAATATATGCATCCCAGAGTATGACCGTACATAGGGTTAAAGGTGGACTCACGTGCGTCTCGAAGATTGATCATGTATATGTTAATGTATTTTGGTTTTGACCAATATATATAGAGATTGTGTATCATGCAAATGGATTATAAACTTGACATTGTATATTTATCTCATATAACCACGTATTGGGATACCTAGGAGGTATACTCCACCCAAATTTGAAAATGAGAAAATGTAAGTATTCAAGATTTTATAAACAAAATTTTCCCCACGTTATAATGATCATGATGATATTTATCTTCTAGATTAAGTTTTGGTAAGGTGTCACGTAAGTCAACGTTGACAAAAAAGTAGAATACATGTTTTAGTTTTATCTTATTTTTCTTTTATTTTATATAATATAATTTTAGAGATATAGATAAAATATTATGTAAAATGATTTATGTGAATATCTTTTAATATCCTTGTAGTAATGTTGTTTTTTTGAATTAAATAATTTCTATAAGTGTTGTATTTAAATAGGAATACCTAGAATTAAAAAGAAATATTATTAAAAGTATTTTAAATTTTCTTAAAAACATATTTAAAAATATCTATTTATTTTATCTTGTATACCCAATTTTAAATATGTAATGGTGGTGTTGACACAACAAAAAAATGTATGGCAATAACCCCCCGTTTTTGTAATCATATATTTTATGTTGTGTATTATTTTAAAAATTGAAAAAATAATTCATTTTTTTAAATAATACTAATATGTGTCATAAAGTAAGAGATTCTTAGTTAAAAATAGTGAAATATATATGAATTTGTATCAATTTTTTTACTAGTAATCTTTATGTTGTAACATGTATCATTATTATTTAAAAAATAAATTATATTTTTAATTATTAAAATAATTTTAAGAAAAATTATATTACTAAAATGTGTCATGTGATATTAATATTTTTCAAGATATTTTTTCTCGGATATTAGCAAACTTAAAACCTAAAAATGATAAGAAATTATTCTCGTTACCGAAGAGTATGCAATAATATACTAATTTAATTTAATAAAGTTTCAAATTAATATAAATTATTTTTTAAAAAATATATTCTAGAGAAAAAATGTCATTTTTTAATAATATACTTCTCTAACAATGAATAATATTTTATAAATGATTTCATTGGACATTTTTAAGGTTGTGTTTATGCTATTAGTATTTGAATTAAAAATAATAATTGACATTTTAAGAGTAGAAAGTAATAATAATATAATAATTAAATATTTTAATTCATAATTTAATGATCTTTCAAATGAAAATATTAGTCTATCATTAGACTATACTTAAAAAATTGTTAAAAAATGTTTTTAGGAAGAACATAATACATTTTTTAATGTCACTTTATTTTATAAATGATCTATTTTATTCAAAAACATTTAATGGCTTGCTACTAATTACTTTAATTTTATATCATATTTAAATTCGTAGAATGGATAGCGATGAAAATACGAAAAATAATAGGAACTAAGTTGAATAAAAATATTATTATTATTATTATTACTATGTTTATTTGGATAGTATGATTAAAATAATAATACATATTAAAGTATAATTTATAAAATTATAAATGAAGCAAAATCATAAAATATTTTTTTTATTTTAAATAGATAAAATGATAAAAAGTAATAAATGATTATATAAATGTGAGAAAAATAGAGTATTCTAACGTATTTTTATATTAAAGTAAAATTTATAAAATTATAAATGAAGCAAAATTATAAAATATATATTTTTATTTTAAATAGAAAAAAATAGTAAATGATTATATAAATGTGAGAAAAATAGAACACTAATGTATTTTTAAATAGTGTGAAAAAGATGAGTACTGTGATAATGTTTTACATTCTATTCCAAATTAAAAATTAATTTAAACACATAAATATCTTAAATAATTTCTATTACCATTCATATTATGTAAACCAAACATGACTTAAATTTTTTTTTGTTAAATTTATATTATTAAATTCAAATTAGAGAAAAAAAATTGCATTGTAAGAGGCATTGATGCATTGGGTAGAAATCAACTAACTCATTTCATTTATAATCTCTCTCTCTCTTTTTTTAAACATTTTTTAATACTATTATTTCATACTCACAAATATCTCATATTATATATAAGTTTTTTAAAAACAAAAAACCTACTTTATGAAATTAGATAGATCCACTTTTTGGCTTTTGAGGGTAAACTATTATCTTTTTTTTTTCTTTTAGGAGATACTTTTATAAGAATCATATATCCTACTTTTTATTTTAGTTTTTATCATTCTATGTGTTTGTTTATATAGGGTGATTTACGATCATTCTATATGTTTTTTAAGACGTTCAAAAACCATCCTATAAAACTTATAATACTTTCCATAATAATAATGTTATATTACATATAAGACTATCATTTACTTTTTATTATTCTATGTATTTCTTACTCTAACATGAGATATTATTTATTAATCATGCAATAAAATGAGATTGTTTTATTTCTCCATTTATTATTGGGTTTTTTTTAAAAAAAATTATACTAATTTTAAATTTTATTGTTCTAGAATACAATGTCATTATATATGTCATAAACTATAAATAATTTTTCTTCTAATGTGATCATCTTATATGTCACTCACTCTACACCAATTTATTATTCTATTAATTTTTGAGTAGGTTTGAACAAAATAGTAAATTAAATTATATTGTAAAAAAATGAAGTTAAGCAAGTGAGTTGATTCACTGGGTGTCCTCTATAAATAGAGTCCATGAGCTCGAAAAGAGAAGTAAGCATTATCTTTGACTATAATCAGAGATCGAATGAAGATGTAATTATTATTGTAAAATGAAAAGTTAAAAGAGGCATCAAATGCTGATTTTCTTTTTGTACTAGAAAATAACCTACTCTTAATGAGGAGAGTCTTTACTCGAGAGTCTATTAGTAAAGCACTAGGGCGCTTCTTCTAAGAGCTTGCTTCAAAGCTTTACTAATGGGGATTTTTTTTATACATTAAGAGGGGTGAGTACGAGATGCTTCTTAACACTCCAAAAAATGAGATTCCATGCAACCAAGAATAAAAGCCCAAGGTAAAGCATGTGTCGTCAAGCAACCTACCTTTTTTTATAAGAGTAGGAACAGATAGCTTGGCATCTGAAGATATAAACAACAAGAATGAGATAAAAATTCAAGAATATACTTTGGTTGGGTTAGGTAAAGTCTGTAGGTGGAGCAAGATTACTACTTCCATCCTTCCTTAAAGCCATAGGTTCTATAGATAAGTTTCATCTAAAAATAAAATATATTGACTCATAACTCATAAGAAACTTAACACACCATAGTTTTACTTTATTTTTAAGTTGAGGCATAGATAAAAAAAAAAAAAAAAAGAGCTCGTCTTTTCACACCTGATAAACCTTCCATCAATCAATATGAAGTTTTTTCGGTTTCAAATTTTCAGTGAGAATGTTATGATTTTTTCATTAAGAAGTCTTGAAAAATGTATTCAATTCACTTTTGATGGATTTTAAAAAGTTATAAATTTAAAAAGATTTTTATAAATTTTTAAATAAACATTTTAGAATTTAATGGATTATGGTGAATTTAATTTTATAGAATTTAAAAATTTATGTTCATAATAATTGAACTATAATAGAAAGATAAAAGAGTACGTTAAATGAAGAATATAAAATAAAAAGAAGCTAGAAATCTTTAAATCAATAATTTTTTACTTATAATTTTAATTTAAAATTTATCAAAATCAATAATAAATTATCTTTTTAAATCAATGACTTTTTAATACATTTGAATTTTTAAAAGCTTTTATAAAATTATAATTAAATGCAATTTAATTATTATAGTTTTTTATAAGAATTTAAAATATTGAATATAAAATTTCTAAACATATCAACAGGATATATATGTATTTTTTTATAATTAATTTTTAATATCTACATTTTTAAATCTCAAATTTGAGACTTTTTACTTCATACTATCGTGACATTACATTAAAAAATCATTTACAATATATATAGTTAAAATTACATAAAATTATTAAAAATATATTAAAATGCATACGTTAGTTTATTATTTACATAGATTGTGATTGTTCGTTTCATGCCCCACCATTATCAATGTTTTCAACTTCACCGCTTCCGAATATCTCTTCAATAACCGAATCCACATCTATTTGATTATTTCCGATTATACCTTCATTTCCACTTTCAGGAATATATGGCGGTCTTGGTATTTTCACAATCGATTCCCAATCCAAACTTCTAAAGAAATCGTGGCCCTTGATTCCTTCCACACCGATTCTCTGCCGTGGATCTTTTTCCAGCAGTTTCCTGATCAAGTCCCTCAGTAACGTCGTTTCACCTGTGAGCTCAGGCTCCTTGGTTAGTATTCTGGAGAATGTTTGCTTCCTATTAGACCCTTTAAACGGCGTCTTACCATACAGCATTTCGTAGAGAAGGACACCTAGTGACCACCAATCAACGGCGAAATCATGCCCCTTGCCGGAAATAATCTCCGGTGCGACATAATCCTCTGTCCCGACAAAAGAGTGGGACTTCTCCAAAAATTCAAACTCAGTTGGGAACGAGGATAATTTGTGTTCCGCCGGAGAGGAAGAATCGTCCGGCGAAATACCCGAGTTACAGAACCGATGGAAAGGAGAGAGCTGCTTGTTCTTCTTCTTTTTCACCGGCTTGGGTTTCACAATCAAATTAGGGCTTGCTGGTGTAGGACGAGGAGTTTTCGGCGGGAGTTCGGTGGACAAATCGAAATCTACTAGCATAATGTGACCGTTTTCTTGGATCATAATATTCTCAGGCTTCAAATCTCTGTAAATTATTCCTAGATTATGCAAATACTCTAAAGCAAGAAGCAATTCCGCAGCGAAAAATCTACAAAAGAATAATTAAATCTGAAAATTTACGAGAAATTAATCAAACAAAAAAGAAGAGAATAGAAACGTGAGATTAGTTTGAATTAGAAACAAACCTGATTACTTCATCGGAGAACATTTTCTCAGTCTGCCTGTTTTTCAGCGAATGAAGATCGCGTCCAGGGCAATAATCGATGGCGTAACCGACAAGCTTCTCCGTATCAAAAACACCACGTAATTTCGGCAAAAGAGGATGATCAAAACGACGTAACACGATTTGTTCGAAGCAAACTCTCGTGTACTTATTCCGATCAATCTTATTACCAGATTTTCCTTTCTTTTCAATCAATGCCTTGGAAATTACCTTGAGAGCTAGAAATTCGTTGCGCTCTTCATTCTTCACAAGAAACACAACACCTCTAGCTCCTCGGCCGAGAGCTGAAATTACTTTAAGACAATGAAAGTTCAAAGTAGGGATTTGAATTTGCCGGTGCTCTTCTTCTTCGTCCATGGCGTACGTACAAATCGGCTGGTGACGTATAGGTAAAAGGACCGATACGAGAGTTTCCGGGGAACGTCCTCTGTTGGACCACGCTTAAGAAAAGTTCAAAGATAGGCGGCCATGAATCGAATGAATTACTCTGTAGTCTGTTTTGCTGTGATAAGCTGACTCTGGGTTAGTTATTAAAAAAAATGCAATTAAAGTTTGATATTTGACTATGACGTTCCTTGATATTGATAGATTAATAATATTTTATTTAACAAAAGTTAATATAATATTTATTATTTAAAGTATTCTCTTATTTTTGTTTCAATTTTAATATCAAAACATTTCATATTTTTTCTTAAATTACTTTTAACATCTATAATCATTTCCGTTCTTATCTTTTTATTTCATTATGTACCAACTAATTTTTATTATTTGTTACAATCCCAAACTATATTTTTTACTAATTTATAGTTCATTAAACTTATTTACAGTATCAATCTTTGCTATTCGTGTTATTACTTCCAATTCATTACCTTCGAACTTATTTACTCTTTTATTATTTTCAATCACTTTATATTTAATTAAATATAAAATTAAAATAATTTTGATCGAATATAAAGTATTCAAAAAAATACAATAAGTCGAAAAGATTAGAGAGAATAAATTTAGAATACCCACAATTATTGGTAGAGATGATGTTTTAAATATGATGTTTCCTACCTTTATTGTCTATAAAAAATTATATTTTTAGATTATTTTATAGTAAATAGTGATTTATTGTAGGTGGATTAAAGTACTGGATAAACATCAAAATTGTATGATTTTAATAATCTGAATTAGATTCGATCTTAATAGATTTGAAGATTTTCAATACAAATATGATCTAATGATATAATCAATTTTACCGAATCTGAATACAAACAAATCAAATTTTGTCAAATCAAATAATGTCAGATTAATGTAAAAAACTTTATGAATTATTGTTATATATAAAATACAACATATATAAATTTAAAATTTAAATTGATATTTTTTTAACAAATATTATTATTTATAATCACAACTAAAAAAATCAAAAGCATAAGAATTATGTCTTTACAATTATTAAATTAGTATATATATTTATTTTATTTTAAAATTAAAATAATAATATAATATAATTATAATATATATTATATTTAAATATAACATATTAAAAATAAAACATGTATTTATTTATAATTTAATAGTCGGTCCGGATTGAATATAACAGATTATAAAATCTATCAATATAAATTCAAACAGATTGTATAATTTTTAATCTAAATTCGATCTAATTATAAAATTTATCAATTGAATTCAATCTAAATTCGAAAACTAATCAAATTTATTAATTTAAATCCAAATAATTGAATTATTTGTTTATCCTTGTAGTGGTATAAGAGTATGACATAGATGATGATGATGATAGCATACATAATTATTATTAAAGTAGATATAATTGTTTTTGTAATGAAATTGAATATATATAATAATAAAGATAAAATTATTTTTTTTATAAGTTAATTTTTATTTTTAAAATTGAATCATAACTGTATATTTATCTGGCACTTTTAATATCCCAAATCGGAAGAAAAGTATTAGAAACTTCCCTAGGATTTTTAGATTCTTCAAGGAAAAGTCTGATGTAATTCAAAGGATTCATAGCAGTAATAGTCACCTGGTTAAGTTCTTACATGTTCATGATTACTCTAGTTTAAAAAATATGTAATTTAACTATTTTAGTTGTAAAAGAAGGTATAACTGTGGTATCAAAATATAATATTTATTTTTATCTATGTTTTTGAAAAAAATTAATTTAATAGCCATAATTATTAATTGGTTCAAATTAGTGTCTGTATTCGTGAAATATTTCCAATTTACTGTCTTAATTAATAAAATAGTTCAAATTACTAACCTAATTCATAAGTTTAATTCTCATATTTTTTTCACAATTTTTAATATTTAACTATTTAACAATACTAAATTCAAACTTTTTAATAACATTGATAAAAATGAGTACCAATTGCTAAACTTAGATGTTATTAGGGGTGTTCATGGTCCGGTCCGATCCGGTTTTGCCTAATTTTTTTTTAATCAAACCGGACCGTTCATATAGTTGAAACCGGACCGGACCGGATCGGACCATTCGACAATCTAAAATGTTAAAATCGAACTGTTTGATCCAGTTTGGTTAACGGTTTTTAACAATTAATAATAAATAAATATGATTGAGTTTAATATGATATAATTTAATATGATGCAATCAAATATAATGCTCATTTATAATCATACATAGATAGATATTATTGTTAAATACATAAATACATAAATAAGATGTTATCAAAATCTAAAATAAAAAAAAGATTAGACATAAAGAAATGAATTCTAAATATCTCATTTACAAAGAATTCTTAAACATATACAAACATCAAAACTCACAATCAAGAACAATACATCATTAGATAATAGTATTTAAAACTTACCCATTATTAATCATCAACGATCATTGTAGTGTCTTTAATGAACTTTACAATCAAACAAAATCAACATCTTCATAAATGTCTAGGTCATCATTGTATTATGGTAAGAGGACATTGTCATTATTAATGGAAGAACGATACCAATTTTGACTACATACTAATGTCTCTACCATTTTAGGATTCAAAGAACTCCTAAATGGATCAAGAATGCGTCATCCTGTGCTAAAAGCTGATTCTGATGCAACAGTTGAAACTTGAATTGCTAACACATCACGTGCAATGAGAGAGATGATAGGAAACCTAAAAGAATTTGCCATCCACCATTTTAATATATCAAACTTATCCAACATGACATTTTCACATGGGGTGTTCAAATATTTCTCAACCTCGGTTTACAACTCCAAACTATTTTTCTCCTCTAATCGTTTAAGAAACTTCAACTTTCTTGCTTTCTCAGATGAAGGAATCCTTCCTATTACATCTTGTGATTGAGTCACATTAGATTGAAAATCTTTTCCATGCACTAACATATAGTAAGCTTTGAACAGATCCATAAAAGTATTTTTGACATTATCTCTCAATTTTTGAACAATTTCTAAATCATAAATCTCTTCAAATAAGAATTCCAAATACTCTAATTTGTACCTTGGATCAAGTACAAATGCAACATACAAAATCTTATTACTCTTGTCTACATTTCCCCAATACTTCTCAAATTTTGTTTTCATGCTAATAGCCATATTTTTCAACAACGAGTCATCAGAACCACACCATGTAAGTATTTGAGATTGAATGTTATGTAGTTCTGTAAAATATAAATTTGAAGTGGTGCATAAAGATGCACTGAATGCTAAAGTAGAGTCATAAAAAGTTTTCAAAAACTTGACAAAAACACCAATATTCTTCCAATCATCTAATGTTGGCGGCCCAACATTTGATCGCTTCTCATGAAAATAAGAAATAAAGTTTGTTCCTTCCTCTTCTTCAAGACGATCAAATGCTTTTTGAAAATCTAAAGAAGATTTTAACATTAGATATGTGGAGTTCCATCTTGTAGGCACGTCTAGCACGACACTTCCTTTGGACTCAATATTTTCTTTAATAGAACACATTTTAAACTTTTGTAATCTCAAAGGAGAGGATCTAACATATCTCACAGTGCAACGAATACTCATAATAGCACTATGAAGATCTTTAAGTCCTTCTCTTACAATCAAATTCAAAATGTGAGCACAACATCGCACATGAAAGAACTCTCCACTCATAACAAGTCCATCATTCCAATTTTTTAGCTTCCTTTTCAAGTATGACACAGCAATATCATTTGAGGAAGCATTATCAAGTGTTATGGTGAATACCTTACATATACCCCAATCACGCAAATTCTGTTCTATCACTCTCCGAATTGTATCACCTTTATGATTCTCAACTTGACAAAATTTTATAATTCTCTTTTGTAATTTCCAATCTTTATCAATATAATGAGTGGTTAGACAAATATAATTAATATTTTGAATTGAAGTCCAACAATCACTAGTAAGACAAACTCTTTGCTTTTCACTTATGAAAAAGTTCTTCAAACTTTTTTTCTCATCTAAATAAAGTTGAAACACATCTCTAGAAATTGTTTGCCAAGATGGCACATGAAACTTAGGATAAATTTCAGATATAAAATCTTTAAATCCCTCACCCTCAACATACCTAAAAGACAATTCATCAATAATAATCATTTTTTCCAAAACAACTCTAGCACGTTTTGCATCAAATGATACAGCAACTAATTTATGAGTTGTCCTATCATCCTCTTTTTTTTGTGTTTGAAAAGTTAACATCTTTTGTCCTTTATCTACTTCTATAGGAATCTTCTTACATAAATTTTTGAAGTGATGTATCATTGAAGTAGTTTCGTTCCTTGTGGGATGAGCAGCATAACTTTTTTTACAATAATGACATGTAACTCTAGGATTTTCCACATCATAGGGTAAAATATATGAAAAATGATTCCATATTTCTGACCTAAATTTTTTTGGTTTCTTCATATCAAATTCATTATTGGGGTGAACATTACTTACTTCTATTTCCCTTTTTGAAGATGATTCATTTAAATTCTGTGGTGGATTTTCTATTTCATTCAGATGAATTTCAAGTTCAATGTCTTCAATCATAGACATAATAAAGTCTGTAAATTGACTTGGTCCAATAAACTCATGTACATCATCACCTATATATAGAATATAGATTAGTACATATTCTTAATATATTAAAATATTATTTTTTGTACTTAATCAAAAATCATTTCAAAACTAACATAATATCACTCACCAAAGTGTAACATTCTAGAATAGGACAACAATCTAGGACATTACCTTGAATTTGAGGGCTTCACAAAATGTTTGGTGCCACTATATTACAAAGATGATAATTTTGTACAATTGAATGCTAATAAAAACTGTTTTTTATTATTTATTAACTTTGTGGATTAGTTACATTTAAAATATAATTATCTGCATAAATATTTAGTTTATAGCTGCATTACCTGCATATATGATATCAGGCGTTAATGAATTAATAATACAGTTTGGTATTCAGAAACTTTATGCAATCTATAACAATATTAATTTAAACATTGTTTATGTACATTTTAAAAATTAAGAACTAATATGATTTAATAAGAACCTATAAAACAAAAACACCACAATTTATGTATATTTTATGACAAAAATACAGATTATATATAAATCATATATAAAAATTTATATTAACAAATCATGTTAATAAAAAAACAAATTTAATTGTAAAGATCAATGTATTCTATGAACTGTAATTATACTAAGGCAATTTGTAAAAATCAGATTTCAGATAACAAAAAAATGACATACCATTCAGATTTCAAAATTCAGACTAACAAAAAAATGACATATCATTCAAATTTCAGAGTTCAGACTTCAGACTTACCATTTAGTTTATTCGGGAAAAAACTACTACCAGACTACCAGTACATGAATTTGAGCTCCAAGTTTAATTAACTTTCTAGATCAAACAAATACTGATAACAATTTGATGGAAATTGGAATCAGATCCAACAGGCAAAAAATAACTTTACCTTCTAACAGAAGATCATGATGGGTATAAGAAAGATGGAATGCATCATGATGGTTATAATTAGCTTAAATTGAAAAATAAGTTATGTAGATGTACATATTCTTGATGACATAGATTTTTTATTCTCGGGGGTAGACATGTACCTCTTGAAATTCATAATGATCAAATATTAATAAAACAAACTATATATATTTAATCTACAAAGAGAACTTAATCAAAATAATTAAGCTTTAAAAGAAGGGCAACATACGAACAATTTATTGAAGTTATAAGTTCTAACAGTATTAATTAGTTTCCACTTTCCACCATTTAAAAAAAATGAACTCTGTGAGAAACAATTGTTCAAACTTCAGAGTTCACAGTTCAGAGTCTTCAGACTAACAAAAAAACGACATATCATTCAGATTTTAGAATTCAGACTTCAGACTTACCATTCAGTTTATTCTGGAAAAAACTACTACCAGACTACCAATACATGAATTTGAGCTCCAAGTTTAATTAACTTTCTAGATCAAACAAATACTGATAACAATTTGATGGGAATTGGAATCAAATCCAACAGGCAAAAAATAACTCTACCTTCTAACAGAAGATCATGATGGGTATAAGAAAGGTGGAATGCATCCTGATGATTATAAAAATGAACTCTGTGAGAAAAAATTGTTCAAACTTCAGAGTTCACAGTTCAGAGTCTTCAGGCTAACAAAAAAACGACATACCATTCAGATTTCAGAGTTCAGACTTCAAACTAACAAAAAAACGACATACCATTCAGATTTCAGACTAAAAAAACGATATACCCTTCAGATTTCAGATTTCAGAGTTCAGACTTCAGACTTCAGACTTACCATTCAGTTTATTCAGGAAAAAACTATTACCAGACTACCAGTACTCTAGTAGTATTAGACCACATACCTATTTCGTGATTTTCGTCCATTGTTGTCATGACACGACGCGACGCGAGGAGAGATGGTTAGTTGTTGGTGGAAGCGACGCGAGGAGAGGTGGTTAGTTTCTGGTTGAGTAACATGTGGAACAATGGCTAGCTGTTGGTGGAAGCAACGCGAGGAACGGTGGTTAGCTGCTGGTGGAATCAACACGAGGAACGGTGGCTAGTTACTGGTGAAAGCGACGATGGCCAAACCCAGAGCGTAGACGAAGAAGTGGCGAAAGCAGAGCATAGACGACGAAAGTAAAGCGTAGACGACGAAGACGAGCGCCGAGAAAATGAGAGTGATTTCTAGGATTAGGGTTAAGCGTTAACGAGTTGCGACTTAACCCTAAACTCGAAAACAATATATATATATATATATATATCCCGATTTATAATATTTTACATAATAAAAATTATTTATTTAATAAAACCGGCCCGGTCCGATCTGGCCGGTTTATAATATTTTATAATCGGACCGGACCGTTTTAAAATCGGTTTCATTTACAAAACTACTCGGTTCGGTTCGGTTCGGTTTGGAACGATTTTCGGTTTAAACCGGTCCGGCCCGGTTTTTGGACACCCCTAGATGTTACTGTGATACCAAATCCTAAAAAAATGACAAGTAATAATAAAATTAATTTTCATCTAATTTATTATTAAATATAACAAAAAAAATGACAAGTAATTTATTATACCAAATCCTAAAAAAAATACATGCCACATATCATATTTATATTTTTCTATAAAATTTAAACATTTTTTTTCATCTAATAACCATATTTATAATGCTAAAGTCATACATTACATAACCCAAAAATTTGTTTTTTTGTTCAAGTTTGATCTTAAAAAATTGTTAAAATATTTGGGTAATTTTTCTTCTTATTTTTTTATTTAAATTAAAAATCACTTTATTAAATTTAGATATTTATCGGTCAACAAATATATGATTTAGTTGTATGACATAATCTTTTCATTTTTAATCCTAAAAGAAACATATCTTCATTTTTATTACAATGTAAATAAAAATATATTTTTTAACGTTATACACGAATATAAGCATCCATTTTTCTTTATTGATGGAGTTAAAAGTATAACCACATTGAATAACCTAGTTTATTTATACACCAAAAGAAATATATGTGTCACATGTGTTATTTTTTATATTTAAAGAAAAATTAAAAAAAAAATTAACATTGATTTTTTCTTAAAAAAACAAGGAAAGCGAGACTTAAATACTAGTTTCCAATGAGACTGGAGCCTTCATCCTCACCTTCTTTTGCCTTGTCTGATAATGACAACTGCTCTCGAACGCGATTTGCAAGTTGACATGCATCTCCATCTAATTTCAGTGAATGTCTTCTTAAACTCTGCAACAATTTATTTCCAAATGATTATTAAACTTCCAGTTCCAGGATAATGAATGCAAACCTAGGAAAAAAGTACGCATATATACCTCAGATGCCCACAAGCAATCGCGTGCCTTGCGAGGAATTATATGAATGTGGGTCTGAAATTTTATATAAAAACAGTCAGAAGATTCTTTGTTTACTCAAAAAAGATAATGAAGCTAACCCTAGTAAAACAAAGATAGGGGATTTTTTTTACCCTTTCTGGGTAAAAATATGATTTACTGAAACCATATATACGATTGTTTTGATTAAAAAAAGAAAAAAAAACAATTTATAGGATTGCTATCATAGTTTTTTGAGAAATTAGAAAGAAAAAAAACCCAAAAACTTACAACAACAAATATAATCATGCATATATTACCATAGTTCAATTTGAACGTAATCTATTTGAATAACATTTAAAATGAAATGTAATTTATTTGAATAACATTTAAAATGAAATGTAATTTATTTGAATAACATTTAAAATGAAATGTAATTTATTTGAATAACATTTAAAATGAAATGTAATTTATTTGAATAACATTTAAAATGAAATGTAATTTATTTGAATAACATTTAAAATGAAATGATATGCAAAACTTTTATGGTTATAAATTTTAAAAGTATTATTTTTATTATTTCTTTAGTTTTTTGTCAGTATTCTTTTTTGATCCCCTATTTAATTTAAACTTGAAATTAAACACATGTTTAAAAATAAATAGTATTATTCACTATTCAAAACTTTTCTTAAAGGCATAGCATGACTTGTAGATACTTTGGTAGCCATCCATTAGAAGGTTGTTGGGACTCAAAGACCTTTCTACTCTTGAACGCATGTAAAAAAAAAAGGAACATTGTGAACATGTATTCAAAAGCAGTAAGGATATCAAAAATGAAAGAACCCCTTCAAGGGTCTCATGCAATATTGCCTCAGTTTTTCATCCGAAATGAGGTTAATAAAATTGTGGTCTCTTGAAAGAGGATATATCTTCGGATAGCCGGGAATAAAAAAAAAGCGAAAATAAAATCATATAAACAAAATTGCAGTAACTCACATGAAATATAACTTGGCCAGCAGCAGCACCATTGTTAACCAACAGGTTGAAGGAATCTGCGCCAACTAGTCAAAAGAATATGAGTCTAGTAACCTTTAAAAATTTAGAAATTCCTTACCAACAAACAATCAATTAATAGAAAATGTAAAGAAAGATAAAAATATAACAGGTATGCTGGAAAGACAAGTCAAGAACACTGGTTTTCACACGGCTACAACCGATTGATGTTTCTTACTTTCAAATCATCCATTTTGTTTTACCAATGGGCACATCAATAACAATTTTGATTTTTGTTTTTATTTTTTTGTGAGTTTTTAATAAGATATATTTGACAAAGATTTTTTATTTTGATTTTAATTTTTTAAGGAATATTTTTCATAAATCTTTAAATAAGTTTTCTAAATCTAATATTGATTTTTTTCATTTTTACCTAACATTTTTCACAATAGTAAATAAAGATCAATGAATTCCATATGAGAAGAAAATTATTAGAATAATACAAAAATTATTAATAACAACTAAATAATTTCTTGCTGTTTTAGGTTTTTGAGGGGAAACAAAAAACATAATCAAAAGTGCTACCCAACAACTTTTATGCAATTTTTGTTCTTTCCACTAAGTATAAAGTTTTAATAAACATTACTTTTTGAAAAAAATTATAAATCACAAAATCTATTATTTAATCAAATATCAAAAATAAAAAATGTTATCGAACATAGACAAGTATTTCAAACAATTGATAGATATACAGCACAGAATCAGCAATATGAACAAAAAGGATAAACAAAATGCACCAAAGTAATCAAACCAAACCTTGAATACATACATACCAGAACCAGTTGCTTTCATGATGGCATTGCTAATAAAAGGCACTTTTGAACACATTGCAGCTACTACCTGCAAACCAAATCGTTTGGGAAAAATTAAATTAACTCTTAAAGATTTATTAATTATGAAAGCACTTAAAATAACTCTTTACGTATAAAAACAAATATTCCAGAACTTATTTGGAATAGTTTAAAGGAAAACAAAAACAAATAAGTAGTTTAAGGACATAATATCCATTGAATTCAAGCTACAATATTGTTGAATTTTGAATCATAGAAATTGCTTTAGCCACATGCCACAATGTTTAAAGCAAAATAGTTGATGTAAAAATCTAGACATCTTTGCAAGTTAAATCAAACTACTCACAGTAGGAGGTGTTTCTTGCAAGGAACAAAAATGAGATTTTGGAATGATAAGAGAATGCCTGAGAGATGAAAAACAGTAGAAAGTGAGTAAACTGAATCAAACAATGTCAGCAAATTTGAAAAAAACGAAAAACCTATTCTTCATTAACATTTTCTTATTTTAAGGCGCATTTAAAAATTGACAAGCAAGATAATGTTGCACCAATGCTTCTAATCATCAAGATAAATCTCATACAGAGTAAAGACACCAACACTCAGAGGCTTACATTCTTGCTATCTAGCAAATACATACACAGTGATTAAAAAAATATGGTTAAGATTCTTGATTTATTGCAAAAAATAACACTTAAGTTTTGTATTTATTTTTTATTATAATTTAATCATATTATTATTAAAAAGTGACCGCACAAAAACAAAAGTATTTTTTTTCCAACTGCACTAAATAAAGGTTACTTTAACTTGAATATGTTGTAATTGAAAGAATTAAAGAAAAATTAAATAAAAATAAAGAATAAATAAATAAAAACATTAAAAAATGGTCATTTATCCTTATGCAGTCACTTTTTAATAATAATAAAACTAAACTATAACAAAAAATAAATACATGATCTAAGTGTTATTTTTAAAATAAATATGAAACATGTGCAATCACCTCTTAAAAAAATGAAATAAATACCATCAAGATCCTATACTTATTACAAAAATAACATTTAAATCCTATACTTATTTTTTATAACAGTTTAGTCATATTGTTATTAAAAAATAATCACAAAAGGACAAAGTTAATTTTTTTTATTTAATTTTTTATTTTATTAGTTATATTAAATAGAGATTATTTTAACTTAAATAAATTATAACAAAAAGAATCAAAGCAAAAATTAAATAAAAATTAAAAAATGATTATTTGTCTTTATGTGATCACTTTTTCATGACAATAGAATTAAACCGTCACAAAAAAATAAGTAAAGAATCTAAGTATAAATTTTAGAATAAGTATAGTAAATGTAGAGTCATCCTCCCAACAAAAGAAATATCCCACAAAGGTATAGGTAAGAAGTTTAGTCAAGAAGGTTCTTTGAGTCAAGAAATGATTAGATAACTGAACTAAGTTGACACGTATATATGTTAAAAAAGTTCATCAAGAATCCTTCTCTGGTTCCAGCACTGATCCATACACAGCTAGAAAGCCAACCGACCGATGAAATTTGAAGCGGTTAAAACCCAAAAAGACTTGAGTCTCTTTACTAAAATATTTGCTTCATCTTTTCAGCAAAAAAGAAAAATAAAAAACGAACACGTTCCTCTAATACTAGCCAGGAGCCGCTAATTAAGATGGAAAAAAATTACAAACTTTTAAGAAGCAACATCCTGTTGGGATTAATAGACTGTCACCCCTTTGTCATTTAACTCTTTTATATTGACATATATATGCCTATATGCCTATCAAAAAATAATTAAAAAACATACGGTGCGAGGATGATACCTTACCCATAACTCAGCGGATTTCTATCCAATATACAGAGACATATATCATCTTCATAAAGCTGCAAGTATAAGATCCCCCAAAAAAAGGAAGGGGGGGAGATAAAATAAAAGAAAAGAATTAATTAGAAAGATTGCTTCCATGTAATAATAAATCAACAAATAAAAAGAAATCTCTAGTTAATTACCAAGGTTTTTAGCAAACAATTTTTTTATGATAATTGAAATGGGACAGATTCATTTCTCGATGACCTTAATAGAGAAGCAGAGTAAAAGAAAAAATCGGTGTCTGCAGAGAACGTATATGCTTGACAGAATGCTAATAAAAGTTTATTTAAAGCATAGTATATTCTTGGTTGTTGGTCTTGACCTGTGATGATAACAATGCTTGTTGCATTAGTAATGGGTTTAAAATAGTACGCCAACATAGGGCTATGACAGAGGCACTCATAATGGCAATGGTTGGTGGGGGTAGAAATATACAAAAGCAGTAGATTGCAGAAGGGAAGTAACACGGAAACATGGTTAAGATTTTCAATCTTCCATGAGATCAACAAACAATGCGTAAGCGTACTGTGTCACATGCAGCTCACAAATAATAAATCATTAAAAAGGGAGAAGGGAGGAAAAGGTTGCCAGATTGATGAACCAGATAAGTGAAGGAGACCCCCAAAAAAAATGTAGTATAATTAACACACTATTAAATCGTGTTTATTGGCCCTAATATTCTTCCTTTTAGCCCGAGTTTCACATACCCACTTCTAAATGTTCTTGGACAAAACAAACAAGTCAAAGAAGTTGCTAATACATTTTATAATAAACAATGAATCATGCATTTCTGTGAATCTGATTTTCTTCTTTCCATGATAGGATAAAGGTAAACCTCAAGCCATTTATAACTGTCCCCGTACATAAAAATGACATGATTTCCAACAATGCTCCATTAGAGATTCAGTAAGGTTCCAAAAGTGAGTTAAACTTGACATTTGACATTTTGCATTTTGGAATGAACAGATGCCTGCCAATTATACCAAAAACATTTGATCTTCAAGATAGCCTAACGTAAGACTTATAACCTAACTAACAACAACTCTAACCAAAATCCATAAATAAAGGACCAATTCAGTTTTCCTTGAACTGTTGGGAGAAGTTCAAACAATTGTTTTATACATTTATCAAAAGTAAACAATTGTGGTTCTATGCAGATGCAAATCAAACACTTGAAAATAAACAATTGGATTAATGGGTTTGAACACAACTACCATATTTTAAGTTGTTAGAACCAACTCCCAAAAGCTTAAATTATTGTTTCAATAGACACCAATACTTTCATACATTATATCAAAAGTACCTTCTAGTTTACTGAATATTGTATCATCATTGTTGTGATAGTAACCTTAAGTAAGCTACGGCATCAAGTACATAAAAATATCTCGTTGAGGCCAAAATTACATGAACATCTCTAAGAGCAACTCCAATCCTACACCTTCCCACTAAAATAGTGCAAAATTTGGTTCAAAAGTTGCTCCAACCCATCACCAAATTCCGCACCAAAAATAGCACGATGAACAGTGTTATGCCAAATTTGGTGTAACATTGTGCACATTAGGGGTGTCCATGGTCCGGTTCGGTCTGGTTTTTCCTAAAAAAAATTTAACCAAACTGGACCGTTCATATTACTCGGACCGAACCATTTGAAACGGTTTAAGAAATAAAAATCGGACCGGACCGTTTGATTTATAAAACGGTTCGGTCCGATTTGGTCCGATTTTTTTATAATTTAATGAAGAATAATGTGAATTTTTTAATATATTATTAAACCGGCCGGTCCGGTTTGAACGGTTTGAAATTAGTACAAACCGGACCGGACCGTTTGATTAGTAAAACCGTTCGATTTGGTCCGGTCCGGACCGGTTTATGGACACCCCTAATGCGCATGCCATTTTTTAGTAAAAAGTTCTAAAAATGTTTTTTAATTTTTTATTACATATAATAAATTAAAATTAAATATATGATAAAAAATTAGTAAGAAAAAGTATTAAATATAACATAGTTAAAAATATAATATAAAACAAAAAAATATATTAATTGAAAATTTGTGGGATGAATAGAATAATTTGGAAAATTAACATCAATCGAAATATACTTTTAAATGTTTTTTTAATTAAATGTAATTTTTAGTTCATATAATATATATAATATTTTAATAAGTGGATTTTTAATTTTTTTTAAGAATATAATTTTAAATTTATTGTTATTAACTAACTAATAATAATATATAATTAATTAATTGGTTGAATATAATAATTTTTAAGGAATTAATTAAAAAAGAAAAATAAAATAAATATTTTATTTTATAAAAAATATACTTTTAATTATAATATTTAATATTGTGCGTTGAAGAATAATAAAAATTTGATAATTTTTTGTACCAAAATTGGTGCAAAATAGTGATAAGGGTTGGAGTTGGCCTAAAAGAAATAAATGCAAGAAAAACACATTTTATTCAAGCCAAATATTTTTGATAAAATAAAAAAAAATCATCCTTAAAATTTATAATAACAAAAAATTTATACCTTGTATTTTCACTATTAAAATCAAATATAACACATAATTTTAATTTTGAAATCCGTTCATTCAAATTAAACTATGCATGTTGAATATTGAATAACATTTATTTAGATACAATTTAATATTATTTGATTATTTTTATTATCCTAAGTTTTAAAGTTATTATTATTTTAATTTCCCAATATTTTTAATCTCCAATTAAGCTATTTGTTCCATTTGTTACTATAAACGCCCAATTTTGTCATGAACTCAACATGCATCACATACTATTGGAAAAAAAATTGAAAAACAAAAAATCGAATAAGAAAGCAACAGAAATTCGAACCTTGAAAGAAGGTGATTCACCGCGAATAATCTTACAGAAAATACAGTCATTTTGGAGAATACTCTCCCCTTGATCGCCAGATGCAGAAGTAGAAATTGAAGTGGAAAGAGGTAGGAGACGAATAGGAATAGAACCACGAGATAGCGAAGAAAAATGAGAAGAAAGAATGGAGAGTCTGCGAGTGGCGTCTTCCATTATCAGAGAGAAATAGCACAGGTTTTGGCGGAGATAACAACAGCTACTCTTCCGAGAGGTGCCATAGCTTTCGGTTCTTAGAATCAAAGCAGAGAGAGAGCAAGATAGAGCTCAGAAACCGATAAAGCACGAAAAATCAAAACCAAGCTAGTCGTCTCTTGTTTTTTGGTTTAGAGTTTTTCTGTATTTTTCTTGAATAAAATCTAAGAAAATCGACCAAATAAGATAAAATAAAAGAAAAGGTATAAGAGGTTCTGGGGTCAGGGAACGACGGGAGGTGGCTGGTTTTGTTTATCCACCGTTTAATTTTGAAAATATATATATATATATTTAAAACTTATAACAATTATATTTTTTAATTATTATTTTATTTTAAATATTCTATACACATTTAATTATATTTAATATTAAATGTAGTTTAATTAAATATCATTTAAATTTTTAAATTTTTATTTTTATTATGACATATTTTAAAAATATTTTTTTAATTTTTATCTTTTTCTTCATTTTCTATATGTTCATTTTATAAAAAAGATGAATGTTACGTATTCACCTTATTCACTCTCTATCTTAGCAATGCCACATGGTTTAGTTCAATTTACTTTACATTTAGTCCGACAAAGTTCAATTTACTTTGCATTTAGGCCGACAAACGTGGGATGTAAGTTCAAATATTGTGTTGCAATTTAATTTAAATTTCATTTTTTATAAGTAAAAATTACATAATAAAGTTCGTATCATATACTTGTGTTCGATCATGAATAAAACTTATATGTAAAAAATTACATTATATAATTAATGATTTAAAATAATATGATAAATTGAATTTATTTTTTACAAAAAAATAATATGATACACCAAATATATATTTTTTCAATTTAATATACATTTAAAATTTACTCATATTTAAGGGTGATAATTTGTTACACAAATGATAACACAATACTTGTTATGTTTTATTCAAATCTTATAAAATTTTAATTAAATATTTATTCTTATTCGTATTAATATGTTTATTTGAATAAAGATTATACATGAATGCATGTTTTAATAAAAATAAACATTTTCCATTCATGCCTTACATTTATGAAAATTTTGGACCATGTTTTTGAAAATTTATATTATTTTATTTCAATAGTTCAACAAAAAAAAATACTATTATGCATTGTTATATTGTGTATAACAAATTAGTTGTAACATGTACAGCATGATACAATAGTAATCGACATAACACATCTACACACATGGATGCTATATACACCAAAAATGAGAAATAAAGAGAGCTTATGTGAAGATTGCTTTCAATTTCATAATTACACTTAGAGGTTATACTACAAGACATTGACATATAAATGTTAAAACAAATTCTTTTGATTTATGAAGGTGGTTTAGGGTAAAAGATTAATATGAACAAGTCAGTTGATTGTTTTAGTCCAAACACTAGTGAGCACATTAAGGTTTGAATGTAAAGTGTCCTAAGAATTCTATTGTCAACTGTTATAAGAAATATTTAAGACTTCTTACCATAGTTATAAAAAAAATAAGAAAATAATGTTTGGAAAAATCAAAGAGAGAGTTAGTAAGAAACTTAAGACTTGGAAAGAAATAACTCTTCCTAAGGCTAGAAAAAAGGTTTTACTCAAATCTATTGTGCAATTCATTCCAACATATACCCTGAGTTGTTTTAGGTTGCTTTTTGGTTTGTGTAATGAGATACATGGATGTATGGCTTGATTCTCGTGGGGTAGAGATGTTGAAAAAAGAGCTTTGCATTGGGTAACTTGAGACATGATGCATAAACCAAAGGTTTTTGGTGGTTTGGGGTTTAGAAATTGATGTGCCATAAAAGTTTACCTAGCAATTATACCAAAAACTTTATAGTCAAATTAGGTGTACAAATTTTGTATAATTTATAAAATATGTCACAAATGCACAAGTTATTTATAGAAAATAATAAGTATATTTTCAATATCGATATAAAGAAAAATCATGTAGTTTTAAATGATTCAACAAATTCTTAAAAATAAAAAAAATAAAAAACTTAAATATTTTATCACAAAGTTTGTTTTTGAAAATATAATCTAATGACATACAAATAAAGATATATTTGATAACTATATTTTATATAATTATTTTTACCTATTTTATTAATTATAATTGCTATGTTCTTAATGTTTTTAATTAATTTTAGTTTAATAAATTAGTATTTACTGTTTTTTTTATATTTTAATAAAATTAAATAATTTGTATCGAAAAACTTAATTAATTGCAAATTTATGTCTAAAAATATAATTTCAAATAATAGAGTTCTTAATTACAATTTATAAAAGTCAAAAATATAATTTAAATTAAAATCGGGCTTAATTGTAATTATTAAAAGTTTAAAAATTTAATTTAAATTAGAAAAGGGCTAAACTATAATTAAAGAAAGTTGAAAATGTAATTTGAAATAAATTTGTGGGTCAAAATGCAATTAATAAAATTTAATTTTTTGCGCAGATGAGAGAACCACGCGTCATACACCACGCGCCAAACGTGGACCGTCTGATCAAAGAAGAAATGGCTACGATGCGCACGTCCAGATCACGCCCGACCAAATCGCGTGTGTGTAGATTCTTTCACGCGGCTCGGCGCCCGAGTGGGGCTCACCTGCCGCGCAGGCCGGCGTGCAGGTGGGACCCACATGTCTGATGCTTCCAGCCGCTGTCTCCCACGTACGCGCGCCTCTGATCCTGTGCGCTGAGCACTGCGTGCAACCGGATTTTCCTCGAATCAGAAGCTGCCACGTGTCCACCTGAATCATTTCCTCGAATCAGCAACTGCCACGTGTCCCACTCTATTTTTCAGCCAATCATGTAATGACACGTGGCATGTTACGATGAGCGCGAAAGCGCAGGATCACGCCCGTATGTGGCCGTTGTCTCCAGTGCTCTCATGTCCCATGCGTCGTTTCCCGCAACCAATCAGAAGTTGCCACGTGTTCGCTTTAATTCTTTTCAGCGAATCAGATGCTGACACGTGGCATGCATAATGAATTAAAAATTTTGAACGGCGCCCTGTCTCACGCGTGAATTTATTTAATATTTGCGATATCGAATTTCGATACGCGTGGTTTTATTTTTCGATATAAAATTATTACGTGTTTTTATAAAAAATAAAATAAAAAATGTAATAATTTAGATGTATTATTTTTAGCTATAAATAGGAGATAAGATGATAGTTTTTTTGAGTTTGTAATTTTTGTAGTGTTTGTGTGTTGGCTGTGGAACACACAGAAGCCATTTTTGGCTTTTGTTGTGTTCTGCGTGTGCCAAATATTTATTCTAATTGATGTTTTAATTTTCCCTCTTCTTCATCTTATTTTTCTGTATCTGTTATAATTTTTATTTTTATTTTATGAAGTAATTTAATTTTTCTAGGGTTGCATTTGATCTAAATTTAGGATGCTTTTATTTTAATTATTTTTGATAGATTTATAAGACGTTTGATTTGTTCGTTCTATTTTGTGCTTAATACTTTTTGATTATTTACGAATCTTATCGAAACGATCTGTGGCACATAAATAAACTTGGAAGAGGCATTTGTGTGTATATTGCTCGTAGATAGAATGACATGTATGATGAAGGATAGGAATATACCCTAATTGTATGTGTGGCCATTTGAAAACTTAAAACGTAATGAATCTCGATGAATTTAATTCTCATAGAGATATAGTGAATTAATTTAAATGGGGTGTGTTTGTACGGAACTCGGAAGAGATGTATGAATAAAATTAGAAGTTTTCGATTGACAAATTAAATGTACTAAAAAAATATAAATCAAAAGAAAATAAAATGATTTGAGTTGATTAATTTGGTGAAAAATTACAATCCTAGATTTCTTTTAATTTGTTTTAATTATTTTCTTAAATTTGTTACAATCAACGTGCGTTTTGAATAAAATCAGAGAGAGATCATTTTAGTACTCAACAAACTATAGTAACAAATCTCCATGGGAACGATAACTTACTTATCAAATTTATTACTTGTGATCGTGTATACTTGCACGTTTTTTGTGTGTTGCAAAACAAACAACAATATTCAATAAACATTTAAACAATTAAGTATTTATCATACAGAAGAGAATTTATGAAATATGTTAATTAGTTAATTATGTTTCGTTAATGTTAAGTAGGTTATTAAATATATATATTAAGATTATTAGTTCTCTCTTTTAAATAAGAAAATATATTTAGACATGAATTAAATTATTTTATTAATCAAGTATTAATTAAAATCTGTTAATAGAGATCAATAATTGATAGTTGATTAAATTATTTTTTATTCTTAAGAAATTAATAAATCATTTAATTGTTGTTTATGACGAGACTATCAATTTTAACTCTCATCAAGATATTCAAGTTAATTTTACGATTTTACTATTTGAAATTAACTTTGAGATTTTAAAATTATTATGAATGATATCTCGTCATTATATCTTTCGATTATAATTCTTATAAAAATCTTTCAAATAGAGCATATATTGAGATCATATTTATATAGTAAATATCTAATATTCAAGAATATTACTTTAAATGAGATCTAGATAATTCAAATCTTAAATCAAACTTTCTTATTTATTATGAAAAATACTGAGTCAATGTACTTTTCTTTAATAAACTTTTATTTAAATCTTGATGATGAAATAAAACTTAATTTATTTTATGAAAATATTTAATCTACTTTAATATTTTACAAGATTAATATTATTATGAATATCTCACATTACTTACACTCAGACATTTATATTTTAATAAATAATCAATAAATTAAACATATAGCATGTAAAACAATATTTAGAGATAATTTTAAAAAAATACATTTAAATATATCTCAATAGAATTCTTAAAATTGTTTTTATTTTAGAAAACCTCCAAACGAAATTGTCACTCTGTTTATTGAATTGAAACTAAAAACCATTACATACATTAAATTTTTTCAACTCTCAATTGAGAAAAGAACTTTAAACTACTAAAACAAAAGGTCGAAGAAAACTTAAGAAACTAAGAAATGAATGGGATGAGAAAGATGAGAGATATGGATTAAAATGAAAATAGATTCTTATTTATAAGTAGAGGAAATGAAAGAAATATGGATTTTTAGATTGGCATTGTGGCATACAATTATTTCACGCCATGACACATTTATTGTACACGATTTTGGCTAAGTCCATGACATTCGTGTTGCGACATATAGCTTTTTCATCCCGTGACCCATTGGGATGTATTGATATCACTCCTATTACCCCATGTCGTGGTATACAAAAATCACGCCATGACATGCTATGTTCTACATCACTTGGAACCCTTATTTTTTATATATCATTCTTTCAAGTTTTGAAGCATATATAATGCTTTTCATTTTAAGCTCCAAAATTGTAATTAAGTACTTTAATTATATTTCTTCAAGTTAAATCATTTAAATACAAAAAATATCTAAAAAATAACAAAATATACCCATGATTTAAAAAATATATTTTTAAAATGATAGTAAAATTAAGTAAATACAAATTTATTTAATCTTTTAATAAGTATAAAATCACGATATATTGTGTGTTTTGATCACTCATCAAAAATTTGGTTTCTTTTAACTAGTCTTTATTGGCAAAACAGGTTTGGAGACTTCTAGAGAGACCATATTCTCTGGTGGCTAAGGGAAAATATTTTTCTCAAGTAGACATCATGGATGTTTGGGTGCCTATGTTTTCTTCATTCCTTTAAAAGATGTTAATGTAGGGAGTCGACCTCTTGAAGATATGTATAAAGTAGGGGGTGGGAAAAGGAGATGAGATCTCAATATATAAGTATAGGTTCCAGGAAAGTGCTAAACCTAAATGATAAGGTAGCTTTGTTGCTTATTGATAATGAGAGGTGGAATGATGAGCTTATGAAGACTAGTTTTGATGAAGGGGAGGCTGAGGCAATTTTAAGTATCCTACTTGGTAGTAATGGACATATGGATAAGGGTGTAGGGGGAAAGATGTGATAGTGGTCTCTATTGTGTGAAAAGTGGCTATTGGTGTGCTGAGGAGTATAGGTTGTTATCTATCAAGGGGAAGCATGGCGTTGACGATAATATTGGTATTGGACAGTCTTGGTGAGCTAGGATTTATGGTTTATGTGTGCCTAATAAGGTGAATATTTTCATTTGGATATTGAAATATTTTGCCTCCTATGGAAAATTTGTTTAGGGAGTATTACAGGAGCTATTTGGTGCCCTATTTTCAATGGCTCTTATAAGGATGTTGATCATAGTCTTTGGGGTGTGTGAGAGAAAAAGCCATGGAAGAGAGTGTCCTTCAAGTATCGTAGAATGCGTAGAACAGCAACATAGTGAGTCGATCGTGGAGCAGACAGATACTGGCTCACCTAATGAACATTATAAAAAATTTCTGGATGAGTAACTGTGAGATAAACTAGGTTACCAATCAATCTGTAAAGAGAGGGATTAGACAATGGTTTCCCTCATGAGGGTATCAGATACGCATTAAGTTCAACTAGAATGTTAATAGTCTTACTGATAGTGAGTCTAGCTCAAGATAAAAGGTCAGATGCATACTTGGCTTGAGTAATAAAAAGACCATATGTGGAACGAGTGATCTCAAGACCCAATAAATAACTTAGATGTCCAAGTTCTTTCATCTCAAACTGTTGACTAAGAAAATCCTTGAGTTCTTGAATGCCACTGAGGTCAACACCAGTTATGATCATATCATCCACATATAGGAGAAGCAAAATTGTCATTTTATCATTGATATGAATAAATAAGGCAGAATCATAAGGACTAGTAGTGTAACCCAAGAAAAAGATGGTAGATCTAAACTTGGCAAACCAAGCTCATGGAGCTTGTTTAAGGCCATAAAGTGCACATCGAAGGCGACAAACTTTTTTGTTTCAATAAAAAGATAAGGAAAAGGTTGCATATAGAAGTCTTCATGCAGATCCCTATTAAGAAATGCATTTTTAACATCCATCTGAAAAAGGTCTCATTTACTAGCAGCAGTAACAGCCAAGAGGGCACGAACAAAGGAGATACGGGCAACTGAAGCAAAAGTCTCTTCACAATCAATCCCATACTCTTGTGTAAAACCTTTTGCAACAAGACAAGCCTTGTAGCGCTCGATGGATCCATTAGAGCAAGTCTTGATCTTATAGATCCACTTACAACCAATCACAGACTGACTAGGAGGGAGAGTAACCAGATTCCGAATATGATTTTTGGTTGATGCATCAATTTCCTCTTTCATTGCAATCTTTCATAAAGGGTTAGTAGAAGCCTCACGATAGGTTTAAGTCTCATGAAGTGTAGCAAGGGCAGTGTAACAATGATAGTCAAGTAAATGTGCAGGAATGGATCTTACCCAGGTTAAGTGGCGAGGTGAAATGTCTTATTGAGGATCTGAAGGATGTGTGTTTTAAAAGTTATTCTTTTTGATAAAGATTTATGTATTGTTCATGATTTTGAATATTATTTATTCTTGTTCCTTGAGATTAACATGTTATATTTTGGAAGTATTCAAGAAGATGCACTTGGTCTTGAACCATAGAACTCTTAAAATAAAAAACATGTAATCCTAAATATGTTCACAATTGTAGTAATTAAGGAGGAAAATTAATTACCGTGAAAGATTGTCATGTCAATTAAAAGTACATTGTAGTTCTATAAATGTTGATAAGGGATTATCATTTAATGACATGAGTATATAAAATGTGTATTTTATATATTAAACATGACCTAACTAGATGGAACATTATATGGATTGTGTTTTGTGTCATTAATGTTTCCATTATGTCTTTAGAATCTTATATATGAGATGTGTAGGTTTTTCACATGAGAAGTATATAATGTGATTGCTATTTAAATAATATCTTATGATAGGAATGAAATAGTAATTCGTTATGTACAATCTATATGTTAATATTATCATTGTCCCTCCATTTTGAGTTATGATATTACTGGGCCCCTTGGTAAAGTGGAATTATATCGCATGCAATATAACTTATGTAGTTATAATTATAATTCACTTGAGAGACTAAGAAAATGAATATAATGCAAAAGTGACACAATCATACTATTCATAATATCATGTGACAAGGATAGACACAAAATTAGTGCATTGAGTAAATAATTAGTCTGTCATTTGAAAAACTATAATGTAATGATATAACCTCTTATAGTCAATAATATAAAGTTTTATATTATTGTCAAGATGATATAGATCCTCTATATGGTCACACCAACTAAAGAGAAACAACAAGTATTTTACATTTCATAATTATGTATAAGATAAAATACATGAGATGAAATGCTAAAACAAAATGTCATAATATGACATGTTTAGACCATAAATAAATTTGTGAAGTTATGCAAATATTATTTGGTATAATGTTTGAATGCATTATAAGAATAATAGAGACATTGTACAATAGAATAATATGAATAATATTATTTGTTCATAAATTAATCTATTAAACCAATCACAAGTTGAGATCAAAGAGAGCATGAGATAGCTAAACAAGGCTAGTGGTATTTGTGTAATTGATTCAAACCTTATACAAAGAGTTTCCCTAACCCTTGCCTATTTAAGAAGGCATAATTAAGGAAAATTTGATCCAATTTTCTGCCTTTAACCCTAGCCGAAATCTACCCCATTGTGCAGCCACGTTTTTCCTTCTCCTAGGCCAAAACTTGGAAAGGCTAACTCAAGGCCAAAACCTAGGTGGTTTAACCCTAGGTCAAAAGTATATTTTCTCATCTCTTCTTGCTAGGTGGTAAGATCTAAGTCTTGAACTCTACATCCATCTATCTAAGAGGTGTGGTAGTTCATTTTTTAGGTTCAAGGTGAATCAAGAGGTGCTCCCGAAAGAGAGGTGATTTCCAAGAGATCTAGAAGGGAAATCAATTTCCCTCTACTCAAGAGATTTGACAATCTCTTTAGGTTTAGGCAAAGATAATCTTCTTAATCTCAAGCAATAAGGTAGATGATATTTTTTATTTTATTTAGTGCACATATAGGTCTTTTGTGTATTGAGCCAAGTGGTGATAAGAAAATTTTAAATTCTCACCATATAGGCATACACATGAAATCCCAATAGTGGTATCAGAGCTATGGCATGATTTTGTGACAATTAAAATATTTAATTTGTACTTGATTAAGTGCTTAAGTGTTTAGTTAACTATCTTTCAAGTTCATAATTCATAAATCTGTCATTTTGAGTCCTTAGGGCATTTGGTCACTTTAGAAGTTTTTGAATCAAAATTTTTATGGATCTAAAAATTCCTACATCATTTTATGATGTGTGGATGAATATTCTAAAATAAAACAGGGAGTTTAGGCCGTTTTATTAAGGTAAACCAAAAATGAAAATACGGGTACAACATTAGAAATTGTTGTGTTCAGTTTTCTATTTTTGGTGAGATTCAAAATAACATAAATTGAGTTTGGATGAATGGATTTTTGTGATCCACCTATCATTGAAAAGAAAATAAAGTCTAGTTTATGAAAAACTATATTTTTAATAGAAAAATATTACGGATTTTGTGTGAAAATTAAAATTACAGAAGTATTACGGTCAAGTCTCTAGTACTAAAACCAGCAATTCAAATATAATTTTCTCGCAAACTACTGAATATTTTCGTGATTTACTTATATATCCAAAAAGGTGTTAAATTCTAGTTCTCAAAAATATATGGCTTGAATTTTTATTCGGAACACACTCTTGGGCATAGAAAACAATGACTGGTGCATAGTAGACCAAAACTAGACAACGAGGCAATTTTTGGTCTCACCACAATAAGAATTAATTTTAGAAAAAAGGATTGTTTTCGTAAAATCTATTGTAAAAGGATCTCATCCAAATATGTTAAAAGTGATAAGTAGTTAAGATTAATTTTACCCATGTGAATGCTAATTTTAATTAGGCATAATGACAATTATGAAATAATTTTATGTTTTCTAAAAGTTTCGTATAAGTTTCAAAAATTTGAAATTGGGTATATGAATATTAGAAATAGAAATCATTTTTGGGATTTAAAATGATTTATATGGATTGAGAACTTGAGAAATATAGGCTTAACTAAATAGGATTGAATAGTATAGCAAGATTGCATATGTGTACTAATTTTGCTATGCAAGAGGATTGTGGGTTAGTATGGCTTAAGATTATCAATGTCATGTGTGTTGTAATGAATGATGTGTATGAATGTTTGTAATAAGGCCTAAGGTGACACTGAAAATTAATTATAATAATTAAATTATAGCAAAGATGTTAGGTTGCCATTCATGTATTAATTCATGGCTTGCATGCCACATAGGATTTAGGATTGGGTGATTCTAAATGTAATTTACATTTTATTTTAACATAGTTCTGAAGATAGAATGAGAATTGGGTGAGTTCTTGTAGTTTATAATTTTATCTTTCATGAAGGTGTTTGATAGAGTTACAAGAATGCAAGCGAGAGCCATAAAACCCACAAAGCTTAAGAATATATGAGATAATTTTAATGGTTAGGACAAGGTATCATTGTATGAATACATGACCGACCAAAATTACCAAAATTATCATAGTCATCATATATTTTCTATGTCCATGAAAAATTTAAGAGCATCTTTTCTTCTCATTTTATCCACTTTAAGCTAGTAACTAGGAATAAGCATGAGTGTGATCTGAATTACTAGAAATTGTGGAACTTGCATAAATTCGTTGTTAAGCCATAAGTGAGTGGGAGTTGTGTGTGGCACATCTTCTTACTCATTATGTGGGAATGAATTAGTCATACTTGTTGACCAATAAAATGAGTTTTTTTATACAAATCATCAAGATCTAGGCTTGGGTTTTGGGAAAGAGAGTTTTATTAAGAAATTGGATTATTCTTTCTTAATGAAATCGAAAAAAGTCATACAGTTAATTTTTACTTTAAGGTTATGATTGGTAAATGATACCTACTTGAACAAATATTTTAGATGAGTCTATTTATTTGAAAAGGGTCTTGTGTGACCAACAAAATGGAAAAACTTTAATTTTTGTTAGTATAAATTTTAAATACACGAAGACTAACATATCCTTAAATGAATTTTGTAGTTATGTCTACACTTCCTAAATTTCTGTGTTCTAGGGTCGAAAATCACCCCCTTGCTAATGATGGGTCAAACTATTCCGATTGGATCATCAAATTGAACATTGAGTTGTGCTTAGAGGATCTCTCACATTTTGGATGGAAGTTTCCCAGAAGAGAAAAAGAAAGGCAAGCCAACTGATGTAGAAAAAAGGAGGAACAAAAGAAATGGAAAGATCAACAACGAGTTGTGCATACACTAATCTTGGCCAATATTGGCGATCAGTTGTAAAGAAAGTTCCTTAATACTCCAGCCAAGGAAATTGTGGTACAAATGGAGAAGATGTTGACTGATAATGCTCATAAGGAGCGCTATAAGACCATCATCGCACTCACAATGTGCAAGATGATGGAAAGTGAATCTGTCTCAATGCACTTTATCAAAATACAGGGTTATTTGGAGAAATTGGAGAAATTGAATTCTTCAATACCCGAGGACATTGCTGAGGATATCATTCTTGGGTTTCTTCAATATTCCTACAAGGATTTTATCATACATTGTCACATGCATGAAAATAAGATGACATTGAATAAGCACCACAATGCGCTCAAGAATGCAAAATGCTGAGAATGGTGAGGTTGGCAGAGAAAGAACTAAGATATAGATTTTGCATTAAATATTAGGATTTTATATGCTAAGTAAAGATTTATACCTTTTAATTTTATTATTTTAATTGAATGACTTGAAAAAATTTAGTCTTATAATTTATTAAAATAAGTAATTTTAATATATCAAAAATATTAAAAGTAAATATTTATAATACTTAATTTTTATAAATAAATAAAACATAGATGTCAAATTCAAAAATTATGTGACAAAGTTTTTACTTGCACATAATAACGAGACTATTGTGATATTTTTAAAAATATATATAATATCTATAATACATAATACAATAATTACGAAATTAAACAACTTAATATTAAATAATTACTGTATATTTATTACCTTCAATTTATAAATTAATTTTGCAACCTAAATAACCGTAGTGTATTGGAAAAAAATTGATCAGTTTAGACTCTCTCTCTCTGTGTTTAATGAAAATGTCAAACTAATTAAAGCCTTGAAAATTAGAATACTAATTAAGAAATGAAATTCATGATTAGATAAGCGATATTATTAACGAAGAAAACGGGTTTTGAAAGTGCCTCTAGTGATGAAACTGAAACTAGTCAGCTACTAACGTTGCCCATTGGGACCGTTTGAGAGGTGATTATCTTTGGTGGCATTTTTCTAATGTTTATGACACAGTTCACACAAATTACAATTTGGTTCTTAGTTTGCGTTCGTCCCTTTCTTTGAACATTAATAATATGATCATTGAGATAAATAAAGTAAAATATAAGTGCAATAAAGCTTGTTGACTTTCCATTATTTTTTTAAATTAACAACCAATAAAACTATTAAAGAATACCATATTCCTTACTCTTAGATTATTATATAATTTATACATGGACTAATATTTAAAACAAATATTACGCCAAAGAATGAAAGCTACTTAATGTGTAATTCTTGACTTTCTTAATCAAATGTTGAGATTATATATAAATAATTATGTGTTATAAAATATCATATAAAATTAAATCTATTTAAAAGTAATATGTTAAGGTTTAAGTTATTTGAATTTTAGTATAACTAATAGGACGTGAGTATTTAATGTTTAGAGACCTAAGGCTAATATTTATTTTAATGATAATTTAAAATAAAAATACATTTATTAACTATAAATATAGTGGTTATGGTACCTAGATCACACGTGTATTATATTCTAATCTTATTTGATATATCATCATCAAACAAAGTATAGGAAAAACTAGACGATTATCTAAGTAAAACATGTAGATCTAGAAGGTCGGTCACTCAACTATAGATACAATTAATGAGTACGGGTTCGGGTAAGCTTTCACATATTTGTCTTTGATTCTTAGTAGTACAACATGAATATTCATAGGTTATTTTTAGGTGATAATTTTTACCAAAAGTTATTTGTTTTAACAAGTAAAATCAAAGTTTCTTCATATTGAATAATTGAGAATCGAATTTATTTTCAATCCAAATAATTTTGGTGTTTTCAAATCTAATGATTTTGGTTTTAATATTATCATATTTGAAAACAATTGTTGTTGTATTTCAAAATTATGGATTTAAATCCAAAAATATTTTAAAATCATAATTATTTGAACTTAGATTTGATAAGAATAAATTTATAAGAGTTATTTTTCTATCAATTCTTTGCTATTAAATATTTAAATTTGAGAAAGTTTTTTATTATTATTATTTATTATGACAAAAAATCAATTGATCAATGGAAAGATATGTAGGAATGTGAATCTTCTTCATCTTTGACCAACTCCAGTGAAATTTGCAACTAAGTGTTTTTATTTTGTTATAATCAGGATTCATGCATAATTTTAAAGACCAAAAAATATTTTGAGAACCAGCTCAAGAAAAGGATCAAATGTATCAAATCTGATCATGGTGGTGATTACTATGGTAGAATGATGGCTCAAGTGAACAACGTCTAGAAATAGTTGCAAAGTTCCTAAAGGAATTCAATGTCATCCCAATGTACACTATGTCTAGTTCTCTCGCTATGAATGGTGTTGTTGAAAGAAAAAACAGGATGCTTAAGGACATGATTTGTCATTCTAGCTTACTAGAATCAATTTGAGGAGAAGCACTTAAAACTGCAACATATAACATTAATAGGGTTCTAACTAAAGCAATAGGTAAAACCCCTTATGAACTTTGGACGGGAAAATACCTAGTTTAAAGTAGTTGCACATTTGGGGATGTTCAGTTGATGCAAAGCCCAAGCAGTATATTTTCATATATTAGTAATATTGTTCTTATATTATTTTCACATACTTTTTACAACAATTTTAAGATGATTTCTATCTATTATGTCTACTGAAATGTTAACTGTTGATCTCAACAAATCGTTTCGTTTCGAGGGATGACACTTTGAAAGAAACACCATCCTATAAATTATTAAATGTGACTCCTAAGATAATTGCTAGGAACCCAATGTTTCTTGAGGTTCTAAAGTACTTGCATCAGAAGGGACAATTGCTTGTTTCTATTGTTGATGAAGCACACTATGTAAGGTATGCCTTTTTCTTTAGCATATTTGATGTCTACAATTCTGATTTATATTGTGGAGATTTAAGGTATGACATTTCCTTAAATACCGAAACAACCATATATGGATGTACCAATTTTTCATTAGACCTTGGTTTCATTCCGATACGTGAACACCAAGAAAGAAAGTGAAATTTTACCCATGTAGTTAAAGGTAGTTTTTTAATCTCTCATATGCATGTTAAAAAGTTGGGTTGATAGGGACAAGTGATTCTAGTTTTATTATAATGAAAAATATGTCCATTTTTATTTATCATTCAAGCAGTCTTTATCATTAAATGTTAAGAACACTACATTTTAGAGTTTCTTTGGGCCATTCTGGAACACCTCACAGTGAATGCATTTTTATAGTTGCAAATCATGATACAAGCTTATGGATATTAGAAGTCTAAATTAATTTAATTGTTGTAAGATGTTTTTTAAAACCTAGTGTTTTGATGAGTACTTAAAAAACACTAAAATTACCATGATTTAATATACTTTAATTGATTAAATATACCTATATTTGTATGATTTTATCATATTTTTATGTAAATTTTTCTTTTTGTAATCATGGGTATTTTTATTGTTTTTAGGTATTTTTGTTCAAAAATAACTTAAAGACTCGAAAAAAATACTGTAGACAATACATCACAAATATGTTGAGAAAAAATAAGGAAAACTCAAAAAAATGAAAAATTGGACAAAATGGGTCAACACGAGCCATGCACCCGAGTAATGCATACGTCGAGTGTGATGTGTGCATGCCCAACGCACTCGCATGTGTGCCCAGCACAGGCCTATCTGAATCCCTCCCACGCGCACTAGCGCCTGTATGCCAAAAACCTTGCCCTCATACGCGTGTCAGCTTGTCCAAATGAGTCCAAATCAATTTTTGAGATATTTTCCCACCTTTTTTGGCCTTTTCCCATCTATAAAAGTACCATTTCCCCCATTGTAAAAACCACCCTTCAAAAATCCCTCAAAATATTTTTTCTCTCACTTTATTTTTTAGTTTCAAAGTTCTACTCACGTCCTAGCCCGTCTGAGAGCCAGATTTGCCTCAATTGTTTGTCTCTTGCCTTCAGCTTTACTCAAGTTAACTTCCGCTATTTCAAGAGTTTGTTGAGCTTCTTGTGGATCAATGTCATTGAGAAAAAACTAGTTATGCATATATAGATTTCTAGTTTTTGATTCAATAAACGGAAATACAAATTTATTTGAAAGTTTTCTAGCAATAGAATTAACATCAAAGTTTTATAAGGATTATTTTGAGGTATAATTTTAAAATGAATTCTTTATATATAGTTAGTTTTTATGTTTTATTCTTATATGTTATATTTAATTTTCCGTGATTAAATTTAACATGGTTGGTTGTTTGTAAATATAATATAATAATAACGTTGTTATGCTTGCGAAATATTAAATAGGTAAAAAAATTCTATAAAATAAATTGATTTTGTTTTTATTCAAGATTTTATATTAAGGATGTTAGAGATAAATATCTTATTTTTCATTACAAACATAAATCTGAAAATTAAATTCTAAGATTTAATTATCCAATCTGATTTAGAATAATGTTTTTTTTATTTGTTGGTACAATCACTCAATAGTTAGAATGAAACTCTATTTTAAAGTTTTTTATTAAAACTATTATTCAAAAATATATTGACAACATATTTTCAATAATAGTTTTAAAACTTGAAATTTAGTACTCAAATAATAAAATTATTATGTTTAATTTGAATACCTTGAATAAAACCTAATTAACTGACTCCGCTTAAAGCTATGATTAGATAGTTTGCTATTTTCTTAGAAATAAAGCTAAAATTTAATACTTAATCAATTAATAAGCTTCATATAAGGATATTAGTTAATTAATATTAAATAAAATAAATTGAGCTCCACCTAAATATATTAGTTAAGTAATATTAAAAAAAAATTGAGCCCCGCCTAAGGACATTTTCATAGAAAATCAACAAATATCAATTTATATCTTTAATAACTTAAATAATATAAGCAAACATAATTAACTTAATTATTATATCCATAAATACACAACTGTTATGAATGATAAAAATTTGCATTATTGTTTATTGAATCCATATCTATGTTTATTTTTTATGTCATTAGATTGGGAAATAAAAATCAAAATATTGTGACAGGATGTTTAGGATTTAATTTCATTTTTAAAAGTTTGAATAATAAATTAAAAACCATATATATTTCTTCCTAAGATAGACCTTGGAGTATACTTGTCATTTTCTATAAAATGATTTATGCACTTTAGAGAGTTTTACAAATATAAAATCAAAGTATCTACAAGATCGGTATTGTTAATCTGATATTGTTCTCGTTGTTCTTTTCATAGGAACGTGACCTGTTTTAATTGAATATTAAAATAAATAAAGCTTTATCTTCTGCTTATATGTTGTGTTCTTTTAACATTTGGCATGCTAGAATGTCATGTTAATAAACATAAAATTAAGAACATGAGTACCTTAGAACTAATTCCTAAACTATCTTTGAATAATATTAAAAAATGTAATTTTTGTAGTCAAGTTAAAATAACCAAAACTTCACATAAATAAGTAGTTAGAGAATCTAAACCTTTAAACTTAATACACTCTGATATATGTGAACTTGATGGTATTTTAACAAAAAATGGAAAATGTTATTTTATAAATTTTATTGATGATTGTTCATACTATACTTATGTAGATCTAATGAAAAATAAAAGTGAAGTTTTTGACATGTTTAAAGTATTTATGACTGAAATTGAAAATCAAATTAATGTAAAAATAAAAATATTTCAATGTGATAGAGGCACTAAATATGATTTCAATATTTTCAATATTTTTTTATTAAACTCGTGGAATCATTCATGAAAATAACTGCACCTTATTCTCCATAAATGAATGGTAAAGTTGAAAGAAAAACAGAACTTTAACTAAATCAATTATTGCAATTTTATTAAACTCTGGTGCTGCTTCCCATTGGTAAATTTTATTAACAATTTTATATGTGCTAAATAGAATGCTTAAATCTACTAGTAAAATTTCACCATATGAAATTTTGAAAAATAAGAAACCTAACTTAACTTATTTTAAAACTTAGGGTTGTTTAGCCTATGTTTGGATCCCTGATCCTAAAAGAAATAAATTTGCTAGTAGAGTATATGAATGTGTATTCATAAGATATGCTATAAATAGTAAAGCTTATAAATTCTATGACTCAAATGACCATGTAGTTATAGAATCAAATGATGATAACTTCTATGAACATAGGTTTCCTTTTAAATTGAAGAATAATGGGGGCTCATTTTCTAATAGTTTACCCATAATTAGAACTAGTGAAAAAAATGAGAAATTAGACATGAAAATTTGGAGAAGTAAACGAGCTCTAACCTCTAAGGATTTTGGGTTTCATTTATATGCTTAGAGGAAGATCCCCAAACTTTTCAAGAAGCCTTATCTTCTTCAAATGCCAACTTATAGGAAGAAGCCATAAATGATGAAATGGATTCTCTTGAGTATAATGGAACTTGACATTTAGTTGACTTATTACTTGGTTACAAAACCATAGGATGTAAATGGATACTAAAGAAGAAATTAAAACTTGATGGTATTATTGAAAAGTACAAAGCTCGTCTTGTAGTCGGTATAGGTAAAAAGAGAATGTAAATTTCACACGAATAACTTTCATACATGTGCTTTCTCTCTTATTGATATCCATGATTTAATAGTGCACCAAATGGATGTTAAAACTACATTCTTAAATGGTGACTTAAAAGAAGAGATTTATATGGACCAACTTGAGGTATTTGTTGTCCCTAAGTCAAGAAAATAAAGTTTGTAAACTAGATAAATCTCTTTATGGTCTAAAACAAACACCTAGGTAATGGCATGAAAAATTTGATAATATAGTTATCTCACATGGATTCAAAATGAATGAAAGTGACAAATGCATTTATTATAAATCAGAAAATGATATTTGCACTATTATATATTTATATATGGATGACGTGATTATTTTTGGGTCAAATATTCATGTTGTGAATAATGTAAAAATTTTGGTATGTGCTAACTTTGATATGAAAGATCTCGAAGAAGTGAATGTAATCCTTAATATAAAGATTACTAGGTCTAAAAAGGGACTTTTTCTAGATCAATCTCATTACATTAAGAAGATCTTAAAGAAATATATTTACTTTAATTACAAACTTGTATGTACTCCTTACCTAGTGTAAAATTGTTCAAGAACACCGAAGACGATGTTAGACAAACTAAGTATGCGAGCATCATTTGTAGCTTACGTTATGCTACTGACTACACTTGGACTACTGTGTAGGTTTACCAATAAACCTAGTATAGAGCATTAAAATGTAATTGAAAAGGTCATGAGATACCTTAAGAGCACTATGAACCTTGGATTACCTTATAAGAAGTTTCTCGTTGTTCTAGAATAATACAGTGATGCTGATTGGAACACTCTATTAGAAGACTTCAAAGCAACAAGCGGTTATATATTTTGCATTATTGGTAGAACTATTTCTTAGAAGTCTAAGAAACAAACAATATTGGCTCAATCTATGATAAACTCTGAAATGATAGCACTAGCTACTACTAGTGAAGAAGTAGGCACGTTAAAAAGTCTATTAGCTGAGATCCCTTTATGAGAAAAACTGATAACATCTATCCTGATCCACTGCGATAGTACCATAGCTATTGCAAAAATTTAGAATCGTTATTACAATAACAAGAGATGACAGATACGTCATAAGCACTGTACTATTATAGAATTTCTCTCTATAAGAGCTGTAAGAGTGGATCATGTACGTACTTATGAAAATTTGGCTGATATTTTGACGAAAAGATTAACAAGAGAGAAGGTTCCTCAAAAGGAATATGACTGATTCCCTTAGAATGAAGAGTCACTCATGATGGTAACTTAACTTATACACTGGAAATTCCAAGAAATAAGTTCAATGGGTAATAACAAGTCATGAAGTGATATGAGATGAATCATGCTATTATGAAGTCTCATTCTATATTGTTAGAAGCATGAAGTCCTTAAGCAACAAAAATGATGAGTTAATTATTAATTCTTAATTATTTCTATACTTTATGTGGAGTGAAGCACATAGCTACATGAGTACTCTTGATAGACTCACCTATGTGAATGTGAAAGTGTGGTCGCTTCCTATGAAATTTTTGGGCAAAATTTACTAGAGTATTCACTATACTGGGATATACGTGTATGGTCATAAAACACAGGCTTTTCGAATTACACCTTGGAAAAGTTATGTGTGTAATGTTGTTAGAGATAGAGTTCAAAACTACGAGTTACTCTAGTATATTATAAAGTATCAACACTATGCAAAGGTTCAAGCCGATGAACACCTTTTGTTGATGCATAATCTTATACTTTTAATTGATCGGTTGCTTGATGAAAACTATATTTATATAAAATTCAAGTGGGAGATTGTTGGAAATAATGTGAATTTAAATAAAAAATTGATGAGAAAAAGTGCTAAATTATGTTACCATTATTTTATGACCGTTATTTTCATAATTATGTGACCGTTATATTCATAATTGTGTGAACATTGAATATCTTTTTTCAACTATAAATAAAGGGAAATAGCTATCAGTTTGAAAAAAACAACTCAACAATTCAAAAACTACTCTTAGTAGCAAACCAAAGAAAAATATACAAAAAAAAAAAATTGAAGTTTTTCGAGCAACATAAGTATTTTAGAGGTATAGTATTCTAGATTTCATCAGTGTTGTGAAGCTCCGAGACAAAAAAAAGATTATAGACTGTTTTATCCTAAGGACGACGAAACTGTATTTGATTGTACAAATTTAAGCGAACACCTTTTGTTGATGCATAATCTTATACTTTTAATTGATCGGTTGCTTGATGAAAACTATTTTTATATAAAATTCAAGTGGGAGATTGTTGGAAATAATGTGAATTTAAATAAAAAAATGATGAGAAAAAGTGCTAAATTATGTTACCGTTATTTTATGACCGTTATTTTCATAATTATGTGACCGTTATATTCATAATTGTGTGAACATTGAATATCTTTTTTCAACTATAAATAAAGGGAAATAGCTATCAGTTTGAAAAAAACAACTCAACAATTCAAAAACTACTCTTAGTAGCAAACCAAAGAAAAATATACAAAAAAAAAATTGAAGTTTTTCGAGCAACATAAGTATTTTAGAGGTATAGTATTCTAGATTTCATTAGTGTTGTGAAGTTCCGAGACAAAAAAAAGATTATAGACTGTTTTATCCTAAGGACGACGAAACTGTATTTGATTGTACAAATTTAAGCAGAACTATAAATATTTCAATATATCGATAATATTATTTTTATATTGTTTTGACGTAATTGTTACAACACATAGAGATTATTAAAAAAAACTGTCCTCTTTAAATCATGGATGTTTGGTAAATTTTATATTTTTGAATGATAATTTGATATTTATTATCAAATCATAAAAAGGTAAAATAATATAAGATAATCAATAACTACTATTTCAAGGAATTAAAATATTGAATTAGATTGTTTCTATTTTCACTCCCTAATATTAAAATGGACAAACTTATCCAAATGATCGTAGTTACGTGATATCAAGATCTCCTTGTGTTAATTGTAAATTATTATTTCAAAAAAAAATAAAAATAGACAACCTTAATTGGATCAATAATATTTTTTTTCTTTCTCATACTTATTTTTCAAAATTTGACTCAATTCCTGTATATATAAAATATGATTTTATAAAATTATCATGACAATAAAATGAAAAGTACTGAAAATTAAATTCGTTATCTAAATATTCAAGTAAAATCTTTAAAGTTTTATTTGTCATATACTTTTTTAAAAGTAAAAAGAGTAATTAAACACAATAGTGATAAACATTATTTTTCAAAAATATTTTTTTTTATCAAAATCATTTTTAAATTTAGCGTGCACTTACATGCACCACTTAAAAGTGCTTATATGCAAGCGTTTTTATTATGCATTTGACAATAAAATAAAGAGCACTATTAATATATGTTTGGATATGCCATTAGGTATTCTATTTGATGACTTGTATCACCGGAGGAGTAAGGTAATATCACTTCGTTAGAGACTATATGTATCATCTCATCGGAAGAAAATTCACATCATCTTGTTAGGGATTACTTGTATCACCTTGTTGGAGGAAGATCCATGTCACCTTGTTAGAAACGAATTATAATTCGTGTATGACTTGATTCACCTGGCTTGTATAGTTTAACACTCCATTGATGGGAGGTTTAACTCATGGTATCAATACTAATTTCATCTAAAACTTATTCATCTGTATAAGATCTGTTTTGAAACAGACTAATTTTTTCTCCATTAGACCATGGATCAACTTTTGTTAGTGTCTGTCCCCCAATTAATGTTACCTATAAATATTCTCTGTATATCATATAAGCATTCATTGATCATATTGTACTCTCCCACTAATATTTATGACCCAACATATATAACTAGAAGTGATTTAATTTTGAGAAAATAAGTACCCTTTACTTCTAAAAGCTAACATTATTTTTAAAACTATTTCTATTAGAAGTACTTTGTATTAAAATAAGCTCTATAGGTATTCAAAAAAATAAAAGAAAATATAAATTACTCCAAATTTTGGTGTATTTGGATGATAATATAGATTGTATGAGTTTAGGTTGTTTAAATTTTTTTAATATAAAATAATAAAATGTGACTCAATGATATAAAATTTATTTAAATATATCACAGATTTAAAATTTAAATAAGGGTGTTTAAGTATTGTGCGTAGTAAAAAAAAAACTAATATTGATTCGTTATTTAACCACTTTTATTTTTCTTTTATGAAATAAGTCTCTCTTAAAAAAAACGTGTCACCACTATTAGTATTTTTTTTTTTTACGAGATATATTCTGGGATTAAACACTGCTTTATTCCTTTTCCTCTAGTACCACTCCTCCGCCTCCTGCACAGACGAAACCGTCGTAGCGACCAGCTCTGGCCGAGACTCGTCGCCTGCAACTAAGACTTACCCCTCACTATACGCCATTGTTAGTATTTTTTAAGATCTTTTAATTTGGATTAGTTGTTTTGGGTTCTAATTTGAGAAAATAGCATAGGGACTGTATGTTATGTATATTTATGCCTTATTTAACTTGAAACTATTGAAGCTTTTGATCAAGCAATTGGTGTACAATCGACGTGCTGTAGGAAATTTGAGAATATTTATCGCTATAAATTAATTTAAGGTACAGATATGCCTAACAAGAAAAGAACTTCTGATTCTTACGCTTTTATCAACCGTGATTCAACGTTTGGCTTTATTCCTCATGAAAAAAAGTACGTCTCATCCTTACTCACTTTGAATGAATGAATATTGAATAAATTCTTCTTTTTCTTCTTATTGATTTAGCCAAAAAAAAAATTGAGTTTTTATTTTTGTTTTCTGTTTAAATGTGCGGTATCTATGAAGGGGAGCATCTCGCTTGTCCGCTTCAATCAATAAAAATGTAGGTTATCATTCTTAGCCACTTTAATCACTCTCCTTTTTTTTTCTTTGATTGTCTCCTCTAATATGCCACATGCACTCTACTTCCTAATCATATAAACTGATTTATTATGGTGGATTCTATGGCCATAGTTGAATTTGGTCTTCTCAGAGCTGAAGTGCATTGTTCATAAAATTTTAGTTTTTAATTTTAAATTGCTTTCAACAGAGTCGTTCTTTTACCCTTATTATTTGGAGTTTCTTAATAAAAAATTTCACCTTATGTTTAATTTCAGTGATTTCTTATTGAGAATGTAATCTCATGGTAAAGAGAAAGATAAAGTCAGAAAGACTTTTTGATGATGGGGACAACTTACCTGAAAATTTCTGGTTTAAGGTTTGCCAATCTTGTTTTCTTTCTATTAAATTTTGGTCTAGTAAATTGTCAAATTATTTCTGAATTCAATGGTTCTTTGTGATTTAACTTCGTAGCAACAATTTGCTGTTGGGGTAAATGAGGTCACCCGTGTTCTTGAACGCATGACCCCAAGTATAGATGGGGTGGACTCTGCTCAACAGGCCCTTTCTAGCTGCAATCGCAAAGCACCCTCGGTTCTTCTTCAGGTGGGTTTCTTATTTTATTTATATGCCATGCTTTGGTTTTAGGGAGCCTCCCTTAATATTTCTACTCCTATTTGTACTCGTGTCATGCTTCTCATACTTTTTACTTGTTCCTTTTTCGTGTATTATTTTCAGAAGTAGAGGAATAAGCTAAACTGCTTTACCGTATTAGGTGTTGTTTACCATCTTCTTATTTATAAGATAATTGATGTATAAGTTACATTTCAATCATGCCGTATGATTAAAAACTACCGAAACCATATTTGTGAAAATCTCAAACATTGCTGGTCAAACCTTAATGACATTCATCCAGATATATGAGTAAGAAAATATACTCGTTGACACTTCTATGCTATATTTGTCTAATATGTTTAGAGTGAGGTTGGTTGGCCAAACAGTTTTTCCTCTTTTAATGACATTGCTTACCAATTGAGCTTATTGATACCTGCACTTGGTGTTAAAAAGAGCAAACAATAAAGGAAAAAGTTATCAATGTCTTTGCTTGCAAAACCATATTAGAAGTAAAGAACAATATGTTCAAAATGATGACACAAACAAGCTAGTCTTTTCATTAAAGGGATGATGCTTATATGCACATTTGTTCTCAATATGAATTATGTTAATTTGATTGTTTTTCTTTATAACCCTAGAACTATAATCATTAACCCGGGGGTTTTGTTGTAAGTACTGCAGTCATGAACTGTTGAATTCAACAAATATTGCAACTCATTCAACAAATATTGTACCGACGCCAAACACCTACCAATATACACGACGCCTACCAAACAGCTGTAAACCATGTAATTCAATCATGGTGGTTGTTGAAATAGTAATTGATATTTGTCTATATAAATAATATACATACCCGATACAAATTAAGAAAAAATATATTAAGAAAAATGTTTATTTCTTCTTCTGATTGTTTCTTCAAATATTGATTTCTTCATGGTATCAGAGCCAAGTCGTTGTTTTATACAAATTTGAAACTCTTGTTCTTTAAAACAGAGATTTTTTTTTCTGAAAATATTTGTTCTCGTTGAAAAAAAATCTCATTCAAACACCCGTACAAATATTAATTACAAACATCATTTTTGAAGCGGTATTTGTCCCATCTAATTTTACCATATTACTCTAAATACAATTCTGAACATTTTGGTAAAAATAGGGTAGAAGAAAAGTGCAACACGTGCCTCCACGCGTCGCCTAAAGGAAAGGAAACATTTTCACACGCCTCCACGTGCCATCTGGAGGTTGAAGACGATGACGTGTCATTCGGCTTAGATCAGCTCGAGGGCGTAGCTGGACCGCACCTCGGTTCGGCTCAGGTTTGGTTCGACCAGCGGTTCGGTCTAAACCCAGTTTTTTACATTTTTTTCATTTTTGGCTGGTTCGGTCCATTTTAAAAACCGATTTGGTCCAGTTTTTCAAGTTTTAAACCAATTTTTATCCGATTTTGTGGTTTTTTATCCGGTTTAGTTCATTTAAAAAAAACAGTTCAGTTCTTGAATTTATTATTATTATTATTTAATTTAGTTCTAAAATCATGACAGACGGTATAATTTCATTACCTATTGAGCAATCAACTCCAGTTATTGTACAATCTGTTCAATCTGAAGGTGTTTTTAATGTTGAAATTATTCTGAGACTAATTATGATGTTTGATCTCAAATAATAGAAATGCATATTGCAGAGAGAGAAAAACTCTCTTATATTCATGACAAAAATTTGCAACTAGAAAAAATATCAAACAATTATAACAAGTGGTATGCAGAAAATCAAAAAGTGAAGAGATGGATACTTATCTCAATGAGTCCATAAATCATGAAGCGATATTTACGCATACCTACTGCTCTTGAAATTTGGGGTGCTTTGGCAAAAGCATTCTATGATGGAAGTGATGAATTACAGATATTTGTCTTAAACCAAAAAGCCTTTACTTCCAAACAAAATAGAAAATCACTTTCAGAGTATTATGGAGAGTTGATTGAAATTTTCTAAAAGCTAAACCATCGTGATAAGGTGGTCATGAAAGACCCTCATGATTTAATATCATATCAAGAGTTTGTTGAAAGACTAAGGATACATATTTTCCTTGCTAGATTAGAAACTATCCAAGATTTAAAAGGTTGTTATTCCTTGATTCGACGGGAGGTAGTACGTCGAATCTCATTGAAGGAAAAATTTGGAGATGTTGACACTTCTGCCATGATATCTAAAAATCGTTCTTTTTCCAATCAGTAAGAACGAAGAGTGATTGATAAATCATCATTTAAATGTACCCATTGTCATCAAAAGGGTCATACAAAAGAACGATGTTTTGAACTTGTGGGATATCCCTACTGGTGGGATCACAATCGTGACTCTCGGAAGAAAAATCCACGACAGATGTCTACTGCCACCATTGTTGAAACAACAAAGGATCATGTTGCAAACTCCTCAGAAAATGTTGGTAAGATGCTTAAAGTTTTTTCTCTTGTTTTTAATAATACATGGATAATTGATTCAGGTGCAACTGATCATATGACATTTGATTCTAGACAAATCTCAAAACCATCCTCACACAAAACTGTTTGCACTGCTAATGGTAACACAACCCCAGTCATTGGGGAAAGATCTTTGTCTCTCACTAGTACTTTGAATTTAGACTCAGTACTAGTTGTTCTCTCTTTAGAGTATAACCTTATATCTATTTCTCAAATAACCACTACTTTATCTTGTTTTGTTATTTTTTGGCCTGATTTTTGTGTGTTCAAGGACACTCATACAAAGCAAACGATTGGTCGTGGTGTTAGGCAAGAAAACCTGTATTATTTAGACTTGGATTCAACAAATCATGCATTGGTAGCAACTGGATCTAAAAAGGATGAATCAAATATATGGCTATGGCATAGGAGATTGGGTCATGCTTCTTTTGGATATTTAAAGAATTTATTTCCAAGTTTATTTTTGAGCTTAGATCGTTCTACTTTAAAGTGTGATGTCTGTGAACTAACAAAAAGCCATCGTTTCTCATTTCTTATAACCGTAAATAAAAGTTCATTTCCGTTTATGGTTATACATTCTTATGTATGGGGTCCTTCCAAAGTCTCTACTTTGGGAGGATCACATTGGTTTGTTACATTTATTAATGATTTTAGTAGAATGACTTGGATCTGTTTAATGAAATCTAAAAGTGAGGTAAACGTATTATTTAGAAAATTTCATAAAATAGTTCGTACTCAATATAAAACACAGATTCAAGTTCTAAGAAGTGACAATGGAGGAGAATATAAAAGTTCTGAGCTTCAAGAATATCTTAAATCAGAAGGGATTATTCATCAAACTATTTGTGTTAATATACCTCAACAAAATGAAGTTGTAGAAAGAAAAAATCGACACTTGTTGGAAGTTGTCTGTGCCTCATTGATCGAAGCTAATATGTCATTATCTTATTGGGGAGAAGTAATTACTTCTGCTACATATTTTATCAATCGGGTACCTTTCAGTCTCATTAACTTCCAAACACCATTACAAGCCATCACTTAAGCAATTGTTGCACCAAGTGTTCCCAATTTACCTCCTCATGTCTTTAGTTGTGTGGCATTTGTACACCTACATAAACAACAACGTAGCAAGTTGGATCCACGAGCAATACGTTGTTTTTTTATGGGATATGTCATGCAACAAAAAGGGTATCGTTGTTATCATCTTTCTACAAAACAAATAATTACCACCATGGATGTTATTTTTCATGAAGATACAATGTATTTCTCTTCTACACCTGAATTTCAGGGGGAGTACAACCATGTTGAAATTCAAACTCTTGCATATAAATTGTTTCCTTACGAAGAAAGACAAATTATATGTGAGGAAAATACAAATAACTTAAATTCAGATGGTAATAACTCTCAATATAGAAAAGACTCGAGTGAAATGGAATCAAGTCCTCATCAACTTCAAGATCATCAAGCAAGTTTCTTACTACCACTAAGTGAGTACGAGTTTCCTTCTCCACAAGCTGCTGATTTACCTAACCAATCATTTGCAGAGGATGTTCCAACTATTGAACCAGCCAGAAAAATACTTTCATCGCGTCCTAACAGAGGTATTCCTAAAGCCATGTATGAACCTTAGATTTCTAGTAAAGTCAAATATCTCATGAGTAACTATATGTCTAAACATCGTTTGTCAAAATCAAACATATCATTTGTGAATCAATTATCTGCTGTATCTATTCCTAACAGTCTGCAGGAAGCTTTAGTTGACCAAAAATGGAAAGATGCTATGAATGAAGAACTAAGATCCTTAGAAATAAATAAAACTTGGGAACTTGTCGATCGTCCACCAACAAAGAAAATTGTTGGATGTCGATAGATTTTTTCAGTAAAGTATCAAGCAGATGGTATGATTGAACGCTATAAACAAGATTGGTGGCAAAAGGATACACTCAAACATATGGGATCGACTATACAGAAACATTTGCACATGTAGCCAAAATTATCACTGTTCGGGTCTTGGTATCTTTAGCTTCAAATTTAGATTGGTCATTATATCAATTTGATGTAAAAAATGTCTTTCTACATGGAGATTTAATTGAAGAAGTCTACATGGATTTACCACCAGGATTCAAGAAATCCAAAATCCATGATGAAAAGGTAGGCAAATTAAAAAAATCACTGTATGGATTGAAACAATCCCCAAGAGCATGGTTTGGCTACAAGCAAAGCAATTCAGACCATACTTTATTTCTAAAAAAAGGGTATGGTAAGATCACTGCACTTATTGTATATGTTGATGATATGATAGTAACAGGAAATGATCTTGAAGAAAGGAAAGCGCTACAAACTTATTTGTCCAAAGAATTTGAAATGAAAGACCTTGGTTCCTTAAAATATTTTATTGGGATTGAGGTTTCTCGATCAACAGAATGAATCTTCTTATCTCAAAGAAAGTATGCCTTAGATTTATTAAAAGAAACTGATATATCGGCATGTCAACCAGTTAATACACCAGTAGAGGAAGGATTAAAGTTATGTATCAAGGTTGATCAAGTTTCAACAAATAAAGAAAGATACCAAAGGCTTGTTGGAAGGTTGATGTATTTGGCACACATAAGACCAGATCTTGCCTATGTTTTAAGTATTGTCAGCCAATTTATGCATAATCTTGGAGAACAACATATGAATGCAGTTATTCGTATTTTGAGGTATTTAAAGTCTGCTCCTGGAAAAGGAGTATTGTTCACTAAAAACTCAGAGTTTTCTAGAATTGAAGTATATACTAATGTTGATTGAGCTGGATCAATAAATGATAGACGATCTATATCAGGTTACTTCACTTTTGTAGGGAAAAACCTTGTAACATGGAGAAGTAAGAAACAACATGTTGTTGCCCGTTCAAGCGCAGAGGCTGAATACAGAGGCATGACACTTGGGCTTTGTGAGGTCTTGTGGTTACAATCTCTTTTAAATGATTTGGGATATCTTGCTAAAGAATCAATTAAGTTATTTTGTGACAATAAAGCAACATGTGATATTGCTCATAATCCAGTTCAACACGATCGTATAAAACATGTTGAAGTTGACAGATTTTTTATTAAGAAAAAGTTAGAAGAAAATTCATTGAAATTACCAAAAATTAAGTCAGAAGATCAATTGGTTGACATCCTCACTAAAGCAGTCTCATATCGAGTATTCACAGAAGTTTCAGTCAAGTTGGGCATGAAAGACATCTATGCACCAACTTAAGGGAGAGTGTTGAATTCAACAAATACTGCAACTCATTCAACAAATACTGTACCGACGCTAAACGCTTACCAATATACACCGCGTCTACCAAGCAGTTGTAAACCATGTAATTCAATCATAGTGGTTGTTGAAATAGTAATTAATATTTGTCTATATAAATAATGTACATATCTGATACAAATTAAGAAAAAAAATATTAAGTAAAACGTTTATTTCTTCTTCTGATTGTTTCTTTAAATATTGATTTCTTCGTAAATTTTGTAACATGGTAGATGAGAATTGATGAATTTCATCTTTGAACATATAGATGGTATTACTAGCTTCAGATTGCAATCCACTATGGCTCACAAAGCTTAGCCTTGTCAAGGAACGTCCAATTGATCTTTGTCAAAGATAAAAGGGCAGGTTCCTTGAGATTAGGTGAACTTGTAAAAGTTAAGACGGCAATTGCTATCGGGGTAAAGGTAAGGATATCACATATTGCAGGATGATATTTTTAATTTTTGTGTACCTTGGTGCGTATGGAAGTTTTTTCTCTTCAATTTCTGTATTAGATAACTCATCTCACTATTGTAGGCTAAAGGGTACTTGATTAAGCAACTCATTCAGAAGATTCTTCATTGAGACTTAGTAGATCTTAGAATTGATTTTATCAAGTTAACTGGGATTCTTGAAAAGCCATGCCAGTGATATGTGAGATTGAGACGTGTTCGATGTTATTTATGTGCTGCAAGTCATCGGATATTGATATGCTGCTACAGAAGAAAAGAATTGCCAACTCCATTCCATGGTGAGCCACTGATTTGCAAAACGGATGGGATTACTTTATCCCCACAGGGATTGGCATTGGCATTTTATGACCGGATAATTATAATTATAATTATCCGTAACGATTCAACAATTGAAGCTAATTGTAATCGATCAGACACGGAGCGAGTATTATTATAATTTTGAAATTTAATTAATGAAAGCAAAATATATATTAATATTATATTTTTATATATATTATCTAATAAAAAAACTTTTAATATAAAACTTACAATACTTTAAATAATTATATTAAATATCTTGTATTCATACCTATATATTTTTTTATTTTACTTTAAAAGAAATGTGTTAAATGACAAAATAATGTTAATATTTTAGAAAAAAAAATGTAACAAAAGTATGGTAGATCAAGTCATTTGTGTTGTTTAGTCTTATATGGTAAGGATGCCATTTAATAGTTTTGTGAAAAGATATAATTAAGGATATATTATATGATTTTTTTATTAAAATATTATTATTATTATGTATACCATTAAAACACGAATCTTTATTAATGGTAAAGTTACAATTAATATAAAATAAAATTTATATAATATTAGTTTTTAAATATATGTTAATTGTAAATATTTTATTTTAATATTTTATTTTTTTATTTTTTTTTAAAATAAAAATATATATTAAAATAATTTTTTGTTTGAATTTTATTATTATTATTTTTCTTAAATTATTTCATATTAAAATCTACTTTTTATTCTCGTTAAATATTAGTATTTTAATAGCATTTTAATTATTTGATAAAAAATAATAATATTTTAAATAAAAAATTACTAAAATAATATAATTGATCCTTTTAATAAAACTAATTGATTAAATTATATTTCTTTTAATCCGATGGATTAAATAAATTTTTGTGACACCTCATCTTATTTTAAATAATTTAATAGGATAAATATTATGTTAATTTTTTTAAAAAAATTAAATCAAGTTTATTTTTAAATAAATAATAAAGATTAGAATCAAGCGTGAGAAGATTAATTTTTATTAATAATCAACAATTATTAACCAATATTATTCGAAATCAATGTTGTGATTATAATGAATAATCATTCGAGTACATCCCCGCATCCATCCTTAACTTCCCTCCCTTTCACACTATGAAAATGCATCTTGTCATCTTTTAGAGTGATCGTGGGTTGATCTCGTATTAGAAAGTAAAAATATCATATTTTTTAGTGATTTTTTAGGATAACTATTATGTTATTTAAAAAAATTAATTAATTTTATTTTAAATAAATAATAAAAATTAAGAATTATAGTTAAATTATGATAAAACTGTTACTAGTTCGTAATAAAAATAATTAACAAAAACTACTTGAAATGAGTGTTATGGTTATTAGTATAATGTTATAGTACTCATTCTTAACTATCTTCCCTCTCACCCTCTCAAAATATCATCTTTTAGAGCGATTGAGAGTTGATCTTGAATTAGGAAGCCAAAGATTGAAGTATTTGCATAGGAAAAAATGGAGCTAGGAAAACGCCATTGGCGAAGAGAAAATAATTAATGATTGATGGGTTTGTGCTAATCTGCTTTTAGAAACAGACAATAGTTAGAATTACTTTAGACATGTTTTACACAAACGTGTATTATATGTACACACATGTGTAAAGGAGTTACGCATTACTTCTTCTCGAATACAAAGCTTATTAAATCACACCTATAAATCCTTTGATTTAACAGAGACAATGATGGATCCACCTCGTCATTTAAAATACACCACGCCTTCAATCATAGCATTATCCTAAAAAGAATCATTGTTTTTTTGTAGTTTTCAAGCTCTTACTTATAGATTTGAATAGACTAAATCTCCTTTCTTTTCTTCTGTCTTTTTCTTTTAGGTGAAATGCTGGATTAGTTCGTTAACTTTAGTTAGTAGTAAATTTTAGTCCATTATGTATCTTAAAAATCCATTATCTTTTAAATATAATACACCATGAGTCCTTATGTTACCTTTTTAGTTCATTTTTTGTTAAAATAAATAGTGATAACATGTGGAGGAAGAGATTATGAAATTAAAAAAAAAATACATAAGGGCATTTTAGGCAATTTATTATTTAAAATAATACAAAAATACAAAAGCTAAAGAAATAAAAAGAACTTCCCATTTTCTTCTACCAATGAAGAAAAGGTGAGATGCCAACGAAAAAACACTTACCAGCTTCTTTAAAAAAAGAGAGAGAGAGAGACCTTTTGGGATTGTCTCTTTCAACAAAGAAGACAAAGAGGCATAATATTATAGTTATTCAAAATATAATGATATTTTTAAACGATTATTCGTAACTTTTTTAAAGTTTCTCAGACACAAAACTTATTAACAATTATATGATTGAAAGAATTTTTTTTATTTTGGGCTAGAAAGATAGATAGATTTTTTTTGAGAAAAATCTATTTTTTTGTTTTGTTTTATATTATGTGAAATAACTTTTAAAAATAAAGAAAAAGGAAAAATATATTATCTTTGAAAGTAATTTGAAAACAGCAACTTATTTTTAAATAAATGATAATTAGAAAGAATGAAATATAAAAATAATTGGAACAAGGAAAAAGCTAATATAATAATAAAGGAATATTAGACAGCACGTAATAAAATTTTCTATAAAAATTTGAGGTTTTTGCTCCTAAGAGGATGAATTTATGGTGTTCTATATAAGCTAAATCTTTTTTTAATATTAAAATTTGAAAAGGACAATAGTTGCTCCTCATATAATCAATATATGTGCGTAAATTGTTAAAATTTAATAGAAGTATAAAGTATGGATTTATGTTATTCTAAGTTTGAAAGCTAGTAAACTTCTAAGATACCATTTAAAAGGTAATAAATTAAAGTATACTATTAATTTCATCTACTTCAGGGGTAATTTTCCCTTTTCTTTCCTTTCATAAGCTAATGTGAGATGCTTCTTCTTTTTATTTGTATTTTTTTAATTAAATGTAATTTTTAATTCATATAATAAATATAATATTTTATAAATAAATTTTTAATTTTTAAATAATTATTATTAATTAAATAATAGAAATATATAATTGTTTAATTACTTGAATATAATAATTAGTAAAAAACAAAAAATATATATTATATTTTATAAAGAAATATATTTTTTGTTGTAACTTTTAGTACGGTGGATTGAAGATGAGTAAAAATTAATAATTTTTAATATGAAATAAAATTAAATTTGATTTAAAATAGAATAATAGATGGAAGATGTACTGAATAACTCTAAACTAGTGATATTGACAAAAAGGCAATACCGCTGGATTGCCCTCGTGACATTTGCCTAGCTAAAATACTAATATACTACAAATAAACAAATTATAAAATGTAATTTTTATTCACATAGTTTGATAAAATGTATTTTTTTTAATTAAAAATAAATAATATTATTTTATATTTTTTATTAAAATATTATTTTTCCATCAAATAATTAAAATTATTTAATAATGATAAAATTACTATTAATATAAAAAAAATTACAAAATATTTATTATAATATTTACTAACTGTTATAATTTTTATTTTAACATTATATTCATTTTAGTTTTAAAACAAAAATAATGTATTAACTCATGATCTATAAAGTTTTAATTATTTGATGTAAAATAATAAAATTTTAATAAAAAACATTATAATAATATTTATCCTTAATCAACTCATTTTCTCAAAACTGTCGTACTAAAAAAACACTTTTTATAATATGAGAACTAAACAACACAGATTCCTTCCTAAATATGGGAGCTACGCCCCCTCTCCCTATATATAATACGTCTATAGCTTGTGTTCTGTCTTTAGCACAAGAAAAGAAAAGTATGACACAATGTTCCAAACCCATATAATCCAATTATATGCTATCATGTAAATGATTGTGATATATAGTAGTGCTATTAACACAAATATTAAAACACCAATTTCTTGAGATCATTACAAAAAGAATACAGATTGGGGAACCAGCAAAAAAATAGTAATTTTTCATTTATAACTTTTGGGATGCACAGAATAATGTAATGGTAAGTATTCACTCACCACTTTCCACTCCTGACTCATCTCATGTAAAATACCTATTGAGAATCAATAGAGGTTTTCAGCAGAAAGTCGTACTAGGACCCAACTTTGCTGAAACTACCTATTGAGAGGTACATCTTGCACCAAGAGTATATACCAATGACGAAAAATACAAGTCATTAGCTAGGTTCTGGTGGCACCACCTTCAGGCTTCGTACCCACTCGCAGTAGCTTGGATCATCAAAATGAAGAAAACTGCTTTTAAGCTTTGTCCGCTGCTCAATTGTCAATGTTCGTAGCTGTGGGAATCTAGCCTCCTACAAAACAGATATGGCAATCAAGTATTTGTAATTCTCAATGGATTGAAGTAAGAGGCTCTTACAGAGTCTAGCAAAAAGTCATTCTTGCAAGTGTCCTCTCACCTGCTCATATGGAGGATCCTTGTGTGCTGGTATTAGCCGTGAAACAAAGTATCTGGCCTGAGAGCTTCCCTCCTGCCAAAATCTAAAACTGTCAATCAATTTGAACTTAGGGGGAACTAAATGGGATTGACCAACAAACATAAAGATGCTTCGCTATAACAGAGAATCATGATGAAAAACCTTAAATGAAAGGATGCGAGGTGCCGGAAATCGCAATTCTGTCAGCTCTTCAGCCAATGTCCTGCAAGCTGCCAAAGCAGCTGCACTTCTTCCTTCATCAGAAGCAAGTTCAGCACCCTGAATCCACCATTTCCGAGCAACCAAAACAAAGAATTAACCATCAGAATAGAGGGAGACGTTAAATTAAAAATTCTGAGCACAAAGGCATAACAAGGGTCAAATGCAAAATGGATCAGAGGAAAAAAAAAGCCTGACAAGAAAAACATTAATATGTCAGTGCCTTTATATGCATCAGGCAAACAGTATGGTCCTAACTTTACCATTAATGTTTTTTTCCTAAAATTCTTGTTACAATCAGATGACGCCAAAGACTCCAAGGTAGAAGAGCCAAAACCCATAACTCCTTGTTACCTCAACATGGCAATATCACATATAAATTACTTCTAGACCTAGTAAAAATGTTTTTCGCAGCGATATGCTTTATAACATTATAAAGCATTTCCCCCCTCTATCCTATACAAGATAAGATAAGCTTATTAAGCAAAAACAAGGGATGAAGGGATGGAGACAGGGGGAGCATTAGAAACACAAGCTATGCATGTGCAAAGACACAGATGAGCCAAGGTGCATACCAACCAAATAAAGACATCAGTACCATGGTCGAGAACAACAGCTGAATCAGACTGCATGGCAAGGTCATAAGCTGGTAGTTCCTCGAACATTCCCCCTTCCCGGTGCATTAGACATCTAGGTGCAACCATTCGAAGTGATAGGTCAAAGGATGCATTCAAGAACAAATTCCGAAGTACAGTCCTCTCATCTTCGTGTCCAACAATGCTCCCCAAAAGTGGAGCCCTTCTAAGATGGAATAGCAGCTCTGGTAACAAAGATATCTCCTTGGGGAACCGATAGAGCTTTGACTTAGGTGCTTGCGAACCAAACTTCAGAGCAATGTCTTTGACTCTTTCATCTATTGTAGCTCGCATTTCAATTGCATCAGAATGGTTCTTAGCTCGCAGGAGTGTCCTCTTGGCAATAAGAACTGCTGCCACTTCAACCCGAACACTCTCAAGATATGCTGAAACACTATCCACAGTTGGCAACCTAACTGTGATTACTCTCGATATATCAGCCGGATACACATTTGAATACTGAATTACAAACTGGAAGAACAGAGAGTCACTCTTAATATCGCCTTTAGTTTCCATGGATAGTGAAAAGCACTGTGTTTCTTCAACACTAGGAATCTGTATATAAAGGGAAGTATCATTTTTGAATGTTTCATGGGTGTCAACATGGGCCTCTTCACCAGGACCCACGACTTGTGTTATAAGAATATCATCAGAACAGCGTATTTCTAACAAACCATGAGAACCTGCAGCCCTGGTAGATGCTCTTTGCAAGTTTACACCAAAGGCCTCTCCAAAGTCGTCATGAAGAACTAAAACACCTCCAGAAGCTTTTGCAAGAGGCTGGAGAACAGGAACTCTTACAGGGCAAGTCCCTGCACATAGAATGTCAACAACTGTATCGTGTCCATGAACTTCTCGACCCAGATTCTCCATCCATTTAATTGCTGTCTTTTCCAGATAGGGATAATTGGGATGACTGAAGGAATGAGGAACAGATCCAGGGCCAAAAGTATTAGGCCCACCGGCACACACAATAATCCTGTTATTGCCTCCAGACCTTTTGATTACCCCCTGAGACATCGCTTCTGATGGCCCTTTAATTATAGCAAGAGCGACCTTAACTGCTGTACCTAGGCACCGGTCTCTTGAAACTTCTGGAATGTTCAATTTGTATGGCCTCAGTGATGAGAATACAGCATGTGCTACTGGCAGTGAAGCATGCATTGGCGACAAGTATAAGCCAGTTCCATAAATCATTCCCTTCAATGATTCCTGAGTTGGAGACTTATCACCAGGAAGCACATCAGCAGATGCAGTTGATTCCTCTGAAAAATCATAAACTGATACTGTCCGACCATACAAGATGATCCCAATTCTTGTTGTTGGGGAAAGTGAGTCAACAAAGGCATGCAAGGAACCCTGTAAATGCCGGAGGTGAGGCTCATCTAAACACTCATCTATTACAAGAACAATGGGTGCAGACATTCTTGAATCAGAAACTGGAATAAAGGGAGGTCTTCTGTTCCCAGTTTGGACATAGTCAACCATAGTAGATGACAACTCAGGAAAATTACGCAGATCATCCCTACTGGGAGCTACATATTCTCCCTTACTTTGGTTCAGTTTCCCACAAATTACACACTGCCACTGGCCTGAACCAAGTAAGATTTTGCAATAGACATTTGCATAAGCTCCGCAACCAGTGCAGCGGTGTGGATCACGTTGTATAATTTGAGGTCCAGGTGAGATTTCCCTACCCGAAGATATCAATGCTCCAAAACCCAAACTAGGTATGTTTGCTAGCTTCTTCTGTTTTAATACCTACATAATAAATCAATGGGAGAAAACTTCAAAATAATGACCAAATTTCAGGGAAAAAATACATACAACTTCAAACATAATCATTAAAAAAAAAGAGCATGAAAACAATGTATATGTGAAACCAAACAACATAGATCACTTTGTGTGTAAAACATGGTATGCAAATGTATATGTGAGTGCGTTGGTTATGAGAATTGTGAAATACAGGAGAAGTGTATGTTTTGCCATCTTCCAAAATACACAATTGACTGCAGGAATTGATGTCTGAACGCAGGAGAAAAATGAAAATACCTTATTGGCAGAGAACAATACATATGGTGCTTCTCCAGTGTGCAGTGTATCCTCTGTAACATTGGTAGCTTGGTAGTGCAACTCAGCTGATCCATTTGAAAAATGAGGAGGGGAAGATGTCGGCAAAGATGAACCAGATGAAAAAGGAACCGGCTGGGGAGTTACTGGTGAGGCACGAAAAGGTACAGCAGCGGGCCTGACGGGCGAAGTAAAGACAGGAGGTCCTGGGGGAGTGCTCAAATGAGGGGCAGGGCTGCCAGTTTTCATACCATTGGCAGGTGATAGTACATTTGACATTTTGGTAGAAGGTGAAGGAACCTCATCTTGCTGAAACTTTGGTGTATGAAACCTCGGACCACCGGGTGGAACTAGTGGTGGAGGTATATGACTTTTCTTAGGTTGAGAACTTGGTGTTTCTGGTAATGAGGGATTGGTAGGACCAGAGTACCCAGCAGAATGCTGTGCTGGACTGGCCATTGAATCCAAAATTTTATTACTGAAGAAACCTCAAAGACCATAAACAAGGATCGATTAGTATGGAAAATAACAATCTATAAACAAAGCTAGTACTAAAGAGAACTTATGAACAAAAGGACTTGATTCTGCTGGCAACAATACATAGTGATGATCAATTGCATAATTTGATTAGCAACAATATAAGCAACAAAAATAGTTAGTAAATGCTGAGGGTCCAAGATCTTATTATGCCCTGGGATTGGACGTTGCTAAAGAGTGTGCGATTCCCTAGACCATAAGAATTATGGCCCTAGGCTCTAGACCACAACTAAAAATCAGGCCTTTGATAAATTAGTATTAAGTAGTATTAAAAATTATTAATGAATTTTATTAAAAATAAGCATAATTAAAACCTACTCTGATCTAAGTATAGATTGTGTTTACCAAAAGAATCAAACCTTTACCACTGCACTAGAGGACAGTAGGCAATGTACATATAAGTAAATAAAAAAAACTATACAGAAATACCAATCTCATTATGATGAAGAAAATACTATCAATCCCTTGCTTTCAGATAAATTACAACACTACAATAATAATTAACTATGACTATTAATTTTCTAATTAAATTATTTCATGAATTTATATTATTATTTTATTATTACTTTTTTTTAACGAATTTATATTACTATTTTATTATTACTTTTTTTTTAACCTTGGCATTCCAAGGTTTTGACAATTATTTTTTGTTTAAAATGAAAACTAACAGGGAAATTAAGATGAGAAACTTCAAGTTCTCAGAAATTCACGAATTATTAATCATTCAACAAATCCAGAAAAGAAAATTAAAAAAAAACTGAAATGTATTGAGCAGTTCATGATAACACTTTAGAATGGTTCAGATGCTCACAAAGCATCATATCAGATAACTAAACTAACTGATAGCATAGTATCATACAAGAACGGGTATTCTAAGCATAAAGAATAAAACTGAAACTATTAAATCAACACCTTCATGATGCGGCAGATCCCAGTTACATACATTACCTAATGCTAAAAATCAACCAAACAGAATATCGGAAACTACAAATTAATGATCCAAATGTAACCACAAACTAAACGAAAATGAGAGAGATTTTCTTTGATTTGCTAGAATCACGAAAACTATCTTCAGAGCACAACGAAAAAATCATTTGAACGATTATCTACTATCCCAAATTTGAGAATCACAAGCTAACATAGGTATCTTACATATTAGAGAAGAGGAAAAGATTGATGGGAAATGGAAAATCAATACAGTGGGAGAGTGGACTGTGGAGACTATTGTCTTAGAGAGTGGCAGAAATGAAGCTTAGCTGGGAAGATTTTTGGCCGGCGTCGACGAAGGAAAGAAATAAATTAGGGTGAGCGGAATCGAAATTATCGAAAGGATTGGGGCTTTGGCTGGGTTTCTCAAGTGTTTTTTTTTTCCCGTCAATGACGGGTCTTCTTTTTTATTTCCATATCTTTAACGATTTTATTTTGGTATATTAAGCCATTTATTAGTGTAGGAAAAAAAACATTTATTAGGGTGTAAGGTAGAATAAATAATTAAGAAAATGGGTATTTATTTTTAATAAAAAAATATCATATTTAATAATTAAAAAATATATTTAAAAAAAATTAAAATAATATAAATTTAATTTTAACTTACATTATTATCAAAGCTCTTGTTATTATTAAAAATATATTATTGATAAATTAAGTTTTTTTTCTTAAAATATATCTTTTAATTACTAACTTTTTTTTATTTATTTTTTTCACTAGTTGTAATTTTAAGTATATGCATATATGAAAAGTATTTTTTAAAATAATTTTCAAACTTATAAAAAAATCATATTTTTGAACTAAAAAAATATTAAAAAATTATCAAAAATAATATTCTTAAAATTTATAACAATAAAAATAACACACTTATCTTACATTAAAAGTTGTATGAATTAGTATTGAGAAGTTTTGTTTTTATTGTTATAATTTTTATAAATTTTTATATTGTAGTTTTTTCAAAAATATTATATATAAATAGTAATGATAATAAAAAAAATTAATAATAAATTTGTATTATTAAATATATATATATTATCATTTTTATAATACATTAAATTATATATAATAAAAATTGTTTGATATTATTCAAGGAGTAGATATGCGATCCTAACGGCCTAAAATACCTTGCTAGTATGATAATGGTAACACTGTCATTTAAGAAGCTCATTTGTAAACGACTTGGATCACCATGTGTCGTACAAGACCTCAAGAAGCTCGTATAAAACGACTTGAAGATGACGACCTGATTCCATACAGAGCTAATTTTTGTAAATAACAACTTACACCAAGTATATCAATGTAAACTCAATATTTGTATAATAAATACTACAAATACCTCATTAGTGGCATGAATAAATGGATCTAATCATTATCAACATTCTATACTTCTCTCTAGAATCAATAAAACTCTAACATACTAAAATCTCTCCAAACAATTGGCATACACCGTGAAGTTTTAAATCTTTCTAGTTTTTATTAGCATTTGATACTTTGTCTTAGGGGCATTCACTCCACTCAAAATGACCAACACATCATTACATACAGTAAAATAATAACCTCATTCACCCAACCCTAGAATTTGATCTTAACAATCAGATGCATCGCTCCTTGCCATTCATGACATCGCATGATGACCATTGGGTCTCACTAGGCTCTTAGCTAGTGAAGATGGATGACCCTTATCCTGCCACAACACGGCCAAACCAACAAGGACAAATCCACGATCCACAAGTTTAGTAAGCTATAGCTTTGAAGGTACATCTCTTGAAAATGATGTCATGTTGAAGAGTCTTCAAAGACAGATAAATGAGTTGTAACAAGCATTTTCTAAATCTCAAAGAGAAAATAATAAACTTAGGTCTAGGTTAGTGTATGAGGAATATTTAAAGGCTAAGAGTTCATTCCATACTTCTAGTCCACTTGTATTGGATAGTCACCAGCCTAGGATGGGTATGCATCGTGTACTTCTTACCCGTAATGACCTAATGGAGTTGAAGAACAACACCAATCTATAGTTCCAACCCCCAATTTCATTCTAGAACTTGCTCCCAACACGAGGGTTTAGGGAGTACTATTGCAACACGATTCCTGACATTACCAGGTTGTCCAAGTAGTACCTTTGAGCAAAAATTTAAAGATATAGAGGAGAAAATATGGGCCAAAATGGACGATCGGTTTAAAGGACATGTGAAGTTAAGACCTTATGGCGAAATCAAAACTATGTGTAATCAATTATCTACGTCACCACCACTAAATTTTTATGGCCCCAAATGTCCTCCCTATAAGGGGACGAAAGACCTTGTGGCTCATGTTCTTCACTTTAAGATGACCATGGCTATTGTGAATCTCCTTAAGGACAAAAGAAAAGCCATGTACTATAAATTATTCGTAGTCACCTTCTAAGAAACAACATAATAATGGTTTATTGAAATACCACCCAAGAGTATAAAAAGCTTTGATGCGTTGGTAAAGACATTTGTTACCAATTACACATGCAATAGGCCAATAAGGAATGAGTCGCACCATTTGTTCTCGGTCATACAAGAGGATAAGGAGACCATTCAAGCCTATATGAGAAGATTCAAGATGAAAAAGATAAAAGATTTCACAATATTCTGATTAAATAACCATTAGAGCTTTCCACAAAGGCATCAAATGGGATATTGGCTTGTTCGTTGAGTTAACTAAGATCACCCTTTTATCTCTAGATATGGTCTATAAAGAGACTCAAACGTTTATTAACATGGAAAGGGTGATGAAGTCTAGCAAAGAGGTGGTAAATAACGCCGTAACCAAGACTATCCCAGTCAAAAGAGAGAAGGACATAAGTATTATGTGTTCTATAAGGACATAGGTTATTGGACCAGAGATTACAGACACCTTAAATGGGAGATTGAATATTTACTCTAGGAAGGATATTTGGGGGATGTAGTTGACAGAACTGGGGGTCCGTGGGAAGAAAACTAGGGAAGCAACAACCCTACTAATCAAGGAAAGTTAGTTCCCCTAAATCTGGCTCCTAGAGACACAAACATACCCAATCCTCCTCCTCAAGGGGATGCTTGCATAATCCATACAATACATGGTAGGCCAATCATCTCAAATTATTCCAATAATTCTAGATTGAGGTATGCTAGGGAAGCTAGAGACACAAACCAATTGGTATATAATCTGAAGCATGAGGAGTTGATCTATCCTATCATCTTCTAAGGATGGGAGGTCCTTCCACTTCATGACAATCCTTTGGTCATCACTGTCAAAATCGCACATTGTGAGGTGCACATAATTCTTATAGATAATGGCAGCTCCTCAGGTTTATTATATTTATCTACCTTAATGGATATGGGGATAAATCCTAAAAAGATCATGCAACAACAGATGCCATTGGTAGGTTTCAATAGCAGCGTGACCATGTGAGTAGGGACCATACATTTATCGATCTTTGTGGAAAGAGCCATCATTCTTACAATTTTTGTGGTGTTAAATACCCCCAAGTCTTACAACGCATTTTTAGGTCGACTATGGATCCATAAGATGAAAGTAGTCCCTTCCACATATCATCAGCTCATTAAGTATCCTACTATTAAGGGGATCAGAGAGATAAAGAAAGAGTAAGACAAATGGATGATTTATTATAATGCCACCATGAAAAGTACATTACCCCAAATATCGAGGTAGCAATCAAAGAACAAAAATTGTTCAAATATAGGGATGACACTCCAAGTGGAAAGACAAACCATGGTAGTAAACCCTAATGATTACGAAATAATTTATATAGGGGATCCAGGAGTGGACAAATCCATTAAGACCAGTTCAAAGCTAGCCTGAAAGTTGAGAGCTTCACTCATTCAATCCTTAGAGGACAACCTTGACCTTTTTGTATAGAAATTAGAAGACATGTTTGACATCGATCCTAAAATAATTTCATATGAATTATGTGTCGATTACACCAAAAAACCAATTCAGCAACACAAACAGAGGTTCACCTAAGATAAAAGTGATATCATTAAGAAGAAGGTCACCTCCTTAAAAAGTGTAAGCTGGATTCATGAAGTATGTTACCCCACCTAGCTAATGAATGTGGTATTGGAAAATAAATAGGATGTAGAGCATAGAATGTGCATTGTTTTTATGGATCTTAATACTACGATGCCAAAAGATTACTTCCCATTGCCAAATATTGATCGGTTGGTTAATGTTATTATCAAATATTATGTTTAACTTATATTTTTTATGATTTATTAAAATATTAAGATTTTTATTTATCATATCTTCATTATTATTAATAATAATTATTATTCAATAATATCAATTTTATTTAAATACAATATTATATAAAACTGCAAAATCTATGCGTAACCAATTAATTTATTATAATTAATTAAAAATTTATACAATCTTAAAATATATGATATGTTTAAAACATAAATACTTAAATTAGATTATATTATAAAATATATAGATAATTGAAATATATCTCTTTATTAATTTTTGATATATTATTATTGATAATAGGACAATCATTTAGTTATAAGATAAAATAATAAGAAAAAATATCATAAAATTACAAGAGGATAAAATCTACTAGATTTTATATAATATATTAAAAGTATATTAAATTAAAAATATGTAAAAATATTTATCTTTTTAAATACTATCATTTTTTTCTAATTTAATAAACCTCTATAATACAATAGATGTTTATTAGATTTGAAACCTGAGATATTTTAGGTATATTAGAACTTTTGGTATCTTTTATCTTATAAATTTAATAAATTTATAGAGTATTAATTAAAAAAAATGTATTCAATTAAAATTTAAAAAGATTTTAATATATTTAAAACTCTAAAATACCTACATATTTTAATAGTTTTTAATATTTAATTACGTTTTATATTCACAATATATGAGATAATTTATAAAAATTTAAAACATTTATTTTATTATAATTATGTACATAATGTATATATAATGATAAAAATATATTTAATTATAGATATAATTATAATTTTTAAAATATAAATTATTAGATATGTTTTTATTTTATTTATACATTATGAAAATAATTATAATAAAATAAGTTTTTGGCAAAAATTATGTTATACGACATAATTAACTTCAGTTTTAAAGACTTAAACGTATCATCATTAGCCCCAAAAAAAAAAAAAAAGAGCATACCATTTATTAAACTTTTTAAGCTAAAGTGTACAATTCGGCACCCCGTAAAAATATTTGACACCGAGTTCCATTTTTAAGACAAAAACCCTAATATGAAGGTCCGCTAAACGTTAGATTCATGTGGATTGTGGAAATCTATTGCGTAATTGACAGCAAATTCAATCGCAACGGCGCTTGTAGATGAGAAGCTGGAAACTTTGACACAGGAGAAAGTGAGGCAACAGACAATCTTTTATCGCTTCGGTCACGGGACTCGTTGCACAAAATAGTAGTTAGCGAACACATTGATCAAGGCATTAAGTGGGAAAAATGGCTGAAGATTTTGAGCGTCCTGTTAGGCTTGTTAATTTTGTTTCCGAGGAACAGGTACTTTTTTCCCCACTCTTTTACGTGCAGTGTTTTGCGCGCTAGAATGATACCCTAGGGAAGATTTTGAGATTGCTTGAAGTGATTATGATGGTTTGGTTGTGACTCAGTTGGATGAATCTAAGAGAACAAGGGGTGAAAGGGTCGAAGATGGAACTGCCCAGCGGGATAGACCCCTTTACGAGGTTGACTTCTGCATTTGCTTTTTAGTTTTCACTATCTATGAAGTCAATCCAATGAATAATCAGTCTTTGAATCTTTGATATTCCCCGCAAAATGCAGATTTTGAAGGAGAATAAGGACAAGAAGGATGCAGAATTTAATGAAAGATTCAAGCATCGTTAGTCCATTTTATGATTTGTCTCTTTGTTTTCCAAATGCTTGTAGTTCTCTTTTTTTCTGGTTTAGTTTATCATTAGAGAATATACTGGTAAATTTGTTGGAGCATCAGCTTGTTTGCCGATCAGTACTTGTATGCTGCAGGACCTCCCAAAGCTTTGGATGACGACGAGACTGAGTTCCTTGATAATTTAGAGCTTGTAAGTCTATGTTTTCCCCTTTAAATTATTGTTTACCAATTTGTCTGTTGGGTATATGCTTTCAGATTTAAATCCTTGTTTTTTACCAATGTATTTGTTGGTATATGCTTTCAGCTTTAAATCCTTGTTTACCAATGTGTCTGTTAGGCATAAACATGACATTTCTTTTATGCCATTCGCATTTGGATACTCTCTAGAGCTCCCACTCAATGCAGTTGCTTTCTGGCTCTTAAATCTGTTTTATGAGGTTTCACTTTTTAATCTTGAATTGTATTTATATTTCAGCTCAAAATTATTCATCCGAATCTTGCTTGCACCACAAACCTATATTGTTTTGACTCAGAATTATCTCATAGTTTTTTCTTATTAAAGAAAAAACTCATAGTTGCTATTTGATCTTAATTTTATTTACTTTCATACCTGGTATGCTCCTTAATTTCTTTTGCCCTTCACTTCAGTCAAGGAGGGAATATGAAAAACAGGTGGAAGACGAGGAAGCACAACAGCTTCGAACTTTTCAGGTATATTTGTACTCAACTTCGTAGTTTTTGTGTACTTTTATATGCACGCACTTGACATGTGGAGCTTAAATATAAAAGATTCTTCAGAATTATCTTAGGTTCATCCTAAGAAAGTTACTATAATATGGAGTTCCTAATATGAGAAAGTTATAATGTGACAATTCATTGAGAATGCTGATGGTTATTGGTAATGCATGGTCAAGATTTCATACATTTTGCTTTCAATGTATGCCGTTTAAAGTTTGGACTTCAGCAAAGATTGAGTGTATTCACGTAGGGTTTAAAGAGCAAAGCCTTTGCTATCATATGAACTTGCATGGGATATGTTATGTACTTCCGGTTGATAAGAACCAAACTTCAAGCATCTGACTAACTATATGTTATTCTGGATCAGTAGCTCAGAGGGCCTTTCAGGAAATAATCTTGTGGGCTGCATACATATGCTTACATTGGATGCCATGTTCTTGAAAGTCAATGTTGTACCTGGTTTCTCTGACCTTATGATGAGCTGTACGCTTTAGATTCATCATGGATGTAGTTAGGGGTGGATATCATGCTGGTTGGGTGGATTTGGGGTACCCAAAAAAATGTAAACTATTGGGTTCGGGTTGATGAATTTGTCGGGCCAGAACCAACCTAAATGTTTTTTAACACAACCATTCCATTTTCTATTTCTATGGTTGGCCTTCAATCATGTATTTAAGCATTCTTCATCGAAAGAAATTTATAAATTCTTAAAGGGTTCAGCACACATCAAGCAAAGGTCTTTTTTTAAAGTACATTCCAAAAAAAAATAAAATTGAATGATGGACTATCCTAATTTCTAAAGACAAGCTCACAAACCAACAAGTTTCATTACAGTCCCTAACAAATAGAAAACTCAACGTGGATTCCTATGTAGAATTTTCTTTCGCAGCGTATGAATGCTCTCACTAGGTGTCTTTATTATAATAAGTAATGCATTGATTCAATCTTTTTGATTTTTTTCTTTTTAAAGCTTATTCTTGAGATATCTTCTTCAGTTAGCAGTTGCAGCTCAGTCTTCAGTTGTTCACGAGCTGAAGGAGGCACCTGCTCCTGTAGTCCAGGTTGGTTTAATAATTAAGTTTCATCATTTTAATCTTTATTTTTCTTTCCTTTAACTTCTTGAATGCATGAACCTGCTTGAAACATTCATAATGGGATTAGAGTTTAGACCTGTATTTTTATCGAGGACAATACTGTCTTTAGCCAGATTTTTTTTTGGAGTAGGATGTTGGTTGTACTGCTACTAACACCTGTTTTAAAAAGTCTGCCTATTTGTGTGGCATGCCTGTGGGATGTGGGTGGGATGGACGTTGTGTTAGTCCTCTTTATTATTGTTAGTAAATACAATTTGTTTGTTGTTTCCACTTTGTAGGAGCAGAAGTCAGTTGGGAAGAAGAACCTTCCTCCCCTTCCTTTAGGAATGATTGTTAAAGTCAAGCCACAAGCCAAAAAAGCTAAGTTGGATCATGAAGTTGGTGAGGATCCTTCAAAGACAAGGAAATCCCCTGGTGTTGGTACAGAAAAGTCTTTAAATGGATTGGACGAACACAATGGTGTTACTGATATACCAAGTGTTGTTAAAACTGGACTAGTCTCTTATAGTGATGAAAGTGAAGAAGATGATTAGAATTTTAAACCTTGGTGTCTATAACAAACTCCTATATGTCTTTGGCTTTTTTTTTTTTTTGAATAATTACTCAGAGGGGAAAAGAGGATTCTAGGTTAGATGAGGGCAGACAAATTCAATAAATTTGGATTTTGGAGTCGAGTGAAGCTAGTGTAGTACATGTTGAGACTTAAGTAGCCAAGTTGAAGACAGAGTCTAACATGGTCTGTGAATGACCACAAATTGCTAGCTCTTCCATATCAACGTTGATAGAGCTCCGAGTTTAGCACATCCTAGCCCCGTTGTTTCTTAGGAGAGAAACAAGGTCATTTGAGTGAGAAAGTTGAGTGGTCCAACAATGGGGTGTATATCTTGTAAGAAGTAAACAATTCCCTCTTGTCCCATGAAGTACAGCCCCAATGTCTTGTTTAATATGTGCACTACATGGAAAATTATTAATTTAATTAATTTCTGAAATTACATGCAATTGTTTTGGATTATGCTTTGGAAAAGTACTTCTCCATTTTTGTTTTTGTTTTTGTATAATTAACTTTGCTATATAGTGAATTAAGACTGGCTTAGTTCAAGAGCGCAAGGTTTTCTTTTCTTATGCCTATCCATGTTAGAATTCCTAGTATCATCTCTCTTTCTCTCTCTTCTCATAAATAAAGTAAAACAAACGAGGGTTCGTATTCATGACTTGGTTGGTTAGTAAATTATACATTCCCAATAGACAGCGAAAACATACACAAGAATATGAAGAATTCTATTACTTATTTTGTAGGGAAAATTTTAATATTTGCAAAAATCAAATGAAAACTAAATGCAAATTATTTTGGGTTGCTTATGTGGAGTAGACCGGAGAGGTGACTTGTCCGTGTATTTGTGCATGCTCTTGAAAATGAAATTCTGAACATGACTACGTGTTAAACAAAAATACCTAGTCAAAGAAAATAAATATTATTTACCAAAGTAGTTAGGTCTTTTTCTTTGGCACAGATTTGGTCTTCTGTCAGTTTTTATATGATTATTGAATTTGAATGGTCAAATCCATTTTCGTTTTTTTTTATAAAATACATCTTTCCTTATGCGTATTTTCATATTTTGATCACTTTGTTTTTATAAATTAAACATACTATTCACAAAAAATTGTACACTTTGGTCATTTATATTGTATTTTTGAACATTTTAGTTATTTTTTGTAAATTTTGGTATTTTTGGATCATTTTTATTAATGAAAAATATTCGATCAAATTAAATCTTATTAACAGGGAATGTTAGATGCCTAAAAATAAAAATGTATTAAAAAGTTAAAAAAATAAAAAATAAAATAATTAAAATCATCAAAATTGATATAAAATGATCAAATTGTTTACAAATATAATAATAAAATGTTTAAAATAAAGCCATCAATACATCATATTTATAAAAGTAAAGTTATGACAGAAATTTTTCCCTTTCCAATTGCTAGTAAACATTATCGGTAGACATATTACCCGAAAGAAACATGCAATACATGTAAGCAAGGAGTGATACCAAGCGAAGACTTAATCAGGTTCAGGTGAGTCTTGCCCATCTTGTTTTTACTCTACTAGAAGATCATAATTGTACTCCCGTGCCTGCAGTCTATTCTTTAAATTAAGATTTGGATTATCAAACCAAAAATTACAAATTAGAAGAACTTGGCAAAATACTTGACATCTCTTAAATAATAAACTCAAAAACTTGCTATTATTGTACTTCTCTTTTAAACAAATATTCAAATCGTTAAAGAATATAAATAAATTATTAGGCATATTTTCTATAAACTTAAGTTTTTCGAAGATATCATAGTAATAAAGGTAAGAGAATTAAATCCACATAATAACACCAAAATAAATTCAAATTTTTAAATTTTATTTACAAAGAAAGAAAGAAATCTATTATTGAAGAGAGTTTAACTGATAAATCTTTGCAAAAATTAAGTAGTTCGTACTTGATAGGAGTGTTAAAGAATATAAATAAATGGTTAGGTTCACCTCTGATTAAGTTTGAATTTTTGGGAGAATTAATGTGACAATTCTACCCAAATATTTAACTTAACAAAATGGAACAATAGAATAGGGAAGAGAAGGTTGTCCACACGAATGAAAAAACTCTTCTGCCTTTTTTATTTTTTAATTATTCTTTTCTGTACAAATATCTTCCTATGAAAATATAAATAATAATATTTGTGGAAAATTGCCAACTTATCTTAAAAGCTAAAACATTAGTATTATGCAGTGAAAGTGCTCGTATGAAGAGCAACTAAGGAGGCATAAAACCCATCTTTGATGTTAATCAAAGTTTCATGCCTTACTTTTTCTACAATAACTTCATTCTTGACAACAACTATTAAATCAGCATTCATGATGGTGGAAAGCCTATGAGCCACCACCACTGTGGTTTTGTTGGTCATAACTCTGTTCAATGCATCTTGAACCAGTCTCTCAAACTCGGCATCAAGTGTGCTAGTTGCCTCGTCCAAGAGCAATATCTTTGGACTCTTTACAATTGCCCGTGCTATGTCTACTCTTTGTTTCTGTCCTCCTGATAACTGCACTCTTATTTCTCCCACTATTGTATCATATCCCTGCAATGCATTTTATCGTCTCTTAGTACCATTCCTAGTCTTCCATTATATTTTTCTTAAATAAGTAAATCACATTCTACATAATTGGGGTTCGTTTGGATGTATTTTTTTAGAAGTGGTTTTAAGAGAATAAGTTTAAAAGTAGGTTTTTTGGTCAAATATAGTTTAAAAAAGCATTTAAGTTTTTGACATAAAATTAATAGAAATAGTTTTGAGTAACATTTTAGTAATTATTTTAAGAATAGATTATGCATCCAAAACTATTGTTTTTGAAAGAAAGGATTTCGTACCTCTACTAAAAGTACTTGCAATGTTTTTTAAAATTTCGAAAGTAGTTCTCAGGGAGATTCTCAAACACCAAAGTGGATTTTAGTCGTGTATTTATGTAAAAGTTCTTTAAAACACGGCTGTAGTGCACGTTTTTATATATTTTAAAATAAATACATAATTAAAGAATTCGTCAACTAGTTATAACTAAACGAAACCCACTTCTGCGTAAAGGTCTGGATTCAAGTCACAATTACAAATGCGCAAGTAATGTACTTATTTAAAAAAAATAAAAAAATTATTCTTATTCCCATAAGTACTAGGCAGTCGTTCAAAGAATAGATCACCTGCGTAACACGTTTATACATAATTATCATAATCAATACAATGCATGAATTCTTTTTGTTAGAAGTAATTAAAGATTGTATTGTATTCTCTGTCTCATAAGGAATATACATAGTATCTTTATATAGGAATATACATAGTATCTTTATATAGGAGGTACTAGTAAACTAGACGTGCTTAAAACCCATAACATGATATACATTAACAGAAATACATTAACATCTCACCTCAAACTCAAGGTGAATGTGAGACCAGTTTGAGGTTATCAACCAAATTGCAAGTGCGTCATTTAGGAAGTATCTTGGTGAAGATATCTACAAGTTGATCATTGGAGGAGACAGAAAAAAGCTTGAGAGCACTATGGACAAGATGAGAATGAATAAAGTGACAATCAATCTCGATGCGTTTAGTTTGTTCATTGAAGACATCATTGTGAACAATATGAATGATACTCTGATTGTCACAATAAATGAGAGTAGTAGAGGATGTGGACATACTCAAATCCTTAAGAAGCCATCGTAGGCAAATGAGTTCAGATGTGGTATCAGTAAGAGCACGATATTCTACTTCAGTACTAGAGCAGGCCACAGAAGTTTCTTTCTTACTTCGCCAAGAAATCAAAGAACCAAGGAGAAAGCAATAACTTGTAATGGACCTTCGATCAATGAGATCTCCTACCCAATCAGCATCAGAGAATGCACAGAGTACAAGAGGAGACTAAGTTGAGTAGAAAAGGCCATGGAAGAGAGTGCCTTTCAAGTATCGTAGAATGCGTAGAACAATAGCATATTGAATCGATCGTGGAGCAAATAGATATTGGCTCACTTGATGAACAACATAAGAAATTTCTAGACGAGTAATTGTGAGATAAACTAGGATGCCAACCAATCGTCTGTAAAGAAAGAGATTATACAATGGTTTCCCCCTGAGGGTGTCAGATGCATATTAAGTTCAACTAGAGTGTCAATGGTCTTGTTGTCAGTGATCCCAGCTCGAGATAAAAGATCAGATGCATACTTGGCTTGAGTAATATAAAGACCATCTGTGGAACGAGTGATCTCAAGACCTAAGAAATAGCTGAGATGTCCAAGGTCTTTCATCTCAAATTGCTGATTAAGAAAATCCTTGAGTTCTTGAATGCCATTGAGATCATCACTAGTTATGATCATATCATCTCCATATAGGAGAAGCAAAATGGTGCATTTATCATTGCGACTAAGAAATAAGGCAGAATCACAAGGACTGGTAGTGTAACCCAAGCTAAGGATGGTGGAGTTGAACTTGACAAACCACGCTCGTGGAGCTTGTTTAAGGCCATAAAGTGCACGTCGAAGGCGAAACACTTTGTTTGTTTCAACAGAAAGACCAGGAGGAGCTTTCATATAGACTTTTTCATGCAAATCCCCATTAAGGAAGACATTTTTAACATCCATCTGAAAAAGGTCCCATTTACTAGCAGTGGCAACAACTAAGAGCGCATGAACAAAGGAGATACAGGCAACTGGAGCAAAATTCTCTTCATAATCAATCTCATACTCTTGTGTAAAGCCTTTTGCAACAAGACGAGCCTTGTAGCACTCGATGGACTCATCAGAGCGAGTCTTGATCTTAAATATCCACTTACAACCAACCACAAACTGACCAAGAGGGAGAGTAACCATATCCCAAGTATGGTTTTTGGTTAATGCATCAATTTCTTCTTTCATTGCAATCTACCATAAAAGGGTTAGTAAATGCCTCATGATAGGTGTGAGGCTCATGGAGTGTAGCAAGGGCAGTGCAACAATGATAGTCAAGTAAATGTGTAGGAATTGATCGTACTTGGGTTGAGTGGAAAGGTGGAATGTCTTATGGAGGATCTTCAGGTGGAGTAGGAGCAGGGGACCTAGGCTCAAGGTTGGGTAGCTCATCATCAACTTGTTTATATACAATCTGTCTAGGAGAATCATCAAAAATATCTGAAGATTGAATAGAGAACTCCAAAGGAGGGTCAACACTATTGTAGAAGGAATAGGAGACTCATCAGGAAAGATTTCTAAAACAGAAGAGTTAGTTAGGGAAGAATAAAAGTGAAAGAGTTCAACAAATAAGCGGTGTTCCCAAAATACAACATTACGGGAAATACGAAGACGATGAGAAATAGGATCATAGCATCGATACTCTTTTTGAGTTTCACCATAACCAAGAAAACAACAAAGTCTAGATCGAGGTTCAAGTTTGTTGTGCTCATGAGGTTGAAGAAGAACGAAACATGTAGATCTGAAAGAGCGAAGGTAATGATAGTCAGGGGATGGACCAAAAAGGTGTTCATACAAAGTCTGATTATGAATGATAGTGCTTGGAATGCTATTAATGGCATGAACAACATGAAGAGAGGCTTCACCCCAAAATGGGGCAAGAACTTTGGCAGAAAGAAGAAGAGCACAGACAGTGTCAAGAATATGACGAAGTTTTCTTTCGACTCGACCATTTTGTTGAGAGGTGTCTGGACAGGTTAGATGATGTACAATGCCATAGAAATGTAACAGAGCTTGAAAAGCATATTGAGTATATTCAAGAACATTATTAGAGCGAAAAGTTTTGATATGTTTGGAGAGTTGTGTTTCAATCATTTTTTGCAAAGTTACTGTATATTGGTAAGATTTTAGAACGAGATTTTATAGGAAAGATCCAACTATAACGAGAATAATTATCAATAAAAAAAAATAACGAGATCCACCAATACTAGTAATAGGAGAAGGTTCCCAAACATCAGAATGAATTAGCTCAAAAATACTATTAGAGATAAATTCACTATTATTAAAAGGTAAAACTGGTTGTTTTCCTAACTGGCATGAAGTACAATCAAAATTGTCTTTGGACACATAACCCAATAGACCTTTAGAAGTTAACTGTTGTACCCGAGTAGATGAGGCATGACTAAGACGAGAATATCAAAGGGCAAGAGAAGGTAAAGAAGAAACTACAATAGTTGTAGCAACAATAGAGACATGAGCAACATGTGGAAGATGAAGATTGTCCATGGGAAACATACACCCAACCCTAGGATCAATCCTAAGCTCTTGCCCCGTCCTCAGATCTTGCACAATACACCCAAAATAGTCAAAAATAAGGTGATATCCTAGTTCAATTAATTGTCCTACAGAGCACAAATTATAGGATAGGTCAGGTACATGGAAGATCTCAGGAACATGGAGGTTAGAGGTCGAAACAAAACCTAGACTATTCCTATGCATGGTGGAACCATCATCTATATGAATATTAAGAGGATGTGGTGCAGGGTCAAGCTTAGATAATAAAGATGAGTGAGGTGTCATGTGATTACAACAGACATAATATAAAAGCCAAGTTTAAGACTTACCGGGCAGAACTGATAGAGTAGTGGAAAGAGATGTATTACCAGCCATACGAATAGCCTGAGTTATGATCTTGTGTAGTTCAGTGGGGGAGAGGTTGACAATGGATCCAAAAGACTAGGACTCTACTGAAATGGAAGGCATCATCGGAGTAGACTCAGTATTAGCAACAACAGTTGTAGATTTGTTACGATGGTAACAAGTCTCAATGGTGTGGCCAAGATGCTTGCAATAATTGCAGAACTTCTTATTAGTCTACTTGCGACGATTACTAAGGAATCACCTGACTGTTGAGGTTGCTCAATGGTAGAAGCAGGAGTAATAGCCAAAACATTGAACTTATTCTAGGCTTGAAAGGTTGCAAGCCGAGCTTCTTCTCTAACCAATTTATTTACAGTAGTATCAAGAGAGGGAAGAGGAATGCAATTAAGAAGCTGACCCAGATGGGCTCAAAGTCCTTATGAAGTGACATCAGGAACTTATAGAGACAAAATTCATCTCTACCTGTAGTATATTGCTGAGCATCCTTTGAACATGTCCAAACTGGATCACAAAGGTAAATTTGGTCGCAAAGAATGTGAAGGTGATCATAGTAGTCATTGATGGATTGTCCTGGTTCTTGTCGAAGTTGATGCAACTCAATTACTAACTGATATTTCATAGATCCGTGAGTAGTTGAGTGCCTTTTGGCCAACATATCACATGTTGATTTTGCATCATCAAAGCTACCCAATAGATTAGAGATGGAGGGAACAAAAGTATTTGGAATCCATGTGAGGATCATGTGGTTGTGACTATCCTATTCAATCATGCGACCAAGGTAGGCAGGATTTTCTTCGCTTGCTCTTTTGACAGGAATGGTAATTGCACTAGTACAATAATGCCAGAGCATGCGACCCTTAAGAAAAATGCACATAGCTTGAGACCAAGATAAATAATTCTTTGTCCCTTCCAATACATTATTGATGGAGCAAGAAAGAAAAACATCATTTTTATCCATTTAGAAACACAATATGCAAAAATAGACTATAAAAATGAGATCTATGCGAAAAATTGGGTAGGGATAACCTGATATGCAAAAAATCAACGGTCAACAACGGCAAACAATGGTCAATGGTCAACGACATTCGATGGCCATCGCGGAGGTCAACGAAGATGTCACGATAGTTAACAGTGGTCGATGATGTCATCAAAATGGGATGATGATGTCTTAGACTTCATACATGAATCATATAAAAGATTTTTATTTAAAACATAAAAGAAATTACAATTCTTTAGAACTGTGCCAAGAACAATTCTTATTGCATTATTTGAAGCATGACCTAATCTATTATGCCAAAGCTGAAGATTTTGATATTTTCTCTTGACAAGAAAATTTGAAACATGAGGAGGTAATTGAGTGGTGACTGAGTGAAAAGTTTGAGACTTGAGGGGTTGACTATCAAACTTGTAGAGTCCATTCTTAAGAGTACCTTTGAGGAGTGTTTGATGTGTGACTTGATCCTTAACACAACAAAAAGTGGGGTGAAATTCAAAATATATAGAATTATCTTTGGAGAATTGTGAGACTAATAAAATTCTTAGTTATTTCAGGAACATGAAGAAGATCAATTAAGAGAAATGTTTTATGAAAATTACTAGACTTGATTTGTGAGCTACCAATATGAGTAATGCACAAACCTGATCCATTCCCTACTTGAACCTTGTTGGTGCCTTGATAGTCTGAAGCAATATTGAGATTGCCAAGCTCACTTGTCACATGGTTAGATGCTCCATAATTTGCATACCAAGACATGTCTATTTCTGAGTCAAGTGAAATGCTCAAAGCAGAAGAGCGTGTTTTAGTGATTGGATATGCTCTGAAGTTTTGAGAGTTATAAGCCATAGTCTGAATATTTGAAGGTGAGCTATAGTTGACATCAAATCTGTAATAACACTTATCAATAGTGTGATTTGTGTAGTTACAGATCTGACATCTATTTCTGTTTGAGCTTATGAAACTTCTTCCTCCTCTTCCTCTATAAGAAGACATGTCTCTTGCTTTTGAATTCTGAAAGTTGTTTCTACCTCTACCTCCTTGATAGCCATTTCCACCATTATTTAATCTTCTCTAAAAGTTGGATTGAGTGACAACATTCACAGAGGGATTTGAGCCTTCAGTGTTGATAAAATGATGTCCAATATTTTCAAGCCTGGTTTCATAGTTTAGGAGCATAGCATAAACTTCTCTGAGTTTACATGGTTCTATCCTTGAGGTGGATGCAACAACGATAGGATCAAATTCACTTCCTAGTCCAGCAAGAACTTTCATTACTTGATCATCATCTGAGATTGGTTGACCAACCAATGCTAGCAAATCACAACAAGACTTTACCTTGTTCAGATAGTCTCTCATAGGTAAAGACCCCTTTTTGATAGATGAGAGTTGAAGCTTGTATTGCATCTTCCTTGCTGCAGGATAAACTTCTCTGAGTTTACATGGTTCTATCCTTGAGGTGGCTGCAACAACGATAGGATCAAATTCACTTCCTAGTCTAACAAGAACTTTCATTACTTGATCATCATCTGAGATTGGTTGACCAGCCGATGCTAGCAAATCACAACAAGACTTTACCTTGTTCAGATAGTCTCTCATAGGTAAAGAACCCTTTTTGATAGTGAGAGTTGAAGCTTGTAATGCATCTTCCTTGCTGCAGATTGAGATGAGAAATTTATCTCAAGGGCTTCCCAGATTTGAAAAGATGATTCTAGACCAACTATCATCACTAAAAGATTCTCAAATAGAGAGGATAAAAGCCATGAGACAAGGAATTGATCTTGCCTTGTCCAGCTCAGAAAATATGGATTAATCTCTATTTCTGAGTTCTCTTTGAACTTTGCTGGAGCCTTGTTGGTATAAGAAAGAAAATTCTCAAGTCCATACGCTCTGATAGCAGTAAGCACTTGGTGTTTCCAAAGAAGGTAGTTTGAATAATTTAATTTGAGAGAAATGAGTTGCTTTTATGGTTGAACCACAACTCCTGCACTATTTAAGGATGTTAATGGAATCCCGGATGTGATGGACTCATTAATGCTCATTGTGTAGAAAAAGAAAGAGGAGATATCATATTCAAGTCAAATTCTTTTCTGAGTGTTTTTGGAAGTATGGCGTTGATAAGTCATTTTTTAGCTTCTACCAGCCAAATATATATTCAAATGTAACCTCTCGTCAAAGAAAAAAAGAAGAAATCGCACCGCTCTTTTCTACGATTCATCTTTCTCGGCACCGTTCATCTCTGTGATTCAACCTTCTCTGAGAGAGGAAGAGCTGGCGGTGTTTATCCACGGCTGTTTATCCACGGCTGTTCATCCAAGAGACTTGAAATCTGGGAGCCGTCGCGATTAAAGACTTGAAATTTGGGAGCCATCGCGATTCATCCACGATTGTTCATCTCTACGATTCAACCTTCTTTGTTTGATGTCGCGATGTCAAAAGAACCTCTTTGGGAGCCGTCACGAATTGGAACGGAACAGAAATCCGAACGTGGAGAGACGACAGTACTAGTGGCGGTTTTGGGTATGGAAAATGACAAACTGGTGGTAAGTAATTTCAGGTAGCTATTTTATTTAATTCTCGAGTAATAGAAATCCGAACGTGGAGAGATGGCAGCACTGGTGGCGGTTTTGGGTATGGAAAATGACGGCAGTATTAGTGGTGAGTAATTTCAGGTAGCTATTTTATTTAAATTCTTCGAGCTTATTAATTTAGCTTCAATTAGAAAGCATAGAAACAGAAACATGAGCTAAGAGAGAAAACAAATAGGCATTGGTCGAAAATCTAGCTATGATATCATGAAAGGATTTGAGAATAAATGAAAACTGAAAATTATATTTAGCTCCTGTATTTTCTAAATGCTTGCTATACAAAATGAAAAGACATACAGATATATAGAGTTCAAGAAGTAGGAGGGAATGATAATTTATAGCAAAACCTGCATTGACACATGCAGGGTATCATTACAACTGTGGTAACATTATAGTTTGGTCCATGAAGGTGCTGACAACATATTAATACATGTAAGATATTATTACAATTGGTGGCTGGTCCATGAAAATGGAGTTGTTGGCAGTCTTTAACAACCATGACCCTTCTAAGACTATAGATGTCTTAAATTCTTGAATACATCTCCAAATGTTGACACTCTTATTTTTTTCTTTAAAAAAATTCCATAATTCTGTGTGTCGAGTACTCTCTATGTTCATTGGACACTAGTTCATAAACAATTAATAGTTGATGTAACGTAACTCGTATGAGAGATGCTTACGAAGAAATGCTGCTCCTAATGCCCCAATTGCCAAATACACATATTTTAGAGCCACCTGAAACCAGGTTTATCATTAGTGAAATCTCCAAGCTTTGAACAAAACAAAAAAAATGAAAAAACTCCAAGCAATACTTGCTTATATTTGACACACTAGAAGAAAAAGAGCATGTCTCCAAAGTCCAAATGCATCAGAAATACAGACAAATTTCTAGAAATTGATTAGTTTGTTTTCTACAGTGTAGTTTCTTTATATAGGTTTTAAGCAGTTTCTTATTCTTTAGTGATAAAAGAATAAAAGAAACAGGATCAAATTTACCTTTGAAACAACATCAACAATATTGTCTTTGTTGTTTTGGTTGCTTCCAAAAGAATCAATTAATTCCCCAAATATTAATGTCATAAGGGGAAGACATAGTCCATTCCCTATGGCATCAATAGTTCCAGCACTCATAAAAAAGATGTCAAATTTATCTGCAAATGAAAACAACTTTGTAGAATGAAACTTTCTCATCATCTCTTTTCTCCTCTAAGTCTTTTTGGTCCCCATTTTGTGTTAAGCTTTTCGTTTCTTTCTCGTGACTATTCGATGTGGTGGCTGTTGGGAAATTACGCAAATTTTCGATAAGCCAGATTTATGAGAAAGCAAGAATAGAAAAATAACACACAAATTTGATAACGGAGTTTGGCCAATCTTGCTTACGTCTCCGGACCTGCTGCAGATCTTTTTACTGAAAGGGGAGAAATTACACAAGGTGTTTACAACACTCACAACTCACAACCCAATTACACCCAAGAAAATTACTCTTAATTTTCTCTCACAAAAGCTTTTTCTCTCTAAGCTTTTCTCTCAATTGGAATGAACACTTTGGATGATTAATTCATTACAATTACACATCTATTTATAGAAAAATTCACTCCTTGAATTACTCATTAAATTAATGGTTCCTTAAATTGCTCCTTGAATTAAGCTCCTTGTTTTGCTCCATGAATTGCTCCTTGTTTTGCTCCATGTTTTACTCCATGTTTTGCTCCTTAATTTAAGAAGCTTTATGATAATCTCCAACAATCTCCCACTTGAAGACTGATTTCAATCTGTCTTCACACCTCGATCAATGCAGCAGCTTTTCTAGTCTTTATTACTCTAGCAGACCAACTGAAGTTGAGCACAACTTCAGTTTGTCAATAGTCACCACCTTTGTTAACATATCTGCTGGATTTTTGCTTCCTTGAATCTTCTTCAGTATTAACACATCATCTTCCAATAGAGATCTGATGAAGTGATAACGAAGTCCAATATGCTTTGTTCTAGAATGAAATGCTGAATTCTTCGCCAAGTGTATTGCACTTTGACTATCACTATGCAGAACATTCTTCTCTTGTTTGAATCCCAGCTCAATTAACAAACCTTGAAGCCATATCATCTCTTTACTAGCTTCAGTTACTGTTACATACTCAGTCTCTGTAGTGGATAGAGTGACAATTTTCTGTATTTGTGACATCCAACTAACAGCTGTAGTTCCAACAGTAAATATATAATCGGTAGTGCTTCTTCGGTGATCAACTTCACCTCCAAAGTCTGCGTCTACGTACCCTTGTACTTTTAACTCTCCTTTACTAAAGTACAAGCACTTTTCTGTGGTGCCTCGCAGATACCTCAAAATCCACTTTACTGCTTCCCAATGAGTTTTCCCTGGATTTGACATAAATCTGCTAACAACTCCCACTGCATGGCCAATGTCTGGTCTCGTACAGACCATTGCGTACATCAAACTTCCAATGGCTGAGGCATAAGGAACCTTAACCATGAATTCTCTCTCTTCCTCTGTCTGAGGGGACTGATCCTTGGATAGGCGAAAATGACTGGCCAAGGGTGTGCTAACTGGCTTGGCATCGCCCATGTTGAATCTTTGCAAAACACGATTGATGTACTCTGCCTGAGATAACTGCAAGGATCCTTTCTTCTTATTTCTTGTGATTTGCATTCCAAGAATCTTCTTTGCTGGACCCAAGTCTTTCATGTCAAATTCCTTTGACAATTGCTGCTTCAACCTTTTAATATCATCCATATCTGAACCTGCTACTAACATATCATCAACATAAAGTAGTAAAATGATATAACTGGACCTATATCTCTTGAAGTAGCAACAATGATCAGCATTGCACTTCTGGAAACCTTTCTTGTGCATGAAGCTGTCAAACTTTATGTACCATTGTCTCGGGGCTTGTTTCAGGCCATACAAACTCTTCTTAAGTCTACACACCATGTTCTTCTTCTCCCTTTCTGAGAAACCTTCTGGCTGGTACATGTATATCTCTTCATCTAAATCTCCATGAAGGAATGCAGTCTTCACATCCAACTGTTCAAGATGAAGATCTTCAATGGCTACAATACTCAATACTGATCTGATAGTATTAAGCTTCACAACAGGAGCGAAAATGTCAGTGTAGTCAACTCCTTCCTTCTGTTGAAACCCTTTGACAACTAGGCGGGCTTTGTATCTTTTGGAACCATCATGCTCCTCTTTCACCCGGTACACCCATTTGTTGTGAAGTGCCTTCTTTCCCATAGGTAACTCAGCTAGTTCCCATGTCTGGTTGGAGATGAGAGATTTCATTTCTTCTTTCATAGCAAGCTCCCACTTGTTGGAATCTCGAGTCTGACAAGCTTCATCATAGCATTCAGGCTCCCCTCCATTAGTCAGCAACATATAGTTCATGTATCTCCTGTTAGGCACATGAGGTCGAGAAGACCTTCTCAATACAGGAGCTGGAGTAAGAAGTTGTGGTGTGTCGGAATGCTGTGTACTGTTTTGTCCAACAAGTTCCTCTGGCTGAGGACTTGTTATAATTGGTTTTGTTGCGGAAGTATCTGGGACATCATCTGCATCTGCAAATACTGACTCATTCTGCTCTGAGTCATTGGTGTCTATTTTATGCATGTCCTTATACATCACCATTTCGTTGAAAATTACATCTCTGCTACGGATAACTTTCTTCTTTTCGTCATCCCAAATGCGGTAGCCAAACTCATCCTCACCATAGCCAATGAATGTGCATTTCTTGGATTTGGGATCAAGCTTATTCCTGCCTTGATCACTGATATGCACAAATGCTACACAACCGAAAACTTTTAGATGTGATAGTTTCACCTCTTTTCCGCTCCATACCTCCTCTGGTATTCTATGCTCCAATGGAACAGATGGGCCTCGGTTGATCAAGTAAGCTGCCGTGTTGACTGCTTCTGCCCAGAACTGCTTCGGTAGACCTGACTGTATACGAATGCTTCTAGCTCTTTCTGTCAATGTTCGGTTCATACGCTCAGCTACACCATTGTGTTGAGGCGTGCCTAGAACAGTTCTTTCCATTCTAATCCCGTGCTCATAGCAGAAGTTTTTGAATATGGTGTCTTCATATTCACCACCATTATCGGTTCTGAGCTTTTTGATCTTTAAACCCGTCTCATTTTCCACCATAGCTTTCCATCTTCTGAAAGCCTCAAATACTTCATACTTATGCTTTAGAAAGTAAACCCATACCTTCCGAGAGTGATCATCGATGAAAGTCACGAAGTAGCATTTCCCACCAATAGATGAGACGGTCGTTGGTCCCCAAACATCAGAGTGAATAAGCTCTAGCCTTTCCTTCTTTGGGATTCTGCAACTTGTCTGAAAGCTGACTCTCTTTTGCTTTCCAAGTATGCAATCTTCGCACATGTCTATCTCCGTAGACTGTAGACCTGGAAGTTTTCCCTTTGAATGCATAATCTTCATCCCTTTTTCACTCATATGGCCTAGTCTCTGGTGCCACAGGTTTGGTGTTTCATTGCCTGCTGCAACTGTAATTGAACAACGTGCCTCTATTGTCATGTAAAGAGTGCCACTTTTCTTGCCTCGAGCAACTGTCATTGCACCCTTTAAAATCTTCCAATCATCACCATGGAAGATCGTAGTGTAGCCTTCACTGGCCAACTGCCCGACTGAGATTAAGTTCCTTCTGAGATCGGGAATATGTCTGACATCCTTCAGCTCCCAAACAGATCCGTTCAACTTAATCTTCACTACACCTTTGCCAATAATAACACATGGTTGATCATCACCAAGATATACCTTTCCAAGGTTTCCGGGGACATATTTCTCGAAGAATTCTTTTTGTGAAGTAGCATGGAACGATGCTCCAGAGTCTAACACCCAAGATTCTTCCTTGCTCTCCAAAGAGCATATCAATGCATCGTCTCCTCCTGAGGTGGAAGTAACATTTGCCTCTGCCTTCACTTGTTTGTCCTTCGGTACACTTTTACACTGATTTTTGTAGTGCCCGGTTCTTCCACAATTCCAACACTCGATGGTCTTCGAGCTATGGGAATTATTAGGATTCCTGGATTTGGACCTCATGTCCTTTGATCTACCTCGGTAGTCTGTTCTGCCACGTCCATTCCCTTTGGTTGAATTTCTTCCTCTTGACTCTGTATGCAAAACTGAAGAAATTGACGATTCACCTACCTCTCTACGTCGGATCTCTTCACTGAGAACCAGATCACGAACATCGTCAAATTTTAACTTATTGCTTCCTGACGAGCTACTCACAGCCGTGACAGTAGCATTCCAACTTTCTGGTAAAGAAGACAAAAGTATCAATGCTCGTACTTCTTCATCGAATTCAATTTCCACTGAACTCAACTGGGTTGTGACTGTGTTGAGTTCATTGAGATGTTGAGCTACCGATGCGCCTTCATTCATCCGCAAATTGAACAAACGCCTCATCAAGTCCACTTTGTTTGAGGCTGATGGCTTCTCATACATATTGGAGAGAGCTTCCATAAGACCCGCCGTGGTCTTTTCCTTTGCTATGTTGAAGGCAACATTACGGGATAACGTCAATCGAATAACTCCGAGGGCTTGTCTGTCTAGAAGATTCCAATCTTCTTCCTTCATAGCTTCTGGTTTCTTCCCTGAGAGAGGTTGATATAGATTTCTTTGATACAGATAATCCTCTATCTGCATTTTCCAAAACCCAAAATCTGTGCCATCGAATTTCTCGAGTTTCACCCTTCCTTCATCTGTGGCCATTGCTCCCACTAAAATCTGACTTCCTCTGGATCGTTTCTGACTATTTCTGTAAACCACCGTGTATTAGAACACCTACGTCAACGAACAAATATCGTCGACAAAATGTCACTATTCACGTAATTCACTATTCACGTAAATAGTAACCTTGCAGAAAATTGACAGAAATCACCACCAATAGCTCTAATACCAGTTGTTGGGAAATTACGCAAATTTCCGATAAGCCAGATTTATGAGAAAGCAAGAATAGAAAAATAACACACAAATTTGATAACGGAGTTCGGCCAATCTTGCTTACGTCTCCGGACCTGCTGCAGATCTTTTTACTGAAAGGGGAGAAATTACACAAGGTGTTTACAACACTCACAACTCACAACCCAATTACACCCAAGAAAATTACTCTCAATTTTCTCTCACAAAAGCTTTTCTCTCTAAGCTTTTCTCTCAATTGGAATGAACACTTTGGATGATTAATTCATTACAATTACACATCTATTTATAGAAAAATTCACTCCTTGAATTACTCATTAAATTAATGGTTCCTTAAATTGCTCCTTGAATTAAGCTCCTTGTTTTGCTCCATGAATTGTTCCTTGTTTTGTTCCATGTTTTACTCCATGTTTTGCTCCTTAATTTAAGGAGCTTTATGATAATCTCCAACAGTGGCCTCATTTATATGCACATTACTATCCTTACCATTCTCTTCCTCCATTGTAGCTGCACCTTCCAAAATGTTCAGTATTTTTCTGAGCTGTTTTCTCAACACTCCACTAGTGGTTTGAACCAAATATTCAACTGCACAAATATAACGAAATTAATAAACAAGTAAAACGGCATGGTTGAAGTTGTTAAAACCATATTATCAGATGGGACATTTAACAAAATGACAAATAAGAATAACGAGTACATACAAATTTAAAAGCTGGCCAGAAATATAAAATAAAGCAGAAGTTAACCTAATGTTTGTTTTTTAATTATTCTTGGGTTGTAATAGTCATCAAAAGACAAGAGAAGGAACTCAAATTTGGCATAAAGAGTGAAAATACATACAGCTGATCAAATTAAACTCTTACTGTATTTTCATATTTGAAAGTACCTAACAAAAACAGAAAACGAAAACGAAAACATAAACTAAGCAGTTGATTTGGTTTTTGTACATTGAAATATTTGAATTCAAATGTAATTTTGATTTTATATTTAGTGTAATATTTAGTGATCATATTCATTCAAAAAAATATGATCATTTCCTGGAAATTGCAAGATTGGTAAAATTAACTGAATGCTAATCTATTTTCCAAAAGAAACAGAATGTATGCGATTTTGTTTTAAGTCATTTTAGAAGCAGAGAATTGTAATACCACCACTTAAATTCTTGAGATATACGCAAAGTTCAAAACTTTTGAAGTAGAAAACAGCCTTCGTTTCACGCTGGGATTTGGAAAACTTTTCATCACCACAAGAGACATTAGAACAAAAGCAAGACACAAAGGGGAAAAAAAAAGTGAGGCCTTTTTTCTTTTTCTTTGTTAGTTCTCCCTTTTTTCGGGAATTTAGTAGTACCATATTCCACCAAAATTAATCACGTATATCTATATTTTAAAATAATATATTAATAGTTATTATATTTAATTTTATGTATACATGTAATCTAAAATTAAGATTTAATTAAATTTTTTAATATGTATCACGCATAAAGGACAAAAAATGAAAGACAAATTTGTATTTAAAATTCTTTTCCAGTAGTGAATCACTTCTTAATCTTAAATTCACTATTTTTAAGAGTATTAAAGTTATTATAAATTATTGGGTGTTGATTTGAGATAAAAATCCTAAATTTTTTTCTTGAAAAGTCATCCATCCTATTATAATTTTTTCTTGCAAAATCATCACATTCAACAAGATTTGATTATTTTAATGTTTTTTTAGACTTTCTCTCAATTTTTCTTGATTCTATTTTGTCATGAGGTTAAATTAAATTCTTTTTTAGTTAATAATAATTAAATGAATATTTTATTATTATTTAATTATTTTAATTAGGAGTTTGTCCTACATTTTATGGGCATGTGTCTTGCATGTTAAAATCTAAATCAACATATTAGAGAATAATTAGTATATCTTTTAAGAGCTTGAGTTTTTAGAAGAATTAGTTGTTAACTCTTCTCTAACATTGTACTAGAGTCTAGGGTTTTGGATTTAAACATACTCATTTCTAAATTTTTTTATCAACAACCTCCTTTTTTCACTTTTATCGTACTTTATGGACTGATATAAGTGTTATTTATTACCACAAGTAAAATAGACAAAAATAAGGATCAATAATTAGAAGACACATTTTAAACAAAAAAAACATTAAATTATTAATAATATCCCTTTATTGCTCGCTAAACCATAAATGCTAAAACCTAAATTATAAACTCTAAATCCTAAACCTTAAACACTAAATCATAAATCTTAAACTGATTTAGAATTATTTTAGTCTTTCTAATATATATATATATATTTAAAGTTGTGTATTTTAATTATTAAACATGTTTGTTTATTAAATATGTTATTTTTGTCTTTTTTTAATGTTAGGTGTAAATACTCACTATATTAAGTCTTTTATGCCTTAAAGTCCATCTCTATTTGATGGACATTTTAAAAAGTCATCTACTATCTACTTAGTCGATAAAATTTTATCTAACTCTACTTGATGTATCTCAAAATTATCTACTTTACTCACAAGTAAAATTCCATTATTTTCATCTACTTTTTTCACAAGTGAGAGCCCACTAATTCATGAAAAGTGTTAAAAAGACAAAATAGAAACGTCCATCAAGATTTTAAGAGAATTGATTGTTAACTCTTCACTAACATGACACATGCTAAAATATCCAATTAAATTTTAATTTTGAATGATTAGTATATCTAAAATTAAACCTCGAAACTACTAGTTTATTGCTATAAAATTAAACGTCCATGTGCAAAAAATTTAAACATACTCATCTCTAAAATTAACATTGTATGAGAGTCTAGAGTTTTGGATTTAAACATACTCATCTCTAAAAATTTTATCAACATTAAATGAACCTCTTTTTTTCACTTCTATCATACTTAAAGTTGAGTTATGGACTGATACAAGTGTTATTTATTACCACAAGTAAAATTGACAAAAATAAGGATCAGTAATTAGAAGACACATTTTAAACAAAAAAAACATTAAATTATTAATAATATCCCTTTATTGCTCGCTAAACCATAAATGCTAAAACCTAAATTATAAACTCTAAATCCTAAATCCTAAATCCTAAACCTTAAACACTAAATCATAAATATTAAATCTTAAACTGAATAAATTTAGAATTATTTTAGTCTTTCTAATATATATATATATATATATATATATTTAAAGTTGTGTATTTTAATTATTAAACATGTTTGTTTTGTCATTTTTGCTTATTAAATATGTTATTTTTGTCTTTTTTTAATGTTAGGTGTAAATACTCACTATATTAAGTCTTTTATGCCTTAAAGTCCATCTCTTTTTTATGGACATTTTAAAAAGTCATCTACTATCTACTTAGTGGATAAAATTTTATCTAACTCTACTTGATGTATCTCAAAATTATCTACTTTACTCACAAGTAAAAACCCATTACTTTCATCTACTTTTTTCACAAATGAGAGCCCACTAATTCATGAAAAGTGTTAAAAAGACAAAATATAAACGTCCATCAAATAAAGAGGAGTGTTAAGACACAAATTAACGTATAAGAAAATAGTTATCCCATCTTCTAAGAATTCAAGATTTTAAGAGAATTGATTGTTAACTCTTCACTAACATGACACATGCTAAAATATCCAATTAAATTTTAATTTTGAATGATTGGTGTATCTAAAATTAAACGTCGAAACTACTAGTTTATTGCTATAAAATTAAACGTCTATATGCAAAAAAATTATCAAATAAAATTACTACTAAAGTATCGAATCTTTTTTTCCAATACTTTTATCTCAAGTTGTATGATAACAACTAACATGGTAAATAATAATGACATATTTGTTACACAATATTAAAAATCCCAATTGTATAATTTATATAAAATCATATGTTGACATGTTGAATATTAATATTTGAAATAATTTAAATGGTTAAGTTATATATTTGGATCAAATTGTTATTCTAAATATATTATTTAATATCTTAATTATTTTAAATAGAATAATTAAGTAGTATAAACAAAACAAAACATAGTTTGATAATATGAATGAAATAAATGCAAATATTTAGTGGTATTTTTGTATGTTTACTCTATTTAGTCTATTATCTTTAAATTTAGATTAAAATTGTTAAATTTATAAAGATAATAAACTAATATTATGAAAAAATTAAGAGCTAAAGTATTAAATACGATAAAATTTAGAGATCAATGATATATTTTATTTTTTTTAATTATTATTACCAAATAGTAGACTGAAACTCTAATAAAATACCAATTTTATAGAATTAATTACGCAATCCTAAAAACTCATGTAACATACGAACATCACATTTCTAGTACTTTAAGAGTTGTTAGACACTTACTGTTTTTTTTTTTTTTACTATAACAACCGTGTTGATACATTAATTACATTTCTAGCACCTTAAGAATTGTTGGATACTGTTTTCCTTTTAACTTACTATAACAACCGGTGCATGTTGATTGTTACATAAATTTCATAAAATTTGTACTCATACAGTATATACTATTGTGGTATAAGATGAAAATATCAGTTCCAAAGTTGAAAATGTGGACGTTGAAATCCAAAAAAAAATAAAAATAAAAATCCATAAAATCTGTTACAGAACAAAGAATTCAGATATATTTCTCTGGCTCTGTCTATATAAAACGACACCGCAAATTGCATGGAATGTCATTATAGCTAGGGGTGTCTATAAACCGGATCGGACCGGACTAAACCGTAAAACCGGATCGGACCGGACCAAACCGGACGGTTTTACTAATCAAACGGTCCGGTCCGGTTTGTATTAATTTTAAACCGTTCAAACCGGACCGGACCGATTTAAAAATTTTACATTATTCTTCATTAAATTATAAAAAAATCGAACCAAACCGGGAAAAAAACTGGACCGAACGGTTTTATAAGTCAAACGGTCCGGTCCGGTTTTTATTTCTTAAAACCGTTTCAAACGGTCCGATTCGATCCGAACCGAGTAATATGAACAGTCTGATCCGGTTAAATTTTTTTTAGAAAAAACCGGACCAAACTGGACCATGGACACCCCTAATTATAGCTAGTGGCAAACAAAAGAAACGACTTTGAAAACGAAAATCATTAAAAGACTCTTTTTGCTAGGACAGACGATTTGACTAGCAAGATGACTTGCAAAAGTTGAACCAAATTTTTTTTTTTTTCAATTGATAAGCACTCTTTTTAAATGTGAATAAATAATAAAATCATCAAGATTTTTTTAATACTATAAATAAATACTTACGTTCGTAATAAAGAGAGATCTCAATAAAATTACAATTTTAAATTCACAAGAAAATATCATATATATATATATATATAAATGAAACAAATTTATAATTTAAGAGGGGAAATTGCCAATCCTAGCAAGGAGATTGTCAATACATTGCTTTAGTTTGAGTTATAAGATTGTATAATTTTAGGAGAGAAATTTTCATGATTTCTCCTACATGTTGATCGAAACCTGTAACAAATAAATTGTCGATTCTAGCAAGGAGATTACTACTATAACAAACGAGGGCATAAATACTTTATTATGTAACTAATAATTAAGTATTTCAATGAAAATTAGATTGCAAATACTTAGATATGATATCTAAAATTAAATTGCAAAAGAAAAAAGAAAAAAGAATGACTTCAGCAACTTTAATAAATGTACATGGTAATATGAATAATATTTTTGAAAGTTCTCCTATGTTAAAGTAGAGAAAGCTTTAGAGAGAAAAAAAAAACTTATGACAAAGAAGAAAAAATTGGAAACAAATATATGTAAAATGAAGTAGAAAAAGTTAGTGGATTTAAAAAATAAGTAAATAAAGAAATTCAAGCATATAACAATTAGGGGGGGGAAAGTTCTAACCAGAAACTCAATTTATTATTATATGGATATTTTGTGAGAAGAATTTTTTTTTCGTTTTCTTGGAAATGTGAAGAAAGTTTTATATTACCAAGTTCAAGCATATGAAAATTAGGGGTTAAAAGTTTAGTTTTTTTACTTAAATAGCTTAAATGGAGCATGAAACCTGCAGTTTAAGCAAACTTTATATATCAAAAAGACCAAACACCCGTTCCCTCTTAAATACAAATAGCATAAAACATTAATATGACTATAAAATGGAGTGCCGGTGACTTCACTAGAGTATCGAGATCGATAACTTCATCATAAATTTGACATTATTCATCGAAGATCTAATAAATATTAAAGAATTATATTTATTTTGAAAAAATATATAAGCCATTACATACTTTTTTTTATAAAAACTTATGCAAGTTCACTAGTACAAAAAGGGACATTGTGAATTTAAATTAAATGACTTAAAGTTTAAAGTCGGTTCACAGGATGAAACGACTTTACGTTTAAAGTCGGTTCACACGGTGAACCGACTTTAATTTTTTTTTTTTTTTTTAATTTTTTCATTTTGAATCTGTATTCGAGCAGGAAAAAAAACCAAAATCAATTTAGCAAATAATTTAAATAATACAAATATTTGAAAAATAAAATATTAATTAATAATAGAAAAATTACCATGGTTTTGTTCTATTTTATTCAAGATCGTCATATTCTTCTCCTTATGTTATAATACAAACCTACATATATAATACAAAAATCTATACACATAAATAATAACACATAATAACAGAAAAAATATGAATAATAGGGTATCTAAAAGATTAGTTAGAGAGAAAGAAAACTCACTAACCGATGTTGGAAATGGTAGTCGTAGGTGGCCGGAAAATGAGGAGAAATGGAGGAGGTTTTCAGTTTTTTAGAGTTCTGCAATGCTGAAAATAATTTGTTTGGGAAGAAAGAAGAGAAAAAATTTATCCACGTGTGTAGCGTCGGTTGACGTGTCGAACCGACGCTATGTTACGTGGATAGCGTCGGTTCCAGGTGTCAACCGACGCTATGCTACGTGGATAGCGTCGGTTCACCACGTCAACCGACGCTATGCTACATGGATAGCGTCGGTTCACCACGTCAACCGACGCTACGCTACGTGGATAGCGTTGGTTCACCACGTAGCGTAGCGTCGATTAACGTGGTGAACCGACGCTATCCACGTAGCATAGCGTCGGTTAACACCTGAAACCGACGCTATGTCCACGCATAGCGTCGGTTCGACACATCAACCGACGCTACGTCTTACATGGATAGCGTCGGTTCTATACCGAACCGACTTTACGTATCGACTTAAATACCCATTTTTGTAGTAGTGATTGTAGGAATATTGTTAGAGTAATTGCTGGTACATTCCATAACTTAATAATATGTAATGCGTTACATTGAATATAAAACTATTGCAAAATTAGTTTTGTAAACGTTATGTAAGTCCATATATAATCAAAAGTTGAGAGAGATTATAGCGCAAACAAATAAAGAAGAACTAAAAGAAAGCTATAAGTCAAAAACTTAAACTAGTACCAGTAATAAAGTTACAAGTATTGAATAAAATTTATATAAAATATTTACAATAACAGAGCTCCAACGTCCAACCTCACCATAGCACATACGAGGCATTACATTATAGTTGATAAAAAAAATAAAGAAAATAATTTATTAACTGATCTAAAGAGAGGGAAAAAAAGAAGGAATACATTTTCCTGATGGAGAAAGCATATTAAAATATTCAAAAATTGAATGGTATTACTGGTTTTGTTGTGCTGTCATTTGCTCTTCTTATATAAAATCTAATGGCTTTTACAAGCGCTTTAGAGAGCTGACTAATTTATGACACAGACAAAGAGCTTAAATTAAGTGTGTGTGAGTGTGTTTTTTTTTCTCCCCTTAAATCTCAAATGAACTTTCAATACTTACTATTCTTACATCTTCACGGCTGGAAGTCAAAAATTCAACAAAATGAAAATTATAAAATGGAAACTTACATATGTACTACTTTAATCAAACACTATGAAAAATGATGGATTCATATAGATATTAATCCCAAGAGTTGGAGTTTGTTGAATAATTGAAGTTAATTTAAGGAGTAAATTAAGGAAAAAAATTAAATAACAAATTAAAGAGCAAATTAAGGAGTAAATCATGACTTAATTTAAGGAGCAATTCAAGGGATCTTTTGAAATTCAAGGGACCTTTTGAAATTCAAGGAGCAATTGAAGGAACCTTTTGAAATTCAAGAAGCAATTCAAAGAACCCTTTGAAATTCAAGGAGTAAATCTTCTTATAAATAAATGTATAATTATAATGAATTCATCAATCAAATGTTCATTCTAATTGAGAAAAAAACTTAAAGAAAAAAATTTTAGTGAGAGAAAATTGAGAACAATTTTCTTGGGTATAATTCGGTTGTGAGTTGTCAGTGTTATACACACCTTGTATAATTTTTCATCTTTTTAGTAAAAAGATTTACAGCATGTCCAGAGACGTAAGCAAGATTAGTCAAACTTCGTTATCAAATTTGTGTTTTATTTTGTCTATCTTGCTTTATCATAAATCTAACTTATCAAGAATTTGCGTAATTTCTCAACAATTGGTATCAGAGCTTTTGGTGGTGATTTCTGTCAATTTTCTACAAGGTTACTATTCACATGAATAGTGAATTACATAAGTCCATATATAATCTGTTTGTTGACGGAGGCATCCTAATACATGGTGGTTTGCAAAAATAGTCAAAAACAATATGGAGGAAGTCAGATTTGAGTGGGAGCAATGGCCGCAGATGAAGGAAAGGTGAAACTCGAGAAATTCGATGGCATAGATTTCGAGTTTTGGAAAATGCAGATAGAGGATTATCTGAATCAAAGAAATCTGTATCAACCTCTCTCACAGGGAAGAAGCCAAAGGCTATGAAGGAAGAAGATTGGAATCTTTTAGATAGACAAGCCATCAGAGTTATTCGATTGACACTATCCTGTAATGTTGCTTTCAACATAGCAAAGGAAAAGACCATAACATGTCTTATGGAAACTCTCTCCAATATGTATGAGAAGCCATCGACCTCAAACGAAGTGCACTTGATGAGATTTTTTTTCAATTTGAGAATGACAGAAGGCATATCGATAGCTCAACATCTCAATGAACTCAACATAGTCACAACCCAGTTGAGTTTAGTTGAAATTGAATTCGATGAAGAAGTACAAGCATTGATACTTTTGTCTTCTCTACCAGAAATATGAAATGCTACTATCACGGTTGTGAGTAGCTCGTTAGGAAGTAATAAGTTGAAATTTGATGATGTTTGTGATCTGGTTCTCAGTGAAGAGATCCGATGTAGAGATCCGAGTGAATCGTCAGCCTTTTCAATTTTGCATACAAAGTCAAGAGGAAGAAATTCAATCAAAGGGAATGGATGTGGTAGAATAGACTACCGAGGTAGATCAAAGGACATGAGGTCCAAATCTAGGAATCCTAATAATTCCCATAGCTCGAAGACTATCGAGTGTTGGAATTGTGGGATAACCGAGCACTACCAAAATCAATGCAAGAGTGCACCGATGGAAAAATAAGTGAAGGTAGAGACAAATGTTACTTCCACCTCAGGAGGAGATGATGCATTGATATGCTCTTTGGAGAGCAAGGAAGAATCTTGGGTGTTAGACTTTAGAGCATCGTTCCATGCTACTTCACAAAAAAGAATTCTTTGAGAAATATGTCCCTAGAAACCTTAGAAAGTTATATCTTGTTGATGATCAACTGTGTGCTATTATTAGAAAAGGTGTAGTGAAGATTAAGTTGAACGGGTCTGTTGGGGAACTGAAGGATGTCAAGCATATTTCCAACATAAGAAGGAACTTAATCTCAATAGGACAGTTGGTTAGTGAAGGCTACACTACGATCTTCTATGGTGATGATTAGAAGATTTCACAGGGTGTAATGACGGTTGCTTGAGGCAAGAAGAGTGACACTCTTTACATAATAGGGGCATATTGTTCGATTATAGTTGTAACAGGCAATGAAACACCAAATTTGTGGCACTATAGACTAGGCCATATGAGTGAGAAGGGAATGAATATTATGCATTCAAAGGGAAAACTTCCAGGTCTATAGTCTGCGGAGATAGACATGTGCAAAGATTGCATACTTGGAAAGCAAAAGAGAGCCAGCTTTCAGACAAGTGGCAGAACCCCAAAGAAGGAAAGGCTAGAGCTCATTCACTTTGATGTTTGGGGACTAATGACTGTCTCATCCATTGGTAGGAAATACTACTTCGTGAATTTCATTGATGATCACTCTGGGAAGATATGGGTTTACTTTCTAAAGAATAAGTCTGAAGTATTTGAGGTTTTTAGAAGATGGAAAGCTATGGTTGAAAATGAGACAGGTTTGAAGATCAAAAAGCTCAAAACCAACAATGGTGGTGAATATGAAGACACTAGATTCAAAAATTTATGTTACGAGCTTGGGATCATAAGGGAAAGAACTGTGCTAGGTATGCCTCAATACAATGGTCTAGTTGAGCGTATTAAATGAACTTTGATAGAAAGAGCCAGAAGCATTCATATACAATCAAGTCTACTGAAGTAGTTTTGGGCATTAGTAGTCAACACGACGACTCATTTGATCAATCAAGACCCATCTGTTCCATTAGAGCACATAATACCAGAAGAGGTATGGAGCGAAAAAGAGGCAAAACTATCACATCTAAAAGTTTTCGACTGTGTAGCAATTGTGTATATCAATGATCAAGGAAAGAATAAGCTTGATCCCAAATCCAAGAAATGCACATTCATCAGCTATGGTGAGGATGACTTTGGCTACCACATTTGTGATGACGAAAACGAGAAAGTGATTCGTAACAGAGATGTGATTTTCTACAAAAGGGTGATGTATAAGGACATGCATAAAACATATGCCAACGACTCAGAGTAGAATGAGTCAGTATTTGCAGCTCTAGATGATGTCCTAGATAGTTCCATAATGGAACCAATTGTAACAAGTCTTCAACATGAGGAACTCGTTGGATAGAGTAATACGCAGCAGTCCGAGACACCACAACCTCATACTCTAGCTCTTGTATTGAAAAAGTCTTTTTGACCTCATGTGCCTAACAAGAGATACATGAACTATATATTGCTGAATGATGAAAGGGAGCCTGAATGCTATGATGAAGCTTGTGAGACTCGAGATTCCAAAAAGTGGAACCTTTCGATGAAAGAAGAAACAAAATCTCTCATCTTCAACCAAACATGGGAACTAGCTAAGTTACCTATGGGGAAGATGGAACTTCACAACAAACAAGTGTATTGATTGAAAGAGAAGCATGATGGTTCTAAGAGATACAAAGCTCGACTAGTTATCAAATGATTTCAGCAGAAGGAAGGAGTTGACTACACTGACATTTTTGCTCCTGTTATAAAGCTAAATACTATCATATTAGTGTTGAGTATTGTAGCCATTGAATATATTCATCTTGAATAGTTGGATGTGAAGACTACATTTCTTCACAGAGACTTAGATGAAGAGATATACATGTACTAACCAGAAGGTTTCTCAGAAAAAAAGGGAAGAATAACATATTGTGCAAACTTAAGAAGATTGTATGGCCTGAAACAACCCCCGAGATAGTGATACAAAATGTTTGACACCTTCATGCATAAGGAAGGTTTCCAGAAATGAAATGCCAACCATTGTTGCTATTTTAAGAGATATAGGCCAAGTTATATCATTTTACTATTTTATGTTGATGATATGTTAATAATAGGTTCAGATATGGATGATATCAAAAGGTTGAAGCAACAATTGTTAAAGAAGTTTGACATGAAAGAGTTGGGTCCAACAAAAAGTTTGTTGGAATGCAAATCACAAGAAATAAGAAGAGAGGATCCTTGCATTTATCCCAGGTAGAGTACATCAACCGTGTTTTATATAGATTCAATATGGGTGACGCCAAGCCAGTTAGAACACCCTTGGCCATTCACTTTTGTCTATCCAAGGATCAGTCCCCTCAAACAGAGGAAGAGAGAGAATTCATGGCTAAAGTTTCTTATGTGTAAACCATTGGATCTTTGATGAACGCGATGGTTTGTACGAGACCAGACATTGACCATGCATTGGGAGTTGTTAGCAGATTTATGGCAAACCCAAGAATAACTCATTGGGAAGTAATCAAGTGTATTTTAAGGTATCTACGAGGCACCACAGACAAGTGTTTTTACTTTAGTAAAGGAGAGTTAAAAATACAAGGCTGCGTAGACGCAGACTTCAGAGGTGAAATTGATCACTGAAGAAGCACTACCAGCTATATATTTACTGTTGGAACTACAATTCTTAGTTGCATGTCACAATTACAAAAGATTGTCAATCTATCCACTACAAAGGCTGAGTATGTAGCAATGACTGAAACTAGTAAAGAGATGATATGGCTTCAAGGTTTGTTAATTGAGCTGGGATTCAAACAAGAGAAGAATGTTCTGCACAGTGATAGTCAAAGGGTAATACACTTGACAAAGAATTCAACATTTCATTCTAGAACTAACCATATTGGACTTCGTTATAACTTCATCAAATCTTTATTGGAAGATGATGTGTTAATACTAGAGAAGATTCAAGGAAGCAAAAATCCAACGGATATGTTGACAAATGTAGTGACTATTGACAAATCGAAGTTGTGCTCAACTTTAGTTGGTCTATTAGAGTAACAAGACTAGAAAAGCTAATGCATTGAACGAGGTGTGAAGACAAATTGGAATCAATCTTCAAGTGAGAGATTGTTGAATAGTTGACCTTAACTCAATGAGAAAATTAATGAGAAAATCAAGGAACAAATCAGTCTTCAAGTGAGAGATGTATAATTATAATGAATTCATCAATCAAATGTTCATTCCAATTGAGAAAAAGCTTTAGTGAGAGAAAATTAAGAGCAATTTTCTTGGCTATAATTGGGTTGTGAATTATGAGTGTTGCAAACACTTTGTATAATTTCTCCCATTTTTAGTAAAAATATTTGTAGTAGGTCTGGAGACGTAAGCAAGATTGGTCGAACTTCATTATCAAATTTTTGTGTTATTTTGTCTATTTTGCTTTCTCATAAATCTGAATTTCGGAAATTTACGTAATTTCCCAACATATATTAACTTAAAACTCGAGCCAATAAAAAATTCGAGAAAAATACATATAAAGTACTAAGCATGGACTATAGCTTATGTAAACAAATACACTTTAAGCAACACATTAATGTCAAACACTCTCTTCCATGTCTAAGAGGTAAGCCTATTTTCTTATTTTACTTTAGAGTGAAGCAAGTCATTCAATTTGGCCAATAAATGGGGTGGTAAGACATAGTTTGAATTCAAAACATTGACAACTTGTTAACAAACATAAAGTCATATTTTGATCGAACTATTTAAAAAAAACTAACAGTTGAATATCAGAGATAACCTTTCCATTTTCTATTAAATAGAAAAAACAACAACAATAAAGATACAATACATGTGATATTTGAAGTCCAAAAACACTATCTCAAAACATATTAAAATCGATTGAAATGTTAAACGTTCTCTCACCATTACAGTAAACACAAAATGGAAAAATGAAGCTGTTGCATAACTCTTTAGTAAGTAATTTGAAAAAGTCCGACATAGATTAAGAACTATGATGGGTGTTGTATTTTGGGCTATAAATAAAGTCTTTTCCTCCACTTTAAAAGCATCTCAAAAATTGTATATCTTTCTCTCTTTTGTAAGGGTAATTGATTAGCTCAATTTTTCTCAATTAGTTATAATCTTGGAGCTCATTCAATTTGAAAATAGTGGAAGTGATCAACGACGCTCGAGGACATAGGTAACATTTATATCGAATCTTGTTAAATTTATGGTGTTTTTATTTTTCTGTTTTAATATCTATTTTAGTTTCTTTTAGTATTATATTTTTAATAATATTATTTTTCCATGCTAGTTTGAGTTCTATTCATTTAAATCATAGTATTTGTGAATAGTAACTACTTAAACTAGGGAAAATATACCCAATTTTTCCAACATGGTATCAAAGCCGAATGTTTCTACCTAGGTATTTGTTTATATTTTATTTGTTTGCTATTGGAATATAGTTTCTAGTTGTTGTAATTTGAAGAAATGATGGAAGAAAAGTCTCCCTCAAACGAAAGCCATCCATCCACGTCAGATAGAACAATTGTGATGAATGTAAGGTTCAAGGTGGAGAAGTTTAATAGAATAATTTATTTTGGCATGTCCAAGGCGAAGTTCTAGATGCTTTGTTTCAACAAGGTCTAAACATCACCATCGAAGAAGAGAAATTGGATGGCGCAGAGGAAGTCGAGTGGAAAAATATCAATCGGTTGGCATGTGGTACAATCCGTTCATGTCTCTCAAGAGAACAAAATTTCTCGTTCATGTAGACAAAAATCACAAGTAAGTTGTGGTAGGCGTTAGAGAACAAGTTCGTGAAGAAGAGAATATAGAATTAGCTCTATTTGAAGAAGAAGTTGTTTCATTTTTATTACCTTCCAGGTACCATGATAAATGACCACATTACTACTTTTAATCGATTAGTTGTAGATTTGTTAAATATGGATGAAACTTTTAATGATGAAGATTTATCCTTGATGTTGTTAGCCTCCCTTCCTGATGAGTTTGATCACTTTATTACGAGCTTACGCATCAGGAAGGATAAAGTGTCTTTTGAGGAACTTTGCACTACTTTTTATAGTTATGAAATTAGAAAGAAAGATAAAAAAGAAAGCAGGGATGAAGCAATATAGGAACTATCTACAAGACAACATCCACAAACAAACAAAAAAGGAAAGAGAAGTGGATCTCTTTATAAAGGAAGGCTTGGTAAACATGAATGTGCATTTTGTCACAAAAAAGGCCATTGAAATAAAAATTGTCCAAAGTTGCAAAAGAAAGGAAACATTGTGATCCCTGATGCATGTGTAGCTAAAAGCAACTCAGATTTAGATTTTACATTGGTTGTTAGTCAATAACATCCCATCTTGGGGATTGGATTTTTGATTCAGTATGTACCTTCTATATGTCTCCTAATAAGGAATGGTTCTTGAATTTTGAAGAACTAGATGGAAAAGTTGTTTTCATGGGTAATTATTATCCATGCAAAATTTTAGGTATCGTACAATTCGTTTAAAATATCAAGATGGTTCAACCAGAGTCTTAGCAGATGTTCATTATGTTCTAGATGTGAAGAAGAATCTCATTGATGTGAGAGTCTTATAATTAAAAGGCTTCAATATGACCATACAAAATGGGGCATTGAAGGTTACTTTTGAAACACTTGTGACATTTAAATGTGTTCGGAAGAATAACTTATACTACTACCTTGGTAGTATGGTTATTGGGACAGCGTCATCAGTAGTTTCAAAGGAAGAAAAAGATTCAAAAAATACCAAACTATGACATATGCGATTGGGACATACTGATGGAAAATCTTTATAAATTCTTATAAAACAAGGCCTATTAAAAGATGCGAGAACCGACAAGTTGGAATTATATGAGCATTGTGTATTGGGGAAGAAGAAAAGAGTAATCTTTGGCATTGTACTCCATAATACAAAAGGAATCTTGGATTACATTCATACGGATGTGTGGGGGCTAATAAGAACTCCATTCCTAAGTGGCAAACATTATTATGTCACTTTCTTCGATGACTTCTTGAGAAGAGTTTGGGTGTATCTCATGAAGAAGAAGGATGAAGTGCTAGGAATTTTTCCCTAATGGAAGAAGATGATCGAGACTCAGACTAGAAGAAAGATCAAGCATATAAGGTCTAATAATGGCATTGAGTTCACAAATGATCCATTTATGAAAGTTTGTGAAGAAGAAGAGATAGTGAGACACTTCACTATTTGAAAATATCACAATAGAATGGAGTTGTAGAACATATGAACTGGAATTTTCTAGAGATGGTTCAATGTATGTTGTTAAATATTAGGTTAGGCAAACAGTATTGGGCTGAGGCTATGACGTATGTATGTCATCTTGTAAACCGTCTACCATCGTGTACTCTTGAAGGCAAAATGCCTATGAATGTATGTTCTAGAAAACATGCTAAATATTATGATTTCTTACATGTGTTTGGTTGTATTGCATATTACCACTACTACAAAAATGGGCTTTAAAGTTGGTTAAAAACGACTTTAAATTGAGTGATTTAAAATTTAAAGTCAGTTCATCGCGTGAACCGACTTTACCTGTATTGATTTTTTTTATTCTCATTTTTCATTCCACTAACCTGTATTCAATATAGCATAAAAAAACCAAAATATAAATAATAATACAAATAATTGAAAATTTAAATATAATTAATTATTTGATAATTAAATTTATTACAAAAACAAATAATGTATATACAATACATATATATATATATATAGTTAACTTAAATTACAAATAAAATAATGTTGTCAAAGTGTAATTGATTGTGCGAGCAAGCTTGGTTGGTGGAGAATCACCAACATTGTGACAAGGAAACTAGGCAAAAAATAGCTTATCCATATAACAATTCATTCCCCTACATACATGAGCACGTAAACATTCATCAAACAAGTAGTCTAAACTTAAGAGACATACGAATGGAGAAATTAAATAATTATAAATATTACCATAAAACAAATATTACCACAACAACATCCAAGTGATATAATAATAACCTTATCCTTTCAAACTAATATTAGCACTTTATTAATCATTTGTCTATAAATATGAATCTATTTGGAATCAAGCTGGTATTTTTAATGCTATAATGAGCTCTAAATATGAAATCAAGTGTAACTCCAATTTGTTACTTGGCTTGTATGAGTTTTGGTGCCCTTAAACGTATGGAACAATTTTGTAATACATTTATGGGAACCAAAACTCATACAAGCCAAGTAACAAAATAAGAGTTACACCTGACTTCATATTTAGAGGTCATTATAGCATTAAAAATACCAGTAGAGATTCCAGATAACTTCATATTTATAGACAAATGATTAATAAAGTTATACCATGATGTTTTCATAAGGAAAGTAGGCAAGCAATATGAGATAAAGTTTGGGCCAAAAATAGGTCCATAAAATAATGCATTCCCTTAAATACATGAGCATATAACCATCCATCAAACAAAACATCTATCAAATAAGGGATTTCAGACACAGGAATAGAGAAATTAAATCATTAAAAAAATTACCGTTATGTTGTCATATGTTATTCAAGATCATCAGAATCTTCTCCTGATTCTTCTTATGATGATATAATTTGAACTATGTGTTCTACCCATTCCTCTCGTAAATCATCAAAACTTTGCTAGTCATAGCCCGTCTTGTTCCAACCAAAGAACTACATGTATTTAAAATCAAAATAAGAATGTAATTTCATGTATTTACAAAAAATAACTCAAATATGTTAAAAACTTTTCTGTATATGGGTAAAAGATATTACCACATAATCAATTGGAATTTTGATATTTGTGATGATTTTATTCATAAACTTCATGACATAATAACCACACATGACTCTATTATTTTGTCGTGGAACCTACAAAAACAAGTGTACATGATTTTCCATATTTGAACATCTTTATTATTCAATAGTAAAATTAATAAAATTATTAATATTCACTTATACATACCATAAATTTTGTCCATATAAGCTTATGAGTTTTTAAGGGCAATGCCCCTAAACTTATTCCACAACTTCCATGCCCTATCAAGGTTTAAAACGGTTAGTTTTTTATTAAATATTACAAAAAATAATAGAAAAAACCAATAGCTAGCTATAACTCTTACATTTCAACAACTGCTTTTGTATCTTTACTCAGTTCTATGGAAGTTAAGTCACAATACCAAGCATGATTATTGAACATATCAAGGATTACCAACATCCAATGATCTTAGCCTTGTTCAAATCTTAGTAGCCAAGGGATTATCAACTTTTGATTTTTGTTAAGCATTAATGCCCTATCACATAATTGTTTAGCTCTCATGCTAACATCCTTCTCTTGATATTGATTGACATATGAAGAATCATAGAACATTGCTAAATATGATGAGTGATTATATTAAAGTCGATAATAACACACCCTATATAAAATAAATATATATAAGTAATTAGATAATATAAATATAATTATATATGTTCTACATAAATGAAAGAAAATTAAATAGATTGAGGTATCACCTTGTCCACACTTGAATTATACTTAAATCGATCATTTGATATTCAAATAGTTGCAATATGCACTTGATCGATATATAAGTTTGGCCGAGGTCTACACCAGAAATTTCTATAGGAAGTGGCATAGTCCATCCATAATTTATGCTAGATGCCCTCGTAACAATAGTCATCAAAGCACCAAGATTTCTGCTGAAGTTTAAAGCATAATCATAACTATACTTTTTCCAAGGCTTCTTCTTGAATGACTTGGTACACAATGATTGACCACTATACATAGATTTAGCATGAGATACTTGCTTCATATCTCTTAAATGTGTTGCATTTAAGAGTTATGATATAATAGACTAAAAAAAAGTATTATGTATGTTAGTGACAATAAAAAATATAATAAAATAATAGTAGTAAACAAGTGTTATCTTTTAAGTTAAAAAATAGTATCACGTCAAAATTTAGAACAACTTGAATCGACGGTCAAGCCACATACTGTCCAACTACCTCTTGAACTGTGGTAGCATCAGAAGGCATAGGTAGTGGACAATCATGAAGCAATGATTGATTAATTACTATTCGCCAATGATTAGGCAAATATTGATTATGAATCATCAGATTATCGCTCAATTATTGTATCGTTCCAATAGCAACAAAGTTCGTTGATGAAAGATGTTTCAACAAAAATTTCATATTCTGTAAAAACTTTAAGTGTTATATATAATAAATAAAACATATAATAAGAAATAAAAATAATAGATTATATACACTAGAAATTAAAATCTTACCACATATGATTCATCAAATAGAGGAGGACTCTCATGTGGAGTAGCTATTGGATGTACATTCTCACCAAAATGTTCATTGTGATTTGATTGATGGTAAGAAGGCACAGATTGCATTAGAGAAAATGAACCACTACTTGATTGCATATGCATTCCTGGTATATAGGGAGGACCAATAGGATGACTATATCTCATACTGGATATAGTTTAAGCGCCATGAGATTGTGTGGGTGGCATGACTGGTATGGATGGTGGCCTGCTTGGCATGGATGGTGGCATGCCTGGCATAGATGGTAGCATGCATGTCATGAATGGTGGCATGTATGGCATGGATGGTTGCATGCTTGGCCAATATGGCATGCCCTGGTTGTAGAATGATGACATGTTTGACATGTGTTGTGATTGATATTCTTTTATTGTGGCAATCTCACTTAACATTGAGACCTTAAAGGAGTTGAGTTCTTCTTCAAATTTAGTGTACTTCTCCTTACTAACCGTTCGAGGCTTTTGTTTTGGAATGTTAAAATACTCCATATAACCATCATATTGGCTTCCTCCCCTAACACGACCAGTATGATCACATCCGAATGTATGATATAGAGCATCTCTCCCAGGCTCTTCGATTATTTCATCCCTAGATATTTGTTCTTGAACAGCTCTCTACAAATAATAAAGCACACAAATATATCATGCATTATTACATCAATTATTAAAAATCATTAAGACTTTGTATCAACCGAACTTACTAACCAACTTATTTAGTTGTTCTTTTCCTTGCTTAGTCATCGGTCTTGACTTCTTCATTTCGGGAGTCTTTATTTCTATGTACAATTCAATTCGGGTAACTGATCTACCCAATTTAGTTTCCTACATAAATTATGAAAAATCTATTAAACATGAAATGAAATTAAATTGAGGAAAATAAATATAAAAATATTTATAAATTAACACAAATTAATAATACCATTCTATATCTAACTTCAGGATTTGAAGACCTCTTAGTACGGTTAGAAAGAATGTTATGCATTTGTATATTTTGCTTTTATTTCCTAATAATTTGAAATTCATCTATACGTCTATAATCCACGAAGTCTTTCCAAACTTGAGGTGTATTCTAGGGGTGTCCTTCAAGGATTTTGTAGAGCTCTACTTCATCAAGTGGTTACAAATATGGAAACACATAATTTCTTGCCAATCTGGAAGTCTTATATACCTTCCATGCCTTATTTGTAATCTTATAACACTTGCTCTTCCAATTGTCATCGACTTTGTAACGATTCTGTAAAAACACACTACAAAATATTAGATATAATACAGAAAAGATATAATATATGTAATTGATTATAAAATATAAGAGACTTACACAAATGGTTATCCATATTTTGAACTTTTCTACATCGTCAACCTGAGACCAATAATTTATATCGATTGGCATACTGGACTTCACAAGTCTACCAATAGAGAATTTCAATTGTTGGCCATTTCCCCCTATTGGATTACCAGCAGCATAAAATAGAACAAGTATTTTATCATATGGGTTAAGTGGAGCATCAGGTATATTCTCCCAACCCTTCTTTTCAAATGCCCCAATGGATCATTTGGATCTACAAGCTCTAATACCCTAAGATCCATGAAATATCTACAAACAATGAAGAAATATAAATTAATTAACAATTTTAGGAACATACATACATATATATATATATATATATATAAGATTTATTACAAAAATATAGAACATACGTTATGTTTAATTAGGTTGTTGATTGTATACATATATAACTTCACAATCACTTCGAGCCCATGACGAAGAATCATCATCATCAACTAGATCATCACATACATTAGGCAATTTGTTTGAGAAATTACTAATATTGGTTAATGTATCAAGCATAGGTTCGTCATCTTCTAAAGCATCACAATGGTAAAAATCTTTTTGTGGAGGCATTAACACAACAAACCATCTTATGTCAATTTGATAGCTCACATAAAATACTTGTTTTGCATGAAGTGCTAACGTGAAAGGATCATCAGTGTGACTTATCTTGGATAAATTTACAAGGGTAAATCCAAAATCATCTATTTTATATCAAACATTGATAACATCTTCGACCCAATCACATAAGAAAATTGTTTCAAGGAAGACCTCATAATCCAATTCCCAAATATCTTGTATTATACCATAATATGTTCTATCAGAAAGTACAGGATTAACATCTTTTGAACTGGAAAATTGCATAGTTTGTGCAACCATATTCATACCACTATTATGATTTACTCAGACTTTGTCCCTAGCTTGAGTCGTAAACTTCGATCCATTTATTGTGAAACTAGAAAATGATTTGACATCAAATTTTGGCACATGTACAAGCCATTCTAAACTTTATGTTATTTTATGATTGGGATCTTGAGTTCATCTCGAATCTATGTATATAAAAACATGAAATGTATTTAAAGCAAGGTTTTAAAACATTGCATAGATTTAGGAACATACATGAATTTTTGTTTGTGACAGTTACATGGTTGTGAAACCAATTAATAAGCTCTCCCTTATGTTCATCATACAACCATTTTTCTCCTTCTTTCTATTATAACAAGGACCGATCTTCAATAATTTTAAATGCATCATGTAATGTTATTAAAGATATATGAAGTAGATATCATCATTAATAGTTAAATAAAAAATATTTTTTTGCATAAATGGAAAGGTTAAACATCACTTACTCTATGTATGGTTGTGCCACATTATTATTTACCAAAATGATTCGGGGTGCTTTTTCCCATCCAGTGTGATCAATAAAAAATTTCTTACTTCCACCAAGCATAGGATTACCTACTTAGATCATGTGGCATTCTAAGAACAACTTGTGTGTAGGATTCCCAATTTCAGTGCAAGCACTAAAATATTCAGAACAAAATTCAATGGTTTCTTCAACAATGTAGCGTTCCACCATGCATCCTTCAGGTCGATTTCTATTATTTACATACCCTTTAAGGACTTGCATATATCTCTTAAAAGGATACATCTATCTTAAGTAAGTAGAACCACACAATTGAACCTCTCGAACTAAATGAACACAAAATTGAATCATTATATCGAAGAAAAAAGAAGGAAAATATTTTTCAATTAGACACAAAGTCTTTACAACATCTTTCTATAAAGAGTTTAACTCGTCAATTGATATAGATTTCTTCCATATTGTATTGAAGAATGAACAAAGATAAATTATTGATAATCAAACATGTTTTGGAAGAATTGATATAATAGCAACTGATAATAACTGTTGCATTAAGATATGACCATCATTTGATTTCAATCCATAAAGTTTCTTATCGATGATAGACACAAAATTTCTTAATTTGGATGAGTAACCATTAGGAACTTTCACACCCTCCAAACATTTACAAAACACATCCTTCTCTTTTGTTGACATTTTATATGATGCTGATGGCAAGTATGTTCGATTCTTATCATTTTCCACCCTTGGTGCCAATTTAGGTTGTATGCCTAGTATCTTTAAATCCAGTCTTACTTTAATTCCATCCTTTATTTTTCTAGGTATATTAAGTAAATTACCAATCAAGCTCTCACTTACATTTTTATCAATGTGCATGACATATAAGATGTGATGAATGTGTAAGTCTTTCCAATAAGGTAATTCCTAAAATATTGATTTTTTATTCCAACAACCATGGTAAGTCGGTTCAAACTCTTTTTCATTTTCACTCATTTCATTAGTTGACCTCTTTCGTTTCCTTACCTTAGTGAATTTTTTTTCATCTTTCCATATCGTTTGAATGTCATACCATTCAATTGCTTTATATCTCAACACCTCGTAAAGGTCGGGTTGCATGATCATGATCTTCTTCACCAGATGGAAAAAATCTTCTATGTCTTCTATAAGACATCTTTCTTCCATGAACAAGATAAGTTGTAGAAGTTCCATCACTACATATAGGGCATCCCTTGTAACCTTTTTTTGCATGTCCTAATAAGTTTCCATAGGCAGGAAAATCATTAATTGTCCATAAAGGAACCCCCTTCAAGTTAAAGTGTTCTTTATGTGCATCATAAAAATTTACACCATCATTCCACAACGTCTTTAAATCATCCATCAGAGGCTACAAATATACATCAATATCAACACTAGGTTGTTTCGGTCATGAGATCAATAATGTTAACATCACGAATTTTCTTTTCATACACAATGAGGGAGGAAGGTTGTATGTTACCATAATTACTAGCCAACAACTATATATACTACTAAGGGAACTATATGGATTAATTCCATCAACAATAATGGCAAGATGAAGATTGCGCGGATCAGAAGCAAATTAAGGAGATAAATTATCTACTACTTTCTAATTTGGAGAATCACAAGGATGACGTAGCACCATATCATCAGATCGATTATATGAATGCCAAGTCAACATCTTTGATGTCTCTTTACTTTTGAACAACCTTTAAAAGCGAGGAATTGGAGAAAAGTACCAAAGAACCTTTGCAGACACACCTTTCTTATGTGTTGTCTCATTTGTACCATGCTTTTATCTCGATTCTTTACACATCGGACAATCATCTAATGTCTCGTATTCTTTTCTATAAAGAATGCTTTCATTTGGACAAGCATAAATCTTATGATATTCCATGCCAAATTGACTAAGAGATTTCTTCACTTCATACATTAAAGATGGAAATTCAATACCCTAAGGAAACATATCGACCAGTAGATTTAGTAATTTTGTGAATCCCTTGTCAAAAAAACCATGTTTTGCCTGCATATTGTACAACTGAACCAATCCCGATATTTTAGTGTATTTTTTGAATTTTAGATACAACGATTTTTCAGCACCTTTTAGAATTTTTTTAAAGGTTTCAGGATCATTCTCACGTAGTTCATCTTCAATACCATGAAACATATTTTCTGTCTCTACATTATGATAAGATATATGTAATCCATTCACATTCTTATTTATCTCTTCCCTATGAGTATTATCAATATTTTCTCCATGATAATACCAACATTTATAGCTCAAAAGAATACCACTACGGATAAGGTAATACTTAACCTCGTCAAATTCATGAAATCACTCATTTTTACATTTAACACATGGACATTGAATCATACTAATTCCAGTATTACTATTTCTACAAGCAAATTCCATAAAACTTTCAACTCCAAAAATGTAGTCCCGCTCCATTCTACACTTTAACATCCAAGATTTTTCCATTTCTATTAATGACATTAATTAAGCATATTAATTATGTATCAAATCAATATATTTCAAGTATTATTATATATAAATTCCCTAATTATTAGAATATATACCAAAACATACATAATACAAATCATTTATCATTTTAATCATATTATAATTTTATTACTTTTACTTAATAAAATATAATTATTTATATGTAAATAAATTTATCCACGTACAGTAAATATTATAGTCCCTTAAACCCACAACATGCATATATTATTTTTCACAGAAAATAAGCCAAACATATAATAACAAGTATAATAAAAAACATACATAAATCAAAAATTTATAAAAAAAAATAAAGCAAATTGAATAATAAATGTGTAGGATTAATATAAATACTTACAAGAGTAAATGAAGTGACTAAATGAAGGAAATGAAGAAGAAATAAGTGTTTTGTAAGTGAGAATAAGTGAGAAAATGGGTATAAAAAATTTGAGTATTTCACTCAAAAAAATAAGTGATATGAAAGATAATGAGAAGAGGAATATAACCCATAAAACGGAATTGGAAATGGTGGTCGGAGGTGGCCGAAAAATGAAAAAGAGTGGAGGGTGAGCTCGGTTTTGGGCGAAGGGGGTTGGTGCATAAATTGAAATTTTGAATTCTACTGGCGAAGAAGAGAAAAGAGAAACAGTAATAAACGTGTGGATACCATCGATTGATGTGTCGAACCGACGATACATATGGACATAGCGTTGGTTCACCACGTCAATCGACGCTACGTCCTACGTGGATAGCATTGGTTCTACACTGAACTAACTTTAAATTAATTATAAGTCAGTTTTTTCCAAAAACTAACTTTACATATCGAGTTAAATACCCCTTTTCTAGTATTGTTTACTATGTTAGTGGAGAGCTTTGCTTGCATTATATACAGAGTTTTATGCTTCTCAATTCTAGCCACTACTATGGAGCTTTTTGTAAGTTTCCATTTTAAAGAGTCAAATAAAATAATAATTGACCTAAAAAAACATTGTACCTAAAAAAAATTCAATTGTAAACTGCATTTTTTAATAAAAAAAAAATACATGTAGGACGTAGCATCGGTTCACCATGTCAATCAATGCTACGTCCTACGTGGATAGAGTCGATTCTACATCGAACCGACTTTAAATTCATTATAAGTTAGTTTTTTTTTCCAAAAACCAAGTTTACATATCGACTTAAATACCCTTTTTTGTAGTAGTGTACCATGTCACATAATCAAAGTTAGAGCCAAAAGCCAAGAAAACTATTTTTTTTGGGCTCCTTTCTAGTTCTAAAAGATATCGCCTATAATGCCTTGAAACGAAAAATATAATCTTTAGCATCGTTGTTATCTTTGATGAATATGCCTTGTTGAGAAAGGTAACTGAGAAGATCGATGGAACATTGCAGTAAGTGAAGCAAACTGCAAAAAAAGTGAAGTTTGAAAGTAGAATCGTTGACCTAGTTGGTAGAGATAAGATAGAAGCTAATACTCCATTGGGAGAAGATGAATAAAATGAAGAAGATGTTTTAACCCAATAACGTCCACAACAACGAGGACAAACTGCAGTTGATATGCCACGATGACAAAATGTCAAGGTGCTAGCACGATACAAGGATATGGAAGATCTACCTGCTCATTTTTAAGAATACTATGGCATGTGCACTTTTAGTTATGCATGATGATGTTCCTTCCACATATAAAGATGGAATCCGAATTCCTAAAGTTGAAAGATGAAAGGAAGCCATTGATGAAGAATTGTTATCCCTTTAGAAGAATATGACATGAAAATTGATGCAACTACCTGTGGGCAAGAAGGAAATTGGTTGTAAATGCGCATACTCAAAGAAAGAAGGATTTACTAACAAAGTTTGTGTTTGCTACAAGGAAAAGTTGATGGCTAAAGTCTATGCTCAGAAGGAGAGAATCGATTATAATGAGGTATTTTCTCCAATTGTAAAGCATTTCTCAATTAGAAATTTATTGGCCTTAGTAGCACATTTGAATTTGGAACTAGTTCAATTTGATATGAAAACCACATTTATACATGGTGACTTGTAAGAGGACATCTATATGATTAGCCAAAAGGGTTTAATGTTGCTAGTAAAAAGAATTGAGTTTGCAAGCTGAGAAAATTGTTGTATGGATTGAAGCGATCTTTGAGGCAGTGGTACAAAAGATTTGATTAATTTATGTTATACTAGAAGTACACTAGAAGCACATATGATCATTGTGTGTATTTTTGCAAGCTACAAGATAAGTCTTTCATCTATCTTCTATTGTATGTCGATGATACGTTGATTGCATCAAAGAGCCAAGAAGAAATTGAGATGAAAGATCTGGGAGAAGCCAAGAAGATTCTTGGCTTAGAGATAAGTAGAGATAAGAAAAATGGGAAGCTTTGTTTGACCTAGAGTCAATATTTGAAGAAGTTGTTACACCACTTTGGTATGAATAAACAAACAAAACCTGTAAGTAGTCCAATTGTCTCCTAAGAATGATCCATAATGAGAATACATGGTAAAGATATTGTATGCTAATGCAGTTGGTATCTTGATGTATACAATGGTGTGTACGAGACCTGACATTTCACATGTAGTTGGAGTTGTAAGCAGGTACATGCATAATCTTAGTAAAGGACATTGGTTGGCTGTGAAATGGATTCTATGGTATATTCTAAATACTATAGATTTTGGTTTAGTATTTGAGCAGGATAATATTTTTGGTCAATGTGTAGTCGGATATTGTGATTCTAACTATGTTGGAGATTTAGATAAGCATCAGTCAACTACCAGTTATGTGTTTACTCTTACTAGAGCACCAGTCAGTTGGAAGTTTACCTTACAGTCCACAATTGCTTTGTCTACTATAGGGGTATAGTATATGGAAAATACAGAGGTTGTGAAGGAAACTTTTTGTTTATGAGGATTGCTTGAAGATTTGGGAGTTGGTCAAAAGCATATTAAGATGTTTGTGACAGTCAAAGTACTATTCATTTAGCAAAAAACCAAGTTTACCATACACGTAAAAGACACGTTGATGTTGATTATCATTTCGTGCGAGAGATTATTGAAGAAGGTGGAGTACTAATTTAGAAGATTAATACTAGAGAGAATCCTTCAAATATGATGACCAAGGTGGTGATAGAAATCAAGTTCAAACGTTGTTTAGACTTGATTAATATCCTACAAATTTGAGTTGGCACTGGCATCACTAATCTAGAGATTGAAGAAATCATTTAAGAATAACTAAGTCGCTAAATGGAGATTTTTTGTATAGCTCCTTGATGAGCAATTTGAAAAAGTCCCACATGGATTAGGAACTATGATGGGTGTTGTATTTTGGGCTATAAATAAAGCCCCCTTCTCCACTTTGAAAGCATCCTAAAATTTGTCTATATTTCTCTTTTTTGTAAGCGTAATTGATTAGCCCAATTTTGCTCAATTAGTTCTAATTTTTGAGTTCATCCAATTTGAATATTGTGGAAATGTGGTCAACGATACCCGAGGACATAGGTAACATTTATACTGAACCTCGTTAAATTTCTGGTGTTTTTATTGTTCTACTTTAATATTTGCTTTAGTTTCCTTTAGAATTATATTTCCAATAGCATTATTTTTTTGGGCTAATTTGAGTTTTATTTATTTAAATCATAGTATTTTTAAATAGTAACTACTTAGAATAGGAAAAATATACCCGATTTTCTCAATAGAAACTATTTAAGAACTTTATCAAAATAAATCTTATCTCAAAAACCACAACCTAAATTCGGCAAACAATTTCTTCAAAGAAAATCTATTGATAAAATAAAAACATATGATACACGAATTGCATGCACAAATAAGGGAGGAAACTAAAAACAACACAATTGAAATCGTAATCAAGAAACAACATAAAATAAATGCAATGATGAAATAGAGCGATGAAATAAAATCAAATTTGTACCTTGATAGAATTATCCTAAGGCTCACATCTTCCTCGTTAATGTTAATAGTGGTTGACAACACCATTCACCAATTTCATAAATTACGAGAATTAGCAGTTTGATGCTCATAAATCTTTGATCTAGCTCATTATTGGCGACGATATGCTTAACCAAGAGAAGATATAATGGAGATCGACGTGCTGACTAAGTTGATGTTCTCAAATATTCTCAAGATTCTTTGCAAGAAATTGATTGTCCAATGACTAAGGTAAAGACAAAGAGGATGAAAGAATATTTTTAAGGCTTGATCATGAAAGCGCAATACAAAAAGGTTGTGTTAGAAGAATCTAAAACTAAATTCAAGGATTCTAAATAGATTTGGAAGATCAAGTTTAATTTAAGGATTAATTTAGGAAGAAATTTAATTTTTAATTAATTGTGGGCCTTTTATGTTTTATTTATCATAAGTCATTTTAGTCTTTTATTTTTTAAGGATTGATTAGGCCCAATCCACAACTAAATAGGTCCATTTTGTTTAGGGTTTGTTGCTCATAAAAAGTAGTAGCCATGTAGTTTATGGGCATAACATTTTATCATTTATCAAGTTTATTTCAGAAAACTTTTTGTTTTTTCTTCTTGTGTTCTTAATTAAATTCTTGAATTCGACTTATCAAAATGAGTGATCTTCATTTATGGGACATTAACATGCCATAGAAAAAAAGATGTTGGAATGAAGAAGGAAAGAGCAGCTGGAATGAAATTTAAAATTAAACGAGTCTAAATAATCATAATAAACTTAAATAATGTTCAATTAGACGACGTTAAATGTGAAATGATGAATTAGAATTTTTTTAATAATAAAATATATAAGCTTGATATAAGAAATGTTATTTTTGTAGTTACAAGTTTTAAGCATATTATTTTTGTTGTCTTCCTAATTTTAGGACAATTGCATAAAAAATAATCTTACAACTTATAACAACAAAATAATATTTCAATAAAATTGATCGAAACCTAATTAATCAGAATTTAATATTAAATATGTTTAAATGGTTGAAGCTTAACTTAAGTGATGTCAAACTTGACAACGTTCAATATGAAATTTTTAAGGTTGTGAACTTATTTTTTAGTAAAATATACGAATTGAATATAAAAGATGTTATTTTCATGGTTACGATTCAAGTACTAATTAATATAATAAAGAATTCTTATGTTATTATTGTTACAATAGTAGACTTAACTTTGACATTATTACCCTCAATGATGAATATTATAGGAACTGTCATGTGTAAGGTTTATGTGTGTTGGCGATATCCGTGAACAAAACATTTAAATGTAATTTATTTTCTAGGTGCGTTCTCAAGATCACTATTCAAATCTACTGAACTCTATATCCATATATTTCAAGTATATACTTGTTTTTCATATTAGACACATAGAAATATTTAGTATACATGTTGTTTGATCGATCAAGTAATGAATAGATTGATTAAGTATCGATCATATATGATATATGTTCTCTTGAGTTGATTTTAAAATTAGGGTAGATTGATCAAAGTTGGATTCGATCTATCGAGGGCTAGATCGATCCAGAATCGATCACATTCGATCTACCTGATCTTGGGTTTTTATTTTTCATAGTTTGGAATGGTCGAGATTGGTTTAGATAGATCGATCATTTTTTAATCGTTGCCTAAATAGATCGAAAAGGGTTTCGATCGATTGACCTTATTGGTTTGATTGATCAAGCTTGACCTAAATCGATCGAGCAACTAGAGCTTCAACTTTAACCTAGTTTTTTACTTTAGCCAAACTTTTCAATTATCATATTGTCTCTATTATTTACTGATATATCATTATTTAATAGACAAATTTGTAATTGGATTTTAACCTAGGATTAGGGCTTCAATATTTCCTATATAAAGAACATAATGCTTCATATTTTAATTAACCACACTCATTATAATTTACTAATTGTTTATATGCTCTCACACACACTCTCTCTTAAAATATTTTGTAAAAACAAGGTCATATTTGTTTAGGCTTCTTTCTTTAATTAATCTATCAAACATTAGTGGTTGTGTTTGATTAAATAATAAACCTATTTAATTTATGATATTTTGATTATATGTTCATATGGTTTTTTCTTTATTGTGTTCTTGAATGCTTGGATTAAATAATTGTGTTTGTAATATCATATTTATTTCATTTGATTATTTAACTTTAAAGAAGCTATCTTTCTTGAACATGTACTTAATCTTTTTGTTTCAGGGTTATTAGATGATTTAAAATAACTGATATATTCTTTAATCTTCTAGCTAAGGTTATTCATTATTAAATATATACTAGGATACACTTTACACTTGTGTTATTGTGCTAACATTTTAGGTGATTATTGAACGGGTTTGATTGCTTGTGTGACTCGAATTTATCATAACGTTGGTCTGGATCCGAACACTTTTCTTGTGGAGACCATGAAGGAAAGTAATGGCTTGTAAGTAGATTACTTAGAGGCATTATCTTGGAGGGTAGTTTAAGTTCTTGCCTTGAAATTGAACTTTATTTCCATTATAAATAGTTAGGGGATTCAATGGACGCTGGCTTTCCTCTTAGATCATTGGAATGGCTTAGGCATAATTTAATTAATTACCTATTCATCCTATTTAGTGAATTAGATCAATAACTAAAATTTTTCATTTGGTATCAGAGTGGGTCATTAGATATACTTAGTGTATGCCTAGAATCTAGTTATAGATCATTTGAGATAGGGTTATTCTACAACCCATTGTTATTTCTTTATTGGGTTTAACTACCCATATTGGAAGGCTCATATGAGAGTCTTTTTATGTTCTATGGATGAAAGTGTCTAAAACTTTATTATTTGTGGTTGGAAACCACTTACGGTAACCAAAGATAATATTGTTACTCTTAAGCCTAGGAACATGTAGACCACCGAAGATAAAATTGGTAATAATTGCAACCAAAAAGGAATTAATGTTATCTTTAGTGTTGTATCTGCTAATGAGTTTTGTCAAATCTCTAATGTTGATACTGCTAAGAATGTTTGGGATATTTTAGAGGATACCCATAAGGGCACAACATAAGTTAAATGCATTAAACTTTGCATGTTTTCTACTCAATTTGAAAACCTTAAGTTGAAAGAAAATGAGACTTTTTCTAAATTTTATGTCAAAACTATATGATATTACTAACATATTTGTTAATGTTGGAGAGAAATTTGGTGTTTTTAGGATTGTTTGAAAGATTCGTTGCTCACTACTAGATCACTTCTATGCAAAGGTCATTATCATTGATGAAATCAAGGATGTGACACCATTAAAATAGAGGAACTCATTGACTCACTTTAAACTTTTGATATGAGTGTTTAAACCCCTACAAATAACAAAGATATCATTTTCAAAATCACCATGATTGATAATAGTGATAATGAAAATGATGAGAATGATGAGGAATTGAAACTCTTAGCCTAAAGAATCAAGCAAATCTTTAATCAGAACAATTCACAGAGTAACTAACAATCAAGCCATTCAAAAGATCAGAATCCAATAGAACTCAAACCTATGAGTTTCTAAGGTAAGAAAACTAAACCTACTGACCTAGTTGTTTTGAATGCAATAGGATTCTTCATATTACATTTGAGTATGCTAACAAAAATAAAAGAACTAGAAGATTTTTTAATGTTACCTTTAGCGACTAAAAAGTGATGACTCAAAATATTGTGACACCAACTACTTGGGATTTATTGCAACTACTAGTGGATACTCTAGTAAATCTGACATTAATTCAGACTATAAGGAAAGTGATTCTAAATTCCTAATTAATAAATTTAATACAAATTATATTAATGAATTGTTCATTGATTTATTTAGCAATAAGAGACAATGATAAGTTACTAGTAGAAGTAACCAAATTAAATAATAAACCTAAATCCTATTAAATTAATTCCTTAATCTTAGAAAAAGAAAATATTGAGCTATCTGAACATGCTAATATTTTGAATACAAGTATTCTAGATCTTAAATAGGAAAACAAAAATATAGTGTAGGAACTTGGAGAATCAAAAGAAGTTGCAAAAAGGTTAATCATTATAGCTGAAAGGCTAAACAAAGTTATTGACTATGAAAAACCTCTTGTAGACTAGATAGGGATAGGTTATGTAGATATGTACTCTATGCCATCATCTTCAAAAATAACTCAGTTTATAAAATCTTCTAACCCTTCTTCACATGATACATGTGTCATTGATTATAAGGATAAGAGCTACACTTATTTAGTATCAAAAACCACATATGTAAGGCCTTCTAAGTCTACTTCTATAGTTACTATTTATTCACAAAGAGTTATACCTATAAATTAAAAAATTGTTAAGTTTGTGCTTGTCTGTAATCATTGTGATAAGAAATGTCATATTAGGTCTAAGTGTAGATTTTTGATGAGTGCTCATAAATTTAATAATTCGTTCCACACTTATAATTATAAGACTCATTATCATCATCCATTTATGCATGTTGCATCATATTATAGGATGAATGAAAATTAAATCATAGTAACATGTTCAAAAATTCTACTAGAAAGCAAGAAGTTGTTGATTCAAAAAAGCATGAAGTTCTTGATTCAAAAAAGCAAATGAATTTTAAACTTTTAATTCTGGGACTATTTATCACCATCCTACCATGCATGTTGCATCTTCATTTAGGATAAATTAAAAATATAAAGGTAAGTCCAAGAATATGCCAATGGTAATTTTCAATCTAAAGATATAAAGAAAATAAGATTCAATAAAGTTTGAGTTAGGAAATATTAACTATATTCAGTCACCTGACCATTATCTAATGTTCACCTAGGTACCTTTATTTGAGTGCTTAATTAATCTTAAGTGAGCATCTTTAGTTTTTTTGTCTATTTATTTTTATTTTTATTAATTGTTCTTTAGTTTAAAAAAAATGGAGTATTTGTTTTAACAATGACATGAATTTTACATACTACCTAATTTTTTTGGTTGACTTTACATTGTACACATAAGTATTTTTGACTTGTGCATTTACGTATTTTCTTATATGTGTTTATCAATGTTGATAAAAACATACTCACACACTTCCTGAGCATAAATATGTATATCATGCTTGAATTTTATAATTGCTTATAGTAAGATTCTAGGACTTGAGCTAGCCTTGACCACAAAATTATGTTTGAGCTTTGTTTTTCACTTTCAAAAATTTTATTGTTGAGAGATACCTAGTTTTGAGAGGTTACATAATATAATGTGTAAAGCTACCATAGTAAGTGGATATGGCTACCTCACAACTAGAGTGGAAGTCATCATATTAGATTTTTGGCTCATACATATTTCCTTTAAAAAATAATAAAGGAAAAGGTAAAATACAAAAGCAATTGCATGAAGAAGAAAAAGAGCCAAGAATGATTATATATAAAAAGGCGAAAATAAATAAGTGAATAACAAATCCCTCATCCAAAAAAGGGGGAATAACAAAATAATAATAATAAAAATTTTAAGTTCTCTCTTAATAGATGATTTTATTTTGTGAAAATAAGGATTCAATTTCAGTTTTCTATAATAGGTGATATTTTTTATTTTTGGATCTTTTATGACTAGTCATAAATAAATAAATTGACATATTATTACATTTCAGACATGTATTTTACTTTTAAATGATTGTCAATATGTCACCGTATGTGCTAATATGTCTGTGTATTTTGTCTATGTACTTACGATTTCAATAGAGATTCAAAATTTGAACAAGATTATTATCATCAATCGAATTTTATATCCTAATAATGTTTAAATAAGTTTACTACCTTCAATAACAAAGAAATATATATATATATATATCAGATTTTATAAATTTTTATTTTCTTCTACTTTAATAAGGGGAGTCATAAAACTTAGGTTGAGTTCTTTTATTACATGCACTTATTCTTGCTAATATTGAATCTAAGTTTCAATGTTATATTACGTATTCATATAATAAAAAGAGAGATAGATAATTCACGTAAAGTACCTAAATGGAGAAATATTATTCAATGGAAGATATTGCACATAGGAGGAGAACACCTAAAATGTTCTATTCATTCAATATATCACACATAGGAGTAAACTTAATATTTAAATGTTCTATTTATAATTACTTACTGATTATTTTTGTTTCTTTGTTTTTTTGTTATTATATACACTGAACAAATAAACAATAAGTCTTTTGAGGCAAGTTATCTACATATTTGTGTTTTCCCTTTTCAGTATACATATGAGTCGTCAAGATTTAGTTTCACCAGATCATAGGATAATTTCACCATGTAAAAATTCACTTTTCCTATAAGTGTGATGTAAAGAGAGAGAGGTTTTATCATATGAATATAGCAAAGGGGAAGATTGTAAGGTTTATGAGTATTGATGATATTCGTGTATAAAATGTTTAAATGTAATTTAGTTTATAGGCACATTCTCAAGATCACTATTCAAGTTGAAAAAATTATCGAGCTTTAAATTCATATATTTAAGGTATATACTTGTTCCTAAACATGTTAGATTTTGTATTAGACACATAGGAATATTTAGTATATATGTTGTTATCGATCGAATAATGACTAGATCGATCGATCATGTATGATCTATGTTCTCTCGCTTTGATTTTAAAATTGGAATAAATTGATCGAGAATCAATCACATTCGATCTACCTGGTCTCTATTTTTTTTTTCTTTTTATAGCCTAGATCGATTGATCATTTTTTTAATTTTTGCTTGAATCTATCGAAAAATGGTTTCTATTAATCGGCCTTCTTAGTTTGATTGGTCGAGTTTGACTTAGATCAATTGAGGAGCTAAGACTTCAACTTTAATCTAATTATTTACTCGAGCAAAACTTTTCATTTACTGTATTATCTATATTATTTATTGCTCTATAAATTATTTAATGGATAAATTTATAATTGAACTTTAACCTAGTATTAGAGTTTCAATCTTTCCTATATAAAAATCATAATGTTGTATATTTTAATTAATCACATCCATTCTAATTTACTAATTGTTTTTGTGATCTCTCTTTTAAAATGTTTTAGAAAAATAAGATCATATTTGTTTAAGTTTTTCTCTTTAATTCATCTATCAAATATTGTTCGAACATAAAGACTATGAAAAAAAGTAACGGCTTGTAAGTAGATTACTTGAGTTATTTTCATCTAAAATATCACGTGTCAAGTTTTATTTTTTTTACTTTATATTTATTGAACATGATTATATGTTTATTCATTTGTAATTTGTAATTTAATATAATTTAATTAATTACTTATTCATTATCTCTAATTAAATATATCTATAACTAAAAATTTCATCATGTTTCACAGTCCATCACCAATCCAAGATAGAGAGTTGTTCTAGCGTGCATTAGGGTTTTAAAGTCGTAGATTAATTGAATGCTGGTCCAAGATGGAATTATTTAACACGTACACACTGTGTGTCTATATATATATATTTGAAACTCTGAGAGATATCTCCAAATTACTAGATGAATTTTAATGTCAATTAAGGTTCATCCAACGTCCAGGTAATATAGACGGTCATCTAAGACCTCGATCTAATGAGTATTTTTTTAATTTTTTTATTATTTCTTAATTAAAAATTTATTAATAAAGATAAAATTTATTTTTTCTTTTTGTTCTCTTTTCATTATAACGTGGGAGTAATAATTATACAAACCAATCACAATAATACATCACAAACATGATATAACTAATATATTCTACTGGGGCAAAGAAATCTAACTAACATCTTTATTCCACTTTAAAGTTTAACTTGACAAATAACAAATATATCTCTCTTTAAACCTAAATACACAACCATTGAGATGTGAGATAATTTTTTATATTAATTATTTTCATGTAACTATATAAATTATACTATTATTATTTCTATTTTAGAATATTTTTTTAATCCATAAACATTCAAATGTTTTCCACAATCTCAACCATAATTTATTATTATTACTATTATATACAATAAAATGTGTTTATATTTTCATATATAAAATGATTTATTCAATTCATATAAATTTTATAAATTTTTATGTGTTGAAAATATAAAATATGATAAATTTATTAAATTATTTAAAAGGATTATTCCATACCTTTAAATAGACATACCTCAATAAATACTTTATTTGCTTTTATATATTTTATAAACTCAAATTTATTAAATTTTATAAAATATAATTAATCTCAAAAGTATATATAATTAGTTATGATGGTAAGGATGGTATTTTTTCAAAACAAATAAATTCAAATTCTTAATTACATTTTACAAAACTTTATAATTTAAATTAAGTTTTTAAGTTTTTATTTATACAATTGTGAACGAGAAAAAAAAACCATTTTAAGATATATATCCATAAAATAAAGTTTATCAATCATCATGGCTTTTTAAAATTTTGTCCACTATTCCTTTCAAATTTTGTAATTAAACGTGTTTAATTTAGAGAAATTCAAGGATAGATAACTTTCATAACAAGTGCATTTCTTTACAATTTTTTATATTGGATTGTAGTTCACGTAGTATGATACCCACTCTCAACGTTATGAACTTAGGTTTAAATTTTATTCATATAATGTTTCATTTATTTAATAAAAATTAGATTTTAGTGTTATTTAAAAAAAATTAGTAAGAGATTTTTTTATAGTTTATTAAAAAAATATTGTTATATAATACATACTATATGATAGTCAAATAGTAGTCATATTTAGTATACATACTTCTAGATTAGAAGATCAAGCTCAATTAACAATATGAGTTATCATATAAATATAATTACAAGATAATTATCATTAAGAGATAAAAACATAATAATTATTTTAAAGATATAATTAAAAATAAATGTCTATAATAATACAACAAGTTATTCATAACCCAACAAGGATACATGTCCCCAATTTATACTAATATATGTACATAATCACAATAAGTTAAATCTCCTAGTAAAAAATCACAACTAAATACTATTTTTCTCATAATTATAGAGTGAGATCGTAGATCTCTTCTAACCTTTATTTTATTGTTACTGATTCAGTATTAGAAGTTCAAAGATTACTCACTTACACGATTGCATGAGGTTCTAAAAATTTATTCATTTCACAGATTTATTGAAGACAATTCTACTTGATATTGATAAAAATCAACATTAGATATATATAAAATATTATTTATTTTAAAAAAATTTATTAAATAAAATACTAGTTAAAATAATTTAAATAAAAATTAATATATTATCAAATGGTCGTTTAACGTGTGTCGTCTACTTTCTTGTAAAGCTTGGACGGCTTTCACGCCAATAGAAATCCTTCCCACTTAATCAACCAAATTAAGTAAGTGTATATACAGATATAAATACAAAGAAGCATTTAATAAATGGAACCAGTGGAAAAGATATTAAAATTTAAAAATAAATAGATAAAAATAACTATATATATTACCATTATTTAAATCTAAAAAGTGTATTTATAGTTATTTTATTTTCATAAATTTAATACTTTACCAATTTATTTTAAATTAATGTACTTTAGTAGTCTTATTATTGTATTTATAGACACTTTAATTATTTTAAATTAATTTTAATAATTTAATGATTTTACTTTTCATTTTTATTTAATTTTTAAGACGTTTTTCTCTTCAAATATATACCAATTCATATTAACGAGGTTCATTTCGATTAAATTTAATTTTTTCACAAAATTAATCCAAAAAATTAAAATTGATAAAAAAAATTAAACTGTTCAAATTATAACAATAAAATAACTAAAATATATCAATTTAAAAAAAACTAATATATGTAATTTAAAATTAACAGAATCTAATGTTATCCTACTTAAATCTATAAAAATCTTATCAGTTAACATAATTCTTTATAAAAATATAAATTAACATCAAAATTATATAATAATGAGTTATTAATACCTTATTTTATAAAAGGATATTGGTTTTTTTTGTTAGTATCATAAAAAAAAATTTAAAAGATATAAACGTAATATACGTCTAAATTATTAATGATATAATAATAATTTTAATATTTTTTTAAAAAAATAATATTCATTAATATTTATTAGTTATTTTAAATTAAATTATATGTATTTTTTAAAAAATATTATGATATCTTATGTACCATTTTAAAACTTTGAAATGACTCTATGCCGGATAAAAGTCTTACGGTAACTGTTGCAGGTATGAAAGTATAATCAAAATAACACGGGTCAATTGGGGCGCACAGCTTCATAGCTCCTTCAATTAAGGACTTGAGTCATGCATGCCTACTACCTAACCAAGACTAATTAAATTGGGACCGCCAACCAAATCCATTGTTATATTTAATTTGTTTTTCCTTTTACAAATTAGTTGCGAAAAAATAGATGAATTCATGAGAGATAATATTTTTTTAATTGTCATTATTTATTTTAATATTTTTATTAATTTTTAATTTTTATTAAAAATTAAAATATATATTTAAATAAATTTTATTAAATGTTATTATTGTTGATTTTTTTAAAAATCATATTAAATTTTACTTTTATTTTTATTAAAGACTTATATTTTAATCACGTCTAAATCACTTGACATAAAATAATAACATTTTAATAAAAAAATTATTAAAATAATATAATTTATCATTAATTAATCTCTTTTTACATAGTTGAGATATTAAATGACATTATTTTTAATTTAAGGAATCAAATGACATAAATTATATCATTTAAAGAATTTATATGACATCTTACCCTTAAATATATTATCCGCAAATATTATTTTTTTTCAATTTCAATGCAAGAATAATTAACTTTAGAGAAAAGTATCAATCGTATCACTAAGATTAAATTTTAGTATATATTTAGTCTATGAAATTCAAAAAAATATTTTCTAATCTTTAAACTTAAAAAAAATGGTCATTTAAGAACTAATAATTTTATTTTAATGATTTTTATTAAGATATTATTCTTTGACGATTAAAGTGTGATAAAAATTTAATTATTTAACAATGATAAAATAACAATTAATATGAAAAAAATTCATAAAATATTTATTTAATATTTTGTTATTATCACTACTTTTATTAATATTATATATATATTTTTTAATAAATATGAATTTAAATAATTATATATTAGAATATTATTATTGTTGTTGATTTTTTTAAATAATTTCATATTAATTAAATCACTTTTATCCTTGTTAATAACTCGTATTTTATTACGTTTAATCACTTGTCAATAAAAAAATTATATTTTAAAATAAATTATTTATCCTTAATTGAAATCTTTTTTAAAAATTAAGTGATTAAAAAATACATTTTAAAATTTGATAGACTAAACAACACGAAAAACATAATCTAGATAACTTTATTACTATATATATATATATATATAGTTTAACTTAAATACGTTCTTCCAGTTCTGTAATAATAATAATACTACGTACTAATGGACAATTTGCTAAATTAATGCTTGTTTTGGACTAAACCTACACCTAGCTAGCTAGCTGTATATAATGTTTGGGAGTAAAATATACTCACAAGCTTGAACCAAGGATACGATATACTCGTTCAGAAAGATCTAGTTAAGTGCTGATCTTAATCTCTAGTTTTACATGCATGGTGCGTGCATGCATCCAATTAGAATTAAAATATGTGCATGCATCCAATTAGAATTAAAATATGTGCATGCATGTGAACAATGTTTTATATCAATTGTATATATAATAAAATATTTAAATCATTTCTTCCTATTAACTTTTTAACTGTTTTATTAGATCAATTGATCTTGTACGTATTTAAGAAAAAATGAAAAAATTAATTTAATTAACTTAATATTAAGTTTATTAATATCTATGGTAAAAACTAAAAACAAGCTATAGAATGCTTAAATCCTAAGTTTTGTTACCAATGCTCAAACTAATTTAATTTGTTGGGACTGCAATTGCTGCCTATACAAGTCACTAAAATAACTACGCCATTTTGCTTATATGTGCACGACACATACACAGATGTAGCTTTCTCAATTACGTCTTTGCAGTTAAAACTGCTTTTAAGTGGGGTTGGTCTTATTCAGGTATATATATTATCCAATCCAGGCATAAATTGTCTATGATTGATTTGTGTTCACCACCTAATGCCATGCATGCCACCTCCTTATTATATTATATTTCAGATATCTATATATATATTTTTAATTAAACGAGGGTAACTGAAATAAATGTGAATATTAAATTTTACACTAATATCATAATTATATACACTTGGTGTGGATTCTAACTACGTTAATTAATTAAGAATATAAATTTATTAAGCTGAATAATATTTGTGTTACTTTAACTTTTATAAATTCTATGCTTTTCAACTTTTAGTTAAATTTAGACCCTCATTTTTTAATATTTACAAATTTGATCAAAATATAAAATGTTGTATTATTATAACAGTAAAATTTAACGTGTTAAAATTATTTTTTTTATGATTTATTTCTTGATTTTTTAAAATTAATATATTTAGTTATTTTTAGATTTAATTTATGAAAATTTAAAAATTATAAACAAAATTAAGAAATTGAAGTGTATAAATAATAAAAGTTTTTAACAACATATTAAGTTTTGTAGGACCCACACACACACACACACACACACAAAAAGTAATGAAAAAACTCCACAAAATAAATTTAATAAAAGATGAGCTGTACAAACATTTTGGCTTATTTGGCAGGCAGGTTATAATTGTGGCAATGGATTAAGTAGCCACATGTTCTTGAAGTTTGATTGCTCATCTCCGTAATACTTGCCCATATGTTATCGTGGAGTATGCACACCGACACATCATCTATGTCGATGATTTTTCGAATTATAACACTTTTCAAATATTTCAATGAAGTTTTCCCAGTTATAACCAGTTGTTTTTAGGATTGTTAATCTTTTTTTTTATGGGATAAATTTTTAAAGAAATTATTAATTAAAAGTAAAAATAAAAATAAAAATAATAAAATAAGAAATGAGTAATAAAAAATAATTATCTATATTTTATAAAATGAGGTTGAGTAGGGATGGAGAGAAATCACTCACACCGTCCCAATGACAACCATAATTGTTTCATAATAAAATAAAATAATACATGCATACCAACTAATCATTAATAATAATAAATAAGTATGATATTTAAGACCAAAATACGAAATGAGCAAATAATATTATATTTAAATTGTGAAAGATTATTGATTTGTTTTATATTTTTCTCACTCTACTTACGTTGATTTGCATTGCTTTGAGCATTTTTTTTCAACAATATATTTCTCAAAATTTATAATTATAAAAATATAATTTTAAAATTTTAAATTAAATATCATTTAATTAAAAAATATTCAATTTTAATTCTCATAAATTAAATCATATTGAGTATTATTTTTGTTATTATAAATTTGTTTTTTGAATTCTTTCAAATTTTGATAAATTGTATCATAATAAGTCAAAAAAATAAGTATATATTATTTATATGCATTTTACTATTCGTCTTCGAAATTTGTCTCGTGTTATTGTTGTGTCTTTTTCCTTCATTTTTTTCACTGGACTTTAAAAAGGATGATCTGTCGGCAAGAACAATTTTAGTTACAACAAAAATATTTGTCACTATTTGATTTAAATAGATTTTAAGATTTTTAATTCAAATTCGACTAGAATCTAAATAAATTATATAATTTTAAATCTAAATTTAATTTGATAATAAATTTATTAATTCAATCGGATCTAAATCTAATTAATTTAATCAAATTTTTTAATTTAAATGAATTGATTGAATTATATATATACCCTTAAATTAAACATATCATATTATTTTAAAAAAATTCAGATAATAAATTACACTTAAAAAAATAATATTTAAAATTCTCTTTAATTATATAAAATTAATAATATTTATATACAGATTATATTTTAGAAAACATTTATATATATTAAATTTAATATAAATTTTAAATGATGTAAGCATAATATTATTGATAAATATAATTAAACTCATATAATTATATTTAATAAAAAATTATTAATATACAATAATATTCTATATTTAATTAAAAAAATAAAATTCAAGTAAAATATTTTAAATTAAATGTAGTATAATTTAAGTTAAAATTTATTCAATTAGTTTCTTTTAATATTAAAATTTTTAATATTAAAATTTGAGTTATATTGATTGTTATTTTTAATTTTATAAATTTTAAAATTTTAATTTAACATAATTAGCTTTTGTAGCTTACGATGAGGTGCACTTTTTAAAATTAATTCATTCATATATTTTAGTTACTTTTAGTTACTTTGATTATATGTTATTTAATTTTTTAATTATAAACAAAAGAGTTATTAAAAATAAATTATATTATTTTAATAATATTTTATTAAAATATTATTATTTTGTACCAAATGACTAAAATGTTATTAAATTAAGAATATTTAAGAAGGGTAAAATTTAAATTAATATAAAATTGTTTAAGAAAAAATTAACAATAATAATAATTAAATATATATTTAAAATTTTATAAAAATTTAAAAATCAATAAAATATTAAAATAAAAAAATTAGAAATTAAAGAATATTAAAATGATTTTTTTGTATTAATTTTCATTTTATTATCATTAAAGACTCATATTTTAATTATATTTTTAATAAAAATAATAAATATTTAATATAAATATCATTAAAATAATATAATTAATTCTTAATTAATCCATTTATATACTATATGTCATTGTTTTAACAATACAAATAATATAATTTAAGAGACTTTAATTATATTTTTAAGTATAATTTAGTAGTAATAAATCAATTCAAAAAATCTTAAAATTATACAAAATGATATATCTAAAATTGACAATAATAAAAATAATATTATAATATTATTAAATGGAATAACCAAATGTAATTAAACAATCAATTAGTTTAAATGATAATATTTTAATATAATAATATTTAATTAAAATAATTAACTAAAAAATTAATGATGAGAATATATGAATTTTATTTTAAGTACTATTTTCAAAGGGTGCTTTCACAAAAATCTTTTTGCTCAAACTAAAGAAATTAGGATGGGTAAACCATATGTCACTGTTAGGAGTGTTAAAGATATGTCAATTATTTTTAGAGAAAAGAAAAGAAAATAAATATATTTGTTACTAAAATTAATGACCATTCATTAAAAAAAGAATCCAATACACTACACAACTGGAAAGGCCAACATCACCAGCCAGCTGATACCCATTTTTCCAAAATCTATAAATTGATTCCTATGAAAACAGACTTCTCAGCTGCCTTCTGCTCACTGTATAGCAATGAGGGTTCCTATGAGTAAAGAAATTGGTCTTTTATTTTTTTGGGTATTTGTCTTTGTTATCAATAATGTATTTGGTTCAGCAGATAAACAGTACATATCAGCTGTGGGAGACCCAGGAATGAGAAGAGATGAACTGAGAGTAGCATTCGAAGCTTGGAACTTTTGCAATGAAGTTGGTAAAGAAACTCCTGGAATGGGTAGTCCAAGAGCCGCTGATTGCTTTGATATTACAAGTAAGCTTAAACAGAGCATAAAACAAAGACCAAATACTCATTGGTTTTACCCAAAAAAAAATTCATTTCTTCTTTATTTTTCTCTTTATTTATTTTCTAACGTTTATAGAGTAGTTGATAACAAGCTACCATTAAGTTGATATGTGTCGATTCCTTTTCATTTTGGGCAGATTCGTTTCTGAAACCAAGGGTGTCAAAAGATGATAATAAGCTAGGGGTTGGGACACCATTTCCAGGGTTAAGCTCAAAGGCTATAAACAATGTAGATCTTTATGCAGCACAAAAAGAACTCTATCTGGGTTCTTTATGTGAAGTAAGAGACTCCCAAACCCCTTGGCAATTCTGGATGATTATGCTTAAAAATGGAAACTTTGACTCAAAAGCTGGTTTATGTCCTGCTAATGGCAAAAAGGTAGACCCTTTTGATTCAGGGTCAAGATTTCCTTGCTTTGGAGAAGGGTGTATGAATCAACCCATTTTGAAGCATCAAAAGACTAGGTTATTAGATGGAGGATTAATGAGAGGAAGGTTTAATGGTACTTATGATTTGGGTTCAAACCCTAGAGATGGACTTGATGGGATTTCATTCTATGAGGTTGTTTGGGAAAAGAAAGTTGATGAGGGAAGTTGGGTATTCAACCATAAGCTCAAGACTTCAAAAAAGTATCCTTGGTTGATGCTTTACCTTAGGGCTGATGCTACCAAAGGATTTTCTGGTGGGTATCATTATGACACCAGAGGGATGCTTAAAACTGTAAGTGGGTTGTTTATAGATTTGGATTTATGTTTACTTTTGATGTCATTTAGTTTAGAGACCCCACTTTAGCTGGAATTTTTAATTAGAGATCTTCAATATTTATTGCGGTAAGATTAAACAGATTTAGTTCAAGTGAGTAACTATTAACCAATTCATTCATTGTTCTTCAATGTATTTTACTATTTTTGTGTAGATGATTTCATGTTTTATTGTACTTTTAATGTGTTCTGTTTCTTTCTTGTCAAGTAGTCTTCTTCTTTATTATTATTATTATTATTATTATTATTATTTGGAGAGTCGGGTTAGGGGTTCAAGGTTGTAGCACAACTTTGGACTATCTAGGCTGGGCTTCTTTTCAAGTACTTAATTAGCAATAGAAAGACTAATTGCTTCAAGATCTATTTGTTTGTATTTTTGTTAAAAATGATTTCAGTCGAAAGTGTTTCTAAAAGAAAGCATTTTCACAAAGAAGTTTATCATTTTTTGCCAAGAAATACAAAATGTGCTTTCTATGCCCTTCAAGAATTTATGGTTAAATTTTTTTTGTTTTGTTCGAATTTTTTTTTTTTTTTTGGTTGTTGTTGTTGTTGTCATAATCACTTTTACTACTTCTCAAAAGCAAAAACAAACCAACCTTAAATCAGTTTCAGATAAAAATAATAAAGAGTTGCACAAGAAGTCTAGAATATCCTCAATCTCATTTCATAAGAACACCTCTTAAATGTGAGCTTTTCTCTATATTAATTGATTTCAGCATCACATAAGTTAAAGTTGAGTTTTACCTGCAGCTTCCAGAATCACCAAATTTTAAGGTCACGTTGAGTTTGGATATCAAACAAGGTGGAGGATCTAAAAGCCAGTTCTATCTACTCGATATCGGTAGCTGCTGGAAAAACAATGGAAAACCTTGTGATGGAGATGTGCTTACTGATGTAACCAGATATTCTGAGATGATAATAAACCCAGATACACCAGCTTGGTGTAGTCCTATGGGTTTGGTAAATTGTCCTCCATATCATATAACTCCAGATAATAGAAAGATATATAGAAATGACACAGCCAACTTCCCATATTCAGCTTATCATTATTATTGTGCTCCAGGAAATGCTCAATTTTTGGAGCAACCTGTGAGCATTTGTGATCCTTATAGTAATCCTCAGGCTCAAGAGATTGTTCAATTGCTTCCACATCCCATATGGGCTGACTATGGCTACCCAACTAAAAGGGGTGAGGGTTGGATTGGAGATGCTAGAACTTGGGAGCTTCATGTTGGTGGACTTTCTAGTAGACTTTACTTTTATCAGGTTTGTATATTACTAACCCCATCATATGAGCAAATTTTTATCTTGTCAATCAACAGTTCATACACTAAATTGAGCATTTTTGAATTTTGGGCAAAAATGTTCATATAACCTGAATATGCTATTTTAGGTCTAGTTATGTATGCTCTGTTCAAAGCAAGAACTTGTGATTTTGGGACAATTTTCGCACAAGCTAAAATAAAAATTAGCACTCATGTATTGAAGCAAAATAATATTAATTAACATAAATATATAAGATAAATTACACTCCGATCATTTTAATTTCATAAATTCGATAAGTTAGTAACCTTATTTTAAACTAGTATACTTAATCAACTTATTGTTATATTTGTTAACATGTTAGTCATTTTAGGTTAATTTTATCTCTTTAATCACTTTATCTATCACTTTTAAAAATTATTTGAGATATTTTCATTTTCAAACATATGGCTTTCCTTGACCAGAAAAGCTTAATTCGATTTAAATTAAGTTTTTTTTACTAAAAAATTAATAAAAAAAACAAAAATTGACAATAAATGAATAAATTATCCAAAAATGCAACAAGATGGTGACTAATGTATAATTTTTTTAAGAAATGTAACCAATATGATGAATTTATAAAAATAAAGTGACTAAATTATAGTAATACCAAAATATATATCTCATTTACATTTTTTGATCTGTTGCTTTGTTGCAGGATCCAGAGAGCAGTCCAGCTAGAAGGATATGGACATCAATCGATGTGGGTACTGAAATTTTTGTTAGCAACAAAGATGAAGTAGCAGAGTGGACGTTAAGTAACTTTGATGTTATTTTCACACCCAAAGATTCATGATTTAAGCTTTTCTGTTTCTTTGCCAAGATTTTTTCTTCTTTTTCTTCTCCCCCCCTTTAATTATTGAATATATCAGAGCAAAAAAAGGAAACTGATGCATGCAAGAGTAAAAGAGGAGCCAAACAAGCCCGTAAGGACAGGGCTCCATATAATATCCCCGATTCAGGCAAAGTTGTAGTTTGATGTTGAGTTTCTCAATTAAAAGAGTATTCAAGAATGAAACCAATCTTATTAAGCCATTTTATTTGTGTATATTATTACATCTAGTGCTACTCTCTCTAATGGCATGTAGTGTTTTTTTTAACGAAGTTTTTATTAGATAGATTAATTTTAAATTATACATAAAAGTAGGATGATTGAAACACTTTTTTACTAATCTAAATCAATGAATTTAAGGATTTTTTTTTCGAATTTGATAATATAATCAATATCGAATCAATATAAATTTAAACAGATTTGATTTTTTTTAGATCGGATAAGTTTAAATTGATATTAAAATTTAATTATAAATTATTATCATATATAAAATACTCAATATAGTTTAAATTTTAAATTGATATTTTTATAGTAAATATTATTACTATGATCACACTTAAATTATATAATATATGTATAATTATTAACTTATTAAATTATTAAATTATTATAAATATTTATATTTATTTATTAAAATAAAATTATAATATAATATAATATAATTATGGATACATAATATTTGAATATAATATATCGTAAAATAAAATATATATTTATTTAAATTTAATAATAATTTAATTAAGATTAGATACATAAGATTGTAAAATCTGTGAATTTAAATTCGAATAAATTGTATTATTTTCAATTTAATTTCGATCTTATTCTAAAATTTATCGATTCAATTAAATTGAATCTGATTTTTCATTTTAATCAAATTAATTAGATTATTTTTTACTATTATATCAAATATGTTGGATTCTGATTAGATTTTTCAATTTAATCGAAATTTAAATCGAATCGAATCAGATTTTTCAATTTAATCGAATTAATTAGATTATTTGAATCAAAATTTTCAATTTAATCCAAATAATTACTTTATTTACTAACCCTTACATCAAATTATCAAAATAATTAACAAAATGACCATTACATTACTTGCGAGAAAAATCATTTAATAGTAGCGAAGAATGAGTTTCTAATGCAACCTCTCTTGCGCGTGAGTTTAAGCCCCTCACTTTTATAAGAGTTTGAAAAATATTTTATCTATTTTTTTATTAAAAAAAATTAATTCAATTTAATATGTGAGTACAAATAGCATAATAAAGTATTATTTTCCATTTTTTTTCATTCGATAAAAATCATTGGAGATAATAATTATGTATTGGATGATAATAATCTAATTTACCCTTTAAATTTTGCTTATTAAAAGGAATGTTATTCTTCTTTTCAAGTCTATCTTCGTTAATTTTTATTTATTTTTTATTTTAGTTATTAAATAAAATAAATCAGATTCAGATGTTGGGTGACAATTTTTGCTTAAATTTTGTTAGGAGTGAACACTTTCTTTTTTCTTTTTGAAAAATAAACTGATTTTTTTTGTTGTTAGAAATTCAAAAAATATTAAATACACTATAGATTTGATCGTAGGTTATTTCAAAAACAAATCCTATAAAGTCAAACCAACATGCAATTTAAATATATATTAATTTTTTAATATTATTTACATTATATATTATATTTATTTATTTAATTGTAAGTTTTGTTAAGTTATATTTATTTCACTTGTACTACACTTCCACTATTTTACTTGTACTACACTTGTACTATTTCACTTGTACTACACTTACTATTTCACTTGTACTACACTTACTATTTCACTTGTACTACACTTGTACCACACTTGTACTACACTTGTTACAACTCTATAAATAGAGTTCTCTATGTACATTCTAAGACACACCAATACAACATTAAATCATTCTTTCTTCTTATCTCTCTATACTCTTCACATGGTATCAGAGCCTCTCATATATCTCTAAAATTTCTATCAAAATTTCGCCTCTCTTCATCACAGCCAACCCGGCTCACCTCAACTCGGCTCACTCCAACCCGGCTCATCTCAACTCGGCTCACTCCAACCCGGATCATCTCAACTCGACTCATTCCAACCCGGTTTCAGGCTTGTTTTCAACTCCTCTTTTTATTTTTAAGGATATCTCCTTTATACTGTTTCTATAAATTTGCTTTACATTTCCTCCATTATTTCGTTAAAATGGACCGAAATGATGTCCCAAAACCAATCTCTACCACCCTTGATGATACTAACTACCTAGCCTGGGCACAAGCAATGAAAAGTTTCTTGAAAGGACGCAAGCTATGGCGTTTCATAACTGGTGATATCTCTATACCCATCCAAGAAACCACTGAAAACAACTTCTTATTTGCTGACCGCCTTGAAGACTGGGAGAGTAAACACCATCAAATTATTACCTGGTTCCGTAACACCACCTTACCCTCCATCCATGGTGAATTTGGGCGTTTTGACACTGCCAAAGAAGTTTGGGAATTTCTTGAGACTCGCTTCACTACAACAGATTTGGCCAACCAATATCAACTTCTAACAACTCTTCATACCAAACGCCAAAGGGCTGATCAAACCATTAACCAATTTCTCTCTGAAATGCATACTATTTGGGATCAACTCGCTCTCTCTGAACCAACTTGGACGAACAAGATTGATGCTGAGATGTTTGCAACTTACCGTAATCACCAGCGTCTTGTTATTTTTCTCATGGCTCTACATGATCGATTTGAACTTGTTCGGGCTTCCTTACTCCATCGGAGTCCTTTTTCATCCTTAGATACTGCTGTGACCGAGCTTCGCTCTGAAGAAACTCGGATGGGGGTTTTCAAAGTTTATCATACAGATTCTGTTCTTGCCACCCCCTTTTATCGCCCTAAAGGAGGTTCAAAAGAGGACTTCAAACATCAAGGTTGCACCTACTGTCACAACCCCAATCATGAGCTTCTTACATGTCCCATTCGGGTATGTATATATTGTCACAAGAAGGGTCCAGGACACTTTAACAGAGATTGCTTTCGGAATCCCTCTCAGCATTCCTCACGGAATCCCTCTCAACATTCCTCACGGAATCCCTCTCGGAATCCCTCTCAACATGCTTCAGGTAACAATAGTAACTCATCTATCACTGCTGCTGTTTCTGAGGATAATCATGACAAATTTACCTTCTCTACTCAAGAACTTGAAGGTCTTCTTAAACATGTTCTCTCACAATCTAGTAATCCTCCTTCTACTGCCTTGTCTCTCACATCAGGTAAATCTTTATGGTATTTTGATTCTGCTTGTTGTAACCATATGACTCATGATACCCACATCTTCTCTCCCACACAATCTTCCATCTCCAAACCTTTAATTCAAACTGCCAATGGTTCACATATGCATGTTAATGCTGTAGGACAAGTTTCCACATCTTCTATATCACTTTCTGACACCTTTCATATTCCCAACCTTACTCTAAATCTTATCTCTGTTGGTCAATTATGTGAACTTGGTCTTACTATTACTTTTTCCTCTTCTGGTTGTCATGTGCAGGATCCACAGACAGGACAGATCCTTGGGATAGGCCGTAAGGTTGGACGATTATTTGAACTTATCGACCTTCATCTACCCAAGTCTCCTCATACTTCCATTGCTGCTTCTACTACTCCTATCAACCTATGGCATGCTCGTCTAGGTCATACGTCTATAGGACGTCTTCGTCCCTTAGCATCTTCTGGTAAATTAGGATCTGTTTCTATTTCTGATAATGTAAATTGTTTGCCTTGTCAATTGGGAAAACAACCTGCTTTATGTTTTAATAAAAGTGATTCTACTTCTATCTCCCCTTTTGACTTAATTCATTCTGATGTTTGGGGTCCATCCCCACATCCTACTATGGGGGGATGTGTTTACTTTGTCATTTTTATTGATGATTATTCAAGATTCACATGGATTTTTCTCATGAAACATAGATCTGAATTACCCAAAATTTATTATGATTTTGCCCAAATGGTTAAAACCCAATTTTCTCAAAATATCAAAGTACTTAGAGCTGATAATGCTATGGAATATAAAGAAACAAATTTTTTAAATTTTCTTCGTCAAAATGGGACTCTTTCTCAATATTCTTGTCCTGGCACATCTCAACAAAATGGAAGAGCTGAGCGAAAACACAGACATATTCTTAATACTGTTCGCACTCTCCTAATTTCTAGTTCTTGTCCTGAACGCTTTTGGGGTGAAGCAGCTCTTACAGCTGTTTATACTATCAATCGTGTTCCTATGCCTATTATTCACAATCAATCCCCTTATGAGCGTCTCTATAGTACTTCTCCATCTTATGAACTGCTCAAAGTGTTTGGTTGTGCCTGTTTTGTTCTTCTTCACCCTCATGAACGCAATAAATTAGAACCTCGTGCTCGCCTTTGTTGTTTCTTAGGGTATGGAATAGAACACAAAGGCTATCGTTGTTGGGACCCTATCTCTAAACGATTGCGCATCTCTCGTCATGTCATCTTTTGGGAACATAAAATGTTTTCCTCTATTTCCTCATTTCATGTCTCATCTCCTAACTCACTCTCATTTTTTAATGACCCAACTATTGATTTATTTCCTCCTGACATTGCTCCATTACCCTCACCATCGTCTACTACGGCTTCTCCTGATGTGTCTGCTCCTTCTGCTGATCCTACCATTACATCTTCTGAAGACCAACTACCTGATTGTCCAGAGTCATCACTTCGTCGTTCTACTCGTGTAAGTAGTCTTCCTTTTCATCTTCGTGATTACCAATGTTTCTCTACTATTTTGTCTCATCATGAACCCCAAAACTATAGAGAAGCTATTTCTAACCCTCATTGGCAGCAAGCTATGACAGATGAATTACAGGCATTAACAAAAGCACATACATGGGATCTTGTTGATCTTCCATCTAATAAATCTTTGATTGGTTGTAAGTGGATTTTCAAAATCAAAACTCATTCAGATGGGTCTGTGGAACGATATAAAGCTCGTCTGGTTGCAAAGGGTTTTACACAGGAATATGGAATCGACTATGAAGAAACTTTTGCACCTGTAGCTCGCCTCACTTCTGTTCGAAGTATCATTGCTGTTGCTGCTGCTCGAAATTGGAACATGTTTCAAATGGATGTCAAAAATGCTTTTCTCAATGGAGACATAACTGAGGAAGTTTATATGAAACCTCCTCCTGGATACACTCATTCACCTCATCAAGTATGCAGACTTCGTCGTGCTCTCTATGGCCTCAAACAAGCTCCTCGGGCTTGGTTTTCCAAATTCAGCTCTACACTTACTGACTTTGGTTTCACTTCCAGTTCTTATGACTCCGGTCTCTTTATTCGGAAGACTCCCACTGGTGTAACACTTTTACTCCTTTATGTAGATGATATTATCATAACAGGAAATGACTCTAATGGAATTGTTGATCTCAAGCAGTTTCTGAGCCATCAATTTGAAATGAAAGACCTTGGTCGTCTCCACTACTTCTTGGGCCTAGAAATCTCATCTGATTCTCAAGGATATTATCTCTCTCAAGCAAAGTACTCATCTGATATTCTTAATCGGGCTGGCCTTACTGATTGTAAAACTGCATCAACACCTCTAGAAACCAATGTCAAACTTACTCCATTAGATGGTACTATTCTCTCAGATGCCACATTATACAGACAACTAGTAGGCAGTCTTGTTTATCTCACAGTCACTCGTCCTGACATTGCCTATGCTGTTCATCTGGTTAGTCAATTCATGTCTGCTCCACGGTCTACCCATTATGCTGCGGTTCTTCGCATTCTCCGCTATATCAAAGGCACCATGTTTTACGGTCTCCACTTCTCCAACAAGTCTAATCTTCTTCTTTCCGCCTACTCTGATGCTGATTGGGCAGGTGACCCAACTGATCGTCGCTCTACTACTGGATATTGTTTCTTTCTTGGAAACTCTCTCATATCTTGGCGAAGCAAGAAACAATCCCTCACTTCTCGATCCAGCACTGAAGCTGAATATCGTGCTCTTGCTGACACCACTCAAGAACTTCTTTGGCTCCGTTGGTTACTTGCTGATATGGGTGTTCTCCAATCAACTGCAACTATCCTATATTGTGACAATCAGAGTGCTATTCAGATTGCTCACAATAATGTATTTCATGAACGAACAAAACATATCGAGATTGATTGTCATTTTGTTCGTCAACATGTTCTTCAAGATACTATTTGTCTCAAATCAATATCCTCCACAGATCAAACAGCTAACATCTTCACCAAATCTCATCTACCAGGCAGATTTCAAGAATTAGTTTCCAAACTCAAGTTGATTGTTTCTCTTCCTCCTTGAGTTTGAGGGGGGATGTTAAGTTATATTTATTTCACTTGTACTACACTTCCACTATTTTACTTGTACTACACTTGTACTATTTCACTTGTACTACACTTACTATTTCACTTGTACTACACTTACTATTTCACTTGTACTACACTTGTACCACACTTGTACTACACTTGTTACAACTCTATAAATAGAGTTCTCTATGTACATTCTAAGACACACCAATACAACATTAAATCATTCTTTCTTCTTATCTCTCTATACTCTTCACAAGTTTAATTATTTATAAGTTTTTTTTTTGATTTAATACTCACCGATTGGAATTATATTACTTAATTAATAAAAAATATAATGTATATTTTAAATCAACATATAATTAAATTAATTTCTTAAACTTAATATATTTCTTAATATTTACGGTATAGATATAATCAATTAACTTGACATCATATCTTACACACAATTTTTAATAACATTTATTATTATAGGTGAACCTCAACTCAATTTTTAAGTTATAAGTTATTAAGGTTTTAATTTTTTTAAAATTGTACAAATAATATCATCTTATAAAATAATTATATAATCGATTAGTTTCTTTATATAATCGATTAAGTTATAACAAGTGTTCTTTATGCACATATTTTTTTTGTATGTATATAATTAAGAAGTAGACTTGCTACTTTATTTATGGGAGATAGTTTTACGTTTAAAATTTGTGAAATCAATTAAGTTCGTTAAATACATTATTACACTTGTTGTAACAACTTAAATAAACAAAAAACAATTATTAAATAATGTGAATATCATTGGCGCTAACATAATAACAATCTAGAAGTACACTCATGTTGTGACATGTTTTTTCACTGATTATACAATTGATTTCTTTATCTTTAATTCAATAAATAAGTTTTTTAAGATAAAAAAATATACCAAAGTTTTTTATTTTCTAAAAAACAAAAATTATAAATAAGAGATATATTCTCCATTTATGATACCAAAAAAATATCAATGAGTTATTCAAATTTTATTTTATTTTATTTTTTCATTTTCTTCGATATACTTTTATTTGAGTTCATATATTCTAACATAAACAATAAATAATAAAAGGTGCGCTTTAGTGCGGACTTAAAAGCAAAAGTCTCTTCCATATGAAGCAAGATATACCAAACCATGAAAGCTACATGAAAAAAAGTACAATGGTCTGCAATTTTGACCCAAAATGACATCATTGTAACAAGACTATTGATTTTCCAAAAAGCATAATAATAATAGTTTAGTTTAGTTTCAACAAGTTTGTTAATAATCTCAGAAAAGCATGGAGTGCCAAGGACCTACCATGTGGGAGTGGGAGTGGCTACCAAACGCTTTTAAGAATGAGATATTCTTTATTATATTTAAAATATATTATTTATTAATTAGATTATTTTTTTTAATTTTTTTATTAAATATTTATTTTTTTTAAAATAATTTATATTAATTTTAAATTTTATTAATTATTAAGTATTTTAAAAATAATTAACAATTTTTAAGAATTGGCAATATGCATGTCCAAACAAGGAGTCGCATTTACGGAATCTGACACCTTTCTTTGATTGTTTGCTTTATACATCACGTAAAGCAAATAGCCAAAGACGACACTTGTGTTTGTGGAAAGTAATAAATGTGGATCTTGAAAATTTAGGCAATTTGAATTTGTCTTTTATTTGTTTATAATAAATGTTAACAAATATCTTAAATTTGATAAATGTTAGAAAATATCTCAAACTGATACGAAAAAGTAATTATTTATTATTTTTAAAGGTATATAATAATATAATATTTTCATTTAATAAATTTTATTGAAATTTAAGATTAATAATTTTTTTAAAATAAATATGTAATAAAAACTTGAAAAAAAATAATTTCATTGATTATTAATAAAGTCCAATAAATAATGAATAATAAATCCTTATTTGAACTTAAAATAATAATATTATTAAGTATAATAAAACTCATATAATTGTATCTAATAAAAAAATTTACATTAATTATTATTTGTGATATTAGTACATCCCACTTACCCAATAAAAAAATTAAAAAAACTCATTAGTACATCAATGAGTTAGAGATTAATATATGTGTTATTTACGCTCAACAGTAAAATGAATAAAAATAAATATTTAATAATTAAAAAAATCATTTAAAAAAATATTAACTAACTAATAATATTTCTTTATTGATCTTAAACCTAAACTTAAACCAATTAAATTTACTGTTATTTTAACCTTTTTTATACACATATACATTTAAAATTATATTTTAAATATTAGTCATTCTATTATTGTTTTTTTTAATGTTACATGTAAATACCAACTATATTATATCCTTTATTTGTCCATCAGTTATATATATTTTACACTATTAGTATTAAATATTATTAATATGTAAAATCAAATATACATAATTGTATCTAATAAATATTTTTTATATTAATTATGATTGTGATACTAATATATTTTAATCTAATAAAAAAATCCTAAAGGTCCATCAACAATATTTCACATTATTGGTACAAAATATTGCTTGATATAGTTGTTATTTATAATTAAAAATAAAATAAATAAAAATAAAAGGTTAATACTGAGAAGAAATATTTTAAACAATAAAAAAATTAACTTATTAATAATATAATCTTAAATCTATTAAATTTAGAATTTGTTTTTAATATATTTATGTATGTATGTTTTTTATTTTTTTCAACTTTATATTTTAATTATTAAATGTATCATTATATTAATTTTTTTATTCGACCCTTGGATAGGGAGGTTTCCTCATTTTATTATTCAGTAGAAAGCCCAAAACTGTGCTAGCCCGTGATCTGGATTAGCAAGGAATCCGTCTTCGGAATAAGTTTGTATTGTTTTTTATTATTATTCGAATGGAAAGTTTGTATCAGTTTTTTATTACAGTGTGTGTGTGAACTTGGAATATATTTTCATAAAAAAAAATCCAAATACAAACAAACAGTAAAAGTAAAAGTAAAAGAGGAAGAATTAGAAGTACTACCCATAAAGGAGTGTAGTACATTTAAGTGTATAAAGCATTAAAGAAATGTTATTATTAGCCTCCTCTTCCTCCTCCTTTTTATTATTTAAAAATTCTATTTCTTCACAATAATTGTTTCTTGTTTGTATGGTAAGAGTACGTAAGAGGGGGGTAGTACATATAGAATTGATAATTGGATCTAAGATAGTACATATAAAATTGTACTATTTAGCTTTCCATTTTGAGGTTTGCATATTGGTTCTATATGTATATAATAATAAACATTAAGATGAGATCAATATTGAATAGGAAACATTAATTGCAAAGAGCAAAAGAGACCAAGTGTTGCTTACATTTGAAATTCATGATGAGAGTGGGTGGCAATGAGACAGAGACATAGAGGTAGGTCAGATTTAGAACAAGAGAACTAAGACACTAAAAGACAGGGAAGATGCAGAGCATGGATGAAGGTATCAACACAACTATGATTGTTAGAGCAAGGAATGATGTTGTACCTCTATTCATGCTCTGCCTCTTCCCCGGCTTTTCCTTTTTTTTTTTTCCCTCCCTCTCTTCACCTTATTCTCTTCCTCTATTTTTATTTTAAGACAAGCCATAATTTAGTTTTTTTAGATTATAATTATTTTAAATTTAGATTTCGTGTGTATAATCGTCATTAATTTTTACTTTTTAAACGGGCTTAGTCTTAAATAGCATGTATATGTAAAAAAAAACTTTAAATCTATCCTTACTATTCACATTTTAAGAAGTTTCAATCAATTAATTGATATTGGTTTCTTCCTCTAAAACAAAACCAAAAAGGTCATTTATTATTCTAAATAGGATTGTGTGTATAACTATTGTGGTTGATATTTATTTATGAAATGGACTTAATTTCATATGGTTGTGTATTTATTGTTAGAAACATTTATATCAAAAGAATTTTTAAGTCTCGTCCTTCCATTTTCATTTTAATGAGTTTCAATAGTTTGATTTATCTTGATTTCTTTTAAAAAAAATTAATTACATACTATTATAACTTACATATATAATTATTGATAAAGTGTAAAAATGGTTATTTTGTTTAGGTAAAAAATGATGTTTAATTCTTTTGTTTAGAAAAAAAATGTTTTTAAGTTTATTTATTTATAAAAAAATATGTCATTTATGTTATTTTATTTGTAAAAAAGGTGTTAGACAAGAACAAAAGATAATAATAAAGTTAACTTTTCATTCTATTTTTCTATAAATATAACGGAATAATACATGTATAACATATATATTTATATTTTTTGATAGATATATATATATATATAAATTAATATTTATTTAAAAAATTATTCAATTTTTTAAGAAAAAAAATTTCTTTTAGAATTAAGCATAATTTTTAATAAAATTTTAAATATTTAATATCCAAAATCACACATTATATAGTGAAAATTTAATTTAAATTTGATCGAACTTTTTTCATAAAAATATATTTTTTAAAATATAAAAAAAAGCACGAACAAAAGACCTATACGACCATTTTTTCAATAATAATTATATATCACGATTGTATGGTAAAAATATAACAGATACGTAAATGTGTAACCCACTTAAAATGAAAGTCATAAAACAAGCTATACTAGTGAAATAAATAGTTATCTCGAGTTTATATTTCATAACTTTCATTATAATGAATGGAAGGGAATCACAGCTAGATATATATTAATGTTAGTTATTATAAATATTTCATAAGTATATTAAAGAATTTGTAAGTCTCTTCCTTCGATTTTCATTTTAACTAGTTGATTTATCTTGATATTTTTCTTAAAAAAAACTTAATTACATATTATTATAATCAAGTTACTTATATAATTGTTGATAAAGTGTAAAAATGGTTACTTTGTTTAGGTCAAAATTGATGTTTAATTCTTTTGTCAAGGAAAAAATTGTTTTTAAGTCCATTTATTTGTAAAAAAATTGACATTTAAGTCCATTTGTTTGTGAAAAAAGTGTTAGACAAGGATAAAATTAATATTTATAACAAGAACTTTAACTTTTCATCTAATTTTTTTAAAAAATATAATGGAATAATACATGTATAACATATATGTTTATATTTTTTTTATAGATATATACATACAAAATTAATATTTATTTAAAAAATTACTCACATTTTTTAAGAAATAATTTTCTTTCAAAATTAAACATAATTTTTAAACAAAATTTTCAATATTTAATATCTAAATTCACACGTTATATAGTGAAAATTTAATTAATTTTTGATTAATTTTTTTAAAAAAAATTGAAATAGTTTTAATAAAAATTACTTTATCAAATATATGTCTATCGAAAAATACAAATATGCATGTGTTACATGTGCTATTATATTATATTTAATGAAAAACTAAATAAAAAATTTATTTTGTCCTCATACAACACTTTTTTACAAACAAATAAATTTAAAAATATATTTTTTAAATAAAAAAAAAACACGAACCAAAGACCTATACTACCATTTTTTTCAATAATAGTTACATATCACGATTGTATAGTAAAAATATAACAAATACGTGAATGTGTAACCGAGTTAGAATGAAATAGTCGTCAAACAAGCTATACCAAAGTTGCGAAATAAATAGTTTTCTCGAGTTTATATTTCATAACTTTCATTATAGTGAATGGAGGGGAATCACAGCTAGATATTGCTTATGCATTAAGCCTAATGTCCAGCCTATCCTTTGAGCCCATGCCCATTTGAAGTATTTTTACCATAAGTTTTGTTGGATAAGCCTAGTGAAAGAAGATAACAATCGAGGGGAGGTTTAGACGTACTTGATCAGCCAACACTTTGTGGATGTCCTATTCTATGTTGATATCCTCCTTCTTCTATGTCTAACTTAGGCACCAGAAAGGGTGTTCTTCCATGCTTCCTTCTCTGATTGGTTTTCTATCTTGTAGGTTGTTTCTTTTGTAACACAACCATACCATCAATTTTTCTAACCCTAAGCTAATGTTGCTTTCTTAACAACAACCATAATAAACTAAAATTCATAACATATTATCAACATATATATACTATTTTAAAGAACATATTTCTTAATATGTTATATAAAAAAAGAAAAAATAACTTATTAATTTTGAATATTATTTAATATTTCTAATTATTTGATAAATACTAAATATTATGGTAAAAAGTAAATGAAAAAGTGGTAAAATGTAAGATTTTTTTAAAAATATTTCACAGTAAAAACAATTTCTAAGAATAATTTTGCCAAACATAATGAAAAATATGTTTTTATATTTTTTTTCAAAACTATTTTTTAAAATAATGACCAAACAACTCATTGTTTTTATAAATTATAAAAAATTATTTTTTGGTAATGATTTAAAAATTATTTTTAAGAACTTTTTTCAAATTAAACGACCAAACTTAATATTTTTGAAAATAATAATTCAAAGACAATACAAAAATATCAATTATTTAAATTGTTTTAAAAGTAATTGTTTTTAAATAAAAAAATTATTTTCAGGTTACACAACCAAACAACACTTTAGTATTTTATATTTAAATATATTAGAATTATCAATTTTGATTTTAAACTTACTTTATAAATTATAATTTTATTGTTGTCATAAATGTCCTAGAGACCTCTAATTATGAATTGAACGGAGATTAGATTATGAATTAAAATATCAATTTTTTCTTATTATTTTATATTCTATCTTTTCCTAATATCTATTGGTTAAATGCTTAATTATAATTTGTCTAAAATTTCTCCCTACTATTTCTCATCACTTTCATTACTTTTTCTCTATTACACAACAAGAATGTTAATAACAATCGAAATAATCTCATTCTTCGTTATATTGGATGTGTTTACTAATTCTAACGAGAATCAATCGGAATCAAAATGTGAAAGTGTTGATTTTCTCTGATTTTTGTTGAGAGAGTTATTGGATTGATTTTGGCTTAATGTCTAATGTTATATTTATACATTGAAAGGAATAAACTAGTCGTTACTAAACTAGCTGTTATTAAACTAGCCGTTACTAAACTAGTCGTTACTAAACTAGTCGTTATTAAACTAGCCGTTACTAAACTAGCCATTATTAAACTAGCCATTATTAAACTAGCCGTTACTAACTAACCGTTATTAAACTAGTCGTTATTAAATTATCCGTTAGAATTCTAATTATTCTCAACACTCCCCCTCAAGTTAGGTGTGTAGATATCGGTCAATCCTAACTTACTTAAATTTTTTTCAAATGATTTCAAATCTAAACCTTTGGTGAAGATGTCTGCCAATTGTTTTTCACTTCTCACAAATGGAGTTTCAATTTCCTTTGCTTGATTTTTTTCTCGAATGAAGTGGCAATCCACTTCGATGTGTTTTGTTCTCTCGTGAAACACCAGATTTGATGCTATATGTCGCGCCGCTTGGTTATCACAAAACATCTTCATTGGTTCTTGAATTTTAATTCTGATATCCAAAAGAAGTTGTTTGATCCAAGTTAGCTCGCTTGAGGTTGATGCCATGGCTCGATATTCTGCCTCGGCACTTGATCGTGCCACAACATTTTGTTTCTTGCTTTTCCATGTGACTAAATTTCTGCCTACAAACGTGCAAAAACCAGTGGTTGATTTTCTATCAAAGCTACCAACCCAATCTGCATCGGAGTAGCCACACACTTCATTAGAATTATTACATTTCATAAGAATTCCTTTACTAGGTGTCCCTTTTAAATATTTTAAAATTCTATGTATAGCCTCTAAATGTGGTGTTCTAGGTGTATGCATAAATTTACTAATTTGGCTTACTGAAAAAGAAATATATGGTCGGGTTACCGTTAAATAAATTAATTTTCCTACAAGTCTTTGAAATTGGCTTATGTCTTCTAAGGGTTCGTCATCCTCAATATTTAATTTGCATTTACTATCTATTGGTGTAGATGTTGGTTTACTCCCTAATTTACCAATTTCTTTCAATAGGTCAAGTGTATATTTTCTTTGTGAAATAAAGAGTCCCTTGGGTGAATGTGTTATTTCTATTCCTAGAAAATATTTTAATAAACCTAAGTCTTTGATATCAAAATTCTCCTTTAATTTCATTTTCACTTTTTTAATTTCTTCCAAATTATTTCCAGTAATTATTATATCATCTACATATACTAGAATTATGGTGGTGAATGTACCATAATTTTTGGAAAATAATGAGTGATCGGCATTACTAATTTTAAAATCACAAGAAATTAAATAAGAGCTTAGTTTTCCATACCATGCTCGTGGAGATTGCTTTAGTCCGTAAATAGATTTTTTTAACCTGCACACTAGACTAGAATTGTTTTCTTTTTTATGACCAGGTGGAAGCGTCATATATACCTCTTCTTCAAGTGTTCCTTGGAGAAAAGAATTCTTGACATCCATTTGATGTAAGGTCCAATTTTGCTTTACCGTTATAGAAAGTAAAATCCTAACGGTATTCATTTTGGCAACAGGTGCAAATGTTTCTTGATAATCTACACCATAGGTTTGAGTGTAACTTTTTGCCACTAATCTTGCTTTGTACCTTTCAATAGTACCATCACTATTAAACTTAATCTTATAGACCCATTTGCATCCTACGGGTTTGTTTCCTTCGGGTAGTTGTACGACTACCCATGTTTCATTTTTTTCAAGTGCTCTAAGTTCTTCTTCCATTGCTTTGCACCATACCAGTTGACCTATTGCTTCCTCATAGTTATTTGGCTCATTTTCTTTAGAAATTGAGGTCAAATAAGTCCTATATTGTGGTGTAACATTTTCATAAGATAAATAATTTTGGATAGGATATTTTACCTCATATGTTACAAAATCTCGTAATCTAGTTATAGGTTGTGGAGTTCGATTAGACCTTTTCAATGGTATTATTTCGGTAGTACCATCTTCCCCCTCACTTTGAGAAGTTTCTTCCTCTTCATTCTCATTGATTATTTCATTTTTATTTTCTACTACTATATTTCCTTCTTCAGAATAAAAAAATGGAAATGTAAATTCATTTGGTTTCTCTTGGTTATTAGTCTCATTTTCTAGTGTTTTGTAATATGGCTCATTTTCTTGGAATGTCACATCTCTTGAAATGTAATATTTTTTGTTAATCAAATCATAGCATTTATAACCCTTTTTTTGAGATGAATACCACAAGAAAATAGCTTTGATTGATGTATGATCTAACTTGTGTTGTTTATTTTTGTGCACGTAACATGTACATCAAAATAATCTTAAATGATAGATATTGAGTTTTTTTTTGGTAGAAGATTTCTAGTGGGATTTTGAAATTCAAATTGGCACTTGGCAATCTATTAATTAAATATGTTGCGGTGAGAACAACATCCTACCAAAAAATTATTGAAACATTATTTTGAAACAAAAGTACTCTTGTTACTTCAAGTAAATGTCGATTTTTTCTTTCCGACACACCATTTTGTTAGGGTGTGTAAATACAAGTTGTTTGATGTAAAATTCCTTTTTGCTTGAAAAAATTTGTAAAATTTTGATTTACAAATTCCGTTCCATTATCACTTTTAAAAGTTTTAATCTTTGCATCATATTGATTTTCTACAAAATTATAAAATTCTTAAAATTGAGAAAATACTTCACTTTTATTTTTTAACAAGTGTAACCATGTGGTTCTTGAAAAATCATCTATAAATATAAAAAAGTATTTATAACCATTAAATGACTCAATTGGAATAGGGCCCAAAACATCATAATGTATTAACTCAAAAGGTTTTTTACTTTTACAATTGGATAAACTAAATGGTAACCTTGTGTGCTTTCCTAATTTGCAAATTTCACAACTATTACAATCTAATTGTTTGAAATCAAAAATACATTTCAAAATCTTATCGGAAGGATGTCCAATTCTCTTATGCCAAAGAGTGCATAATTCTTCTTCTTTTTTAATATTGAAGTTGCATTTTTCTTCACTCAGAATATAAAGCCCATTTTCTAGAAAACTTTCGTCAATGATATTCTTCGTTATCAATTCCTGAAAAATCACATTTTTGGATGTAAATATAATTTCACAATTTAAGTCTCGTGTGATTTTACTAATGGATAACAAGTTAGATGTACAATTATTCACATCCAAAACATTTGAATTTTTTCTTGAAAGGAGACTAATTGAAACATTTCCTAAAATTTCCATTTTTTCACCATTTGCAACGATTACAAATTATTTAGTCTCAATTTTTTTGTAATTATTGAGTAAGTTTTTATTTCCAGTTATGTGATCAGTTGAACCTGAATCAAGAATCCATTTGGAATTTAAAGAATTTTGAGTAAGGTTTGTAATCATACCAGAGGTTTTTTCAGATTTTTCTTGAAACATCGCGGATAATTGTGTATACAGCTGCCTCATTTGATCCATATCCACCTCACCTTTTATTTCTTTTTCAACCTCGTTTGTACTCATATCCCTTTTTTCCTTTTGTGCAGAGTAACCCATTTTCTCTCTGCTCTTTACCCGATTTTGTCGTTGATCTCCCCCTCTGACGAAGCCTCCACCTCGCCTTCCCTTTTGTCGGAGATGAGGGTTGAGACACCAGCATTCCTCGCGCTTGTGTCCTTCCTTCTTACAATAATCGCAGTGAGTGAGTGTTTGGTCTCCCCGACGTTCTGGCCTAGAGTTAGATCTGGTGACGAAAGCCTTGGCTTCGGGGTTGTCAGGTAGTTGAGTACCCATCACTATTCTTCTTGTCTCTTCTCTTTCAACCATCCCAACAACCTCATCAACAGATGACAGCTCACTCATGAGAAGAATTTGTGAGCGTACCCTCTCATAGTTTGAATCGAGCTTGGCGAGGAAGGTGAAAATTCCATCCTGCTCCTCTCTTCTTTTGATTTCATCAAGATCGGCTGTGAGAGGTCGATACACTCTAATCTCATCCTTCTTTTTTTGGATTTGGCTGAATAGTTCGGTGACAGATTGATTTTGTTGTTGTAACTATTGAAGTTCTTGCTGAAGTTGATAAATAAGAGAGTAATTTTTCTTTTTTCCAAACATTGTCTCGGCTTTAACCCACATATTTCGAGTTGTATCTAGATATGTCATGAGATCAGAGATGTGGGGTTCCATGGTTGCCAGTAACCAACTCATGACTAGATTATCACTCTTTCTCCATTCTGAAATTTCCTTTTTTTCTTCAACTGTTGGGTGTGTTGGATCTTTGGCTTTTGGTTTTGATTTCTCACCAATGACATGCTCAAATTTGTCTCTGCTGATTAGACCAAAAGTCATTTGACGTGTCCAAAGATGGTAATTTTTACCATTTAGCAGCACCCTTATAAGTCTCTCTATATGTTGTGACATTTTCTAGATTTTTTGAACTGATACAGTTCTTGTTTGTGGGATTGATTTGGAGCAAGATCAAATCTGCTCTGATACCATGTTGATTTTCTCTGATTTTTTAGAGAGTTATTGAATTGATTTTGGCTTAATGTCTAATGTTATATTTATACATTGAAATGAAGAAACTAGTTGTTACTAAACTAACCGTTATTAAACTAGCCGTTAGAATTCTAATTATTCTTAACAGAAAGAATCGAAACGAGAATAAATCAAAACAAATATGTTAATTTCATTTGATAATGTTTACTAATATTTTGTAAGAATTCAAATAAAGGTATATTACTTTTAGAAAGTGGAGTAAGCATTAGAATGAGAGTCGAGAATAATAAATTTACACTTTATAAAACTACCCTTAGTAAATAAATTATTATTTATGTTTAATTTATAATTAATATTTTATTTTTATTTTTTAAAAAATAATTAATATAATATTATGTTTAATTTTAATTAAAAATTAAATTTTATTTAAGTAATTATCTTTCTCTAAAAAAAAATAATAAAAATTTAGTTAAATAGATTTTAAATCTAAACTAAAGGTATATTATAATTTTAAATCTTTAGTTTTTTTTAAATATTATTATTTTTAGAGGGTAAAATTGTCCCAGATTTTATATTAAATAAAATGGAAGAATGAGAATGAATACCAAGGATGGTTGGGAATGAAATTTAAAGAGATTTGAGAATCATTTTCTTTTTTTTTTAATACATTTTTTATCAATTAAATATGAAAAATAGAGTTGTTCTCTTTGTTGATTTTCTCAACACACCCATATTGTTTGGAAAGGTTGGTCTGTGTGACTTGCATTAATTACACTCTGAAATTCTGTGTTACCATACCATCTTTACCATTTTACACAAGAGCTTCCATATCATTCGACTTAAAAATGACAATATGACTTAAGCTTGCAATGACATTAATTGACTTGAAGCACAAGTATTCTGCTTCAATCTTTACATATTAGTCCAAGCCCAGCTGAACTAGCAACCTGCTATCAAACATTATAGCTATAAATCAGAGTAAAACCAGTGGCTGCATCAACTCTCTTTCATCACAAGAGAAGAGGATCACAGAGAAGAATATAGGATAGGCTCAGAAAAAAATTCCAAAAATAAAAAAGAGAAAGTGAAGCTTTTAAGAATAGAAAAAAATAATACAGGTTATTTATTTATTATTTATTGTAAAAATAACATTTGGATAATATATTTTTTTAAAATAGTTTAATTTTATTGTTACGAAAAAATGACCTAAAAAAGAAAAAGGATTGTTGGAAGTTAAATAAACTATAACTTAAAGAATTGAAGAAAAAAATAAAAAAATAAAAAAAATAGTTGTTAGTCAATTTTTTATAATAATATTATTAAACTATTAAAAAATAAGTAATGTTATTTTTAAAATAAATATAATTTTTTTACATTTCTTATACTAGATCTTACAAAAATTAAAAATCGTCAAAAGTGCATTTAGGTTTAACAAAACACATTTATACTTGGTAGCAAAAAGCACAAAGAGGTTTGTTTATTTCCAAAAGCACTTTATTTTGAAACCGCTTTTAACATAATAATTGGGAAAAATATGCATACTTGTTATCTTCATCAGTCAAGCTTATGGATTGAGTAGAGTTAGTTGCAAAAAGCTTTGTGGTTCTCCCAACTTGTGATCCAATTTGCCAGATTCTATATTTTTTAAATCTTCCAAGAGCAACACATAGTGTTTTTGAACATCCTCTTTACTCTTTTGGCCTCCAATCAAAGTTGCAACAACTTCCCATCGATCTGGGTCATCTTCACCAACCACAGCCAAAGCTAACTCAAACAACTTATTATCTTCCCAACTCCACCCACACAATACCTTTGGAGATTCATCCATTTAGCCTCTACAAACCAACCTCATGAAAATATATCTCTTTTTTGACTCTTTGAGATAAATAAGGATGACCCAGTTATTCATTCACATTCTAACTAGTTTTCGTCTAATAAAAATCTTGTTTGATTCTCTCGACTGATCGTAACACCCCCCTTGCTTTTGTTTGGTTGTCAGGTTCCCGAATATCAGTTTATGGGCAACTCTAGTTTGTAATGTGTCAGGGAAAATTAATGACTTAGGGTTAAGACGTAGAGTAAGAATAATATAACAAGGAGAAAGGAATTGAGAGATTTTGATAGTATGCAATAGTGTAATTAGAACAAAAGTCATTTTTTTTTAAGTTGTAATACAACTATAACTTATATGTCAGATATTTATTAATTAAAATAAAAATATTAATTTTTTTTAACTTATAATTAAATATCATATCAATTATAATAATATCAATAAAAATGTGCTGTAGAATATACTGTACATATAATTTGTAATTGGTGTCATATTTATTTTTAAATAATATGATTTAAATGGTGACTATAGAAATTATTCTCTAAAATTGAAAAAATCTTAACAGTAAGCAAATCGACATAAACATGAACCGATAAGGAAATATAATCCCTTGACAAATTTGCAAACCAATGATCAAATACAGACAAAAGTATTTATATTTTAATTTAACACAATATTATTGATCCATGTTTAGTAAATAATCTTCAAATTATTTCAACATTTCACATCTCTAATTTTACATTTAATATAATATTAATATGTTAATTGATGACTATATATTAAGAGATAAAGTGAGATAAATGAAAAACTTTTTTTTTTCTATGAAATTTATTATGTTTAGGTAGCAGGCGAGAACTTTCAAGGCCCTACCATTTGATTTCCTCCTTCGAAAGAAGATTTTAAAGGTAAGCTGATAAGGTAGCTTTGCTCTAGATATGATTAAATGTCTGTCTCCTTCAGTCCTATCAGTTTTGGATCGTAGGGATTACACAATAATTGAGATATTTTTTAAGCTTTATGTGCCCGCATATGTAATATAATTTTCGAACAATAAATCTTTTATCAAAAACACCACAATTTTGCTAATTAGATTGTGAAACAAATATATAGATATAACTTAATTTTCTTTAGTCTCTTAACTATTAAAGGGTTAGCAGAATGAAATCACACTTTTAATACTAAACTATACCCGCTCCAATTTATTTATTGTATATAAATCAATTTTTTTGTGGAACAGAAAACTTGGTTGTAAGCTAAAGATAGAATTAGAAAATAATTGTCAAGATGAAAGGGAAATTTATCAGAGGATCTAATGAAATTAGAAAAAGAGGACCAATTAAAATAAGAATGGTTTTAATCATAATATTTGGTTCAAATACCCATCTTAATAATATAAAACAATTACAAAAAAATTATAAAAAATATAACACTAACTTATAACAATAAAAATAACATCATAATAATATTAAACAGTATCTAATTATACAAAACTCGATATTAAACGGATTTAAATAATCGTAATTCAATTTAAATAAATATAAAATAATTTACCACACTTTTTTTAATAGTGAACGTAAGAAAATTATATTTTTATGGTTAATTTTTTTGAAAATGTTCCAAAAAATTAAAATAAGAATGGTTATTGTTAGGATATATTCGTGGACCTCGTATTCTACTGTGAGAGAGTCTGTAGACTCCATCTCCAATCTAAAGTACGTTAACGAGTTTATTTCGTCTTTCCCAAGTCTCAAACCTGGGACTTAACCCTTAAGTACCACCGCCACTAATTGAATTACTTAAGGGCTAGGTCTTAGGTTCGAAGCTGGAAAAGGACAAAAGAAATGTGTCGTAGCTTAATTAGAGGTGGAGTCTACGGACCCCCCATTGTATAAAAGCTACAAGCCCATGCAGATAACCCTTATAAAAAGGCGTCATTTATTTCTTTTTTATATATTTTTTATAGTAGGTCCAAGGCACCTGAAACTGCTACTCCGCAAGTTTCACCTCGTAATACAGAGGTCGCTCCTAGCGATCCACCCGAGGACGTGGTAGAAACCATTCCGTGAGGGATTTATCTTATTATTTTGTAAAGTCAAGTATAATTGAATATTTTGGGAATTGAAATTGACTTTATTGAATGTGGTTGTTTACTTTTATATATTCGTTTTGATTGAAATGTTTTGTTTTCATTTATCATTCGCGTAATACGCATAACTCTGAGCATTTGTGGCTGAATGAAGGGTTTTTCTCGTTAAGGGAAGGCATTAACCCTTTGTGTAGTATATATCCTCTAAAAAAAGATAAAGGTGAGACTAGCGGTATTAACAATCTTTTCAAAAGTGGAATGTTTAATGTTTCTCGTGCGTAGGATGAATTATATCATCATTTTGGGGTGCCCGAATATCGCCTATCTATCTATACAACCCACAAGAGAGAGGGAGAAACGATGTGGCATATGATAACGAGGCATATGTTTGACGTAAATATTTTGCTATTAGTACTTGATGTAAAAGTTCATGGCGATGTCGATTTATTTTTACTCTATGTGACATGTTTTTGATCGTAGGCCATAGCCTTGGCGAAGGATTCAGAAAATTAGGTTGAAATGTGTCAAGAAGTAACCAAATTCGTGGATCAAGAATTATGTGAGTTGAAATCTCGTTGTAAAGTCTTGGAACAAGAGTTAGTAGACTCGCGTAAAGATTTGAAATTGTCACACCTTGAACAGGAAAGATACAACGAAGAACAAGATGGATTGCGCAAACTAGTTGAATATTGGAAACACAGGACTCTTGATAAAAAACAACCATGAAGTTCCTATCACGAAAGAATGTAATATTTATGTGTAATAATGCTAGCAATAATTTGTAATACCAGATCACATTATTGATCTGGTAATCGCTACAACTCATGTTATTTGTTCTTTATTTCTATCTTGAATAATGAAGTGGTGTCTAGAGTTTATACTTGCCCTGCAATATGATAAAAATTGTGGTCGACGTCTCAAGTGGGGGGGTTAGAGGACTCCACCTCCAATCATGAGGCATAGGACATGTCCCGCATCTCATGTGGGGGTCAAGGGACTCCATCTCCAATCATGAGGCATAAAATAGATCCCGCATTTCAAGTGGAGAGGTCAGGGGACTCCACCTCCAATCATGAGGCATAGAGCATGTCCCGCATCCCAAGCGAGAAGGTTGAATGATTTTTTTCTGACTTAGGAGCATAAAATAAGGTACCCAAGATATGCGGTGTGGGGAAGTGAGCACCCATCCCATGTATGTATTCTTTCGGATATATTTTGCATCTCAAGTGGGGGGTCAGGGGATCCCAAGCGAGAAGGTTGTTCAATTACTTCTAACTTGGGGATTCATTAAAAAGTTATAAGAGGTGTGCATCATACAAGGGTGAAGGTCTATTCCCTTGCATGTGCTCCTTGGAATGTATTTTGCATCTCAATTAGGGGTCAGGGGACTCTACCTTCAATCATAAGGCATAAGATAAATCCCACATCCCAAACCAGAAGGTCGTTCGACTACTTCTAATTTGGGGCATAAAATAAATTCAACAACTGATCAAAAGATATTGTACTTGTCATATATAAAACATCAACTTTACACGTAGTATTTTTTTAGGAGTTCTCCATTCCAACTCAGGGTCTCCTTTATACTGCCATGTTCTAATAAACAAGAGCCCACATGGGTGATATCATATATTTGATACAGACCTTCCCATGTTGCGACAAATTTTCCTACGCTAGTTTTGACTTTGTTGCCTAACGCTTTTCGTAAAACCCACTCCCCAATATTGAAGTTGTTATGCTTAACAAATTTATTATGTCTTTTGAAGTGTTCTCTTTTGCGACTCAAGTCTTATCAAGGTTTCTTCCCTTTTTTCTTCAGTTAGCAACAGGTCCTCCCGTCTTAAATGATCATTGTCATCTTGCATGATACTGGATTAGAGGGTAGGCTCTTATATCTTAAGGGGTATGGCTACTTTAGTGTCATAAATGAGGGAGAAAAGGGTTTCTCCTGTTGACGTTCTGGGAGTAGTCCTTGTGGCCCAAAGAACTTCGAGTAGTTCATCAACCCATTTTCCTTTAGTTCTTTCCAAACGTTTCCATAGTATATTTATGAGTGTCTTATTAGACGATTCAGCTCAACTATTCTCTTGTGGTTGATAAGGGGTGGAATAAGATAATTTGATACCCTTCTCATCGCAAAAAGATACTAGTTTTTGTTCGGTGAATTGTCTACCATTATCAATGACTAGTTCGTGAGGTAATCTGTATCTACATATGATGTTGTGCCACATGAATTTCTCCACAAAACAAACATTTTGTTCATTGTTTTTTGATAGGTAGCACCGACATTTTTCAAACCGAACGACATCTTCGTGTAACAAAATGTCCTTTCTTTCGTAATAAACGTTGTTTTTTCTTCATCTCTTGGATGCATTCGGATTTGATGGTAGCCTAAATAAGCGTCCATAAAGCTCATTAATTTGAACCCAGCCATGACATCTAGCAATTGGTCGATATTCGGCAAAGAAAAACAATCTTTTGGAGTCACCCTATTCAAATTAGTGAAATCCACACACATTTTGTGCTCGCCTCCTACTTTGTTCATTAATACCACATTTGATAGCCAGGTTGGTTAGATGACGTCACGAACCCAACCCACACTTTTCAAGGACTCGATCTTCTTTTTGATAATCTCATTCTTGTCTCTAGAAAATGTTCGCTTTCCTTGTTGGATCGGCTTTTTGGTATGATCCAGGCATAACTCATAAGAGATGATATTTGGGTCGATGTCGGGCATGTTCTCAGGCTTCCAAGCAAACAAATCCATGTTATTCTTCAAGAAATCAATAAGAACAGCTTTGAATGGAGAAGGTAGTTCAGAATTGATTTTCACGGATTGGTCGTTATCCATTTTCCCTATATGAATCACATCATATTCACCGTGGACTTCCATCGTAATATGCTGACATGTATGCAATTTATTAATTTCGTCGGGATGACCTTCGCTCTTTAATTGCTATTTTAAAGATTGGGGTAACGCATTCTTTATAGCGGCATTGTAACAACTCCATGCCCTATCTTGTTCCCCATCAATTTCTATTACCCCGTCAACAGTAAGGTACTTAATCAGTTGATGGTATGTTAAAAGGCACTACTTTCATTTTATGTATCCATGGACGGCCCAAAATTGCATTATAATGTGTGAGGGTGTTCAATATGACAAAGTTTGTCAAGATTATAGCGCCTTCTACCGACACAAGTAAATGTATAGTCCCTACCGACATTGTTACATTGTCATTGAATCCAACCAACGAAATTTGTTATTGAGTGATCTCTCTAGGATCTATACCCATATCAAGCAAATTAGATAGGTATAAGAGTTCGGATGAGCTACCATTGTCGACTAATATTTGATGCATCTCATAATGAGTTATTCTTATAGTGATCACTAAAAGATCGTCATGGGGAGGTAGGCATTCTCGACCTTCAAAAGTAATTAGGTAAATTGGGCCCTCAAGCCTTAAATTGTATACCAAACGCCCTGTATCTTGGGCCTTTCTTACGTGCCTCTTCTTGGAATTTCTAGTATGGCCGACCATGGTAGGTCCACCATGAATGGTATGTATTATATGTACATCCCCAAGTGAGATGGGGTGTGCTCTATTTGGTTCCCTACGAATCGGGTTGGTTTCCACTCTGACCCTTTGATCAGGGTTGTCTCTTTGAGCCTCTTCCTGAGGAGTTGTGGTTTTATCAATGATGTCCCTTAAGTATCCTTCTGAAAAGAAGGTGTTCAATTTCCCACTTCAGGTGGCGAAAATCTTGGGTGCAATGCCCCGTGTCTCTATGGAATGCGTAATATTTATTGGGGTTTCTAAGCGGAGCTTTCATGGTGGATGGCTAGTTGACATTGTTGAGACGCTCCATTTGACACACTACTTCGGCCAATGTGACGCGCAAGGCGGTCCTCGAAAGGGAGATAAGGCACACACCCAAGTCTTCAAGTTGCCTCTCGACCTGAGGGTGGGTTTGAAGCGGGGAAAATTGGAACGTTTATCCCCAACCGACCTTTTGTTCTCTTCTCTCTTAGTAGAATTGGTCCTACTTAGGTTTCTAATGACCAAACCTTTACTTGATTTCATTTCCCTTTCCACATTAACAAATTTTTGAGTTTCCTTATGAATTACCTCGAGAGAACGTGGTGTAGTTTTTTGTCAATTCTATGATACCATTATCAGGCTTGATTCCCTTTCGAAAGGCTTCAATAGCTATAGAATCAAGGCATTGATTGATCTCCATCTTCTCCGTTTTGAACCTCTGCATGTAGGCTTCGATTGTTTTGTCTTCCTCTTGGATTATTGAGAACAAGTGATGAGACTCTTTCTTGATCGGTTTATTACAGGCGTAGTTAGTGACAAATACTTTAAACACACGTCAAAGCTAACAATACTCTTAGGGGAAATTCCATGAACCATTGTTAGGCCGAGTCTTAGAAGGTGGTCGCAAATAGATGCAATACATTGATTCCCACTTGTCTTCAGATAAACTTAATGTTGCCATGGCCATTTTGAATTGAAGAACATGTGCCACTGGATCTTTGGTTCCTTTATACGTGGGACACTTAGGATCATTAAAATTTGGCGGAGGCAACGTTAACTCAATGATATCCGAGAAAGGTGACGTAAATAACTTATTGCAAACATTTTCAATATCACCCCACGGCTTTGTCTTTTCCTACCCTTTGAGCCTATCATTAACTCTCTAGTCCATATTTTTTCTTCCATCTCTTTTAATTTTTTGTGCAATTCGTCACCCGAGTTATAAGGATGAATTGGTTGAATTGCAGGTTCGTAAGTGGGAGGATTTACTTGGGAGGTCCCCATAATGAAATAAGGATTATGAACTATTGGGGGACGTTGTTCAATATCTATTAATCGATAAGGGTTATGGACACGAGATACACGTTCCCTTCTAGAGGGTTGACGTGCTATTTGAGGGCTACTATGTGTGTAAAATGAACTCCCTGTGTTTGAACATACATTTTGTTCTAATTGGGATCTAAACTTGTTATTCTCCCTTTGGCATTCTATGAAGGCTTGTAGTTTTGTTATTTGTTTTTGAATTCCTTTTATCATCGTATCTCTTTTGGACGGAGGGTTATCCGTACTGCAATAAGGGGAAGTAGCTAAAGGTCGCGTGGACTGGCCCACCTCTTGAAAGGTCAAAATACAATTTTCGCTAGCTGAAGTAGTTATTAAATCATAATCTATCAACAACCTAAAGGGCGAAGAATGAGGTGCAATATCGTTGAGGTCAAATTCTTGAGCCAATAAAATGGGGTTGTCTATCTATTCATGGGTGGACTATCCATTTAACAGCGTGTAAATCAAAACAAATTAATTCCCCTAGTATATGATCAAGTCTCAAATTCCATCTAAGGACTAGAAAGATTTGAGTTCCCACAAACAACACCAATTGTTTGGAGAGAATTTAAGTTTATAAGATTTTAGTGATTTGCCGAAATTTAGATGGTAGGATTGGATCTTGTATTCTCCACATTTAAGAGGTATATATATGTGTGTATTACATCTCACGTACGTGGTAGGGTACGTATATAGCGACCTAGTTACACGTGGTAAAATTGCACACAAACTAATTTAAACAGAAAGTAGATCGCTACAAACGTTACAGTATTAAGTCGTTACATACAAATAAAGGAAGTTCGGTATACATAGGTCAATTTAGGTTCCTAAGTAACTTTCTTGGGTCGCTCATTGAGAGGAAGGACCATGATCACATCGGGATCTTGTACTTTCACAAAGTCTTGACACCTATGACCACACAATTGGATAACGAAGTACTCTATCAATCGGGGTGTATGTTTTACCAAGTTCGTTGAATCTAGACCATTGTTAAGCCAACCATGTAACCTCGCCTTACCCTTTCGAGGTACCTACACTTATTAGGTCGTATGTCTGTTACATATTTAATACTAAACATTAATTCATTTTTTCTCTTAATTTTAAGAAGTCAAGGGAATATTATTTGGTCATCTTTTTTATTTTAAATAACCCAAATTAATTGATTCAATGTATCTAAGCATATAATGGTCACTCAGACAATACACTTCTGGTCGCGAGGTTGTTTTAGTCACAAATAATATTCTCTTAGTTAATTTATTCTGGTTGAGATCTTTCAGCTACACGTTTTTCCTTTATAAATAGTGGAGAAACTTTACTTTTATCCTACCTGTTTTAACTTAGTAAATTTATCTTCAAAGAATTTCAGCTCGCTAGTTAATTGAACGTCGTGTTTTCCCTTGATAAGACCGTTTAAAAGTTACTTGGTAAAGATTTTAGCTCGATCATATAGCGACGTATATTGGAAATCAGGTCATTTGTTATATCATTACTTCTCGATTCGAACAATCTTCCCATTATTTAGATAATTCCTTATTCATCTTTTTAACTCCTATTTTATGTCTCGTAAGGGAAAAGAAATGGATAGGTCTTCAAAAGAATGACCATAAAAAAATGTATCCCTTGGATCAGGTCGTGTACCCTCGGGGTCGTTACAAACCAAACGACCTAAGATGACAGGGAGTAGTGACAACAGGCCTATTTCGAGGACTGTTAAGGAAGGAATTCTAATCTTTACGGGGTTCAATTCCTTCTATCAGTATCCCCGTGTCCGCATCCACCAAAATAGCTCACCCTAAAAAGAAAAAGGGGAAATAAGGGTAGCCTACTCATAGAACTAAGGATAAGCAACAGATTGAAAAGATGCCCAACGTTCTAATAGGCAAGGATTTGGAGGAGATTAGGTAAACATATGACCTCCCAGCTAGCATAGGTATAATGTCAGTACCTCCTCATCTATGCGATGCTAATGATTTTCTTCCGAGATGGTGGGTGATTCATCTAGCGGCCTTCAAAATAGTTTTTGTTGTCCCTTTCCTAAATTAGTAGTCTGTGCCTTGAGCATATTTGACATAAATTTTGCTCAAATAAATCCAAATGGTTAGCAAACCCTTTTATGTCTCTCAATGGTCACTAGGTAATATGGAATTGAACTCACTAGCGATGAATTGAGGTGTTTGTATTGTTTAAAGAAGAATGGTGTAGATAAAGGGAAAGTGTATATATTATGCGTCATCGACCACGAATTGCACGTCAAACTCTCTAATAACAACACCGGTTGGAAGGACAAGTATTTTTACATCATCGAGGACATCTAGGGTGACGAGGTGGATTTTTTGGTTCGATATACCTGGTACCACCATTTTAACACCTCACCACCTCGGGCTAGCGAGCTCATAAGTAAATTAGATGTTGGTGGTAAAGAAAAGATAAGGTGAATCGAGCTACATAACACTTCGCATGAAGGTTATTGCAATATCTTGAGTGTAGCTCACTTGAAAAAGTTCAGGATGTGGCGAGATTATTCGAACGAATATCAAGGTCGTTTCCTATTTATGAGATGATTTTTAGCTCGCAATTCTAGTAAGGTTACCGATGTATATATCTTTTTTATAGGTATGGACTACTCGCATGTGGACTTAGAAGATCTGATCGACACTACTGGCATTTAGGATCTGGCTCCCATGTACCCACGTTTGGAACCCATGTCTTATTCCCTAACTCGAGATGAAGATGGCAAAAGACAAAGATGTCTTGATGGTCGAAAAAGATACAAGGATTTTGAACCTTGAGAATGAAGATGTTGATAAGTTGGAGAAGCTACGAAAAGCTAACTCCTACTGTTACGAGAGGGGTGAAGCAGCGAGGAATTTTGAACAGATCGCGAAAAAGGCTGAGGACAAAAATTGCGCTCTTCAAGAGCAATTGGTCACATTGTCAAGGTAGGTTAGCTCGTTGTTTACGATGGTGGACACCTTGAAGGCGGAATGCACCAAATCCTATCAAACAAATCATCCAAGGTGTCCACCATCGTAGACAACGAGCTAACCTGGCTTGACATGGTGACCAACTGCTCTTGAAGAGTGCAATTTTTCTCCTCGGACTCCTTCGTGATTTGTTCAAAATGCATGGCCGCTTCCCCTCTCTCGTAACAGAAATCAACTTTTCGTAGCTTCTCCACCTTATCAACAACTTCATTCTCAAGGTTCAAAATCCTTGTATATTTTTCGGTTATCAAGACATCTCTATCTTTTTCCATCTTCTCGTACTTGGCCATTTGTAGACGATTAACCTGAACCTCGTGCTTGTAGCCTTTGAGGGATAGTTCACCCTCTATTTCCAAGCACACTGCTTAAGTATAAGATCAGTCAAAAAAGAAAAAAAAGGGCAATGAACATGTACCTCAAAGAGACGATCTGCAATTAACTCCCCATGGGTGCCCCATTCGATCCTACGGGCCACTCTGACTTATGACCTCTTAACATCTCTCCCAAAATGCTGAAAAATATCTCTTTTAAGATCCATTCTCCCAAAAATCCCTTCATTGAAGTACGTGACAAGGGTATCTAAGACCACTGCGTCCTTTAGGAAAACCTCGTCAAATTCGAAGTCATCCATATCCATAGTCACCACTCTAGGGGTATACTCTTCCCCGATCTTCCTCTTTTTTGAAACCTTAAGTCCTTGATGTAAGGATGAGCTCGAATTACAGGATGCTGCTTGAGGAATTGTGACCTCGGTACTTGGAGCGACCTCCAACTCTGCAAAGGGATCTTCATCTCGAGTTGGGGAAAGGGACATGGGTTCCAAGTACGGGTACGTGGGAGCCAGATCCCGAACGCCCATAATGTCGATCAGATCTTCTAAGTCCACATGTGAGTAGTCCATGCTTGTAAAAAAGATATATACATCATTAACCTTACCAGAATTGCGAGCTGAAAAATCACCTCATAAATAAGAAATGACCTTGATATTCGTTCGAATAATCTCGCCACATCCCGAACTTCTTCAAGCGAGCTACACTCAGGATATTACAATAACCTTCATGCGACGTGTTCTGTAGCTCGATTCGCCTTATCTTTTCTTTACCACAAACATCTAATTTACTTATAAGCTCGCTAGACCGACGTGGTGAGGTGTTAAAGTGGTGGTTTCAAGTATATCCAACCGAAAAATCCACCTCGTCACCCCAGATGTCCTCAATGATGCAAAAATACTTGTCCTTCCAACCGATGCTGTTATTGGAGAGTTTAAGGTGCAATTCGTGGTCGATGACGCACGATATATATGAACGATATAAGAGGGTTTACCATCCATTTGGATTTACTTGGGCAAAATTTATGTCAAATGTCCTCAAGGCACGAGCTACTAATTTAGGCAAGGGGCAACATAGACCTATTTTGAAAGTCGTTAGATGAATCACCCACCATTTCAAAGGAAGATCATTAGCATCGCATAGATATGGAGATACATTATACCTACGCTAGCTGGGAGGTCATACGTTTGCCTAATCTCCTCCAAATCCTCGATTGTTAGGATGTTAGACGTCTTTTCAATTTGTTGCTTGTCCTGTTAGGGCAAGCTATTTTGATTGATGTGGACACGAGAATACTGATAACAGGAATTGAACCCCGCGAAGATGAGGCAGATACCACCTTAGATCCCGAGGAAGTAGGAAGATCGAGAATTCCTTCCTTAACGGTCCTCAAAATAGGCCCATTGTCACTACTCCCTGTCATCTTAGGTCGTTTGGTTTGTAACGACCCCGAGGGTACACGACCTGATCCAGGGGATACATTTTTTGTTGGGTCTCCTTTCGAAGACCTATCCACTTCTTTTCCCTTACGAGACATAAAATAGTAGTTAAAAAGATGAATAAGGAATTATCTAAATAATGGGAAGATTCGAATCGAGAAGTAAGGATATAACAAATGACTTGATTTTCAATATACGTCGCTATATGATCGAGCTAAAATCTTTACCAAGTAACTTTTAAACGGTCTTATCAAGGAAAAACACAATGTCTGATTAACTAACAAGGTGAAATTATCTGAAAATAAATTTACTAAGTTAAAACAGGTAGGATAAAAGTAAAGTTTCTCTACTATTTATAAAGGAAAAACGAGCAGCTGAAAGGTCTCAACCAAAATAAAATTAACTAAAAGAATATTATTCGTGATTAAAATAACCTGGCGACCAGAAGTTGTATTGTCTGAGTGGCTGTTATATGCTTAAGATACATTGAATCAATTAATTTGGGTTATTTAAAATAAAAAAGACGATCAAATAATATTCACTTGACTTCTTAAAATTAAGAGAATAAGGGAGTTAATGTTTGGTATTAAATATGTAACGGACATACGACCTAATAAGTGTAGGTACCCTGCAAGGGTAAGGCGAGATTACATGGTTGGCTTAACAATGGCCTAGATTCAACGAACTTGGTAAAACGTACACCTCGATTGATAGAGTACCTTATTATCCAACTGTGAGGTCATAGGTGTCAAGACCTTGTGAAAGTACAAGATTCTGATGTGATCATAGTCCTGCCTCTCCATGAGCGACCCTAGAAAGTTACTTAGGAACCTAGATCGACCTATGTATAACGACATTTCTTTATCTGTATGTAACGACCTAATAATGTAATATTTGTAACAATCATGTTTCTATTTAAATTAGTTTGTGTGCAATTTTACCACGTGTAACCAGATCGTTATATAAGTACTCTGTCACGTACGTAAGATGTAATATATATATATATATATATATATATATATATATATATCCTTTAAATGAATAAAATACAAAATCCAATTCAATCATCTAAATTTCTACTTTTCACTACAAATCACTAAAATCTTATATACTTAAATTTTCTCCGAACAGTTATAATCATAATATTTGGTTCAAACACCCACCTTAATTTAAATAAATGAAAAATTTAAAAATACTATTTAAAACTTATAATAATAAAAATAATATCTTAATAATATTGAACAGAATAAATGGTATATACATTAATAAATAGCATTTAATGTAAAATAATTTGTTTTAATAAATAAAATGGACAAAGGGATATTATTTTTATATTTAAAGATAGAAATAATTTATCTAGTGGCTTAGTCATACGTGAACAAAAATATCATTAACGATTTCTCAAATTCCAAAAAGCTTTTTCTTTTTTTCTTTCTGGGATCCCTTTCACACGAGTTGACCTTAAAGTCCCATTCGATGTCATATTATATTTCTAAGGCAAACGGTCCCGTTTGAGGCTTATCAGCATTAACTTGTTTGTAGACTATTCTAATACACTTAAATCATTGTATTGATAAATTAATTTAGATGGAATAAGATAACTAATAGGTAATAGCAATCCGACGATCCACTTGTTTACGTGGGAGATTTATCTTTATGGGAAAATAGCTCTTGGATGAGGATGATTGGTGCACTGAAGGTCCTGAGACTCAGACTGACCACTCGATGAGAACGATTGGTGCTGAGACTGACTGTTGTGCTGAGTGCTGACTCGTCGTACCAAAACTTCACAAGAAACTTGCTGAGGACACAAAACCAAGGGGAGGGACTTATATTGGCTAAAAATCCAAAGACTTAGTAGCATTTGACCCATTGCTTAAAAGCCAACACATGTCCATTCTCTATCTACATTTATACCACAATAAGTTGCCCCATCATCTTTGAGCAACGAAAAAACTAAAAAGTATAATCTTTTATCTAAACTAATAAAAATAATAATAATAAATAATAATAGTAACAATAATTGTTGCCTATTTATCTACAATTTTAGTTAAGCCGTTGGACTTCCTTATTGGAGATATAAAATAGACTCTCACCCCGTCTTATATTTTATTTAGTGTCACTAATGAACTTAGGTGGTGTTTGGTTCACGAAATGAAACGCTAATGGAATAGAAAGGAAACAATTTTGTTTGATTTAACCACTAAAATCAAATAAGAAATCAGTATTATAATGTTTGGTTTACAACTGAAATGGAATGAAAACACGGTATATTACCTTAATACTTTTATATTTAGTAAAATTTAAATAATATTATTTAATTATTATTTTTTCGTCAGACAAAATACATTATTAAAATCATTATATTTTTAAATAATTATTACTTAAAAATAAAATATATTATCAAAATTATTATTTTTCTAAATAGGGTTTAAGGTTTTGAGGTTGAAGATTTGGGATTTAGGATTTAGGGTTTAAGGTTTTAAGATTTAGGATTTGAGGTTTATGATTTAGGGTTATAGTTATGGGTTTAGAATTTAGGGTTATATTTATGGGTTTAGAGTTTAGGGTTATATTTATGGTTAAGGTTTAGGGTTAAAATTATTATTTTTTAAATATATTTTAGGGTTTTTAGAATTAGGATTTAAGGTTTAATGTTATATTTGTGAGTTAGGGTTAAATTATTATTTTTCTAAATAGGGTTTTGGGTTTTGGGATGAGCTTTACGATTTAAGGTTATATTTGTGAGTTAAGATTTAGAGTTAAAATTATTATTTTTCTAAATAGGATTTTAGATTTTGAGATTTGAGACTTTGAGTTTAAAATTTAAGGTTATATTGGAGTTGGGGTAAAATTGAAAAAATATTTGAGATGAAAATGAAATCATGACTCTTTAAGGGAGTGAAGGAATTATAATTCTAATTCCTTCTCTTTTAAAAATTGATTTCATTTCATTCCCACTTTTCAGCCCAAACAAACATAAAATTAGAAAAAATCAATTCTGATTTCATTTCATTCCAATCAAGCAAATATGGAGTTATGATACAATATTGTCTCATTTAATTTACATACAATCTCTTATCATTTCATCTTATTTAAATTGTAACCCTAATAAGTCTAATTTTTAACTTAATTTGTATCATTTTTTTATTAAACTTACATTATAAATAATCATGTATCATATTTTTCATTATTTTTATATTTTTACTTGTCTCATTTAGACCCATTATAAACAAATAAGATATCTCAATTAATACAATCTCATCTCATTAAAAATCAAACGATATAAGATGAAATAGATTTTAAAAATTAATATATTTTATTATAAATCTCATTAATATTTCATCTCAATTTATACATCTATTCTCTACCAATGGATATGTTGATAAGAGTAGGGATGGCAATAGATAGTATCCAATCCTATCCATTTCTCAAAAGATTCAATTTGATTTAATCTATTTTAACACATGGTAGATTAAATCATGTAACTGATCCATGGATCAATGCCATCGTTCCATTTTTTTTATTTATTATTTTTTTGTAAAGTTAAAACATTACTTAATGTGATACATTAAATATTTTGTATCGATCCACTAATGGATCAAATTTGACCTGATTTACATATTGATCCGATCCGATATGTTAATCTTGTATGTATACCATCCTCTGATTCAATCCAACAATGATCTCTTTTGATCCGATCCACAGTGGATCACATGGGGTTAATATTCATGAAACTCTAATCGGGTGGATTTTTTGCCATGCCTAGATGAGAGTGACAGAATTGTTGAGTTAGATTGGAAATTAATATGAATGGGAATGTTGAAATCTATGAAACACTTTCAGAAGATTTGACAACTTACAACCACTAGTGAAGAGAACCCCAATGAGATGCCGTGTCACTGGTAATAACTAATGTTCAACGAAAATTAAATAATAAGAAATAGCTCAAAACAAGAAATACCAACAATTAAGATGCTTCACTGGGAGGAACTAAAAGAAGCAATTGCTTCCATTTCCTGCTGCAAAAGAAGAGCATCAACAAAAACGTCTAGATTTTCTCCCTCCATTACATCGTCTATAGCATGATGAGTAATTCCAACACGATGATCAGTAACACGCCCCTGAGGAAAATTGTAGGTACGAATTCGTTCAGATCTGTCTCCACTACCAATCTGTTCAGGGTGATGATTTATATTAATCACAATGTCACAGGCAGAAAAATTAATTAACATGCATCTCATCTGTGTTTTTTATTTTATTATTATTATTTTTTGCTAAACCATCTCATCTATGTTTTACCAGCTCTGATCGAAGTTTTGACCAAGTGGTCTGAATTAATTAACATGCATTTCATCTCTTTAGGTTTTGATCGAATGGTCTGAATTCTGGATTATTATTATTTTTTGCTTAAACCATCTCACTTTTGTTTTACCTGATCTGATCTAAGTTTTGATCGAATGGCCTGAATTCTGGATCTTTCTATTTCATATAGCTTTGCACATAGCACCTTAAGTGCCTTGGCCTTGTTCTACAAAAAAAAAAACAAGAAATAGGGTGGTAAGGAAGAGAGAGAGAGATAAAAGTGTAATAATTAGTTAATTACCAATGGGAAAATAAATGAAGCAACATGATTATAATAGTTTACCATGTGTTGTGACCGCTCATCTTGTATGGCCACGGTCATCCCAGTGGGAATATGAGTGATTCTAACAGCGCTATTGGTAGTATTTGCATGCTGACCACCCGAACCACCTGATCTATAGGTATCAATTCTCAAATCCTCATTCCTCAACAGGACATCTACCTGCGGAAGCACCAACATACACATTCACATATGGTAAAGAGAAGATTGTAAAAGACAATCACATATTTCGCATCATATTATGACAAAAGAGGAAAGAAGGATTAAATATATAGACATCCATATCAAAGAAACATAAATGTTTCCATTTTCCAATATCAATAATTGGGCTCAAAGAACTTTCCATCTTATGAAAACCAAAAAATTAATCTCCATTTTACAACTGTCAAAAACATTAGTCCAAACACAACACCTCATCAGCCTGAGGGAGGATAGCAACAGAAACAGCACTGGTATGAATTCGCCCTCCCTTCTCTGTCACAGGAACTCGCTGCAATAGGAAAACTATCAACTATTTTGGTAGTAGTGGTAACTGGTAAAGTACAACGAGAAAGGTCCCAAAGCGACCTGTACTCTGTGAATCCCACTCTCAAATTTAAGTTTCCCATAAACGTCGGCTCCTGAGATTGCTGCACTAGCTTCCTGATGAAAGAATTTAAGAATAACAGGACTTAACTTGAGTATGAAACTCAAATTAAACATTAATAAAATCAAGCAACTTGCTTAAGTGACATATAACTAAAAGCACAATTCTTCAAGATGGGGCTAAAATAAAGTTTTTCTGATATTTAAAAGGAACCAGACCTTGTATCCTTTAAGGTCAGATTCGGTTAAATCTACAACTTCAAACTTCCACCCTTTCTTCTGCGAGTATTTTTCATACCTGTTTCAGAGAAAACCAGCTCAATGTTTCATATCACAGCTAGTAAATGAGTTAAAAGAAGCTATTGCTTCGTTGCTTGGCAAGTTGTAGAAATTTACATTCTAAATATGTCCATTGCAAACAAAGAAGCCTCCTCCCCACCAGTTCCTGTTTACAACTTTTATTAATTAACATAAAAAGAAATGACAAGAACCAAGTCCAATTTGAATATACTGATGCTTAAAGTAAACAGATGAAAGAGGCCTGCATTAACACGCCCATCTCATGGCCAAAGATAAGCATCTCTTACCAGCTCTCAACTCCAAAATGCAGTCCCTCTCATCGGCATCATCCTTAGGAAGCAGTAACTTCAGCAATGAATTTTGCAGTCTTTTCTCCTCTTCCATGACCCGACTCAATTCCTCGGTGGCCATATTAAGCATGTCTTTATCTTCAGAAGATTCAGCCATCAGTGACTTCAAACCATCAATATCCTGCAACAGGGAGTCCAAAAAAATGAACCCAAAAAAACACATAAAAAATAATTTCCACGCCTAACCAATGGAAAACTTTTTGAAGCAAGCAAATATATGCACCATCAAAAGGATGTAAAGCATAAACATAAAACATCACCTTTGAATTTTTGAGCAAACTATTAACTGCAGGGAGCTAATTTTAAAATATATATGCATACTACAAATGCAACACAATCTTCGTTATATCTGACATTTCAACAGGGATAAATGAGAGCAGTTACCTTTTGCTTGGCCCTTAACTCAGTTATGAGATCCATTGGAACCCGGAGTTTCCGAAGCTCCTTATTAGCCCGAGCATAGTCTGCTGGTGAGGCTTCTGGCTGTCTTCAATTGGACAGTAAAATAAAAATCAATAATCAATTATAACCATAACATAAGAAACATTTGCAATATAGAAGCTCATCCTTAATGAGCATATTAATTAATAGAAACAGATAAGAAACATGCATAATCAGATAGACCTGATTTACAAGATTCTGCAGCCAAGCACTCCTTTGTTCAATAGCAGAAAGTCTCTGTTCCATTATCTTAAGAATGTTTGGCGACAACTCAGGGTCCAATTGAGCTATTTATAAAAAAAGATAAGATTAATACCACAACAGATTAGAAGACGAATTCTGACAAACATAACCTGTTCAGAACGTTCGCATAAAAAAATTGTAAATGTTAAGAAAGTGAGCAAGTTGATCTGGAAAAGCGAAAGCTAAGAAGAAAACATAAAAAGGAAAATAACATCACAAGCAAAACAATCACTGGCACAGCTAAAACTTCATGGTCATTCCCAAGAAAAAAAAGTAATTTTTTTAAACCCTAAACCCTAAACTAAAAGAAGAATCCGAAAACAAAACGAAGAGAGAAGGTGAATATAAAACGTACCTGGTGATGTTGAATAGTAAAAAGAACGAGGAAACCGTCGAGAAAATACATTGGAACGTCCATTAGCTCGAGGTACGTAGGCGTAAGGACTTGTAGTAACAAAACGCAAATCCGCACATTTACATTGCCTGAGGTATATCAGATATCGCCATCCATGAACTCTCATCCTCAGATATTAGATCTCCTGATGCAACTTCAACGCAATTGAATCAGAATTTCGTATCGATCCTTCTTGTAAAACCTTTGCAAAATGTACAATCACTAAAGATTCACAGTTTAGATTATCGTCGATAGTCAAACGAAAGTTTCAGCTAGGTCAGGTGTTCAATTTTTCCTAAGGTGTCAAATATTCAAGCAAACGATTACAATAAAATGAAAAATAATGGGAACAGGTTACAGGTCTCGATATTCTTATAATTCTTGGATGAGATATTTGAATCGTTTTTTTTTTTTTCAAGTCATTATTTTTAAAATACAAATAATTTAATCTAATTATTTTTAAAAGGATAAAATAAGCTTTTTATTAAAAACATTAAAAAAAAAAAAACTCCTCACATTATCTCTCCATCTATCTAGCTGCAACTCTTCTTCATAATTGAAGCCAAACTAAGATGAAACAAAACAGGTATTAGGTGGAGGGTCACCTGGCCCAAAAACCTTCTTCTACAACTACCAGCATAGTCATATAGTAAATTTATGGAGATTTTTATAAAAAAAACAAATACTCTTAGAAAAAGAAGAAGAAAGCATTGAACAAGATGAATAATATTCTTAATCTTTATTCACCTAAAATCATACCAAAAAATGACTACTATAAGCTTAAGGTGATTTTTTTTATAACCTCACCACGTAACCACCTAATAACTAATACCTATGAGTTCATAACAAACCAATTGAGCTATTTAACAACATAATTGTTTAGGTAAACATAAGAGAAGGAATTTGATGTGTAGTATTTAGGATTATATGAAGAACCCTCACATGTGCCTATTTATATTCTAAAATCCTTTAGGAACTAGTAGAATATAAATACAAATCATATCACATGTGATAATAAAAAAAATATCACATTTATACTAATATTCCTCTTTTAAGATGATGGTTTAGACCATACTATTAGTTTGATGCGTAGTGAAGTACAACAAGATAAGGCTAAGGGATTAGTAAGAGTATCCGCGAATTGATCTTTGGAGGAAGCATGTTGTATAATCAACTGATGATGTAAGACTTGTTCCCTAATAAAATGTTGATCAAGTTCTATATGATTAAAATGAGAATGCAACACTAAATTGTAGGCTAAGTGTTACACACTGATATTGTCATAGAAAAGCAAAGGTGGAGTTGCAATTGGAATTTTGAGTTCAGTGAATAAGAACATGAACCAAAGAAGCTCTACAGTTGCATCAATCATGGCCTTGTACTTTGATTCAGTGTTGGACTTGGAAACCACTTGCTACTTGGATGAATGACATGAAATCAAATTGTTGCCAAGAAAAACACAATAGGCACCATTTGATTTTCTATAATCTGCAGAGGATGCTTAATCAGCATCATTATAAGCAATCAAGTTCAAATGAAAAAAGGCTTGTAAAATATAAGACCAAGATGCATAGTACCCTCTAGATAATGCAATAACCTTTTAGCAATAGTCTAATGAATATTTGTGGGTTTGAACATAAATTGACAAAGTTTATTAACCTTAAATGTAATGTCTAGACGAGTTAAAGTATAATACTAAAAAGCACCCACTATGTTACGATATAAAGAGATATCAACATCAAAAAGAAGAGTACTATTAGATTGACACAAAGTCTTTCCCGTGAAAATAGGTGTGTCACAGCATTTGAACTCAAGCAAGCCATATTTCACAAGTAATTCTTTGATGTTTTTTTGTTGATTTAAGTGAATAGGTCTTTCTACAAATGAGCTTCAATACCAAGAAAATAAGTCAAGTCCTAAAGATCATTTAGGTTGAATTGGGCACCAAGCTTGATTATAAGTGCTTGAATAAGTTTAGAGGAGCTACCTGTAATGAGTACATCATCGACATATGCAAGGATCAATAAATAAGTTTGAGGAGTGTCAAGGAAAAAATAAAGAGGTGTCTGATGTGCTAGACTAAAAACCCAACTGAAGCAAACAAGATTTGAGCTTTTCAAACCAATCATTGTGGGCTTGCTTTAGTCTATAGGGAGCTTTTTTTAGTTTGCAAACCAACCCCTACCCTTGCTCAAAACCAAGTGGTAGAATCATGAAGCAATTTTTCTTGATATTCTAGCCTTTATGAAGTGCCAAATTAAGTATTATCCTAATTGTAGTTGGTTTTACTACTAAGAATAAAGTCTCAAAAAATCAATGTCTTTAATTTTAAGAAAGCCCTTTGCAACCAATCAAGTTTTATATTTGTCTAAGGTCTTATCTGCTTTCAATTTTACTCAAAATCCACTTGCATCCTATGACATTTTTTAAGAGTGCATTATACTCTTGTTGCATAGCTTGTTTCCAGACAGGAACAATTGAAGCATACTTGTAATTTTCAAGTTCAGGTTAGACAGAAATTCCATGAACTGTAAAGGCACAAGGTTTGGATTTAAGAATGCCAGCTTTAGCTCTAGTGGTCATAGGATGAGAATTTAAGGAAGAAAAGGGAATCGATAGATAAACAAACAATTGAAGGTTATTAGCTGTATCAAGAAGTATTTTTAATGGAATAGATGACTCTACTGAGACAATAGAAATGGAAATAGGATTTCCTAAAATAGTAGGAAATGATAATTCATATTCATCACTAGGAAGTGAGGGGGTCTGAAAATAAATAATAAATGGTTCAATATTATACTCTTGATGTGGAAAGGAGTGATTAGGACTTGAATGGGTACAAGAGTAAGGTGAAGGTGAAGAAGAAACATAAGTAGGTTTAGATGATGAAGATAAAATTTTAGCTAAACTAAGTTAAGATGTAGATGATAGGTCACAATTCACCATAGGATTGACAAGAACTGAGGAAGAGTGGATTGGATATGACACAACAATAGGTGGCTTAATGGAAGATGTAGTAGTATCAACTTTAACATGTGTAGACTGATAGGGAAAACAAGTTTCATTAAACACCATATGTCATAGCATATGTACCATTTTTGCTTGGAAGCATAGTTTAGGAAAACACATTCTTGAGATCTAGGTTCAAGTTTAGTTTTATTGTAACACCTGAGATAAGGGAAACGCTGACTCCCAAATACCTTGAGGTAGTCCATATCACTCTTTTTGTAGTATAGGATCTCATATAGAGATAAACCATTTAATTTTTTGGTAAGCAAGCGATTTAACAGGTAAACAATAGTTCTAAAAGTATATGTCCAAAATTGAAGTGGTAGATGAGCTTGAAAAGGCAAAGCTAAGCCTCATTCCACTATTTTTTTATGCCTACTTGTTCTAAAGTATAGGGAAAGGTGCACCTATGAAAAACACCATCTTGTTCCAAAATAGATATAATAGGTTTGAACTTAGCTCTTCCATTTGTTTGAAATGCTTTTCAATAAATACCAAATTGTTTAGTAACCATTTTAGTAAATGGCATAAAGACATTGATAAACTAGCCTTTTATGTGCAAAGGAAAAGACCAAATATATCTACTACAATCATGAACAATGGAAAAGAAATATGTTTCATTATTGTAGGAAAGTTATGAAGAAGTCCATACATCAAGATATACAAGATGAAAAGGCTTGGATGCCTTATTATGGTATGACTGAAAAGGTATTGTATGGGATTTGACAATTTGACAAGCCATACAAAACACTAACTCCTTTATGAGACCTTTATAAGAAATACTATAAGTCTATATGACTTTGACAATAGTATCATAAGATTGATGACCAAGTTTACAATGCCACTTCTTGTAGACCTTGATCACGTCTGAATCATCAAGATTTTCTGCATGATAGATAGGCAAATCTAGTTGCGTTGTTGATGCACCACATTCCTCATGTTCACATCCTTGATAGAAAACCAATTAGAGTAAAATTCAATGAAAACCTTGTTATCTTCACACAACTTTTGAACATATAACAAATTATTATAAGCTTGTAGAGTATGAAGAACATTATTGATAGAAAATATGCTATTATCAGGAGCAATTAAAGTGTCAGACCCAACATTAGTGATATCAAGATTGTTACCATTACTGACAAGAACACTACCTGATCTAGTGTAAGGAAAATCATAAGGTACTTAGTTTGAATCTGGTGTAAGATGATGACTGGCATCTGGATCTAGTAACCAAGCACTTGAGTGAGTTAAATTTTGTGGTATATATCCAGAAACATGCATAGTTATAAGATGGGAATCAGAAGAAGAATTCTTGTCAAGAAGAACATCCTGTAAAAGGAAGCAAAAGGCTACAACATGCCCAGGTTTTTTACAAATTTTGCATATAAGTCTATATGTTACATTTTTTTTAAATGACATGTGTTGCCCATTCTTGGATGAAGAATCGCCAATGGATGAATCACTGAATTAATTCTTGAGAAATTGATGAAAATTTCAAGAAGACAATTTTGAATTGTAAGATTGAGGATTATTTGAAAACTATTTAAGCTAAAAGTTTATATTTTCACTAGTATCGTGCCTATTTTCAGTAGTAAAATTTGTTTGAATTATTGACTCATGATCATATTTCTCAAAAGTGGTAAACATTCTTTCATAGTTTTCGAACAAACTATGTAAGATGCTAAGAGATGATCTTGTTTGAATCATGTTAAACAATGTCACAAATGTCATATATATAGGCCCAATGACATGTAAGACATAAAGAACTAATTATTTTTCAAAAATTATTTCACTTAAGGTAACAAGATGATCTAAAAGTGTTTTGGCTTTCAAGAGATATGCATTGACTGATGAGTACTTATTTTTGAGTGTTTGTAGTTGGCTATGAAGCTTCATCACTCTAAATTGAGTGACATTTGTAAATCTTTGTTCCAAAGACATCTATTGTTGTCTTGAAGTAGTGCATCCAAAAAGTACTGCACTTATGCCAGTTAAAATCAAGTTGTAAATCTAGCTCTTGAGCATTGAATCATATTGAATCCAAGTATCAAATTTAGGATTTGGAAGAGTTCTTGTTGAATCAAGAAACTTATTTGAGAACGATAATGGTCCATTATGAATCCTTCAATTTTATTATCCATAATGAAACTCATGATTTGTTCCCTCTAAATCAAGTAATTGTTCTCATCCAATTTGACTGGGAATGACAAATTTGGAGGTGGAGTAAAAGGGTTTTGTGAAAGAACATCAAAAATAGTTCTTCTAACCTTCATGGCCATGGGTGGATCACCATTGCGATCAGCATTACTAGGAGGCAAGATTGGTGTAATGGGTGAAGAAGAAGAGGAATTCGACAACACATTCTGGTATGGATCTTTCATTGCCATGACCACAGGATTCACAAGATCCTTAATTTCACTTTGATACCATAAAAAAAGAAGGAGAAAGAAGTGAAGAAGATGAAAAATACTCTCAATCTTTCTTCACACAAAAAATTGACCGTTATAGGCTCAAGATGTTAATATTTATAACCTTACGACATAACCACCTAACAACAACCCCTATGAGCACATGGCATACCAATTAAGCTGCCTAACAACCTAACTACCTTAGGAAAATAGTTAGAGAATGAATCTGATGTGTAGTATTTGGGATTATATGAAAAACCTTCATATGTTTCTATATATATCCTAAAACCTTTTAGAAATTAGTAGAACATAAATGTCAAATCATATCACATATGATAATAAGAAAGAATCTCGCATTTACACTAATAACTTTAATGAACTTATTTGAAAAAATTCGAGACAAACCCAGAATCACCCACCAATAATTGTGTGTTGCTCCAATTTAAGACAACCCAAATCCACAAATTTATATTTGAAATTATCTCGTCCTAAAATATGAAAATGAATAATCTATGAATGGCATAAAACAGGAAAATGATAATGAAATGTGAGGTTTGGTCATACTGATTGTTGATAATGAAGTCGGCAGGGTGAGATTGTGAAATCTAGATGCAGGAAATGATGAAGAAGAAAGAGATAAAGATGAGATTTTATTAATTCTTTTTAAGAGAAATCTTATTTTGTCCTTGAAAATTATAACATTTTCAATATTAAATTGATTCTACACAATAATTAATAGATTAGATTTATATAATTTAAAAAAAAAACTAAAATACTTTACTAAAAAATTAAGAATTATAAGATCATTTAAACTCAATCCAAAAGATCGAGAATCACAAAGAAAATTAGTATTTTCTTATATAAAAGGGACAAAAACAAATAATATATTCTTTGTTCAGTTTTGAAAACTAAATAAAATATTATGTTCTTTGTCCGATTTAGGATAAAATGATTATGTATTTTATTGTTACGTATATTTTATTTTTGTCACTTTTACTTAAAATATTATTTGCTTATTATTCTTAAATCAAAATTCTCTTTTTCTTTACATATATTAAAAATATCACTTAGATTTTCGTTCTTCATTTTTAAGTCTATTATTCACTAAAAATTCTTAATATCTCTTGGCAAGAATTTTAGATAAAGATATAAGATAAATTTAATAACCAGAACAAATAACATGAAAAAGTCACTGACTATACCCGTCCCACTAGGGTTAGATTAATGGACTGTATATTATTTTTTCCTTTTCTGATATCAAATGTCTTTTACATACTAAAAATGATTGACAACCACAAGTTAGATTACCATAGGGAAAAAAACCTATTTTAGATTAATGTATGGTATATTATTTTTTCTTTGCTAATGTAAAATTTCTTTTAAATAATGTCTTTTAAATAATTGCTTTTAAATAAAGTTATATACACTCTAAAAATAACTAAATAATTTATAATATACTTATAAAAAATTAGAAAATAAAACAAGTTTTTTTAGAAACTAAGCAACTTTATTAGGTATTTTTTAACCTAGGTCACCACTCAACCACAATTAATCGGAGAGAATTTATATATTATAAATATATTATAATTATAATTAATGTAATAATTTTTATTAAATTTAATTAATTTTTTTAATAAAACTACGTTATGTTAATTAAAATTCATCACAAATTAATATATTAAATTTTCGTTCATGTGATATATTTGGCTAATTTTATAAAATGTTGAGATTATATTCTTTTAATCCTAGGATTTATTAGCAATTAACAAAATTGCATTATATTGAATAAATTGATATTAATATTATTAAATTTAATAATATATAAAATTATATTATAATTAATTTTTATAATATATTCACATAAAATTGATCATAAAATTTTAATAAAATAATTTATATTTAAAATATTATAAAATTTGTTTTATATAGTTTTCTTATATATCAATTAATTTAATTATAAAAATTTGCTTAAATTAATTTTTTATAATTTCTTCATTTATGAAAATTAAATTTAAGAAAAAATAAAAAATAAAGACAAGTAATTTTAGAATATAAAATTAAGGCAAGTCAAATGTGGAAAATGATTTAGATTTATACGGGTTAAAATTTATACATAATTGTTTAATTTTATTTTATATAATATGTTTTAAATTTACAGCAAAACACACACTTATATACACACATAGACCTATTTTAAACTCTGTAACAAGAATGACATTAGTTGCCTTTGTTTTTAAATTATGTTAGGCCAATGAAGTATTTTTTAGATAATATTAATTTATTATAAAATTGTTAAAAAAATGATATTTTAAGATAAAAGTATATTTTTCTTCGAAGATAAAAAGAAAAAAGTCACATTTTTTTTAAATACTAAAGTTTATTTATTTTTGTTAAATAAATGAAATATTATAAAATTGTGATTTGAACTTGAATTTATGACGCGGTGAAAAGTCATATCACAAACTATTTCTAATTAATCAAACTAGGATACTAATTTTTGTTTATGTGTCTTAAATTTTTTACTCAATATATTTTTAAAATTAGTAAACTTAATTTAAAAGAAAGAGAAAAACAATATTTATAATATTTTTATAATTATAAATTATAAAAATATTTCTCCTATGTTTAATTTATAAATATTAAACTTTAATTAATTAATATTTATTCAATTTTTTTAATGTTATTTTTATTGTTATAAATTTTAATGATATTATTTTATTTTATTTTTTAAAAATAATAAAAATACTTGTAACTAAAAGTTATTAGATTAAAATCATCATAATCCTTATAATGCATATAAAATTTAAAAAATAAAAATTGCTTATGAAAAGAGAAAATGATTGTAAAGGATATGCGAATCACACAAACTATTTATTGAAAGAAAAAAAAAAGGAGTTCTAAAAAAGTACGGTGCTTTAAACGTGGTTAAGTGGTTTCATATCCATTAGAAGAACTTTAATTTCTCTACCAACACTTATGGGGCTCCACGTCCAAATAATAGTAGCAATTAGGGTGTTGTGCGTAGAGATATCTTTAATTATGTTATATATATTATTTGATATTTTAAATTATAAATAATATTATTTAATCTTTTAATTTTAAAAAATTAGTTAATTAAGTATAAAATATGTTATTTTAATTATTTTTTAATTCAAAATATTATTTTTTAAGTAATATTCTAATATAAAAATATAAAAATAATATTTATTTTTAATTCATCATTTTTTTCTAAAATTAAATTACTAAATAATATCACTAATACAAATAAATTAATCTAATAAAGTTCTATAATATTTTTTTCTAACAATTATAAAAAAGAATCAAAAGAGTGATCAAAGAAGATGATTAGATAAGACAATTAAGAGAATCAAGCATCAAGCATATCAACAAAGAAAAGAGTAAACGTATGTTTTCAAAAATTGAAAAATAAGATTTGAAAAGATATAAAAAAAGAAGTTAAAGTTGAAGTAGATAAAACAGAGAATCATTATTCTCGTTCATAAAGTTTTATATCAAATATTTATAAAAGAATTGCAATACATAAATTAAGAGTATTTATAATAAACGAACGAGTTATAAACTATTAGACCTTACAATAAGTAAACCAAACAAAATTATTACCCTAAATAGATTTCATATTCCTATGTTATATGCTCTTACTTTAAAAGAATTCAACTCTGACAAGTTTCATAAAATAATAACCGAAAAAGAGAACTTTTTGAGTCTTCTTAGAAGATGCATGAATAATATGGAATGAAAATTGATAATTCACACCTATAACTTGTTCAAAACAACAAAGAAATCCTTGAAAAAGTTGTATTAAGTATCATTTCATCTAATTTAAAATGTGTGTTTAATATAGAAAACTTTAGTAAATATATAGGTCTTGGGAGTGAAGGACAATGGTCAATAAAACATCAATATTCGACTCAATACTATTAACCGAAATAAATGTGGAACTATGAGAAAACGCTCTTATCAAATTCTCAAATGAAATCACAAAAGAATGATCATTAGATGGTTTTGGTTCCAATAAAGTGTTGAAATTATCACTACTTTCTCTCTTATTCTCCCAAGCTTATTTAGAATTTTTTTAGAGAATTCTATAAAGTTGAGATGAGCTAATAATAGTCACACAAATATAATAATTTACTTAAAAAAATTTGAAAACTTGCAAAATCAATGTATGAGAGATTTGAGGGTGTGTGAGAGGAATTAATAACTCAAGTGAAAAAAATTAAAGAGTGTGCTAAGTATGAGTTGAAAGCATAATTAAAATAGTGTATGATGAGTACTAGTTTTATTTAATAATAATATAATATAATATTAATTTATTAAAGTATTTGACTTTTATATGTGTGGCTTTCAACTCAATAATTTGGTATCAGAGAAGTCGATCACCAGTTGAATTTTGGTTAGAGCATTTAACAAGGTCATGTACAATCACGAGGAATTTAAGATCAAACTTACTTGGATAATGTTGAGGTTTCTCCCTATCTTAATAATGGGAGACATACACATTGTAGGTAAGAAGCTCAATAACAATAATTATAGCACATGATCATTGCACATAGAACCTTATCTCTAAGGCCATGATTTATGAGAGATCATGGGTGATGAAGAGGTCACACCACCACAAGATGTTGTCGCTTTTAGGAAGTGAAAGATCAAAGTAGGCAAGGTTATTTATGCAATTAGAGCTTTAATGGAGGATCAAATATTGGAACACATCAAATGTAACATGGCACACTCTTATAGCACTATTTTTGAAGAAGAATGATATAAGGTTACAACTTTTGGCAAAAGAGCTCTTTTTAGTCAAACAAGAAGAGATGTCAATTGACAATTATTTCAACAAGGTAAACTCTCTATCACAAGGTCTCGTAGTTAAATTCTACTATTAATATTTCTGAGTCTAGAATGAGAAGAATTATTATCCATGGATTAAATCCAAGTTATAGAAGATTTATTACTGCCATGCAAGGTTGGCCGACCTAATCTTCTCTTATGGCGTTAGAGAATTTACTTGCCAATCGGGAAGCGTTGGCAAAGGAAATATCTAAAGTCTCATTAAAGAGAAGTGATAAGGCACTCTTTAGTGGTTAAAGAAAAGATTAACGTAATTGTAGACCTACTACAGGATCTAAAGGAGATTAATTTAAAAAATATATTTTCAAGCGACAAAAGCTCAAAGCATTCATGGCAAGAAGGGAGATTAGTTCAAGGGGTAGAGAAAGTGTAATGGTCCATTTATATGTGTGATAAAATGGGCCATTATGTAAGAGACTGTAAATATATGAAGAAAATGGTGAAAGGTAATATTGCAACCTTAAATGATCAAGAGTTTACTCCTAGTGACGAGGAGTTGATGTTAAGGCATCCTTTGTAATAAATGAGCTTGAGGAAGAGCTCAATGAAAGCCAAGTAGAGTTCAAAAATTGTTTCGATAAGCTTGATGAGAAGCTTAAAGAAGGCCAATAAGAATTGTCAAGTTTTTTCAATAAGCTTATGAAGAAGCTCAATGAAGGCCATATAGAGTTGGAAAGTTGCTTGTACGAGCTTGATTAGAAGCTCAATGAATGCCAAGCAGAGTTGACAGATAGTTTCTATAAGCATGAGAAGAATCTCATATGAGTGTCAATGGAGTTAGAATAAAGTTCTGATATGATAGAGGTGGATGAGGATCAAAACTCGAGTATGGGAGAAAGAGTTGAGATTTTTAGAGAACTATATTCCTTGGTGAGTTGGTGTACATCTTAAAGCACCAAAGGATGTCATACAATTAAAGCCCAGGTACGTCAATAATGCAATAGTTCAAGAAGATTATATAAAAGAATCAATGACATATGATGAGGTATCTCAAAGCCTCAAATGGATAAAAGCCATAGAAAAATAAATTGTAACTTTAAAGCAAAGTCAAACTTGGGAATTGGTGCCAAAAGCAAAGGATATAAAACTTATTTTGTGCAAATGGGTTTACAAGTTAAAGACTCTTCCTAATGGAGCTATAGAAAAATATAAAACTCGAATGGTGGCTCGACGACTCTCCCAAAAATGGACTACATTATAATGAGATGTTTAGTCCCGAGACAAAGCTAACAACAGTACGTGTCATACTAGCACTTGCAACATGTAAAGGTTAGAGGCTAGTACATATGGACTTGAAGAATGCATTTTTGTATGAAGAGCTAGATCAAGAGATATACATAGAACAACCGAGAAGGTTTGAAAGTAAAGAGAACCCGAGTTACATGTGCATGTTAAGGAAGGTACTTTATGAGCCAAAGTAAGAACCACAAGCATGGTATGGAAAAATTGCTCAGTTCTTAACTATGAGTGGTTATGTGATGGCATCTGTTGATTCAAGCTTGTTCATCAAGAAGGACAAAATAGAGATAATAATTATTCTGATGTATGTTTATGACTTAATCATCATAAGAAACAGTGAAAGGGAAATTCACAGAGCTAAAGAGAATTTATCAATATCTTTCCAAATGAAAGAGCTTACGGAATTAAAACTTTTCATTAGGCTAGAAGTGAATTACATAAAAGAGGTTTTGTTCCTATGCCAACACAAATACGCAAAGAATTCACTACTAAAAGTTTAGGATGTTGGAATGCAAGCCAATATCTATACCGATGAAAGCCAATGTCAAGCTCTGTGCATATAAAGAAAAAGACTTGGAACCATATACTGTCAATTAGTATAAAGTCTTATTTATCTAATGTTGATGCAGCCAGATATTTCTTATTCAATATGAATTGTAAGCCAATATATGCAAAAAACCAAAGAAACCTATTTAGAGATGGTCTGACGTATATTAAGGTACGTGAAAGGAACTCTTGATCTTGGTCTTCTTTACAAGGAGAATCAAAAATGTATGGTGGTTGGTTATTGTAATGCGGATTATGCGAGAAATCATGATATGTGTTGATTGATCACTGGCTATATTTTGAATCTCGCTAGAGGAGCGATCTCTTAGTGTAGCAAGAGACATCCTACTATATCATTGTCAACCACTAAGGAATAATAGAAATCATCAATGATGAAAACTCAAAAATGCATGCAGTTGATACAAGTTCTTTAAGACTTAAACCAAACAGTCGAGTATCCAATACCAATTGATTGTGATAACTTATCAACTATTCATCTGGTAAAGAATCTAGTGTTTCATGCATGAACCAAGCACGTAGAGATGCATTAGCATTTTATTCGAGAGAAAGTACTACAAGGAGACATAGAGCTTAAAAAAATAAAGACATATGATCAAATGAAAGATATATTTACCAAAAGATTCAGTACTACGAAATTTGAATAACTACGACATCAACTTGGTATGATCAATAAATGAGAAATAAAAGAGAATGGATGTTAAGAGAGGCTATCTAAATTATTATCACCTCTTCTCTTATTCTCTCAAGCTTATTTAGAAAAGAAAATTCTAGATAATTTTGTAAGGTTTAGATGGACTAAAATAGCCACACAAATATACTAGTTAACTTACAAGAAAAATCTACAAACTTGCAAAGTTGGTAAACAAACTAACTTAAAAAAATTATAAATACAAGTATATGAGAAATGTGAGGGTGTATGAAAGGGATTTATAATTAAAGTGTGAGAAAAGTTAAAGAGTGCAATGAGTATGAGTTGAGAGCATAAGTAAGATACTGTGTGAGGCAATTCATAAGTAAGATAGTGTGTGAGGTTATGTAATGTAAATGTGTAATGAATTCTATTGTTATTTAACAATAATATAATATTAATTTGTTAAAGTATTTGACTTTTATATGTATGGCTTTCAACACAACACAGAACATGAGAGTGATGTTTAAACGGAATGAGTAGACTTACTTCCTTTATGATATTCTTCTTGGGAGGGGGCCTAGGATGCTTAGAGTTTGAAGTAGTTGAGTGATTGGTTTAAGAAGAATTCCAAGAATACTCTTCTCAAATAGAGGCTGATTTTTTTATGATTGGTGGAAGACTTAGAATACCTTTAGAAAGAAATGAGACATTGGTAATTTGGGTAGAATAGGTGGTGGTTCATTTCTTGAAACTTTGGTACTTGGTTTCTCTTCCAAATGGATCAGAACTATCTTTTTATCCATCCTATCTCCAAGGCTTACCAAGAACAATATGACAAGCATGTAAGACATGCATGTCTATCACTTTACATTTAATCCCATCTTTATAAGACTTTTCAATTGAAAATGAGAACATACAAAACTTATTAAAATGAAGGTCCTTTTTGGTTTGCAAATACATGGCTTTTACAAGGGCTTAATAAATCAAATTATCACTACTCTCACATCTATAATCACATCACAAACTTTTTTTTATTAATGATGCATCTTGTTCTACAAAGACGTGAAGTGTGTGGTATTGTTTTTTGATTATTGGTTATAGTGTTTTTTGACAATTGGGTGGTTTTTTGGAATTTTGAGATGATAGTTTGGGTAGATTTTGGTTTATACACATCAAAAGGCTTAATAAATGATTCACTAATATGTTTCTTTCTTGACTCTTTTCTCCTAATGAATTTAGAAACAAAAGTGGGTTAAGGGGTTGATTGTTTGGCTTCTCTCAAAATGGGACTAGTTGGATACATTTTAATTGTACACTAAGGTAAGAAAGTTCTAAACAATAAGTGTTACATCTTAGGATAAGTTTTAATTGGTTTTTTTTTTTTGGTGAAAAGATAACCTATTGCTTTGAATCTTAAACCAAAATTTATTGACATGTCCACTTAATTTCTTTTGAGCAAAAACCACACATTTAAACTCATAGATTTCATAATATTCAAATGCATATTAACGTCACCAATTCAATTCAAGAAAATATTAACACTCATTCTCCCATCAAATAAAGAAACATAAGGCTTTGCAAGGAAAGTAAAAGTATGAAAGGAAATTTTAAAATGGGTAAATATTAATGCAAATTTATTAAAATTGACTACTACAATATAACTAACAAACACAGTAGTCCCCAAATTAGTTCCACTTGCTGAAAAGTAGTGTCAATTAAATGTCTATAACTGCAGTGTCTAGGAGCTTCAATCTTTCCAAGCGTGAACCAAAACTGAATTGAATCAAGTCTTCAAACTGCTTCACACGGGTTCGTTGCAAGGAGTTAAATAAGGGCCATATTCTTACACGAGCAAATATTCAAGAAACATTGTGTGATCCAAATAACAAAACTCCAACTGGTGATCGAAAAGCCAAATCAAGCTTTGATTATGAGCTCTGATAATGGAAGCTTGATTTAGGAAAAAATGATGGAATTTTGTAGGATAATTAACTTAGGAAAGAAAATTATACCTACTCTGATACCAATATGGTATAAGAGGTTTTTAGGAATGGAAGTATAAGATTTGAGAAGAGAAGAAGAAGATAAAGCTAAGGTTGAAAGAGATAAAAGAGAACCAATAATCTCATCCATAACATTTCATATCAAATATTCATTAAAAAAAATTACAATACATGAACTAAGAATATTTATAGTAAACTAATGGGTAATAAATTATTGAGCCTTACAATACTTAAATCAACTAAATTAATACCCTAAATAGATTTCATGTTCCTACCTCAGAAACCACACCAGAGCTCATTTTCCCATGATTGCAATTTGAAGGAAAATGAAGAAAAACTTGCAAACAAAATAGATGAAAACTTGAAAATGATCTCTCATTAGAGGGGTTACTTCGTCTTTGCTAGATATTGAGGGCTTAAATGGTTAAATTCAAATATTCAATGTCATCAACTCATAATACTACTTCAAGGAAACAACTTATCTCACAAATTATTCAAAATACAATAACTCATTGGGATAACCAAGTAAAAATTATCCAAGACAACTTTTGAGACCTTGGTCCAAAGCAATCTGCACCTACCAATCACGATGAAGTTATTAGCGAAGCATATAGAATGTGAACACCCATCTGGTTTAAATTGCGGGCGTACAGCTCCAGGCATCTATTTGCACAATGTGACATATTTCGGAAACAAATCTTCACAGGAACTTCCAATGAAACTTTCTCCATCTATGTTCACTAACAATTTCCAAGCCTTTTATTTCTTCTCATCAATTTAAGTAGAATATTAAGCTCCATATAATGGATTGATGTGGAACTTGTTCGTCTCTGTGAAGAGAAGGAATTTTCTCTTGACAAAGTTCAACTCCATGCATAATGAACATAGCCACATAATCTCGGATCCAGATTGCATACTAACTGAAGCTTCATGAAATCCCCATACTTTCCTCGGTAACCTAAGCTGATAGAAAATACCACCTCTTCATAGTAACCACACATACTCTTACAGTTTACAAGTAATGATTCAGGGTAACATCCAACCAAATCAAACTTGTAAAAAGCGGAAGCTCCATCTTGGATTTACAAAAAACTTTATAAAACGAGTAGGCTCATCACAGCAACTCAGCATGCTCAGATAGTGAGGTTGTGTAATAGGGGTGAACCCACCCAAAGTAGGTTTTGGTTCTGTACAAACCATACAACTGCCCCGCAAGTAGAAAGGAAGAGGGAGAGAAAAAAAAAATGGCAAAAGTTGCCTATTCTTGCTTACTCGATTCACAATCTAAACAACATTCCCCTAGGCTATCCAGAATTTCAATAGCAGCCGTTTTTCCGTAAGTGTCTCATACCACTAAAATGAAAGACGTCTTGTGGCTGTAGCTATTTTATGGTACTTCTCTAGCACCACATACCAATACTGTTCTTGTTTATTAGGCAACAGTTTCGGCACCTATATTAGTTTATTTCAGGAAGGATAATAGTAACTGGTTGCCATCCAGACTCGTGATGAATTATCCATTTCTTCGTGCTGATTACCATGTTCAAGACCTGGAGCACATTGCCTAAAGAAAGCCCTTCCAAGCATGAATTTTTTAGAATCAGAGCTGCTTCATATCTGTAATTATGTAAAGCAGACAAAACGATAAATGATCCAACAAACACAAAATACATTTAGCTTTTAGAAATCAATAAATGAAAAGCTAAGTAGCCAAATTTTGCCAATCATGTATTCATTTACCTGCACTGAGAAGCCAGTATTTCCGATCTTCCAGCCAAGGAAGTTAAAAATTTCTGTATTCCATCCCATGTGGTGTTTGGATAATCAGTAATATTACCACATAAAGGGACGCATTTCCATAGTTTCTCATTTTTACCAACATACAACTGCAACGTGCTTCGTTTTTTCTTCAACACCATATTATTTTCTATTGCATAATCCAAGGCCTTCCTTACATCAGTAAGACGATGCCTGGGATCTCCAATGCAAACACAATCAGCAATATTTGCTTCAGTGGGCAATATTTTTTCCACTTTCAGGGTGTTTAAGGCAATTAAGACAACACCAATAAGACCATAAACATACTCAGGAGACAGTGATGATTCAGGAGTTTCTGATGTAGCATTTCTAGAAACATTATTTGCAACAGTTTGAGAGGAAGGAGGAGGCTGATACTCAGACCTGCGAGGATACTGTCCATTCACAGCATCTTGATGGAATGCCTGGCCGCCATGAACATTATGAACCTTTCGAGGAACATTTGAGCTAGATGAATTTGGTTGATTCGAGACATAATTATTGGATTCTGAGACACTGAGCTTACCAACATCAGTCATGTTAGTAAATTGAGGAGCAGAAAATCTTGGACCATGGGGTCTAGGAGGATTTGACCGAAAACCTTTATTTGAATTAGGAGGATGAAGCTCATTACTACCAATGAACTCATGTGGGGATTTCATAATATGTTCTTCCTGTGTATGCTCTGGATGGTGATGAAAATCATTGTTCATACTCTCATGAATAACAACTGGCATACTTGAGGCTCTCGAAGTGAAAGGTTGATTTTGGTCACTAGGCATGCTGGACACTCTTGACATATTGGGCTGATTTGGAGTTTTCCTGATTTGTTTTCCTTTGTGTTTAGTATTTCCAACCCTTCCATTGGTAGAAGGCTTTTGGTTACCCAAGGAAAGGCTTTCATTCGTTGAATGGTTCTGGAATGGCTCTGTGACTGGATACTGCTGTACTTCAGAGTTAAAGGTATGGCTACTATTAGCAAGCTGAGATGATTCACCAGATGTAAGCGGTTTCATACTCTCATGAATAACAACTGGCATACTTGAGGCTCTCGAAGTGAAAGGTTGATTTTGGTCACTAGGCATGCTGGACACTCTTGACATATTGGGCTGATTTGGAGTTTTCCTGATTTGTTTTCCTTTGTGTTTAGTATCTCCAACCCTTCCATTGGTAGAAGGCTTTTGGTTACCCAAGGAAAGCCTTTCATTCGTTGAATGGTTCTGGAATGGCTCTGTGACTGGATACTGATGTACTTCAGATTTAAAGGTATGGCTACTATTAGCAAGCTGAGATGATTCACCAGATGTAAGCGAGGGTCCTCCTGTTGAGAGGCTAGACCAAAGCCATACACTCTTTGCAGCAGCAATTAGAGGTGCAGAAGCTTTTTGTGGCTGTGCTAGAAGAATATTATATCTTCTCATGCGCAACTGGTGGAGAGCATTAGAGAAGTCTCTATCTCCAGAAATAAGCATAAAATTTGCAGGAGCAGGGTTATCTACTGCCCAGAATAACATGTCAACTAAGATTTTCTTGTCGCTTGCATCTTTGACACCTGTTTTTTAAACATTGAGCATCTCAGTCAATAAGAATACAGATATGTTTTAGAAATGCTATATAACTCCTGTATCATACACTACTTACTTCAGTGAGGACTGTGATAAATTTTAAAGATAGCAATAAAACCCAAAATGATATAATGCCGGGAGGAGAAAAAAGACATCATTTATATCCAAAAAGCAAGGACTTGATAACCATAGAGAAAGAATGGAGTGTAATAAAGTGCGATAGGAGTTTTCTCTAACAGATTGCAAGCGAAATCCCAAAAAGAAGTGAGCACGACGAGAACTAAAGGTATGTTAATGGTCATAAACAAAAGCTCGCAGCCTCACACCAGATAAAGATAACGGGTCAATTATAAAAAGCATAGCAGAAAACCAAGTAAGATATTGTCCAAACTCATACATTGCGCAAAACCCATCATTACACACAATCCTTTCTCATCTGATGCAATACCAAAATCACCTTCAATTGCACAATTCCAAAATATTCATGAACACATAATAATAGCTGGCAAATTACATACTTCTGAAATGTATGAATCAACATCTGATTCCTTTCATTTTCGGAAGAAAAAAAAAGAATAAGAAAAACATCATTTTCTGGGAAAAAATTCATGTAAGAGAAAATTAACAATAAAACAAAATAACCCAAAAAGGGTAATCATCGATGAGTCTTGCCGAAGTACAATTGGGAGTGGTGAGTGATGAGAAACAGAACTTGGCAATTGAACTTTCACTTTAAAAGAAAATTCACAATTAAATAAATACGCTTGCTATCTATGACTTAAAGATTTCAAAATTGTAATTTTTCTTTATTTTCCAATGAACTCATGAAGAATTAGGAAAGCTAGGACAAAAAGAATACCAGCTGGAACATGATTGAGGGCGATGCCGGTACTGGAGAGAGCTTGCTGAACAGAAGAGGGGATCCCAGTAGTATCTCCGTAGGCGGATATAGAGACAGGTCCACAATAATTCATCTTGATGAGAGCAGAGCTAATGTTCTGAGCAATTGCATGTGAATCGCAAGATCTCGGAACTTGACAGTTCTCGATGTCCCACCACACCGACGTCTTCGCCTTTGCGTATTGCGGCTCTGCTTGAGCTGCCACAGCAATCGAACTCGAGCTACTCCCTCCTCCGCTCACATCCCCTCCCATCATCACTACTCAAAAGTCACTCGCCGATCTAACGATTAAGTCTCCTATAAAGACGCCGATACGACTATCGCGACAAATTGACGAGTCTCAAGACTCTCAAGTCACAGTTTCTTCTTCTTTCATAGTAGACTAGTTGTAGAATTTTCTTCCTTGGATGCTCTCTTGAGTCGCTTGGACTACTTTCGAGAATTGACTGAAAAGCTTGGAAATGGTAATTAGCAGTTAAATTAGCCCTCTATATAGCTTGCAAAATTTGTATAAAATGCGTCGACGAAAGAAAGTCGATTAATGTAGTTTTGAAACCGAAACTATCAAAACATGTGTGAGTATACTTTTTTTAAAGGCGGAAACAAAAAAGGTCCAAACTTAGAAAGTAACAGGGACAAGGAACACACAATAGAGGATAGGTTATATATATCATATATGGTAGGGCGTAACCGCGTAACTTTATATGCATCGAGAGTTGTGGCATAGGTGTAAAGTCAGGTGTTTACTTAGATGTTAAGTTCGAATTTCTGTACTTTTTTTTATACTTAACTTAAGTGTAATCGGTTAGAAATTAAATAAGTTTAGAAATGATAAATATGTTATTTTAAAAATTAATAATTTTAAAACCAATAGTAAATATAACAATCACATAAATAATTACATATTAAAAATAAATATAAAAAATATGTACAATACTTTTATATTAAAACAACTTAACTTACACCAATGATTTAAGAATAAAACCAATAATATATCGAATCTTTAATTTTTTTAATATAAAAATTAAATATTTAAGTATAAATTTGATCTTATATTAAACTCCTTATGATAATGTCCTAAAATATTTTACTTACAAACCAACATTTCAATTAGTTACTCATTGGATAAATATTTTATTGAATAACATTTAAAATGGTTAGTACAAAACATAAATATTTGTGTATATTTTAAATAAATTTCAATAATAAATAAATATTAAGTTAGTATATTCAACTAATAAATCAATCGAATAAATTTTTTAAGAAACTTAGAATAAAAAATATGATCAAAATCAATGAATAGTTTTTTTTTAAATCTTGACAATTAATTCAATAAATCAAAACCACAAGTATGAATTAAACTATATCACTAATGTACCACCTAAAATATAAAGGTAAAAAAGAGTCAAAAATAAAAAAATTTAAGGTATTATTGAGATATCAAATTCTTAAAAATTAAGGTAGGAAGAGGAACAAGACTCTATACTATAAAGGAATAAATTTGTATTTTTCATATAAAATGACAATCTTAACTCCAAAAATAATATGTTTTAAATTTATTGATAAAAAATAATTTATAATTCTAGGTATTTTCTCATACAATATAGTTTCTATCTATTAAACATGATGCAAACTTCTTACATTCTTCAAATTTTTAGTTTTCTTTGACATAAATCTTCTGATTATACTCATTAAACATATGTAAAAGACTCTTCATTTTTTTTACTTTTAATTTATAAAAAAATTAATATATTTAATATTTAAATTATTAACTGTTAATTAATTATCAACGTATATCATCATTTAACAATTTTTAGCCTATGTTAGTTCTTTTCAACATTTATTTTATTATTTAGTTATAGTTATTTCATTTTGATTTTTTAAAAACAAAAAATTTTGATTATTATTATCATAAATAATTCTTAATTATTTTATATTTTTTAAAATCTAAAATAATTATGTAACTTAATAAGTAGGTCCAACAAAAAAAATAAAAAGAATATAATTAATAATTCAACATTCAAAACTTTTAATTATCATCATTCAAAGTTAGTTACATGATTTCAAAAGATCTTATATCTTAAAGAAAATGAATGTAGTTTATAGGATTGTGTGTGAAATAAGTATTAGTGAAAAGTCACATTACATGATTAGGATTGTGTGAAGAATTATTTTCACTTATAAATCAGCCACATTTATTGAGAATTAGTAAATGACATTTACATGTACTTTTTAAATTCATAATATTAATAAAGATTTTGAACTATCTATTTGAAAGTGTATATCTAAACTATCTTTACCTCCATTTTTAAGATTTTATCTTCCAACAAACTCATAACAGAATACTTATATATTTAAAATATGTTTAGTTCCATCAAATTTCTCAATAAATTATAAAAACTCTTTAAAGTAACTCTTAACTAAATATAATAATATTCATTTTTTTAAGTTATAAAATCTCTTCAAATTTTATAACTCTTAATAATGATAATTTAAACTTTGGATTATTTTCTCAAATACAATTAAAAAAATCTTACAATATATTCATTTATTTTATTATGTGCATCACTTATGGGGTTTGGAGGAGTTGTTATACATGCCTTTGTATAAATTTTTGCATGTGATAACCCTCCCTTTTTTTCCTACATATTTTTACATGCCATTATTTCTTATGTTATCTCCAAACTTCATTCAATTTTTAAAATCTTTTATAAAACAAAATGTTTTGAATTTCGTTTGATTATTTTGCATCCTCCTTCAGTGTTGTTCAATAATTTCGCATCATTACTTTAGATTAATTACATTTATTATTTACAGCATCTAATTTTTATTTATTTATCTTTTTATATTTTTTATTTTTTGTAATGTAAATGATATTTGTTATTGAACACTTTTTCATGTCACAAGTTATGGTTGCTAACTTGTAGTTAATAGATTTTTTCTTTGTTAATACAACACAATGCTAACAAATATTAAAATCAAAACAAAACTTTATAAATAGATTTTCTTTGTTATTACACGTGCATGTTCACATATCAACGAACGTAATTAATGCTAGTAAAAATTAAAATCAAAACAAAACCCCTATTGAGTATGAAACTGTAAAGTAAAATGAGTAGTTATAGGGTAAGACTTGCAAGAGGAAAATGGAAAATGGAAAAGAGAAATAAGAGAGAGAAAGTTGAGAGGAAATTGTGTTAACAGAAAATCGGGAAGAAACTAGCAGGAGATAGGTGGTAACGAGCAATGTTGAGTGAAGAGCACCAATTTTCCAGAGGATAAGAAGACAGAACGAGGGGGAGACAAGAGAAAGAAAATGATAAGAAAGAGGAAATCAAGCAAGGAGATAATTTCATCATTAACCCTTATGTATCATAATTTTATCAAAATAATTTTTCATTAAATATATTTATATAAGTATAATTATATTTATTAATAATGGTGCATCATATCACTTGTTACAAATTTCATTATTAAATTTTAGTTAATTTATTAGAATTTTGATTTTAGTTAATTTTTAAAGCCATTTTTTAATTTGTATACTCTGAAAATAAGTTTTTAATATTAAAATATTATATTTATATTTAGAGTCAGATTGTATCAACTTTTTTAAAGTTAATTGTATCTTTTTGGTGTTTCGTGATATTTTCAAAACCTAATGGAGAGGAATGATATTTGAATAAAACATAAGGGAGGCGAATGATAATTATTCTTATTTTTTATATAGACGTAGAAGTTACCTTAAACACGAGGATCAAACTAAATGATAAAATCCAGTTCATTTCAGCCGAAAGGAAACAAGGCATGCTAAAAAAAATACAAGAATAACCCATGCATTATGAACAAATCAAATACACTGTTACAACAACATTATGGAATACCCTCCTACGGTATACCATGACCTTCAAAATGAGTCCCTAGTCTTATATTTCCATGCTCATTTTGTGCAACTTGAATACGCATAGAGAGGGAATTCACAAGCTTGGGGTTTCACCAGCAGGTGCTGGAGCCTTGGCATTTAATAGAGGTTGTAAGGCTTTAACTACAATGCTCATGTTTGGGCGGAAATCAGCTTCGTATTGCACACATAAGGCAGCAACAGCAGCCATCTGCAATCGAGAGAAACAAACAGTTTGATATAAGATTAATTATGGTCTGGCTATCATTCTATCAATATTCAAACGAATGAGAATTTTAATACTTTTCATAACCCATTTTCAAAAGGTAGTTTAACTTATTATATGTACAAAATGAAAAGATGATACAGAAATTACCTTTGCAACGGCCTTTGGGGGGTAATCACCACCCAGTCTTGCGTCAATGCACTGTTTAACCTTGTCTTCACTAAGTTTTGGTGTAGCCTGACACATTTCCACGAATAATTAGCTTTGGTGCAAGAACATAATATTTAAGAGATGCAAATAGATGATGGGTGCTAGATGTGAACTAGACAGGCAGCAAAGAGATCAGTACCCAAGTCACTAGACTCTGTTGTCCACGTGGTAATGTATGATCAACGGGCTTTCGCCCAGTCAAAAGTTCAAGCAGCACAACACCAAAACTATAAACATCACTTTTTGCATTAAGCTGCCCAGTCATTGCATATCTGCCAACAAAAATAGCAAAATCAATTATGTTGATGTTGGACAAATGCATTGTGACATCAAAATTTCAAACCTGGAGTGAATTAAACTGATACTCAAGAGGATTAAAGGAGACTTCTGCATGGTCGAGACTTGAGCATCTAAACAAGACAATATTATAGAGGTGACTATAAGAAACCATAAAGGGCTTACTCAGGGGCATGATAACCAAAGGTTCCCAGAACACGGGTGGAATGAAGACGCGCTGCCATATCAGGAGCTTGATTTGACAAATCAAAGTCGGCAATTTTAGCAACGTCATCATCAAATATCAGTACATTGCTGGACTTGATGTCCCGATGGATGATGTGAGGATTAGCCTTTTCATGCAAATACTCCAGCCCTTTTGCAGCTCCAACAGCAATTTTCACCCGTTGAGCCCATGATAGGACAGGTCCAGGCTGTGCTCCTTTAACGCCTTTCCTTCCTGCAAAGATAAACAAAATCAGTTAAGTCATACATAATATATACGCAAAAAGTGTTATATATCACATTCAGAAAATGCAAAGCAAAATAAAAATTCAAAATTGATAGCATTGCAAAAACTTGCATTATAAGAGTGAAAACAAAATATTGTGTCAAATACCATGTAAAATATCATGAAGAGATCCATTTGATGCGAACTCGTATGCAAGAACACGTGAACTCCCATCAACACAGTAACCAAGTAATAGGACAAAATTCTCATGTTTCAGTCTTGATACCATGGAAACCTGTGGAGTTAAACACCAATCAATAAATGAGGTTGAATTCATTTCAAGGATGCAGCAACATTTGTAGTTGACAGTTTATGCCTAAACCTGGGCTAAAAATTCATCATTGGGTTGTTTGCTAGCATCTAATTTCTTCACTGCCGCAGCTTGCCCACTTTTAAGAACTCCATAATATACTCTCCCATATGATCCTTCTCCAATCAAAGTATTTGTCCCAAAATCCTCTGTGACTTCATTTAATTCATCCACTGGGATTGCAGGAACTTCAATTGGTTGCACTTTTACCGTTTGAGAACCCTTGGGTGCAGACTCAGAGGCAGCATAACTCCCATCAGTTCCTGTGACAGAAAGTCCACTTAGTTTTATATGGATAAATTTGGAGATCCAAACGTAGGAAAGAAAACTAGCAAGCACAAAAAGTAAAAAATCCACTTGATGAGCAATAAAATAGGACACAAAGAGAGAGAGAGAGAGTGCGTACAAATCATTCTTGGTAATGAAATCCGAAAGGAAAAGGTGGATCTGACAAAATTTCACAAACTCCAATAGGATGATGCATATAGCATGCATTAAAGTAGGAGTGAGTAATGGACCGAAACTGACTATTTTTGGACAATCCAAATCCAATCTAATCCGAATCGGATTTAAAGATTTTTAATTCGAATCCGATCCGATGATGTAATCAATCCAAACTAATTCGAATCTAAACAAATTGGATTTTTTCGGATCGAATAAAGTGATATTGATATTAAAATTTATTTATAAATTATTGTCATATATAAAACACAACATACACAACATTTAAATTTTAAATTGGTGCATTTATAACAAAATTTATCATATATAATCACAATTAAGAAAATCAAACGAATAAAAAGTATGACTGAACAATTATCAAATTATTATAAAAAATTATATTTATTTTTTAAACTAAAATAATAATATAATGTAATTATGATATGTATAATATTTAAATATAACACATCATAAAATAAAATATACACTTATTTATAATTTAATAATAATTCGGTTCGGATCGGATACATCAGATTATAAAATCTGTCAATCCAAATCCGATCTAAAAACAAACGAATTATATACTATTCAATTTGAATCCTATCTGACTACAAAATTTGTTAATTCAATACGATCTGAATCCAATGAACCAGATCGGGCTTATCAATTTAAGCAAATTGATAAGATTATTTTCTCACCCCTACATTAAACAATGAATTTGAAATTAAAAGAAATAGCATACAAAAACACCATCCAAAATATTAAGACTTTTTTTTTGTGGGGGGTCCAAAATATTAAGACTTTTTTGTTTGTGGGGGTGGGATGGGGGGACGACGGAAACAAAATGTGCTTAGTGATTGCAACAAATTGCCACTTGGCAAGCTGGATTACCTGCTGAAGTTTTTATTGCATATTGACCTCCACCTTCAGCAGCTCTATGCATATCATCATCTTCACAACAGCTAAAGCAGCTCATGATTTTTTTTCTTTAATAACAGTTCTCCGTGATTCCTTAAAAGACTCCATGTGAGTTAATCAAAATATGCAACTGACAACATCATATTGCAAGGGGAAAAATGCTTTTTAATTCAACAAGTTTATCATCAATGAAAGATCTAATAGACCAACATAGCACATCTAAATGTGCATCTAGGATGTTACAGGATACACATTCATAGTCCTGGTCAAAAAAGAAAATAGAAGCAAATATGTTCACTGAATTGCATAAACCACCATACACAATAACACAATGATGAAAATCCAAACATAAAATATGTTACTCATCCTCTCCAAGACTCCAACCAATGTTGAAAAATTTCCTTCACTTTTCTGCTCTGAAAGGAAAACATATTGCAATAAAGTATAAACATAATAAAAGTTATCCATTGTGCCTTTGTTCTCCGCTCAAATGCCAGAACAATTTCACTTTCTAGTCTCTACAAAACCAATGACCCAATCTGCAGTGGCATGAAGATGTTTACAACATTCAGAAACCACCTTCCATGGCACTACCTACACAAATCATTACATTCCTCTTCAAGCATCATGTAACTGGTTCTCATAAGTCATATCCACCAACTCATTGATTGTCAACAGTGCCTACTGCCTACAAAACTTCTCATTTCATTGGGTCTAAATCATAATTGGAAAAATCCGGCCTTCGTTGCCTAATTTAATGTTAACCTAAAATCATTATATCAAATTGTACCATACAGAACTGTACTGCGGGGATCATTAAATACATTTTCTATAAAAACCAGCGAAGCAAGCTTCTTAAATCTTAAGCGGCCTAATATGCAGATCGAACCAATCATCACCCAAACATCCAAGTTCGTAAAAGATTATGAAAGATAAAATCCCAACCAAGAGAAGTATAGAAGATATTCAACATTTATACAGATATAAGATGATATACAAAATAACTTCCAACAACCGCAATATTAAATTCAAACAAATTCAACGCCAAATGTTGTTCTATAAACGATTAATCGATAATTATTAACAAGAAAATCCAAAACTAAAGCAATCAGTTCAGGGAAATCGATGAACGCTTACCTATAATCAGAAGAGCAGTAAAAATTTGAGGTTTAATCGGAAATTTGACTTGATTTTGTGATAGTAGTCAGAGATCTGAGCATCGAAGCCGGCGAAATATGCGGCAAGATAAAAAAAAAAAAAAAAAAGAACGAAGTGCGTAGGATAAAGCGGTAGATAGGCTGTTGACTGTCTTGACTCTCGACTTCCTATCTCAGCCACAGCCTCTGCGAGAGTTTTCTTCCTTTGCTTAGAAGGGAGCGTTACCCTATACAAACCAACTACGACAATTGACTAATTGAGTAATGCTAGCCTGCTAGGGACGGAGTTGTGTTACTACTATCTAAACGTGAATTATTAAAATTCAGAAACAAAAATATATGAAATAATACTATAATATTTGGTTCATAAAAATTAATAATAATAAAATTAAAATAATTTATAAAACTATAAATAAAATAAATATTTTTTATCTTTAAATGAAAAAATAATAAATTATATATAAATACATAAAAATATAAAAATATAATATTTTAATATATTCTTAAAAGATATAGCAAAAATAAATATTTCTCGTATTATTAAAACTTTCAACAAATTTTATTATCATCCTAAATAATACATAACATTTAATTAATTATAACATTCAATCAATTATTTATTTATTTTGAATGATTGGAATCATTTGTGTAAACTTTCAACAAATTTTATTATCATCCTAAATAATACATAATATTTAATTAATTATAACATTCAATCAATTATTTATTTATTTTGAATGATTGGCATCATTTGTGTAAATCTTTCCGATGCAAATCCTTATAAAGAAATATATCTTATTGAAAACTCATTTCTTTAAATCTTAGCATAAAACGTACATAGGTATAAAAAATATATTTGGTTTGGTTTTTTAAGATTATTAATTTAACAAAACACATTAGTCATATTTCTCTCCACCTCTATTAATAGTCTGAGTTGTTACAAATGACCTATCTATGTATGTGCCTATAACTATTCTTGTAAGAGAGACTCACCTATACAGGCGAGTTTTGGTGTTGAAAGGTTGACCTTAAGCTCGAGCTGTGAGGATGTCGACCTCAAGCTATAAACATATTTTCTTTTATTTTTATACCCTTTTAACACGTTATGACGTATATATCTTATGTAATCGACATGTGTACATGTAATACTCTATATATACATAGGTCTTATAAGAGAGCCACACATCCTCACATAATTCTCTAACTTTCTCTCTAGTTTTTCTCTCTGTAAATTTGATCAATTCCAACATTTTGGCACCCACCGTAGGGCTTAGATTCTAAGGTTAAGCTTTGGATTCTAACCCATACTGTTAGGGATTCACCCCAAATTCTGAAAGAGACATAAAGAGACAAAACACATATTCTACTTACGACATAATCATGATCATCATGGTAGGAACGTGAACTAAAGGAAGACTAAGCCTAACAAATGAGAAGGCAACGGCAGCACAAGACAATATCTTGGCGACCCATGATGAAACTAGAATAGAAGCTGACCCTTACCATGATCTAGATTGTCAACTTTTTGAACTAATTAGGGAACTAGAAGAGACCATGCAAGAAAATAGGATATTACAATCACATTTTGGTCTGGGAGCCTCTAAAGCTCGAATTGCTAACCTGATCGGTGGAAATAGGCCAGAACATGTTGTGCTCAAGCCCACCCAGCTTGAGTACGAGGTTGAGGGTAGCCTTTTTTCTTATTCGGTAGGATCCAATGATGAGTAGTGGTTATAGGAAATAAAAAGCTAGGAAGAGTGATTTCAAGCATTGGAACAAGTTAACAGAAGCAAGATCAAGCCCTAAAAAAGGCTAGTGAAAAGCAGGAAAAAGGTAAGGCACCATATTATGTGGATAAGGACTACAAACAACTGTGTATCTTTCCCTTTTTTTATGAGATAGAGAATGACGAACCACCAGCCAATTTCAACGTTCTCAAGTGCCCGGACTATCAGGGAACTAAAGACTCGATTACTCATGTACAACACTTCAAGATGACCATGGTCCCTATGAGCCTTACACAGGGTAAAAGATATGCCATGTGTTTGTAAATTGTTCGTTGCCACCCTCTATGATGATGCCCAAAAGTGGTTCAATAACCTAGCATATCATACCATCACCTATTTCTCATAGTTTTCCAAGTTGTTTAAAACCAATTACGCCTACAACAAGCCATTGAGTAAGGAGTCACACTGCCTAATCTTAATCGTTTAGAGAATATGTGAGTCTATAGAAGAATTTATGAAAAGATTCGGAGAAGAAAAGTTATTGATCTTTGACTGCTCGAGCTCTATTTCGATAGAAGCTTTTAAGCGTGGTCGATAGGGTCTCCTAAGAGATTCCAACATGTTCGTAGAACTAACCAAGATGGTCCTCACACTTTGGAGGAAGCATATGGAGAGGTAGGGAAGTTTTCCAATCTCAAAAGAGAGTTGGGTTTGGTTAAGAAAGAAAAAAAGAAAGATGAGTCTTGATAGGTCCAACCAAGATGGTAGGATCAACAAAAAACAAGCGATTCGTGCCAAATAACAGAGCAAGTAGCCAATGGTCCAAAATAGAGGACCCTCGATGGATCTTCCTTTTCTTTCTACAGCGAGAGCCTTTGGCGTACGAGATGGTGACATCATAAGAAGGGATCTGCCTCTAGTAGGATTCAATATTGGCACCACCTACATCCAATAAACCACGTCAAAGACTTAAGGGAGATATTTTTCGTGATATGAAGGTATGGCATGAGACTTAATCCTAAGAAATATGTTTTTGGTGTTGCTTGAGGAAAATTCTTAAGATACCTCATATATACTCGAGGGATTGAGGCCAATCTTGACAAGATACAGGCCCTAGTGAGCATAAAGCCTCATACAAATATGAAAGGGATTTAATAGTTGAACGAAAGAATAATGGCATTGAATAGATTCATCTCTAAATGCATAGACAAATGTCTACCATTCTTCAAGATGGTGAGGAAAAATACATCATTTTTTTGGGACGAGGAGTGTGACAAAGCCTTTGAAGAAATCAAGCAGTACTTGAGTAAACCTCCTGTCCTGATCAGCCTTTTCCCAGGAGAAACACTTTACTTGTATTTGGATGTGACCCTCATACTTATAGTTTCATGCTCCTAGACAAAAGAAATAAGGTATAACACCTCATCTACTACATCAGTCAAATCCTAATAGACACCCACAACAGGTACCCAACAATAGATAATTTAACATTTGCATTGAAAATTAGTGAGTGGAAGCTCAAGGATTATTTTGGCTTTCACATAGTGGTAGTACTCACCTCTCAAAATTTAAGAAAATTTGGGTTAAAAAATATTGTATTTTTTCGTTCACCTGACCATCCTCTATTCTTCAACTAGTTACTTTTTTTAAGTACTTGACCATCCTATTTTTATTTTTATTGTTATTTCTTTAATTTATAAGAAAATAAGGAGTAGATTTATTTTAACATTGATATGAACTTTACATATTATTTTCATACTATTTCATCTCTTCTGATTGACTTTACATTATGCAAATAGACATTTTAACTTGTACATTTATAAATTTTTCACGTCTAGTGATTGATATTTATAAGAACATACTCACTGGATACATATGTATGTCATGTTTAAAGTTTATAATTAATTTTATGAGATTCTAGGGTTTGAGTTAACCTTGACTACATAATTATATTTGAGCTCTATCTTTCACCGTCTAAAATGTTACTTTAATAAGACACCTATTTTGAGAGAGCTACCTACTATGATATGTGAAGCTACCATAGTGAGTGGAGAAGGCCACCTCACAACTAGTGTGAAAGTCACAATACTAGGCTTTTGTCTCATGCATTTTTTTTCAAAAGTAATATTAAAAGAAAATGAAAAATACAAAAGCTTTTATATGCACAAAAAAGAGAGCCACAATTAGTTATATAAAAAGAAAATAATAAACACTCCCTCTTAAAAAAATAATAAATAATAAGAGGGAAGACAAAAAAAGAATTTAATTAAGTTCTTTCTTGATAAGTAAATTTTATTTTGTACACGTAAGAATTCAACTTCATTTTTTCATGATAGGTGATACTATTTTCTTTGAATCTTTCATAACTAATCATAAATGAATAAATTGACATACGACTACAATTCTAACATAAATTTTACTTTTAGTGATTATCGATATGTCACCATATGGGTTAATATGTATGTGTCTCTTGTCAAAATACTTATGCCTTTGATGGATAGTAAGATTTTGTCAAATTTGGACAAAAGTAATTTCTTAAATGAGTGTTTTTATTCTAGTCATGTTTAGATAAGTCTACTACCATTAATTCAATATATATATATATATATATATATATATCACTTCTTATAAATTATTATTTTATTCTACTTTATTTTGGAGAGTTATAGAACTTAAAGAGAGTTCATTCGTTACATATATCACATTTTTACTCATACTAAATTCAAGCTTCAAAGTTAAATTACCTTTTTATATGACAAAAGGCGTAGAGATAATACACATAAGGAAAGAGTACCCAATGAGAGAAATGTTATCTAATGGGAGAGATTGCACATGAGGGAGAACACCTAAGGTGTTCTATTCATTCAATATGTCACATAAGGGGAGTAAACTTAATATCTAAATGTTCTATCTATTATTACTTACTACTTATGTTTGTTTCTTCATTTTTTTGTCATTATTTACAATGAACTAATAAACAGTGAGTATTTCAAGACAAGTTCTGTTTTCATTTTTCAATATATATATATGAGCTATCAAAATTCAAGCAAAGATGATTTTACTGGATCATAGAATAGTTTCACTATGTAAAAATTTACTTTTTCTATGAGCATGATGTAATGAGATAAAGAGATTTCATTATACAAATATATCAAAGGGTGACATTGTAAGGTTTATAAGTGTTGGTGATATTTGTGAATACAACATTTAAATGTAATTTAGTTTCTAAACACATTTTCCAGCATCACTATTCAAGCAAAAGAAACTACCTAGCTTGAAATCCTTATATTTCAGGCATATACTTGTTCCTAAACATGTTAGATTTCACATTAGACACTTAAGAATATTTGGTATATACATTAGTCAATCGATTGAGTACTTGGTCGATTGATCGAATAGATTAGATCGATCAAGGATCAATCATGTTCAATCTATCTACTATCGAGATTTTTATTAATCGTAGTTGGATCAATCGAAAAATGGTTATTACTAACCCTATTTAAAACAGAAAATATATTTATCAATTACATAGGATTAAAGTTATAATTTTTTATACAAATGAAACTCATTACTCATTGTTTTAAATAACCATATTCATTATAAATTTGTAATTGTTTTTGTGTTCTTTTTCTCTTTCAAAATGGTTTGAAAAAACAAGATCATATTTGTTTAGGTTTATTTATTTAATTAATATATCAACATTATTTGTTGTGTTTGTTTGATTAATATGCTTATTTAATTTATGATATTTTGATTATATGTTCATAATTATTTGATTTAATTATTTAACTTTAAAAAAACTATTTTTATTGAACTTTCCTTAATTTTCTTGTTCTAGAATTGTTAGATGATTTAAAAGTAATTGATATATTATTGAATTATTTAGTTAGGGTTATTCATTATTGAATTTTCTCTAGGATGTATTTTACACTTGTGTTATTGTGCTAACTTTTCAAATGCTAGTTGAACGAGTTCGATTGCTCGTGTGGTTTGAGTTTATTGAAATGTTGGTCTAGATTCGAACACTTTTCTTGTGAAGACTGTGAAGAAAAGTAATGGCTTGTAAGTATATTACTTGGGGCATTATCTTGGAGGGTAATTTAAGTCATGACCTTGTAATTTAACCTTATTTTCACAGTGGATAGTTATGTGGTATGTTGGATCGGTAGTTTTCCTCTTAGGTCATTGTTATAGTCTAGTTTGTTTCCAACTAAAATGTTGCATGTTAAGTTTTATTTATTTTCATATTATTTTATTTATACGTGATTTTATGTCTAGCCGTTTGTGAAATTTTAATGACATAATTCGATTAATTAATTATTTACCCATTCTAGTTAATTATATATGTAACTAAAACTTTCATTACTAAAAAGTGAAGTTCATGGTTGGATCATGCTATCATTTAGTGCATGCAGGTAAGAAGGGATATGGTAAATGTGTTGCATCATTGTCTAGACAGGTTTCCACTGGTTATGGAAAAAGCTATGGATAATAAAAAAAAATTATTAAGGTCAAGTTGTTCTTATGAAATGTAATTAATGTTTTGAAGAGTCATAAAACTTAAGAGGAGTTCATTTATTTCATACTTCACATTCATACTAATATTAAATTTAAGCTTTAAAGTTAAATTAACTTTTCGTATGACAAAAAGGAGAAGAGATAATGCACATAGGAGTAGAGTACCCAATGAGAGAAATATTATTTAGAGGGAGAGATTGCACATAGGAAGAGTAAACTTAATATTTAAATATTTTATCTATTATTACTCATTACTTATGTTTGTTTCTTTGTTTTTTTGTTGTTATATACACTGAACTAATAAATGATGAGTCATATTTGTGTTTTCATTTTTTAATGTACATATGAGTTGTCAAGATTCAAGAAAAAATGATGTTACTAGATCATAGTATAGTTTTACTATGTAAACATTTACTTTCCTATAACCGTGATTTAGTGAGAGAGAAATTTTGTCACACGAATATGTCAAGGGTGAGATTGTAAGGTTTATGAGTGTTAATGATATTCATGAACAAAATAATTAAATGTAATTTATTTTTAAGACACATTTTTCAAGATCACTATTTAAGCCAAAGAAACTACCAAGATTTAAATCCATATATTTTATGTATATACTTTTCCTAAATACTTTCAATTTCATATTAGACACTTAGAATTATTTGGAATGTACATTATTCGATTGAATGAATGAGTTAGGTTGATCGAGGATCGATCATGTTCAATCTACCTACTCTTAAGTTTTTTATTAATCGTTGTTTGATCGATCGAAAAAGTGTTTTGAGCAATTGACTCATTGATTTGATCGATCAAGTCCATTTTAGATCAATCAAGGGCATAAGTTTTCAATTAAAATATTTTTTTAAACTTAGTCAACTTATGAAATTATCATTTAGTTTTTTCTTTAATGTGCTTTAATATTTTCTAAAATATATCCTAAATTATAGGCTAAAATATTGCATAAATTATAAGCTAAAATATTGGATAAGATATAGCTTAAATTATAGACTAAAATATATGATAAGATGTAGACTAAATTATTGCCTATGGGATAACCAAAAATCTCAATGAAACTACTTAAAAAAGAACTCTTATTTAAATAAGAACCTTATTGATTAATGAATACTATTGATCCTATTTGTAATAAAAAAACATATTTATCAATTACATATGATTAATGTTTTAATTTTTCATATAAATAAAATTCATTACTCATTGTTTCAAATAACCACGTTCATTATAATTTTCTAATTACTTTTGTGCTCTTTCTCAAAAGGTTTTATAAAAATAAAATCATATTTGTTTAGGCTTACTTATTTAATTAATCTATCAAGCATTGATGGAAGTGTTTGATTGATCAATAAGCTTATTTAATTTATGATAATTTGATTATATGATTATATAGCTTCTTCACTATTATGTTCTTAAATGGTTGGATCAAATAATTGCATGTGTAATATCGTAATTATTTGATTTGATTGTTTAACATTAAAGAAGCTATCTTTATTGAATTTGTGTTTAATCTACTTGTTTTAGGGTTATTACATTATTTAAAATTAACTGATATATTCTTAAATCTTCTATTTAGGTTTATTCATTATTAAATCTGCTTTATGACATACTTTGCACTTGTGTTATTGTACTAACTTTTTAGGTGATGGTTGAACAAGCTAGATTGCTCATGTGTTTCAAGTTTATCGAAACGTTGGTTCAGATCCGAACACCTTTCTTGTGGAGACTGTGAAGGAAATAAATAGCTTGTAAGTAGATTACTTAAGGGTATTATCTTGGAGTGTAGTTTAAATCGTAGCCTTATAATTGAAACTTATTTTCACAAAGGATAGTTAGATAGTCCGATAAACCAGTAAACCAATAGTTTTCCTCTTAAGTCATTATTGTAGCTTAAGTTACTTCCACCTAAAAAATTGTATGTCATATTTCATTTATTATCGTATTATTTTATTTACACACGATTGCATGTATGATCGCTTGTGAAATTTTAATTTAATATAATTTGATTAATTAATTATTGATGAGTGCTTAAAAAGCACTAAAATTACCATAATTTAATGTAATTTAATTGATTAAATAGATTTATATTTGTATGATTTTATCATATTTTTATATAAATTTGTCTTTTCAAAATCACAGGTATTTGTATTAATTTTTAGGTATTTTTTTTCAAAAAAATAAATTAAAGACTTGAAAAAAAATACTAGAGGCAATAAATCGTAAATATATTGAGAAAAAAATGAGAAAAATTCAAAAGATAAAAAATTGGACAAAATGGGTAAAAATAGTCAAAAATGTCAAAAACTCTGAAATTCCATGCACAATCGCCCATTCACACCAAAGTCTCGCGCACACCAACATATACCAGTGATGAGTCCTGTGTGCACCAGCATATGCACGCGCACGCACATGCCTAACATGTACCATGTCGTGTTCCGTGTTGTCGAAATGTCTGTCTTCCGCAAACCTCACGCCTCACAAGCGTGCCAACTTGTCCAAACACATCCAAAATCAATTTTTGAAATATTTTCCCACCTTTATTTAGCCTTTTTCTCACATATAAAAAGACCATATCCTCCATTGTAAAACATACACAAATTTCTCATCTCTTTCTCTCTCTAGAAAGTTTTCTTAGTTTTTTTAGTTTTTAGTTTTAAAGTTCTTCTCTTTTTGAGAATAACTGGTTATACTTTTATAAATTTTTAATTTTTGATAAAATAAACAGAAATACAAATCCATTTGGAGGTTTTCTAGCAATACAATTAGCATAAAAGTTTTATAAGAATTCTTTTGAGGTATAATTTTAACATGAATTCTTTACAATTATTTTTTATGTTTAATTCTTATATGTTATGTTTAATTCTTTTGTGATTGAATTTAACATGACTGGTTGCTTGTAAATATGATATAATAATAACATTGTTATTCTTGCGAAATATTAAATAGGTAAAACATCTCTATAAAATAAATTAATTTTATTTTTATTCAAGATTTTATATTAAGAATGTTAGAGAGAAATATATTATTTTTTATTACATACTTAAATCTGAAAATTAGATTTAAGGTTTAATTATCCGATCTGATTTAGAGTAATGCTCTTTTATTTGTTAGTATAATCGTTTGGTAGTTATAGTGAAACTTTATTTCAAAAGTTTTTTATAAGAACTATTATTCAAAAATGTATTGACAACATATTTTGAGTAATGGTTTGAAAACTTGAAAATTAGTACTTAGATAATTAAATTCTTAGGTTTATTTTTTTATGTCATTAGATTAGGAAACAAAAATCAAAATATCGTGATAGTATATTTAGAATTTAATTTAATTTTTAAAATATTTAATAATAAATTAAAACCACATATATTCTTTCCTTAGATCGACCTTGGGAGTATACTTATCATTTTCTATAAAATGATTCGTGCACCTGCGAGATTTTTACAAATATAAAATCAAAGCATTTGTAAGATCGGCATTACTGATCTTGTTTCATCAACTATTCACTACTTTTAGTTAATTAGATCTGTAACTAAAAATTTATATTACTAAAAAAAGGAAATTTATGGTTGAATCATGCTATCATTTGGTGCATGCAGGTAAGAAGGGATATGGGAAATGTGTTGCATCATCATTTAGATAGGTTCCACTGATTATAGAAGAAGTTGTGGGTGATTAAAGTTTTCATCAAGGTTGAGTTATTCTTATGGAATGCAATTAATATTTTTTTGTTACAAGGGATAGTCTTGCTATACATAGAGTCTCAAATGATACTTATTGTCCTATTTGTTATACCAAGTTAAAAACAATATAATAGAACATATAATGTTTGAATGTGATTAGGTATAACCTAAGTAGGGTAAGTTGTTTTGTAGAATGATGGTATCATAGGTTACTAGAAATTGATAACCTTTCAAAGGACACTGTACTGAATATTGAAGAGGTTAGTTTCTTCTATTGGAGGATTTAGTTGGCTAGGAATGCCAGTGTACATGTTTTGATGGTAAGCTCTTTGATACAGCTCAGGTGGGATGTTCAACAAAGAGGGTTGCATAAGAGTTTTGCAAGGTTAATATACCTAGTAGTGATAATGTTGGTGGGAGTGAATATGTTAATGATAGCTTGGCGTTGAGTGGATGGGTTACCCATGGGGTTTTCCCAGAGGAATTTATCTATGATAATATTGGTGGGAGAATATATTTAATTTTGAATTAAATATTTATGATTTGATATCTTCTTATATTAATATCAAAATAATATATTATTTTATTAATGATTAAATACAATATTGGGGTATTGTCATTAAATCAAATTTATAAATAAGCACTTGTTGAGAAATTATGCAAATTTTCGATAAATTAGATTTATGAGAAAGCAAAAATAGACAAAATAACACACAAATTTGATAATCGAGAAATTAAACAAAGTGTTTACAACACTCATAACTCATAACCCAATTACACCTAAGAAAATTACTCTCAATTTTCTTTCACTAAAGCCTTTTTCTCTAAGCTTTTCTTATAATTGGATAATACAAAGTACATATTGGGGTGCTCTATTTATAGATGCAGAAGCCCCCATTCTACATGTTTTTTCAACTAATTCTTAATTGGATTTCCTTCTTTTTCAATAAAATGATGCACCGTCCATTCAATTTTCTTGGGTTGTTGGCTTGACATTCACTTTTTTGTTTTATTTTCATTTATAGTATCGTTTGGTACATGTAAGTTTGTCCAACAATCTCCCACTTGAAGAATAATTTCAATCTGTCTTCAAACTTCGATCAATGTAGCAAATTTTCAAGTTTTGTTACTCTAGTAAACCAACTGAAGTTGAACACAGCTCTAGTTTTTCAAAAGTCACCGCCTTTGTCAACATATCCTTTGGATTTTTGCTTTCTTGAATCTTCTCTAATAATAACACATCATCTTCCTATAGAGATATGATGAAGTGATAACGAAGCCTAATATGCTTGGTTGTAGAATGAAATGTTGAATTCTTTGCCAAATGTATCACAATTTGACTATCATTGTGTAGAACATTCTTCTCCTGTTTGAATCCTAACTAAGTTAAAAAACTTTGAATTCATATCATCTCTTTACTAGCTTCATTCACTGCTACATACTCAACCTTTGTAGTTGATAGAGTGACAATCTTTTGTATATGTGACATCTAACTAACAGTTGTAATACCAATAGTGAATATATAACTGGTGGTACTTCTTCGGTGATAAACTTCATCTCTAAAGTCTACGTCTACGTAGCTCTGTACTTTTAACTCTCATTTACTAAAGTACAAACACTTCTCTGCGGTGCCTCATAGATACCTCAAAATCCACTTAAGTGCTTCCCAATGAGCTTTTCCTGGATTTGACATAAACCTGCTAACAACTCCTACTGCATAGCCAATATCTGGTCTCGTACAAATCATCACATACATCAAACTTCCAATGGTTGAGGCATAAGGATCCTTAGCTATGAATTCTCTATCTTCCCCTATCTTAGGGGAATGATCCTTGGATAAGTGAAACTAAATGGCCAATGGTGTGTTAACTAGCTTGGCATCACCTATGTTGAATCTCTTCAAAACATGGTTGATGTACTTTACCTGAGATAACTGAAAGGATAATCTCTTCTTATCTCTTGTGATTTGCATTCTAAGAATCTCCTTTGCTGGACCCAAGTCTTTCATTTCAAACTCCTTTGACAATTGCTACTTCAACCTTCTGATATCATCCATAAAGTAGTAAAATGATATAACTAGACCTATATCTCTTGAAGTATTAACAATTTTCGACGTTGCACTTTTTGAAACCTTCCTTGTGCATGAAGTTGTTAAACATTTTGTACCAATGTCTTGGGGCTTGTTTAAGGCCATACAAACTCTTCTTAAGTCTACATACCATGTTTTTCTTCCTCTTTTTTAAGAAACCTTTTGGCTAGTACATGTATATCCCCTCATTTAAGTCTCCATGATGGAATGAAGTCTTCACATCCAACTATTCAAGATGAAGTCTTCAATGGCTATAATACTTGACACTAATCTGATAGTATTGAGCTTCACAACGGGAGAAAAAATGTCGATGTAGTCAACTATTTCCTTCTATTGAAATCCTTTGACAACTAGTCGGGCTTTGTATTTTCTAGAACGATCATGCTTTCCCTCCACCCGGTATACCCATTTTTTGTGAAGTACCTTCTTCCACATGGGTAACTCAGCTAGTACCCATGTTTGGTTGGACATGAGAGATTTCATTTCTTCTTTCATGGCAAGCTCCTACTTATTGGCATCTCGAGTTTGACGAGCTTCATCATAGCATTTAGGCTCCCCTCTATTAGTTAACAACATATAGTTCATGTATCTTCTGTTAGGCACATGAGGTCGAGAAGACCTTTTCAATACATAGAAAATCAAGCATAGTTCAAAATTAAATTACATCTTTTTCTAAGAAATAAATAAAAATTAGTTTATGCTAAAAATTAAATTAAACATAAACAAATTCACCATAATTTTCTAAGAAGAATTGAAAGAAAACTGAATCGCAAAAATAAATATGCTTTCATGTCTTCTCCCACATTTTCTTTCTCTTTTCCAGTTTCTACATTTTTTTGTGTTCTCTCCTTGTCGCTGTTTTTTTTTCAATCTTTAAGTTTTTGCGCAATTTTCTCAATTTTTTTATGTTCCCTTTTTTGTTGTTCTGTGCCTCATATATATATATATCAATTTATCCCCTACGTTGTTCCCTATATCCTATATATAAATCTTCATCTTGTCATGTTATTTATATATATTAATTTAAATTTGAAAGTCCTTAAATGGTATTCTTCTAAAATTTTGGATCTTTATTATCTTCAAATCTGCAATAAAATTTAAATAATAATAATTAAGTCTAAAATAAATAAAAATTAAATAAAATTAGACTAAAGTATAAAATTGAGAAGTGATAAATTATGCCAAATTATGCAAGTCATCAAGTTATCGTGTTAATCGAATAACTCTGAGGGCTTGTCTATCTAGAAGATTTTCATCTTCTTCCTTCATAGCCTATGGCTTCTTCCTTGAGAGAGGTTGATATAGACTTCTTTGATACATATAATCTTCTATCTATATTTTCCAAACCCCAAAATCTATGCCATCAAATTTCTCGAGTTTCACCTTTCCTTCATCTGCGATCATTGCTCTTACTTAAATCTGACTTCTCTCGAATTGTTTCTGACTATTCTTGCGAACCATCATGTATTAGAATATCTCTATGAACAAATCAATATCACAGGCAAAATTTTACTATTCATATAATTTACTATTCATACGAATAGTAACCTTGTAGAAAATTGACAGAAATCACCACAAAATGCTCTGATACCAGTTGTTGAAAAATTATGTAAATTCTCGATAAACTAGATTTATGAGAAAGAAAAAATAGATAAAATAACACACAAATTTGATAACAGAGTTCAGCCAATTTTTCCTACATCTCTAGATTTGTTGTAGATCTTTTTACTAAAAAAGAGAAATTATATAAAGTGTTTACAACACTCACAACTCACAACCCAATTACACCAAAAAAAATTGCTTTCAATTGTCTTTCATTAAAGCCTTTTCTATATACGTTTCTCCAAATTGGATAATACAAAATACCTACTGGAGTGCTCTATTTATAGATGCAGAAGCCCTCTTCCACATGTTTTGCCAACTAGTTCTTAATTGCATTTTCTTCTTTTTCAACAAAAAGATGCCCTATCCATTCAATTTTCATGGGTTCTTGGCTTGATAACCACTCTTTTATTTTATTATTATTTATTACATTGTTTGGTGCATGTAAGTTTGACCAACATCACTCATATTCAACATTAATTAAAGAGATGACTTTCTATGATCTTATAAAACTACTGCAAATTCTTCACTGATTGATCGTTTGTTCATCTATTTCAAAATCATTATCAGTTATCCAAGTGGTGATCATAATAAATATAGAAATCAATTTCAGTATTATATTTGTTATTATTTGTATCTTTTAAGAAAAGTTTTTAATAACGAAGTAAAATATATATTTGTTATTTGTTTGATAAACATTGTATATATTTAAATAAATTATTAATAGTAAATATAAATATTTTATTTATACTATGTAAATCCCCTAATTTCATATTTTGACTTAAATCTACTCACCATTTCCGATCGTCCCTAAAAAAATTCACAATTGTTTTTGTTGTATCAAGTATGTTAAAACAATGTAAGAATAATGTTACTGATATACTAAAATATATTGCTTGGTTTGAGTCGCGGACTAAGTCACTCTCTTTAAAATGTTTCGCAGCTTCATCCCAAATTTATGCAAGCAAACAAAGTCTCATCGTCCCTAGAATAAAACAGCTCAGAATATTTGTTTCTATCTCGGAGCTTCACTCTACTGGTTAAATCCGAAATGCTACACCTCTAAAATATTTATTGTTGCTTGAGAAATTGAAAAAACAATTCTAAATTTTCTTTTCTTTGGTTTTGCTATGAAGAACTATAAAAACGTTTTTTTTAAGTTGATAAGTTATGTTCTTAAAAAATGAGAGCTATTGACCTCTATTTATAGTTGAAAAAAGATATGCAAAGTTCACACAATTACGAACATAACGGTCATATTTTTGGGTGGAAACATAATGGTCATATTTCTGGGTGGAAATATAATGGTCATAAAATAACGATCATATTTCTGGGTGGAAACATAACGGTCACAAAATAACGATCATGTTTGCTGGAAATAATAGTTTTAATAATGAATTTTTTCCCAAATAATAAAGTGTCACCTCACCTCTCACACACACACACACACACTCGAGCTCGGCCTGGCACGGCATGACCAGTTGGTCGGACGGATGACGATGGCGACAACACATATGCGTGTGTGGAATTACAATTGCCTAGGTCCTCTCCCCTTCCACAAAAATGGATGCCTTTTGGGGCCTAATCCCAATTGTAAATCCTTCTCTAGTTAATTATCTCTTAAAAGATGTAAATTAGCAATGTGGGACAAAACTTTAAGAGAGTAAAATTTTGCACTTATTCTCATCATTTGTTTTTTTATTGAAATTCATTTCCAACAGTTTGCAAATCTACCATATCAGGTTGGAGGGTATCTATCTCAATTTAATTTGGAAAAAATGCATGTTATGTTTTAATTATATTATGGGATTTGGGTCTACAATCGATTCCTACCTCATCCGCATGCATGTGTATTACAACACTTTTTTTAATTATTATTTAAAAATATTTACTTAAAATAACACGTAAAAAATTATGAAAACAAAATGATAAATGTTTATTTAAATTTGTTATCTTTAATGAAATTACACTTTAAGCCTATATTTTTTAGTTAGGATAATATAAGTTCATTAACTTTACAAAAACAATAGCATACATATATTTTGTAAAGATAATAGACTTATACTGTTATACTTTTTTTGCAAATGTTGGACATAAGTTTATTATCTTTATAAAATAGACTTATGTAATTCTTTTAAAGGTAGCGAAGTTGAACTACCTAACTTAATAAATATGGAATTAAAGTATACTTTTATTTAAAATAAAATATTTATATTACCATTTTTTTAAAAATAAAAACAATGCTTTTCAGTTTAATGAAAGAGGAATAATGTGTTAATATTATAAGTATTAGTTTTATTCTTATAAATTTAAAATATTTCAATTTTGTATTTTTTTTTCAAAAATATTAAAATGCTTAATGAAAAGCCTCCTAAAAACAAAAACTCTTTGTTAAGATCCATAAAAACAAGAATTTGATATGCAAACCAATCCTTCGAGATGATGTGAAAAGCAAGTTATTAGGTATAGTTAAATTTTGAGGATTTTTTTATATCATGTGTGTTATAGTATGTAATTATTGATTAAAATAATAAATTTTATTTTTAATGACTTTAACTAATGGTGGGAAGAAAAGTGTAGAAGTGTAAAAGTATTGTAGGATTATTACTTTATTGGTCGAGTATACCTTTTGCATGAATTAATTAGATTAATGGTTCAACAAAATTTTAAAACAAACTTATATAAAAATATTATTTTATTTCACAAAATTAGTCTCTAAACACATTATTTTTCTGTAATTATGAGCAAAGGTTAGCTATACCTTTAAAAACATGCAACAAATAGGGGGTCGTGAGTTCAAAAATAGGGTTTGAATAGAGGTGTCAAAAAGATTGGATCGTATCGTGTTATGAATTAGCATGTTGTGTCGATCGGTGGTCTGTACATAGGTCATATTGTACTTCTATTCTTGACCCGTGGGTCTTATTGTATTATACCGTGTCGTACTTAGCCTATGGTTAACGGAGTGACATGACTCGTGACCCGTTTAACTCATTATTTGGTAAAAAAGTTGGTAGTAAGAGTTGAACTATCTACCTCACATGTACTAATATTAACTCTATCAATTGAACTACGCCTATATTTGGTGATATATTTATATAATTTAATTTTATACTAGTATGCTAGTACGGTCCAACCCATTACGGGCTGCGAGTCACATGCCATACTGTGTCGCTTTTTTTGCTTGTGTATCATATCTTATTGTTCATAATATTTAATAAGTCGTGCAGTGTTGGCCTATTGGCCAATGTTTAACGGGTCGTGCAGTGTAGTGTCGGCCCTTTTGATACCCCTAGGTTTGAATAAAGATGAAAATGTTGATAACATAGTCGATATTGTTATGACAATATCTTATTTTGCAAATCCCGAAATATGATATCGATATCTTTTGGCTAAATTATTGTGAATATTGATAATTTGTCATTTAAATATCATTATCAATGAATTATCATTTAAATATATTTTTTGGTTAAAATATTCTAGATATTAATACTAAAATGTGGTTAAAATGTCGAAAAAATATCAATGAAATTTCTTTTCATACTATCTAATTTTTTTTATAATAGTTAATACAATTAGATAGTTTACTTTATTATAATAAATATTTTAAATATTTATTCTACAATATTTTCTAAAAATAATATATATTTTATTATACAATATTTTAATTAATTGATCAACTTATTAATTAGTATAAATATTATAAGTATCTAAAAATATATGTATTAAATAAAAATTAATTTAAAATATAAGTAATTTACTTTTCATACATAATTACACTCGAAGAAGAAGCACAATGTATGAGATAAAAAAAAGTGAAACAGTGAATATAAGTTAAAGGTTGAAGATAAAAAAGGCAAAAAAAGGCAAGCAAACCTTACACGCCGAAAGTATATATATATTTTAATTAATATTATTGATATAGAAGAGTGTGTACTTTTTATTAGAAATATAAATTCATAACTTTAAAGTTAGTCATGTATTATTAACCTCATTATTTTATTCATATATTAATAACTCTATGAAAATAAAGTCATTAGTGTACCTTTTTGCTTAATATTTGTTCATTTTATTCAATAAGTAATATTTTTGGGGTTAAAAATATTAAAATATGAATTTTTTAGTGAAAAATGATGAAAATATATATTTTTAGATTTTTTTGAAACTTTTATGGATTTTTTAATGCATGACCAATTAGAACAAGACACGTGGATTCCACGCAAGCAAGGAGAGCCAATTGAAGTTCACCAAAATTCGACCAATAGTTGCCATGTAAGCAAAATGGAGCCAATCAGAGCGCGCTGCGTGTGCCAACTGATGTAGATGTTGCCAAATGTCGTCACAGTATTAATTCTGAGTTTTTTCGAGTAGTTAATAAGTGTGCCACTCTTCGTCACGAGATTCATCCATTCTTTCTACTAAGGTGCCATGTAATCTAAATCAGTGAATCAGCACTAGCAACCTGTAGTTGACTTAGCCTGCGTTTACTAGCACCAATCTACACCCACAATGCATTGCGCACTAATTTGTCCTTTATCTCTCACTAGCCACGTATCACAATCTCATTGGTCAGTGTTGTTTAATTTATCTTTTTTATCTCAACTTTTTATCTGAAGATGATCTGACCGTCAAGATTACATCTCAGCTTAATTTAATCCCCTAATTGCACCAAAAATCCTAATGGTTGATTTTTATTATTTTTTTATCATTTTTTGGTGCTAAAAATAAATAAAAAACTTTCAAGAAGAGATATAATTTTGGTGGAGATTTAAGAAAAAAATTATTGTTACAATTCAAGAGATTGATTGTATTTAATCATCTTCTCCTTTTTTTATTAATTTGTTTAATTTTTTTATTGAAAAATATGACATTTATGAACACAATCACATCTAGCTAATTAATTAATCTACGGATCTTATAAATCCAATTTTTTACATGTGATGATATTATATTTTTACCTCAATTATGATTTCAATTTAATTATATTATTTAATTTGATTTTATGCTATTAATTGTTTAATTATAATTAATCTATATAGGCAATTAAATAGATTTGAGAGAACTATTTAATTGTTTGTTTTGATTAAATAACATGCATATTTTGAAGACACATATGTATGATTCTTATGTATGTGATCCATAATTGATGAACTTAATGACTAGTTTGTAATTTAATTGATATTAGAGTATAATTAGATTAATTACTATATGATGTGTTGTTTACTTAAGAGAGAAATACATGTTAGCTTATATTCATTTGATTATGTAATTGATTGATAATTATATTAGAGAATTTTAGTGATTCACATGATTAAGAAATTAAAGATTAAGTATTCCTAGATATTTTCTCATTTATCTTCTTAGTTGTCAATTTTGATTTAATTAATTACTGCTATTTATGTTTTTAATTCTTTTAATTTTGCTTTCTCAAAACACATAAAAATGTTCTTTACTTTTTACTTTTAAAATTATTTTATAATAATATAATCTTCGTGGAATGATCTTTTCTTATAATTATATTACTTGTTTGTAATACGTATACTTGCATACCTATTGCATATAATTCATATCGATCATATATATATTGTCTTTTTTTAAAATTTCTATAAGATAATACATAAGCAAAAAATACACTTTGTGTTACTTTACTTTCACAAATTAGATATGTTGATCACTTTACTTTAAAGTGGTAGATTTTAGTCACCTTATTATTATATTTGTTGATATTTTAATCATTTTGATCAATTTTAATAATTTTAATCACTTTATGTTTCTCTTTTATGATTTTTTTTGAAATATTTTTTTATTCAAATATCTATAAGTTTTATGCTATCAGGTTCTTTTTAGTTAAAAAGATAGGCAATGTTACTACTATTAATTTCTTAAAAAAGAGTTTACAAAGGCTCTGAGTTCTGATGGCAAAATGGACATAACGATTTTGACATTATAATGATTATGAAAAGCCCAATTAATAACATCATGAGCTAGATTATTATTTTCTCTAGGGATCCAATGTTTAAAAAATGTTAAAAAATTACAAAGTTCTCCGGTCATAACCGTAGTAATTCTAAGTTGGATGAAAAGAGTAAATGTTGCTTATTTAGATGAAGAAATCAATGATTACTTTCCCATCCGCCCTATATATACCAGTTTCTTTTTCCAATTTAGAGCTTCGTGGAAAGCATAGGTCTAGACTACCTCCGATGATGGTGTTCTCAAGATTAGAACCAACCATAATAAAAAAGTGCTATTATGATATGTTAGAACAAAACATATTGTAGCCATACCATTAAGCCAAGTTGCATCAAAGTTTAGTTTATAAGAACTATACGGGGGGTTGCCAATTGAGAGGGATATAAAAATAAAGTTCTTTTTGCTTGTATTACTCCACTTTAGAAAACAATACTATTCCTCAGCCACCATAAAGTCTCTAGCATTACAGTTGGCGTTAGTGAAAATTCAATGAAAAAGACAACACTTGGTAGTAAAGTATGCGTTCGAGATAAGATAAAATGGATGTAGGTCTTGATATCTAACATGTTTAAGAACCTCAAAAGTAAATTCCATTTCCAATGAAACTGTAAGGATTGTAAGATTTCACAGTATATGAATATGTGTTATATGTCTTCAGTCTCTTGATGACATAAGAGACAACTATAGTCATTAAGAGTTTTATACTGACCGGTGAGTGCCCTTAGTGGTAAAACTCTATGAAAAATTGTTCACAAAAAATTCTTATGTCTTTCATGAAGCTTAGATTTTCACAATCTATTCCAAAAACCTGAATGACTGAATAGGTTTAGATCATTAACGAGGGAAAGATAAACCTCTTTGACTTAGAAAAAGTCTTTTTTAGTTCTTAACTAGACAACATGATTCTTATAGGTAGAAGTAGGTGGCCTTGCGAAATCTATAAACTTTAGAGTATTTCAACTCCATATTGATTCTAATTTGAGAACATCTCACTTCCAACCATAATCAAATTTGAGAGAGTATTAGGGTGTTTTAAGTGAGACACTAACTAATTTTTGAGACCAGGTACCCAAGGTTATGCCCAAATATTGATAGAACTATTATCTCCTAATTCATAATACAAGTCCTTCAATAAAGCTTCCTTGACTTAGAGTATGACTATTAAGGCATAATAATCAATTTTTTTTATTAATTCTAAAAAAGGTTTAGTTGTTGAGATATTTGCTTGAAAATAACATACCCAAAGTTCATTATTATTTGATATAAGCTTCATGTAACTTTGGCCACCATTGTTTTATTAAATTTTATGAAAATAAAATGAATAAAATTTGATGTTTTCTTATACAAAATCCCACAAAAAAATCCTCCTCAAAGGCATCTTTTATTTTTAACATAAGGGTAAGAGAAACATGATGTGACGAATATGAGCTCACTACCCTACCATCATTTTTGGGCTATAATTCCGACGTATCACTTTTAAGAAATCTTTGTTTTTTTTTGAAAAAATAGACATCGATTATTATAACAATAAAAATTATTATTTTCATGTCAATATTTTATTAATAATTGATCTGATATAATAATATTAGATATAATTTATATTAAAAATAAGATATATATTTTTATTATGATAATAATAAAAATTATTGTAATGATATTATTATTTTATTAATTTTTAGTTTTTTAAAATACTAATATCAATTAAATTAATTTTATGTTTATATTATTTATATCTTATTTAGAATTATTTAAAAATTTAAAAAATAATTTATATTTTTTAAGTAATATCAAAATGTGATATAAATTTTAGGGTTGTTTCCTAGCTCAAGTTATATGACTTTCCGTTACTTTCACAGATTATCGTAAATACCCCTGAAGTTTTGTGTTTCTTTAAAATTATTCCTGAATTTTATTTAATATCAAAAATGCTTACGAACGTTATCAACGTTATATCTTTATATCATTTTACCCCTATACATATATCACTTATGCGGGAAAAAAAATGAAAAATACCCCCGAGGTTTTTAATATCTTTAGAAATACCCTTAATGTTTTTTAAAAAAATTACAATACCCCTGAGGTTTAAGGTATCTTCAAAAACGTCTTTATTATTTAACACAAGCATAAAAAAACTATGAAAAATCACATCAGTATCAGAAAAATTATTTTCTACCCCTACCTATATAGCTTTTTGAATATTGCCGTTGAGAATATTATCGCAAATATCCTTGATGTTTTGTTTTTCTTCAAAAATACATATGCTATAATAATTAATTTAACTTTATCAAAAATACCCCTGTTATAATAATTAATTTAACTTCATCAAAAATACCCCTACTACAATATTTAATTTATCTTAATAAAAAATATCCATGTTTCTGAATAACACGATATAAAATATTTTCCAAAAATATATAACTTGATATTGTGTGCTTTGTTAACTTAATTTATCTTCAGGGGTATTTTTAGAAAATATTTTATATCGTGTTATTGAGAAGCAAGGGTATTTTTTATGAAGATAAATTAAATATTGTAACAAAGACATTTTTGATGAAGTTAAATTAATTATTGTAACATAGGTATTTTTGATGAAGTTAAATTAATTATTATAGTAGAGGTATTTTTGATAAAGTTAAATTAATTATTATAATAGAGATATTTTTGAAAAAAAGCAAAACTTCAAAGGTATTTGCGATAATATTCTCAACAATAATATTCAAAAAACTATGTAGGTAGGTGTTGTCTCCTTTAGAGAACATAAAAACGTGCAAATATACACGGTCACAAGTAATACAATTTGATAAGTAAATTATCGTTCCCACTTAGATTTGTCACTAGAGTTTGTTAAGTACTAAAACTGTTTCAATATGATTTTATTCAAAACAAACAAAAGTTTTTATGGAAGTTAAACAAATTAATTAAGAGTTTTATAACAAAATATAAAAAACATTCTAGGATTGGAGTTTTACCAAATTAATCCACTCGAATCATATTATTTTCTCTTGATTTATTTTTTTGTAAATTTAATTTGTCCACAAAGAACTTCTAATTTTATCCATATATCTCTTCCGAGCTCCATATAGACATACCTTGCTAAAATAATTCACTATATTCCTATGAGAATTAAATTTACCAAGATTTATTACGTTCAAAGTTCTCAAATGGTCACACGTAAAATAAAGGTATATTTCTATCCCTTATATATACATGTTATTCTATATATGAACAATATACACAAAAATATCTCTTCCAAGTTTATTTAAGTGCCACCGATCAATTGATAAATTTTCCAATAATCAAAAGCATTAAACACAAATAGAATAAAAAAATTAAAAATCTCATAAATCTTTCAAAAATAATTAAATCCAAGCTTCATAAATTTAGCAACACAACAACCCTAAAAAAATTAAATTACTTCATAAATAAAATTAAAATTATAGCATTTAAGGAATAATAGATGAAGAACAAAAGAAAATGAAAATTTGTTTCTGCTCTCAAATTTTTAGCACACGCAGAACACAACAGAAGCCAAAAATGGCTTCTGTGTGTACCATAGTCCAACACTCTAACCTCCTGTGATTTTCTCTGTATCACATATTTATAACTCTGATAAAATATTAAAAATATTACAAGTGGGAGACAAGAATTATTCTTCTGGGAGACGCGTGTAAAAGAAATTTATCGTGCAAAACAGTGGACAACATGCGCCGTTTTTGGAATTTTTTATTTCAATTTACGTATGCCACATGTCAGCATATGATTGGCTGCAAGACATAACGATACATATGGTAGCCTTGAATTCGCTGTGAAGAGAGGGCGCACGAGAATCGCGTCGCACGGGAGAAGTGCCTCTGAAGACACGTGGGGCACGCAGAAGTTGCTGGAAGCACACACACGTTTCTGTGTTTTTATTCTAACCATCACATGCCACGTGTCAGCTCCTGATTTGTTGAAAGAATATTGGAGACACGTGGCAATGTATGATTCGTTGGAATGGAATGACACATGATGTTTATTTAGACCACATCACATGGGACAATTCGCGCAGCGACACATGGATCCCAACCTGCAAGCTGACCTGCACGGCCAGGTGGGCCCCACATGAGGCACCAAGCAACGTGCAATCTAGAAAACCAGGACCAATCGATTTTGTCACGTTTGGCTTCTACGTCTGATCCTGACCGTTGATTGGATGATCTAACGGTGTGTGGCGTGCGTGGTCCTCCTTTTCATGCGTAGAAAAACAAATATTCTTTAATTGCATTTTAGCCTCCAATTTAAATTAAATTAACTTTTAAACTTTTGTTAATTGCAATTAAGCTCTCATTTAATTTAAATTATATTTTGAGACTTTATTATTTGCAATTAAGTCCTTTTCGATTCATATTCTTTAATTTTCTTAAATATATATTCTTTAAAAAATAAATAGTAAATATTAATTTAATTAATTAAAATTAACTAAAAATAACAAGAACATAGAAATTATGATTAATAAAATGGACAAAATAATTGTATAATATACAGTTATAAATAGGGGTAGAAAAGACTTTTTTAGACATTGATATGATTTTCACGGTTTTTTTATACTTCTGTTAAATAATAAGATCATTTTTAAAGATACTTTAAATCTTAGTGATATTGTAGGTTTTTTATACGTTAAAGATATTTTTGAAGATATTGAAAAACTTAGAGGTATTTTTGATTTTTTTCCATTACTTTCACCTTAAACTCAATTTTAAATCTTACCTTTATAATTTTTATTTATTTAATAAAAAGTAAGTTTTATGTCTCTTTTTTAAAAATGTGATAAAATTTAATTAATATTAATATAAAAATTAACAAATTTATATGTACTTAAATTTCTCCTAATTTTTTAATAGTATTTTGTATCTGTTTTCTTACATTCTCGTGACATTAAAGTATGTTAATGTTTGTATTTTATTTTGAGTTAATTATGTTTTATGTATAAAATATATTAGATAATTTATAAAAATATTTAATATATTTATTTTTTTACGGTTCACAATAAGTAACAATAAAATTGTTAAATTTTAAACATAATTATATTATTATTTATATATTTAAGTATAATTATAACTTTAAAAATGTATATTATTGGACATATTTTTATCATTATCATTACGTTATAAGTATAATTATAATTATAATAAAAGTATTTAAATATTTTTATAAATTATTTTATATATTATGAGCATTTAATTAATTTTTATATTTTTTATTTTTAAAAAAATTATAATAAACATACAATAAGGTTGCTGGGAGGGAGGGAGGGAGGGAAAAAAACATAGAATAACCTTGCGGTCATTCATTCATACACACCATAACCACCACCCACACACCCATTCACATTTCAACATCATCTTCATCGTCGGCATCATTATCTCCCCGACAACTTGCCTTGGACTTTGGTCACTCTCCGACAGACCACTCTCCGACAGACCACTCTCGCTTCCGTTCATCTCGGATTGGTATCCTTCTCTATCTGTTTCTGGTAGCTACCACTTGCGTAATGTACGGCTGGTTGATCTTTATTCTCAGGTTGAACTTTTTCATCTTGGCTGATTACGTAGCTGTTAAGGTATTTAGGAGTGATTGAATTCAGCTCCTTCGTCCTGTTTGGAAGTACTAGCTGAGCTGTTTGGCATGTGGGTTGCTCTCAATTGAAATCATTGGAGTGTCGGTGTAGTGTTTCTGGACTTTTGGGGAAGGAATGGAGATGATTAGACCTGCTTAGGCGTTTATTTCTTCCGCGTTGTTGAGATCTTTGAAGTTGAGTATTGTTTCTAATTCTGGTGGTTTAACTGTTGATTTTTAAAGTCTTTCTGATTATCTGGGTTGATTAATTATTGATGGAGGTTGGGGGTGATGCTCATCATTTATATGGTATGACCTCTATGGATTTGCGGGAAGTTGGGGAAAGGAGTCAAGAATGGAATTTGAATGAGTGGAAATGGGATGGCGACCTTTTCATCGCCAGTTCAGTGAATTCTGTGCCATCGAATGGCATGGGCAAACGGTTTTTCCCGTTGACTATGGTTTCTTCAAACAGTTCTTCATCGTGTTCAGAGGAAGGGGCTCTAGAGATTGAGAAAGGGAAGAGGGAATTAGAGAAGCGCAGAAGAATTGTTGTTGTGGAAGAAGAGAATTTGAACGATGAAGAGGGTACCCTTTCTTTAAAGCTTGGAGGACATGGTCATCAGGTTCAAGATAGGGAGGTGGGAAATTGGGAAGGAGTTAGTGGTAAGAAGACCAAACTAGCTGGGGCAACTCAACATCGTCAAGTTTGTCAAGTGGAGGACTGTGGGGCTGACCTGAGCAAAGCCAAGGATTACCACAGACGACACAAGGTTTGTGAGATGCATTCCAAGGCTGCTAAGGCATTAGTTGGAAATGTCATGCAAAGGTTTTGTCAGCAGTGTAGTAGGTAATATTTCTTTTCCTTTTGAAATCATTGTTTAGTGGAATTCTGTTTATCTGCTGTTTGTTTAGAAAAGTGTCAATGTAAAACTCAAAAAGCCTATTAGGAATTATAAAGTAAATAGTGAAGTAGGAAAGTTGGATTTAATAATTTGTGTGTGTGTTTTCTATTCCAAGCATATAGGATATGCATACAAGCTGTTTAATAAAAACTATGCTACCACTATGGCTAATACAATGGCTTGAAAGCTGTGATCCACAATCTGTGGGATTTATCTAAGCTAGTAAAGGTAAATAAATATATTACAATAATGAGAATTTATTGCAATAATATTTCTTAGTACTTCCTCTCAATTTGTAGTGAATGTCAAGAACTCCTAACTTGTTGCATAGTTTTGCAAATTGGTCCTTCCCTAAAGCCTTTGTGAACACATCTACTAAATAAAAACGTTTAGAAACATGTGAAAGGCTGATCGATCCAGCTTGCAGTTTTTCTTTGACTATGTGACAATAAATTTTAATATGCTTTGTCCGCTTGTGAAAAAATGGGTTTGTTGCAATGTATAAAGTTGCTTGATTAACACAATACAATTGTGTAGGAGCAACCTGTGGAGCTTTTAAATCTTGCAAAATGTAATGCAACCAAGTTAGCTCCAAACATGTGTTGGCCATAGCTCGATATTCAATTTCTGCCAATGATTGAGAAACATTAGTTTGTTTCTTGGATTTCAATGAGATGAGAGAATTTCCAAGAAAAATACAATACCCAATGATTGATTTTCTTGTGTCACGATATCCTCCCCATTTGAATCATAGAAGGCTTTTAATGATTATGGACATAACAAACATTGATTAGGAGCTCCTTTGGTGCATATGAGAATCTGTAAGGTTGCATCTCAAATCGATTTTTGAGGTTTATGCATGAGTCGAATGAGTGTCCAAATAGAGTAAACTATGTCTAGCCTAGTGAGATACATCAATCTAACAACTAGTCTTTTGTATTTAGTCGAGTCATTAAGTAGTGCTCTATCTTTGGGGTGTGTGTCAGATTCTGTTCCAAGGTGTGTGTCAGATTCTGTTCCAAGGGAAACTTTTCTGGTCATGCACCTTAATTCTTGAGTGTTGTAAAATATCAAGAGCATACATTCTCTCAGACATGAAAATTCCTTTTTGGAACAAGAAAATTTAATGCCCAAGAAATATTTTAAATTTCTAAGGTCTTTGATGTGGAAGCATTTGAGAAGAATTTTTTTTAGGTTTTGAAGATCATTGCCTATGAGAAGGATTTCCTCAACATATATAAGAGTTGTAGTAGATGAAGTACCTTGCACCTTGGTAAAAAGGGAGTAATCAACCTTCGATTGGTTATAATTAGCTCTTTGAATGATATCTAAAAATGTTAAAAAATAGTTTTTAGATGCCTGCTTGAGTCCATACAAGGATTTGTTTAGTCGACATACAATATTCTCTCCCTGTCAAAGACCTGAAGGAGGTTCCATGTAAACCATTTCATGTAAATCGTCATAAAAAAAGGCATTTTGGTCCTCTAACTGATGTATGTGCCAATAACAGGAAACCGAAACGGTGAGAAGACATTTGAGAGTGCTGAGTTTGGTTGTGGGAGAATTTTTTTTTTATGATAATCAATTCCCTCAACTGAAGTATAGCCCTTGGCAACAAGATGTGCTTTGTAGTGCTCGATTGTTCTATTAAACTTGTATTTGATTTTGAAAACTCATTTGCAACCTATGGATTTATTGCCAGCTAGTAAAGGTACTAGAATCCATAATTTATTTTTCTTTAAAGCCTCTAAGTTTGTTTTCATGGCTACTTTCCAATTGGGATCGTAGATAGCTAAAGCATAGGATGTGGGCTCTGTGTGACCTGTAATGGAGGTTAGAAAATCGCATTATGTAGAAGATAAACGAGAATATGAAATTTTTTTGGATAAAAGATATCGATTATCTGAGAAATGAGATGCTCGGGAAGTTGGAATGACTTGGTTGGATATGTGATAGTCTTTATGCCATTTAGGGTTTCTTTGGACGGGAAGATTGATGAGGGATTAGTAGGGGCGTGGTGTGGTTAAATGAGAGAGAATGTTGCTATCTTAGGTGTTGTTTGGGTAAGGAATTACATTAGATGGTGAGTTGGGCAGTGAAGTCATGTCAAGATTAAAAGGATGGTGGTGACCAGATAATGGTGGGGTATCGGGTATGTTTTGGCTTGTGTCATCCTCAAGTGGGCATGGTTTTGGTGTTCTTTCTGGCAATTGGTGGGTTTTCTTTGCTGAGTAATTGAGGTGAGTTTGGGCTATCAAGGATGGGTGGACAATTCGTACCAATCTGATTCCGAATAGATCAGATTTTTTCGAATCTGATAATATCAGATTGATATTGAAATTTATTTATGAATTATTGTCATGTATAAAACACGTCATACACATCATTTAAATTTTAATTGGTGTATTTGTAGGAAAAATTATTATTTATAATCACAACTAAGAAAATCAAAACAATAAGTACGTCTGAATAATTATTAAATTATTATAAACATTTATATTTATTTTTTGAGCTAACATAGTAACCTAATGTAATTATGGTATGTATAATATTTAAATATAATATATTATAAAATAAAATATGCATTTATTTATAATTTATTAATAACTCGGTTTGGATCGGATAAAACGGATTAGAAAACTTTGTCGATCCAAATTCGATTTGAATTCAAACAGATTGTATACTTTTCAATCGAAATAAGATTTAACTACAAAATTATTGTCAATCTAATTCGATCTGAATTCTACGAATTGGATTAGATTTTTCAATTTAAGCAGATTGATTAGATTATTTACTCACCTTTAATCACAATGTATCAAATCAAATGCAACATGAGTTGTTATTGAATTTAAAGGGAAAGGAAGTGTTATTTGTTTGGCCATGGCATAAACACTATAATTTTTATCAAAAGAAATAGCATTCAAAGATAATAATGGAGACACTAATTTAAGACAAGAAGTAGATGGATGTGTAAAGCACATATGCCATAAATAGAAGGGTTAGGAAACTTGACAACAAAGTGGTGTCCTCTGCAATGTAGACATATAATTGTCAATGGACAGCTTAGCTGTCCATAACAACTTTGTTGTGTTCCATTGACAGCTTAGCTGTCCATAACAGTTTTGCTATAATTTGTTGTCCATATTCATTTAGTTGTACACAGTTGCTGTCCATAGTCTATTTAGCTATAAATAATTGTCCATAAACAGCTGTCCATAGACAGCAATCCATGGTTGCCCACAAACTGTCCATAAACAGTTGTCCACAGTTGTTCATAGACAGCTTTGATGTATTTTATAGGTTTGTTGTATTTTGTAAAGTCTATAAATAAAAAGAAATCATAAGACCAAATCATTCGGTCATTTTCATACAACATTCTTGACTTATTTCTGACATGGTATCAAAGCTTCTTTGAGGAAAAAAAACCAGTTTTCTATTTCTGAGAAAATCTTCATTGATATTTTTTTAGCGTTTGTTGCTAAATAAGTATTCTTCGGCAATCTCTGTTTAAGGTCCTTATCTTGTTTTTTTTAATTTGTTTGAATATTTCTCGGGTTTTATTTACTTGCAATAGACACTGCACCAGTGTGTGTTAAGTTTACGGGAAAAAATTACTCTACTTGGGTTTTCCAGTTTGAACTTTTCTTCAAGGGAAAAGACCTTTGGAGCCATATTGATGGCACAGATGTTACACAAACATCTGATACTGTCAACTCTAAGGAAGTCGTGTCTTCTCCTTCTTGGGCTGTGCTTGATGCTCGAATCATGTCTTGGCTTCTTAGTTCGGTGGAATCACATATCGTCACCAACTTGATGACTCATCGCTCTGCTCACTCCATGTGGAATTATTTGAAGAAAGTTTATCATCAAGACAATGATGCTTGTCGCTTTCAGTTGGAACATGCGATTGTCATGTTCCAACATGGTAGTCTTTCCATCAAGGATTATTACTCGACATTTTTGACTCTTTGGCACGAATATGCTGATTTAGTTACAACAAATGTTCCTGTTGCTGCTATATCAACTATTCAAAATCTTCACAGGACTAGTCAGCGTGATCAATTTCTCATGAAATTACGCCCGAAATATGAATCAGTTTGCTCTTCTCTATTGAACAAATCTCCTGTTCCTTCTCTAGATATTTGCTTTGGTGAGTTACTTCGCGAAGAACAACGTCTAAGTACTCAAGCTATTCTGGAACAATCTTATGGCAATTCCACGACGACAACTATGGCTTATGCAATCCAAGGGCGTGGATCATCTATGCCTTCTAAAAATATGCAATGTTTCTGCTGCAAAGAATATGGGCATATTGTTGCCAATTGTCCTAAAAAATGTTGTTCTTATTGCAAGAAAAAAAGTCATATTATCAAAGAATGTCGTATTCGTCCCTAGAATCGTCAGGCCCAAGCATTTCAGACTTCTGTTGCTGTTCCTCCAGTAGCACCTACTGTAGCACATGTGTCTTCCTTAGGTGTTTCTCCTAATCTTCCACCTCTTGCAGCAACTTACTGCACTCCTGAAATGGGTGCAACAGATGCTAATTTCGGCATTATCTGCAATGAGATTTCAAGGTAAAAATTCTACTACACTTTGGTATGTAGACTCAGGGGCTTCTAATTATATGACAAATACTCCCACAACTTTGTCTCATGTTCGGCCTTATGTTGGTCAATCTACTATTCAGACGGCCAGTGGCAGTTCTTTGCCAATCAAAGTTGTTGGAAATGCTTCTTCTACATTTACTGATGTGTTTCTTGCTCTTCAACTTTCTACAAACCTTATTTCTGTTGGTCAATTAGTTGATAACAATTGTGCTGTTAACTTTTTTGGTGATGGTTGTGTTGTGCAGGACCAAGTAACAGGGGAGCCGATCGCGAAGGGACCTAAAGTGGGACGTTTGTTTCCATTACTTTTACCTATTCCAACAATTTATCCAATTCCTTCTATTGAGTCTTTTGCTTGTAATAATATTCCTAATCTAAGTATAGTGTGGCATCGTCGTTTAGGTCATCCTAATACTCAAGTTTTATCTCATATAATGAACTCGGGCTTTCTTGGTAATAAAGAACGTTCTTCTTTACCTTTTGAATGTGACTCTTGTAAACTTGGTAAAAGCAAAACTCTTCCATTTCCTTTGCATGCTAGTAGAGCTTCTCACTGCTTTGATCTTATTCACAGTGATGTTTGGGGACCTTCCCCGATTACTTCACATGAAAAATTTAAATACTATGTAACTTTCATTGATGATCATAGCAGATTCACTTGGGTTTATTTTCTTCGCTCTAAATCTGAGGTTTTTCATACTTTCACCGAGTTTTTAGCATATGTTGAAAATCAATTTTCTGCAAATATTAAGACATTTCGCACAGATTTTGGTGTTGAATAATTGTTCACTGAGTTTCAGGTATTTTTGGCTTCTAAAGGTATCATCCATCAACGTTCATGTCCTGCTACTTCTCAACAAAATGGAGTAGCTGAACTCAAAAATCGTCATCTTCTTGATATGGTACGTACTCTCTTGTTAGAATCTTTTGTTCCATCCATGTTCTGGGTTGAGGCTCTAAAGACTGCTACTCACTTGATTAATCGTTTACCTTTCCAAGTTTTGCACATGGAATCTCCCTATTTTCGTTTGTTTACTAAGCAACCTAATTATGATAATCTTCGTATCTTTGGTTGTGTATGTTTTGTTCATTTACCACCTCATGAGCGAAATAAATTATCTGCTCAATCTATTAGATGTGCATTTTTAGGATATAATGTGTGTCAAAAGGGATTTGTTTGCTATGATCCTACATTACATCGTACACGTATTTCTCGGAATGTTATTTTCTTTGAAAATCAACATTTTTTTCCTGTGTCTTCTGTGCCCTCTTCTTCTACTGTAGTCCTTCCCTCCTTTGAGCACCAGTTCTTAGCTCTTCCTCAAAACAGTTCTCGCTTCAAACCATGAATGGTATATATAAGACAATCCCGCCCACAGTCTCTTCCGATAGCTCACCCGATATCTGATCCTAACATACACCAAAGTCAGTCAGTTGCAGCACCTCCAGAGCCTCTGGTACGTCGCTCTTCTCGAGTGTCTGTACCCCCTGATAGGTATGATTTTTCTTCTGGCAATTTTATTTCAGCTCTTACTACTGCATTGTCCAATTTTGATATTCTCACATGCTGTCAAGCATGATTGTTGGTGCCAAGCTATGCAGGAAGAAATTGCTGCTCTTGAGGCCAATCACACTTGGGACATTGAGTCTTGTCCTTCTACTATAGTTCCTTTGGGTTGCAAATGGGTTTACTCAATCAAGGTTCGCTCTGATGGAAGTTTGGATCGTTATAAAGCTCGGCTTGTTATCCTTGGGAACAAACAGGAATATGGTGTTAATTATGAGGAAACCTTTGCTCCTGTGGCTAAAATGACTACTGTTCGAACGATAATAGCTCTTGCTGCTTCCAATGATTGGCCACTACATCAGATGGATGTTAAGAATGCTTTCCTTTATGGAGATCTTAAAGAATGTATTTATATGAAGCCACCTCCAGGGTTGTTTTCCTCTCTGACATCCAATGTGTGTAAACTTCGTCGTTCTCTTTATGGTCTTAAACAAGCTCCACGGGCATGGTTTGAAAAATTTCAAACCATTTTATTACAATTTTCTTTCATGCAGAGTAAGTATGACACTTCATTGTTTCTTCGAAAATCAGACATGGGCATTGTTGTCCTTTTGGTTTATGTTGATGATATTGTGATCACTGGTTTTGATTATACTTTACTTGTCCAGCTCAAGACCCATCTCTCACAATCTTTTCATATGAAGGATCTTGGGTCTTTTACATATTTTCTTGGTCTTGAGGTGCATCGTAACCCCATTGGTATTTCCCTCAATCAACAAAAATATGCTAGTGATTTGGTGACTACAACTGAACTACAGGAAGCTACCTCTGTTGATACTACTATGGAATTAAATGTCAAGCTTCGCAAAGAGGAAGGTGACTTGTTGATCCCAGCTTATATCGGAAATTGGTAGGTAGCCTTGTCTATCTCACCATCACTAGACCAGATATTTCTTTTGCTGTACAACAAGTCAACCAATTTCTTCAGGCTCCTCGTCATCTTCATCTGGTTGCTGTCCGTCGGATCATACGCTATGTTCATGGCACTTTTGCCCGTAGCTTATTCTTTCCTTCAGGCAATTCTCTTCGTCTTGTTGTTTATAGTGATGCTGATTGGGCTGGCTGTGCTGATACCCGTCGCTCCATCACTAGTTGGTGCATGTTCTTAGGTGATGCATTGATCTCCTGGAAGAATAAGAAACAAGACAGTTTCTAAGTCATCTACAGAATTTGAGTATCGAGCAATGTCTCTTGCTTGTTCCGAAATTATTTGGCTTCGAGGTTTGCTAACTGAGTTAGACTTCTCTGAGATCGATCCTACACCTTTACATGCCGATAATACAAGTGCTATTCAGATTACGGCCAATCCGGTCTATCATACGCGCACAAAGCATATTGAAGTTGATTGTCACTCTATCCGTAAAGCCTTTGAAGCTCGTGTTATCACTCTTCCACATATTTCTACTGAACTACAAATTGCTGATATCTTCACCAAGTCTCTCACTCGTCATCAATATTGCTTTCTAAGTCGCAAATTGATGCTTATTGATCAACCCGTATCAATTTGAGGGGGGCTGTCAATGGATAGCTTTGCTGTGTTCCATTGACAACTTAGCTGTCCATAACAGTTTTGCTATAATTTGTTGTTCATATTCATTTAGTTGTACACAGTTGCTGTCCATAGTCTATTTAACTGTAAATAATTGTCCATAAACAGCTGTCCATAGTTGTCCATAGACAGCAATGCATGGCTTCCCACAAATTGTCCATAAACAGCTGTCTACAGACAACTTTGTTGTATTTTATAAAGTCTATAAATAGAAAGAAATCATAAGACCAAATCATTCGGTCATTTTCATACAACATTCTTGACTTATTTCTGACAATAATAAAGACCATAACTTTGTTTACCCGAACCAAACATCTTTCCCGTAACCGAATCTTACAAAACAAAAAAAATGGGAAGTAAAATGGTACACCAATTTAAAAAGTTAATTTTTTCTAGCAGACAATAGATTTAATTAATCGAAATGAGGGAACACATGAAACATTATCTAAAGTGATATCAAAATTGAATGGTATGGTGTTGCTGATGGTGATTGGGGACGAGGAACCAGTGGATAAATTAACAAGTGGTTATTGATGTTTTGAGTGAAAAGTGTTGAATCAAAGGTAATGTGATATAGCTCCGCTATCCAAAATCCAAGGTTTAGTAAATACACAATTAATTGAGGCAATAGAAAATGGAGACAAACCTTTAGCATTTCATAAGCATTGTTATTACCGAAGGAAGAAGAATTTGAAGTGATCATTGACACGGCTTGAGCAAGTTGCTAAAGCTGCTTGGCAGAAAACCCAACCGAAGGGTTTGGTGAAGGAGACTGTGGGGCCCAATTAGAAGTGTCAGCCATATTAGCTGCATTGGCAGCTTGAAACATGGCATCACGTTATTTTCTTATTTGGGACCCACGTGGTTGATGTATCTTTTGGCCTTTTCTGCCTCTTTGACTTCTTGTATTATTGAGAGTCCATATTCCATTTTTTGAATTTACATCTGTCGTCCATATGCTCATTTTTGTCACAATAATAGCAATGATATTTTAGAGTACGATTGACACATCCTTAAAAGATACGTCAAAATTTAAACCTCATTTTTAGGAAAAATGTGTAATTGGTAGTATAGTTAAAGTAAGGGTCGAACCTGGAGAAGATTAGTAACAATTCTACTTTTAATTACTAGTTTATTAGTGAGTCAATTTAAATTAATAATAAAGTGTTTTAGCGTAAAAGTTTGATTATTGATCAGCCTAAATCTTAAACAATTAAACAATGCAGAAGTATGCTTATTAAATTTAATTCATTCATTGCAATAAGATTTGAAAAAATAATAACTAAACTAGGTAAGACTTCTTTAGTCTAAAAATTCAATCATATTTGTAATAGAAGCTATAAAGTACCACTTTGAATAAGAATATTAGCGATTATAAGCTAATATCTTCAACTAACAATGAACATATCCATGTAATGAACTAGTTGTACACCGTAATTCATAACATGTATAGTTTTGACATTCAAATATTAAATTGAACACATCAAAAATTCAAGAATTAAAACTAAAATTTATCATGATGTTAAATAAACCATAGTCTATGGTTTGAAATTTTCTACAATCCCAATAAATTATTTAACTAGCCGTAAAATTTATAAAATCTAATAAACAAATAAACACTGCATCATAAATAAAAAAAAAGGTAGAGAAAAGAATCTGATTTTGATGAACTATTGGAGCTAAAGGAACCAAAAATATCAATCTTCAACTTATTCTTCAAGAATCTTTAAGAATGACACAAAGATGAATTTTTTCTCAATTTTTATCTCCATTTTTGTGTGTTTTGGCAACTGTTTGTGTAGAATGGCGATGTTGCTTGGGTATTTATATGTGAAAAATTATGTTTTTGGGCTCAGATTAAATCTAGACCATTAGATGGGAAAACATGGATGTAGATCCATTATGTCATATGTCATGGAGAGAGAAAAAGTTAGTCAAATGGTCAAAACGCTTTCAAAACGCACTCAGACACTAAATTCATGCGTGTTGGAAGGTGGTGAGCCACATGCACTTGACATGGCTGAAGGAGATAGTGTTGTGTGCGACATGCGCGATTCGAGCAGAACCTAGAGTACATGAATGATAGCGTGACACCACGTTTTACCACATGACAACGTGACACCACGTGTCACCACATGGCAACGTGACATGGATGTCATATGTCGCACACAGAGCAGAGCATGACAAAGTTGAATTTTCCTAAGTTAATCCACTTGACCAAAAAATTCCAAAAAAAATTATAAAAGTTACAAAAAAATCTCAAAAATTCTAGAAAATTTATATTTTTTCAATAAATACAAATAAATATTTTTAACACATTATAATAATGAAATATCTGTAAATATAAAGGAGCTAACGCATAAAATGTGTATAAAATATAACTTATCAAGAGCATTCTTCAACCTTTCCCTATTTCAGTGTTCACACTTGTCTTTGGATTTGTTTGATTGGCTTTGTATTGCAACAATGATGGAGAAGTTTTCAATTTATTCTGATGTCATTTGTCGTTGTGCCTCATCTTAGGAAACAAGGGAGTATGCTTCTCGGACATTGGACATTGATGTCATCATGAGAATATTGCTCGAAGCACCATTGTAGGTGTCATTGAGGCCCATAAGGAATTGCATCATGCAATCTTCTTCGATTAATTCATTGTGTAGCTTCATTTGATTACAAGGGGGAGGGGTTCAATGCATGTCTAATTTGCCCCGAAGGGTTGTGTGTAATAGGCGAAAACTGTCATGGTGCCTTGTGTAAGAGAGGCGATGGGTTTTTGAATCTGATATATTGTTGGTGCATTTTTTTGTGAGAATTGTTCTTTGAAATTTTCCCACACTCCATGAGCAGTCATGGCATGGACAACCCCTTTTAAATTGATCTCCAAATAGTAGGCAAGCCATGAAAGAATCATACTATATCATTTTCTTCATAAAGCATGCTCCTTTGGTTGTTCAGTTACTAATGGAGGCTCAGTGGAACCATTAGTAGATCCAATTTTGTTATTGGCTTTGAAAAATCATGGATTTGCTCCGAGATGCATAATTGGGTCCATTCAATTTCTCTTAGACTAATATATTATGGTAGGCATAATATGGATTTGATGGGTTTGTACTAAAATTGTTGTTGCTGCTTTTTGAACTTTGAGAATCAGATTGTCTGTTGGCTGGTGTTTTGTCATCTTCTGTTATATTGTTTGGTGATTTGTTGAGGTTTTGCTAGGCTAGGAAATCAAGTAGTGATCGCCACACAATTAATAGCCTAAAAATCAGATTAAATAATATAATTGAGAAAAAAATATTAGATTATCACATGTTGAAAATTGGGTTCATAAGATCCCTAGATTAATAAATTAATTACACATAATTGTGTTCATAAAACTCATATTTTTTATAAAAGAAGACATAAAATTAATAAAGAAAAGAGTAGAAAAAGAAATACAATCAATCTCTTGAATTGTAAAATTAATTTCTTCTTGAATCTATACCAAAATTGTCGTTTCTTGAATTTTTCTGTATTTTTCTCTTTTTAGCTCTAAAAACTAACCAAAATTATGCTAATGGAGGTCAATTAGGGTTTATGGAGTGATTAAGGGCTTAAATAAAACTCAGGTGCGATTTGGACCATCCGATCAGCTTCAAATTAAGGGTTACGATCAAAACAAGCAAAATTGACAGTTTCAGCCAATCACAGCGTGACACGTGGCATCAAAAGTTCATTGGGCGAATCAGAGAGCGACGCGTGGCAGGGGAGACCGATCAGAGTCAACGTTCGCCGAGTCAGCACCACGTGGCACGACGTGATTCGCAGGAACGGATGGCGTGGCACACGGGTGTAACGCTTCGAGCAATAGCGTTGTGACACGTGTCATAGCGAGTTGACTGATTTCCGAGCTCGGATTGAACGCTGTGCTGACACGTGGTGCGTGTTTCTCCTCCTCACACGCGGCGCAACGTGATTCGCTTTCCGTGCTTGCGTGGCGTCCACGTGGCTTGCTTAGTCAGCTCCTATGCTTGCATGACATGCCACGTGCCAGCCTCTGATTGGTCCTGCGTTAAAAATTCCAAAAAAATTCAAAAAATTATATTTTCACTAAAAAAATTATATTTTAATTTTTTTAGCCACAAAAATACTATTTATTAAATAAAACAAGTAAATATTAAGTTAAAAAGTGTACTAATGACTCTATTTTCATAGAGTCATCAAGTAGCAGGTTGTAGCTCTGATACCAGCTCAAAAAGAATGTTAGGAATATAAAGTAATAGTGAAGTAGGAAAGTTGGATTGAATAATTTGTGTGTACTATTCCAAGCATGTAGGATATATACAAGATATGTAATAAAAACTAGGGAAGATTACTATAAAGCTTCTATACTTATTTTAATAGTGACCCTTAGGTCCTGTTCTTATTTTTATAACAATTTTATCCTATTGTTATGAAAAAGTGAATGCACTTGAACAAATAATTGTTATTTTTATTTTATTTTTTCTCAATTCTTTCGGTTACAATTTATTTAAGTTATAACATTCTCTATCTAATATAATTGAAAAGATAAAAAAATTACCTTTATCTTTTTACGGTCACTTTTTCATAATAATATAACTAAACTGTTATAAAATATAGATACAGGATTTAAATGTTATTTTTACAACAAGTATTTTTCTCTAAAAACTATGCTACCACTATGGCTAATACAGTAACTTTCATGATCCACAATCTGTGAGATTTTTCTAAGCTAGCAAAAGTTATGTAAATACATTATAATAATGAGAATATAGTACAATAGTATTTTTAATAGTAAAGAACTGAATGAGAAATGTAGTTCTTTTGAATGGGATTGGTTGGTAATGTGTTGTAATTACTTTGCAGGTTTCATCGCCTTCAAGAATTTGATGAAGGGAAGAGAAGTTGTCGCAGGCGTTTAGCTGGTCACAATAAAAGGAGGAGGAAAACAAATCCCAAAACTACTGTTAATGGAAGTTCACTTAATGATGATCAAACTAGTGGTTATCTATTGATAAGTTTATTGAGGATACTGTCCAACTTGCATTGTAAGTAAATAGTAAATATTGTGAGTTTCAGTTTTGAATGTAATTATTTGAATTCTCACCGCAAGGCTCAACTAGTCCCCCCGTTGCTATTTGAAGATTTAATGTGAATTTTGAGGATTTACATGTGGATTGGATGTTTACGTGTATGTTGCTATTTATTTAAACACTATCAACAGTAAAAAGAGTGTAAAAGGAAATATGTTTTACTTTCTTACCAAGAACCATGGATCCAGCTGATTTGAGAGAAAATATAGTTAATATGGACCTACCATATTATGTATGTTTTCTCGCACACCTCAATCATCAACCAACTCAATTCAATGTTGAGGAAGAGGGACTGAATGAAACAATGTTCAGCCCTGACCTACCACTGATTAGATAATACTTGTATAGATCACTATTTCCTCTTCATCTTGTCACAATATCTGAAGATTGTTTTTCCCTTTCCAATAAGCTTTGAAGCCTGAATTAACACAATTGTTTCAATCAACTGAATTGTATGTTTTTTCATTCCTTACAAGAATGTTTTCTTGGGAAATACCCTTTGGTGGATATTGTAGGAAATCAATCTAGGTGTGATATTAATTGGAACCCAATTTTGTATATCCAACTGTATATTAGTTGAGATTAGCTCTAATTCATTTTATATAGATCCTAATTTATAGGAGACAATGAAGGTCATAAGAACCAATTGTCATATGTATATATATATGTATCCAATTTTAAGAAATAAAAATGAAGTGATTTCAGAAAAATCTCATAAAACTTCACGGTATCAGACCAACTTCTAAGTAATACTTTTGAGATAGCTCAATTAGTTCTTTAAGAGCCTTACAATGAAGTCCAAATTCAGATTCTTTGAATCGAGCAAAAGCTGCATCTAACAAGAAGCTTTTAACATAAGTTCATTTCCTTTCTTCGGAGTTTCAAGCTGAGATTCTAGAGAAGGTGAGAGAGAATCCTCAAACCTATTAGCAGTGACTGAATGAGAAATTGATTTCTCAGATTGTATTTTGACATTGCTTCCATCAGATTTCTTCTTGTTCTCAAGGGACCTTAGGAGTGTCCCAAGTCCCTCAACTTTCATTTCATTCTTAGTTTTCTCATTGAATGGTTTATTAGGCTCAGAAACCGTTACTCTTAGTCTTCTTTTCTATCATGGTAGACCTCGAGCAAACATCTGGGAATTCATCTACATCTAATCCCTCATCCAATATTCCTACTGCTCCTCGGCTAACACCAGTCACCACAGAAAATAACCTTGTCCCTATCACCACCTATAAACTTAATGATCACAACTACCTTTAATGGTCTCAATCAATGATGATGTTCATAAGCAGGCGAAACAAGGATGAATATTTCACTGGTGCTATTTCAAAACCTGACCCAAATAATGTTGATTACAGGATCTGGAAAGTAGAAAACAATCTGATTATGTCTTGGTTAATCAGTTTTATGACAACAGAGATAAAGGAGAAAATTTCTTGTTGTACACCACATCAAAAGAAATATGGGAAGTAGCACATGAAACGTTCTCTAGTAGCGAGAACACTATCGAGCTTTTCTATGTGGAGAGTTCCTTCCAGGACCTTCGTCAAGGCGAAAACTCTGACGATTTATTTCACAACCCTTACTCGTCATTGGTAGCAGCTAGACTTATTTGAGACACTTGAATGGAAGTGTCCAGAAGATCGTGCATATTTTAGGAAGATCGTGGAGACTAAGCATGTCTTCAAATTCTTGATGGGACTCGATAAACCTCTTGATGAAGGGGTAGAATTCTTGGAGCAAAACCACTACCAAGTCTACAAGAGGCATTTTTTGAGGTGCGTAGAAAGGAGAGTCGAAAACGTGTTATGTTGGGACAATCTAATCCTCCCACGATTCCTAAAGTTCTAGCATTTGCAGCAGTCAAAGACAATCCACCAGATTCTGGTGCATTCACTGTTCGAAGCAATTCTTAACATACTGATAATAATCGAATAAAGAAGGTCGCCCATGGTAAATTATTGTTGGAAGCCTAGGCATTTGAAGGAAACTTGTTGGAAATTACATGGAAAACCTTCTGACTGGAAGCTAAATCAAGGCCGTGAGGCATAGGGAAATGCTGTAATTACTAAAGTATCTCAATCCGGTAATCCTATCCCATTCACTAAGGATTGGTTAAAACTTCTATAACAACTTATACAAAAGGCAAAAATCAACACCACATTCAGTAGCAGTAGGAATAACGCCATACATAGCTCCAATAATTCAGCAATGCATGCAACCAAATTCCCCTCCTCATCTTGGATAGTAGACTCAGGTGCCTTTAATCACACGACAGGTGACCAATCCCTTTTTACAACCTACTTGCCTTGTAACAAACTTCAAACAATGCGTATTGCAAATGGTACACGCATCACAGTGGTCGGACCTTATCCTTAAATCTGTGTTATTTGTACTTGATTTTAACTGCAATCTTATATCAGCTAGTAGACTAAATCGTGACCTTAATTGTGAAACTAAATTCCGTGCTAAATCTTATATTTTTCAGGACCTGAGCTCGGGGAAGATGATTGACAATGTTGATTTTGGTGCGGGCTTCTATGTTCTCGATGTCGACACTTCAATCTATTCTATTAGTCATTAGATAGTCATACTAATAAGAATAGTAAAATCATGATGTGGCACTTTCATTTAGGTCATCCAATTTTTTTGTACTTGAAACGTTTGTTTCCATCCTTATGTCTTAATAAAAATCCCAATTTATTTCAGTGTGAAGTTTGTCAGTTGGCAAAGCAACACTTTTTCACCACGTACATACAAACCAAGTCATTCTTTTTCCCTCATTCACGGTAACATTTGGGAGCTATGTCATATTCTCAGTGTTACTGGTGCTCGATGGTTTTTATTGTTAGTTGATGATCATACTCTATTGTGTTGGACATTTCTTATGAAAGAAAAATATGAAACCAAGCACATATTTCCACTTTTTCATGCCATGGTCCAAACTCAATTCAACGTTAATGCTTAAATCCTAAAAATTGATAATGCTAGAGATTTCTTTAATTCCAATCTTGGTGGATATTTCAAATCATATGGTATTGTCCAACAAAGCTCTTGTGTTGACATACCACAACAAAATGATATAACTGAATGTAAAAACCGTTATATACTTGAGGTTGCATGATCTTTGCTTTTTCAAGCCAATGTTCCAAAACAATTCTAGGGTGAACCATCCTTACTGCAACATATCTGATCAACTGAATGTCTTCTCGCGTTCTCAAATTTCACTCACCTTTGCAAAAGTTTCAGGGTCAATATCCTATTTCACGATTTCTATGACAAATTCCTTTCAAGTTCTTTGGTTACACTGCCCTTTCTCCATATCCATTCACAATAGCTTGGTAAACTTGATGCCCATGCTATTAAATGCATCTTCCTTGGATACTCAACCAACCAAAAGTGCTATAAATGTTTCTCTCCCATCACCCGCAAGTTTTACAATTCTATGGACGTTACTTTCTTTGAAAAAACTCCTTTCTACTCTAATTTTGCAATTCAGGGGGAGAATCATACAAATAAATTGCAGAATTAGGATTGGTCATCACTCATTGAACCGAATTCACCATCTCATTTGTCTTCCATTGCTTTGTCCTCTTCCAATCTGGTTCTAATTTCATATTTGCAAACACAAACACCAATGACTCAATAGACTTCTCCATCAGAAACCAAGCCTGATCAATCTCCCATTGTCTATCCTAGATATCTTCTTCATTCTAATGATGCCATAAAAGTATATGGAAGAAAGAAAAATCCTGATTTGCCCATATGGAATCAACAAAGCCAAGAGAAAAGGTGTTTGATTATCTACTCAACATCTTCTTTGCAGTTACATCTCTTACGCAAATCTATCCCCAAAATTTCAGGCATTTGTGACATTCCTAGACAAAATCAAGATTCTTAATTTTGTCAATGAGGCTCTAAAGGTCCCTGAATGGCACAAGGAAACCTTAGAAGAATACATTGTACCTAAAAAGAATGATACATGGATGTTAACAGAGCTACCACCTGGAAAAAAGACAGTAAGCTGTAAATGGATATTCTCAGTCAAACAGAAGGTAGATGGAAATGTAGATAGATACAAAGCCCGACTAGTGGCTAAAGGGTCACCCAATCATATGAATTGATTATCAGGAGACTTTTGCTCCTGTAGCGAAACTTAACACAGTTCGACTCTTGTTGTTTATTGTAGTTAATAAGGATTGACTACTACTTCAATTTGATGTCAATAACGTATTCTTAAATAGAGATTTGATCGAAGAAGTTTACATGGATATACCTTCTAGCTTTGAGACCAAGAATACACAAGGGAAGGTGCGCAAATTGAGAAAGACATTATATGTACTTAAACAGTCACCTAGAGCATGGTTTGATAGGTTCACCAAGGTCCTCAAACAGGATGGAGACTCTCAAACATAGGCAGACCACACTTTATTTATCAAACACTTCACAAATGAAAGAATCATAATTTTGATTGTATATATTGATGAAAAGACTTGAGATGCTATTATCTAAGGAATTTGAGATTAAAGACTTGTGGTATTTAAAATATTTCTTAGGGATGGAGGTGGCACGGAGCAACAAAGGAATTTCAGTCTCTCAACACAAGTATGTTTTAGTACTCTTACATGAGATCGACATGAGTGTGTGTAAACCTGTTGAAACACCTATAGATCCTAACACTAAACTAATATCTCGAACTGATGAATTAGTAGCTGACAAAGGGCGGTATGAACGTTTGGTGGGTAAGTTAATATATCTGATTCATACACGTTCTGATATAAGTTTTGCAGTCAGTGTTGTTTGCCAATTTCTTAGCAACCTATCAGTAGATCACTTAGAGGTAGTAAACCGTATTCTAAGGTACTTGAAGAAGGATCCTGAAAAAGGACTCATGTTCAGGAAAACAATCAATCAAATATTAGAAGTTTATACTGACGCTGATTGAGCTGGATCTCCTAGTGACCAAAAATCCACGTCTATATATTGCTCATTTATTTGGGAAAATTTGGTGACATGGCGTAACAAAAAGCAGGCAGTGGTAGCACGTAGTAGTGCCAAGGTCAAGTTTCGTGCATTAGCTTTTAGCATATGTGAAGGAATTTGGCTAAAATGACTGCTAAACGAACTCAAGGTTGAAAGTTGAGATTCTATCAGGATCATTTGTGACAACCAGTCAACAATTGCAATTATAAAAAATCTAGTCCATTAGGATCGAATTAAACATGTGGAAATTGACAGACACTTCATGAGTGAAAAATTGTGGACAAGATAATCTCTCTCAACTATATTCAATCTAGACAACAAGTAAAGGATATCTTAACCAAAGCTTTGTTTAGACCTAATTTCACTAAGTTAAGTGAAGTACTTGGTTTGAAGAACATATATCGCCTAGCTTAAAGGGAGTGTATGAATTCAATCTAGGCGTGAGATTAGCTGTAACCCATTTTATATATCCAACTGTATATTAGTTGAGATTAACTGTAACCCATTTTATATAGATCCTAATTTATAAGAGATAATTAGAGTCATAAGAACCAATTATCATCCGCATAAATATGTATCCAAGTTCAAGAAATAAAAATGAAGTGATTTCAGAAAAATCTCATAAAACTTAAGATATAATGTGATTTTCCCATATAAATTATTATGGAACGAGAAAAGAACGATCCAATGTAAGAATTTATTATTATTAATTTTGTTAACATTCATTTCTTGGTGATTTCTTTCTGTTTTACTTTGCTGCTTTAACTTTCTGAATATCTATTTGCTACTTTGAGATTTTGCCATGAGTCAGTGACTGCCTACTATTTGGGGCTAGTGATTTTTGCTTCCAATTATTGCAGCCAATAGATCTAACCAGACTACGGATCAGGATTTGCTGACTCATCTTTTGAGAAACCTTGCCAACCAAACAACTGAGAATGGAGGAAAGACTGTAGGTGGGCTTTTGCAGGAACCTTGTAATTTGCTAAAAGATGCAACTTCAGTTGGGAATTCAGAAGTTGTTTCTGCTTTTCTGCCAAATGATCATCAACTTCCTCCAAGACCTACCAAACAACATCATGCTGTATCTGTATCTGAAATGCCAGGGCAAGGGGTGCCTATGCATAATACTAATGGTGGAAGTATACGAGGCACATCTTCTGTGAAACCAAACATTCTGAACACCCCTCCCGCTTTCTTAGAAGTAGGAGTCAATGCATCAGAGCAAATGAAAATGAACAATTTCAATTTGAATGACATATATGTTGACTCAGATGATGGAATGGAAGATCCTGAGAGGTCACCAGGGCCTACGAATTTAAGGACTAGTTCTCATGAGTTCCCCTCATGGGCACAACAAGATTCCCATCAGTCAAGTCCACCTCACATAAGTAGAAATTCAGATTCAGCATCTCCCCAGTCACCCTCTAGTTCCAACGGAGAAGCTCAGGTATACTAATTTAGCCTGTATAACATATATATGAATTAAAAAAATGCTTTAATATTTCCTTTCTTTAATACTTCTATTAGCCTCACACTGCTTCCATATTTTCTTTTGGGTTGCATCTGTTTCACTAAGATTTTACTGGAAAATAATTTTTTTTTTATGTTCATAATGGATTGAATAGCTGGGTTGTGTTCCCTATTTATTATACTTATAATTAATTCTCTCTCAGAAAATATGGATGCTGTACCAATTCCTCTTGCAAAGGCCATCTTTTCTTTTTTATGATTGAAATTTTCAATTATTCCTTTGTTTACATGGTTGTTTGCTCATGATGGGCTTTCTTCTAGCAATTAACTTATTTTTCTATTCCATTGCTCCAGAGTCGCACTGATCGCATTGTTTTCAAGCTCTTTGGGAAAGTGCCAAATGATTTTCCTCTTGTCCTACGTGCACAGGTACTTTTTTAATTGTCAAACAGGCCAAGAAAATGTGTTTTCTGTTGCTTATGTTAGGAAGTTATTTTTAAACTTCCAGATTCTTGACTGGCTATCACACAGTCCTACTGATATTGAGAGCTACATCAAGCCGGGTTGTATTGTTCTTACAATTTATCTACATCAGGTTGAGGCAGCATGGGAAGAAGTAAGTTCTCCTTGCAGCAAACTGCTGATTTGCATCTCTATATATGTGCTCCTTTTTGAGCCTGCATCCATGGACTTAGACTTACAACTCTTTGTTTCCTTTTACAGCTTTGTTATGACCTCAGCTCCAACTTGACTAGGCTTCTGGATGTCTCAAATGATACTTTCTGGAGAACTGGATGGGTTTGTATCAGGGTGCAGCATCAAATAGCTTTTATTTATGATGGTTTGTTCAGCTTCAATTTATTAGTTTTTTAAACTGCAAAAGATGTTAGTAACTTAGCATCTTGACTATGTTAACTCCTTTTGTGGTGGGAAAAAAACGGCATGATTAGAATAAAATTGGTGCTGCAGGTCAAGTTGTTATAGATGCATCCTTACCTATCAGAAGTAGTACCTACAGCAGAATTTTAAGTGTCAAACCAATTGCAATATCTGCATCTGAGAGGGCCCAGTTTTCAGTTAGAGGCATTAATCTTACTCGACCATCAACTAGGTATTTATATCCCATTTACTTTTTCTGTGTGAGTATCAGGACTGATATCTCAGTTTTAGTTATATTTAACATGCACCAGAACCTTGTAATATAGTATAGTCTATGTTAAACATATAGGGCTACTAGTCTACTACCTCTAGCATTTTATGTTTAACAACCCTTCTTTTTCAGGTTATTTTGTGCCCTAGAAGGGAAGTATCTTGTTGAAGAATCCACTCATGAGTTAATTAATGGTGTTGATGGGTTCAAGGAGCGTGATGAGCAATGTCTCAACTTTTTTTGTTCCATCCCTGACTTGGTTGGACGAGGATTTATAGAGGTGGTGTTTTCTTTTAATTTTTGTATCGCTATCTTGTTTAGTCATTGAATGATGAAGTGAATGAATTACTTCATTTTCCCTTTTTCAAATTGCAAACCAAGCAGGCCCCTGAACGTTATCCTGGTTCTTGTATGTTGTGTGTTTGTACATTTGAATGAATCTTTTGCTTCGTGCAATTTTGACTAGTTGCTTACCCATTGGCTAAATCTGTTCGTCGAGAAAAGGAACTCATACCAACTATTTGTCTCACTCACATCATATAAGAAAATTATTGAGAGGATGGTAGAAGATATTTTTTCTAACCAGTCATTGTTTTAATTTTTTGGTTCATGGAAACTACTCATATTTATGAAAACTAGTAAATAGTATAAAGCTGTTTCAAACATCATTACGTTTACCTTCTCATTATATATGGAGGTGAAGATTACATTACTTTTTCTTCCATAGTTTTATTGTTTCTTTCCATGATTTTGCTTATGCTCTCACTCAATCTGAACATCGTGCTAAATTCCTCTTTTTGGTCTATCTTCTCTGTTGATACCAGCGGTGATGTTAACAGTAACAGATAATATTAAGCATATAGTGCTCCTTTAAGCTGAGATTTTTTTCCCTTGAATTTATCCAGATTGAAGATCAAGGTCTCAGTAGCAGTTTCTTTCCATTTATAGTCGCAGAAGAAGATGTTTGTTCAGAGATTTGTATGCTTGAGAATGTCTTGGAGTGTGCTGAACCTGACACAGAGGTTGGGGGAGTTGTCAAAATTGACACTAGAAATCAAGCCTTAGATTTCATTCATGAAATGGGCTGGCTCCTTCATAGAAGTCAGTTGAAGTCGAGATTGGGTGACTTGGATCCTAATGCTGATCGTTTTACTTTAAAGCGTTTCAAATGGCTTATGGAGTTCTCCATGGATCATGATTGGTGTGCTGTAGTGAGAAAACTATTAGACATTCTTCTTGATGGAAATATTGGCACAGGAGAGCATCCTTCCCTTGGTCTTGCATTGTTGGAGATGGGTCTTCTCCACAGGGCTGTCCGGAGAAACAGTAGGCTTCTGGTGGAGGCTCTCTTGAGATATGTGCCTAAGAAAGTTTCAGATAAATTAGAGTCTGAAGACAAGGAGATGTTTAACAGAGATGATAGCAGCTTATTTAGGCCTGATGTTTTAGGTCCTGGTGGTTTAACTCCTCTACACATTGCAGCAGGAAAAGATGATTCAGAGGATGTACTGGATGCACTAACTAATGATCCTAGAAAGGTAAATCTTGTATTATTTTACGCTCCAACATCCAGAGAATGGTATGCTGATGCATCTGACTTATACTTTCCTTTCTAGAGTACTTTCTTTTGCATCCATGTTAGGTATGTAACCAATATTAGTAATTTGGAATGATAAAACTTTAATTAAAATGGATAGTCTAATCTGTATTCATTGTAACCAGTGTTACATTGATATGATTGATTAGTTGCAAGAAACTGAAAATATTTCACTATCCTTCAATCTTTGCACACAGAAAGAAAAGTTAAGAGTCGTTTTACCGTCTAATGATGATAAATAATTTAAGACTTGGTTGGTGTGGTTCAGGTTGGGGTTGAAGCATGGAAGAGTGCTCGTGACAGCACAGGCTGTACTCCTGAAGATTATGCACGATTGCGTGGCCATTACTCTTACATCCACCTTGTTCAAAGGAAAATGAAGAAGAGATCTGCACCTGGGCATGTGGTAATTGACATACCTAATGTTGATAACAGCAGCAGTACGAATCAGAAGCAGAAGGAGTCAATAAGCAGTTTCGAGATGGGAACGCCTGAATTAAGATCTGGCATGAGACAATGCAAGCGATGTGATCAGAAACTGGCCTATGGACTGGGCAGCAGGTCCTTGTTGTACAGGCCAGCAATGCTGTCAATGTTGGCCATAGGCGCAGTTTGTGTATGTGTGGCCCTTCTATTTAAAAGCTCTCCAGAAGTACTGTATGTGTTCCAGCCCTTCAGATGGGAGTTGTTGGAGTATGGAACCAGCTGAGGTCCATTGACTTCCAGACAAAGGTAATGTTTTGTTTAGCTGTTTGTATGTTGTAACTTGTAAGATAGATTATACTTTAAAATTTGAGATTTGTTGTAGAACAACTCTAGAACCATGCTAGTACGGGCTCTGAACAAAACTAATATTGACTTATTTAATTATGCTATTATTATTATTATTATTGAAGGGCACTAATGGTGCTGTAATTTTAGGCAAAGTAATGCATTACTTCTATCGTTTTCAATTTGAATACGTTAGTATTATAATTTTAAAAAAATATGTATTTTAATTTAAAAAGGTGTACATAAGTCTTGTAATTTTGGGTTTTTTAGATTAAAGTGTTTCTTTTAAAATTATGTGACCTTCCCTACCTCTCATCCTATTATATTTTTTCAAGATCGATGATGATTTGACCAAAAGTTGTAGCTAAAGATTTTTTAGAAATAGAATGTGAACGAATTTTGTCCCAGATACTAGCAGGTTATGATAGAACATTTGCCTATATTAGAGATAAAAGTTTGGTATTGTTACAGGCTTCCAGCAAAAGCCTTGTTCGATTCCCCATCTTCAATTATATCATTTGTTTTAAAAAAATGTTTTCTACAACAGTGAAGTTGAATTCACCTGACACTTGGACAAATGCCACAACAAAAATGTATTCCTTGAAATATCAACTTGAAGATTAAAGTGAATCAGTACATCACTACAATAGTTTAGAAATTCTATGCTCGAATATGGAAGATGTATTGGATCAAACAGATAGGTGCAGATTTTGCCACTTCATTTGGCGGCCATGATAACTATAAAGTTAGGTGGGCATTGCTTTGAGCTGACCATATACGAATATTTCTCCATATAAAAAAGCATTCCGGGCAATTTTTGTTTTTCTTCTAAACGTATAGCATCAGCTAATTTCAATATTGTTTTATAGGAAATTCACAAAGTCGGTGTCGTTTAGATTTCAAAAAGTGTTTTATAGTTTTGAGATTTAAAAAAACGACAGATTAAGAATAAATAATATTTTTTTATTAAAATATTATTTTTTACTATCACGGATTAAAATATGATAAAAAACAACCCACTAAATATTTTAATAATGAAATTTATTTAAGAAAAAATTAACAATATTAATATTATAACATGAAATTATTTAAATATATATATTTATTTAAAAATAAAAGAAATTAATATTAACCGTATGTTAAAAAGAATATTTTGTAAAAAAAAATTTTTATATCATTTTACCATTATTAAATGATCAAATTTGAATCACTTTAAAGAAAAGCATAATATTTTAATAAAAAATTATTAAAATAATATTATTTATTTTTAATTAATTTTTTTCCAAAACTAAGCAGTAGAGAACATACTTTTGAATTTGGAAGACTAAATGCACTTTAAAATATTTTAATACAATGGAATTAACTAACACTTTTTCTCTATTTTATATTAAATGGAGAAAAAGATTTGAAAATAAATGTTCATTAATCATCCTATTACGTTATTTTTAATATCAATTTAGTACTTGTTCTGATTTGTTTAATTCACTCAAAATAACATTATTGAAATAAATAAAATATATATATATCTATCAATCTACCTATCTATATTATATATATATCGGTATTTAAAATATCATTTATATTTTATTAAAAAATATCAATAATATCTTTAAATTTTTTTTTGAATAAATATCATTAATCTTTCTAAAATATCAAAACTATTTTTGATTTTAACGAAAATTAAAGATAATGGCTATTCAATGATATTTTTGAATATATTTAAAATTGAAAGATATTTTTATCCTAAGATATTAAATAATTAATAATACTAAACTAATAACATAAAAATAAAGATATTTTTATTTTTATTTTTTCAAATATTTTAAAGAATAAAATTAGAAAAATAAATAAATTTAAATAAAATTTAATAATATTTTCATGTAATTTATTAATTAAGAAATAAAATTGAATTATATTAAAATAAATGAATTTTTATTTATTTATCCCAAATCTTATATAATAAACTTATTTTTTGTTCTTCCAATAAAGGATTCAATTTAAATAAAATTAATGGTTGCAAGATGTAACGATAAAATAACATAATATTTTCAATTTTAACATTTAAAGTGAAATTAATTAGGAGTGAGTAAATAATTTGATAAATCTGTTTAAATTGAGAAATCTGATCCGATCCGTCAAGTTTGGATCAAATTGAATTGATAAATTTTATAGTCTCATAGGATTTGGATTGAAAATTATACAATTCGTTCGGATTTAAATCGAATTCGAATTGACAGATTTTATAATTCATTGTATCCGATTTGAATCGAATTACTATTAAATTATAAATAAATGTATATTTTATTTTACATATGTTATATTTAAATATTATACATACCATAATTATATTATATTATTATTTTAGCTTAAAATAAATATAAATATTTATAATAATTTAATAATTATGCATATATACTTATTGTTTTTAATTTTTTTAGTTATGACTATAAATAATAATATTTGTTACAAAAATATCAATTTAAAATTTAAATTTGTGTATATCATGTTTTATATATGAGAATAATTTATAAATAAATTTCAATATAAATTTGATCTTATTCAATCTGAAAAATACGATTTATTCGTATTTGGATTGATTATATCACTATATTGGATTCAGATTAAAAATCTTCAAATGCATTCATATTAGATTGGATTAGTCAAAAACAATCAATTCACTATTCACCCCTAAAGCTAATAATAAAACTAACAAATTAAATTAATTTATAAAAATATAAAAATTGAAGTTATGCTGTGTTTGGTTGAGCTGAAAACTGAGTCAAAAATAGAATCGATTCCTAAAGGAGAAGGAATTCCCCTTTTAGGAATCATCATTCCATTATCATCTCAATTTTTTTTTTCAATTTTACCTCCACCCTAAATGTAACCCTAAACTCAAATCCCAAATCCCTAAACCCTAAATCCAAAATCCCAAAATCCCAAAATCCCAAAACCCTAAACCATAAACCATAAACCATAAACCTCAAATCCAAAAACCCAAAACCATAAACCATAAACCCCAAATCTCAAAACCCTAAACCCAAAACCTTAAACCCTAAACACCAAATCCTAAAACCCTAAACCCTAAATCTAAAATCTCAAATCTCAAATCCTAAAATCCTAAACCCTATTTAAAAAAGTAATAAATTTAACCCTAAACCTTAACGCACAAAACAAACAATATTGTTTCTTTTCCATTCATATTCTCATTTTGATTCCATTTCATTCTGTGAACCAAACGCTACTTTAATGTTTATGGATTATTAACTTCTACTAAATTATATCGGATTATTAACTTATACTAAATTATAATTAATTTGTTTTTAATAAATATTTAATTATTATATACATATTTTATTTCTTAAATATGGTAAGTAATTTTTTTAATTATGTTAAGTATATTAAAAAGTACATTTTTAATTTTTTATAAGACATTGAAAAAATATTTATTTATTTTTTGAATTCAATAAATTGTTTAATTAATTTTTTCATCAATAAATATCAATGCTGGTGAAAAAAATTAAACATTGTAGAAAAATAAAAATAGTGTAAAAAACTTAACAGTGAGAGAGGAAGAGACATGAATGGTAAAAGAAATAAAAAAATTAGATTAATTTTTAATATTTTTAATTTAAATTTAAATAAATTTTTATATTTATACATATTTCTTTACTTTGTTTGATTTTTATTTTTTAATTATAACAAATATAATAAATAAGTAATTTTTTTTTTACTTTATTGTTGTTAGAGAACGTTTTTCAAACATTAAAGATATTTCTGAATAAAAGAGGAAGCTCAAGAGTATAAGTAATTTTATTTTTCATATTTTATCATAATGACACGAAAAGAAAAGTATAATAATTATGTGCTTTGCACGTGAATTTATGTTAAAAAAATAAAGCAAAAAAACAGAAAGAGAAACAAAACAGATGACTCCAGAGTCCCGGACGAGTCCGATTCAAAAGTTTGGGGTCCTAATACGACCAAAACATTGACATCGAGTTGACAGTCATGGGACCATTGTAACTAGTCGGTACGTGAACCCAAACACAACATATTGTCTATTTACCTTCTTCAAGATCCGTGTCGATCAATTTAAACAATGCAGTTAATTTGTTAAGACCTCCATATCAACGGAATCATGACAATGTGCCACATTATGTCTATTATTGGAATATGACATCCCATCATTTTCCACACTCGAACTTATGAATTCAGAATGTATAACATGTATGTGTCTGAATTGGGAAGAGAGAAATGCAGTTGTCTTTAACCAGTAGGGATGTATTTGATCCAAGTTCAGTCATAGTCGGTACTCGTCGGTAATTGTTTGTAAATGCATTTAGTTAATGTGGTGGCTTTTTTGGCCGTTGGTGTATTAGTAGCCTCCTTGTTGAGTTTTTGGTTTCTAAATAACTTCTTTGCGATTTTTGCTATATCGTGTTACTTTTATATTGGTCTTTATTGTTATAAATTACTACTAATAAAAACGAAGTTCGGGTTTAATTTGGTTGCATAAATATATAATTATTGGTAACAATAAAATAATAAGTAGTAAGAAAAATAAATTGTACACAATGATTTAAGTGGTTCAAATTTTTAATGTGAAAAATATATTCCATTGAAAAATCTACTAATAATCAAATGGAGATACAAACACCAATATTTAAAGAGTTTCACAAAATATATCAAAAAAACTCAAATACTCCCACAAAATAACTTCCTCTAACTTACTGATAAATTAACAAACTTCTTATTAAATCAAATATTATCATAAAAAAAGCTTATTGCATGTGACCTTTATTCTAATCTGTTCTTGATGAAGACTTGAAGAGTAAAAATATTATCAATGATGAATATGCAGCAAGAAAATAATGGAAATTGGCAAACCCTTCTAAATTACCCCTTTTTAGAAGGAGATGGCAATGGAAACTAGAAAACACCAAGTGAAAGGTAGGAGACTAGCTGTTGGTTCTTTGGTTGAAATCCCACACAACTTCTACTCTTTTTCTCTATTCGACAGCTACTATTTCAGATTTGTTTCTACTCAATTTTTAACAGTAGAGGAAAAACAAATATATATATATATATATATATATATATATATATCCCAAAGGCAGAGGATTTTTAATGGGCTAATAATAGTTTAGGCCTGAAGTTTTGGGTCATATTTAACACATTTTTACATTGGCTCAAAACGGAAGCAAGTTCTTCAAATATGAAATTTCTCGAATTACTAAATAACCGTCATCCAAAGCCCCGAAGGGTGGTCATTTACTACAAAGACCAATCAAGTCCAAGAAATGTTTGAACTTGTTAAATGGAACTGGTTTGGTTAACATATCAATTGGATTATCTATAGTGATTATCTTATTGACAACAATAGCACCTTGAGAGACAATGTCACGAACAAAGTGATATCTGACATCAATATGTTTAGTTCTTTCATGATACATAGTATTCTTGGTCAAGTGTATCGCACTCTGACCATCACAAAATACAACAGAAGTATCCTACTATAAATCCAAATCACAAACAAAACCTCTAAGTCAAATGGCTTTTTTCACTTCTTCTGTTGTTGTCATATATTCTACCTCTGTCGTAGACAAAGTAACTCTAGACTATAAAGTAGCCTTCTAACTAATGACACAATGAGAAAGAGTGAAGACATAACCTATTAGAGATATTATTCTACCCATATCATCAACATAATCGGAGTCCACATAACCAATAACACTGCAACTAGTATAAGAACTTCCATCATATACCAAACCAAAATTAGATGTGCGTCTCAAATACCGAAGTATCCATTTCACTGTTTTCCAATGACCCTTACCAGGATTATCCATATATCTACTAACAACACTAACTGCATGTGAAATGTCTGACGAGTGCAAATCATAGCGTACATCAAACTACCAACGACACTAGCATATGGAACCTGAGATATGTACTGCTCTTCTTCTTCTTACTATGGTGACAAATCCAAAAAAAATATTAAATGCGTAACTAACGGCGTACTCACAGGTTTAGACTCTTTCATACCAAAACGTTCAAGAACTTTTTCAATATAACTTTTTGAGTCAAATAAAGCTTGCCTACTTGTCTATCCCTATAAATTTTCATGCCTAAAATTTTCTTCGCTGCACCCACATCTTTCATCTCAAACTCACCACTAAGTTGAGACTTTAATTTTTGAATCTCATACTTATCCCTAGAAGCAATAAGCATATCATCAACATAAAGCAACAAATAGACAGATAAACCATCATGAAATCTTTTATGATAAACACAACTATCATAATCACTCCTAGAGTAACCATGATCAATCATAAAAGAATAAAACTGCTTATACCATTGCCTAGGGAATTGCTTCAATCCATATAAAGACTTTTTCAATAAACAAACATGATCTTCCTTGCCTGGAACAACAAACCCCTCTAGTTGATGCACATATATTTGTTCCTCAAGCTCACCATGTAAGAAGACTATTTTGACATCAAACTGTTCTAATTCTATGTCAAACAATGCAACCATAGCAAGAAACACACGAATAGAGCTATGTTTCACAACAAGTGAAAATACTTCATTGAAGTCATTACCTTTCTTTTGACAATAACCCTTTACAACAACACTTGCCTTGAGCCTAACTGCTTCAACCTCAAGTATACATTTTTTTTCTTGAAGACCCATTTGTTTCCAACAATCTTCTAGCCCTTAGGCGGTTTCACCAATTCTTAAGTACGATTCTTATGAAGTGATTCAATCTCTTCATTCATAGCAACCAGCCACTGAACAGACTCATCACAAGTGATAGCTTCATGATAACTAGAAGGTTCATACACCTTAATAGACTCTACCACAGACAATGCAAAAGAAACTAAGTATGTATCTATGTACATGTGAGGGCGTCAAATCTATCTTATTCCTTTACCCTTAGCGATACTATATGGTTGCTTATGTTGCTCTTCTGCTACATTATAAGCAGAATCATCTATCTCATCTATAGATGGCTGATCTAAAGTGCTCTTTTGAACTTGACTAAGAGCTCCACTCTCAAGCTCCACATGCTCACTAACACCGTGGTCTTTATTTGCAACAATAGACTCTTTTTTTCTTTTACAATATGGAAAACTCACCAAACTTAACATCTCTACTGATAAAAAAATTAGGTGACTTGGGTTTAATACAACATAACCTATAACCCTTCACCCCAGAAGGATACCCCAAAATATGCATTTCAATGCCCTAGGCTCAAGTTTACCATTATTAACATGAGCATATGCAGGATACCCAAAAACTTTCAAATCAAAATAATTAGTAGGAGTACCAGAGAATACCTTAATTGGAGTCTTTTAACTCACTTGCAGTTGATGGAGACTGATTCACCAAATAACAAGCATGGTTACAATCTTCAGCCCAAAAGGATTTATCCAAGTTAGCTTGAAAGAGCATAAAATGAGCTCTTTCTAAAAAAGTCCTATTTATATGTTCGGCTACTCCATTTTGTTGTTGTGTATGACGCACAATGCGATGTCTCACTATGTCATTTCTTTCACATAACTCATTAAACTGACTTTCACAAAATTCCAAACCATTGTCAGTCCTCAAATGCTTGATTTTCTTTCATGTTTGATTTTTTATACAAGCTTTGAATTTTACAAAATTTCAGAACACGTCATTCTTGTTCTTCAGAAAATACACCCAAATATGACGAGAAAAGTCATCAATAAAAGTCAACATATAACGGGTACCACCCTTAGACACGACACAAGGACCCTAAAGATATGAATGAATATAATCAACAGTACCTTTCACTTTATGGATGGTTGTACTAACTTGACCCTACGATGCTTTCTATAGACACAATGCTCACAGAAATCAAGCTTCCCAATTTTTTGACCACCAAGCAAATCATGTTTGCTCAAAATAGACATCCCTGCCTCACTCATATGCCCTAGCAGCATGTGCTATAATCGAGTAGTATCTGAATCTTAATTTGATGAGGAAGAAACTGAAACACTATCAATAACAGTGCTACCTTGAAGCACATAGAGGTCATGCAACAATTTCCTTTTAATAACAACGAGAGCACCATTACTAACTCTTAAAACTCCATATTCAGCTACATACTTGTAGCCTTATAAATCAAGAGTATCCAAAGATATCAAGTTCTTTTTCAAATATGGAACATGACGAACATCTTTCAAAATCCTAACAATATCATCATGCATCTTAATTAGGACAGTACTGATACTAACAACCTTGTAGGACACATTGTTTCCCATCAAGACAACACCCTCATCAATAGACTGATAAGAAGCAAACCAGTCCTTACTGAGGCACATATGGTAAGTACAACCAGAATAAAGAATCCAAGCATCTCTAGGAAAACCAATAGATACTGATAGAACATTTTCACCATCGAAACCAGAACTATCTATAACACTAGCAACATCATTAGTAATAAAAGATGTTATGGTAGATTTTTTCCTTTACCTTTGAGTTTGAGACAATTTACTTTCCAGTGCCCTTCCTAACGACAATAGTTTCATTTTTCTTTTCTTTTTCTAGACTTGCCTCTATTATTGCTTGTGCCTTTTTTATTTCTACCTCTAACAAATAAACTACTGTTATCATCATTGTTTCTAGTAAACACATTTTCTTCAACTCTCTAGAATTCAAAACTGCTTTGACATCTTCCAAAGAAATAGTATCTCACCCATTTTAAAACCACCATTTTTTATATTACAAATAATTTTAGTAAATTTATCAAGATAATCGTGTAAAGGTGTACCTTCTAACATTCTGAATGTATACTAACGCTACTTCAAATATAACCAACTTGTCAAAGACTTGGTCATATACAAATTCTACAATTTAAGTCATAACCCAACATGAGATTCTTCATCACCAACTCGCGTAGTACCTCATCAGATAATGATAGTTAAATTAAACTGAGAGCATTTTCCATCAATGCATCTTTTTCTTCGTATTTTGACGCCATAACAGAAAACCTAATATTAAATAAATAAAAACACAACCCAAAAAGTATGAAACCAATCAGATAACCAAAAACTCTAAATAAATCCAAAAGAGCAAATTTGATTAGTTCCAATAAATAACAAAATAACCCAATGTTTTGATACCAATTTGTTGTAAATTAACACTAGTAAAAACGAAGTTCATATCCAATTTGGTTACACAAATATATAATTATGGGTAACAACAAAATAATAACCAGTAAGAAAAATGAATAACACACAATGATTTAAGTGATTTAACTTTTTAATGTGAAAACTCTACTCCATTGACGACGTCATATCGAGAAAAATCCATCAATAATCAAATAGAAATACAAACATCAATATTCAGAAAGATTCACAAAATATATAAAAAAAATCCAAATACTCCCTCAAAATAACTACATCTAATTTACTGATAATATATAAAAAGATAAATTAACAAACTTGTTATTAATTCAAATACTAACGTACAAAAGTGCTTAATGCAATTTACCTCTCTTCTAATATGCTCTTGATGAAGACTTGAAGAGTGAAGATACTATCAATGGTGAATATGCAGCAAGGAAATAATGGAAATTGAAAAATCCCTCAGAGTTACCCCTCTTTAGAAGGAGATGGCAATGAAAATTAGAAAACACCAAGTGAAAGGTAGGAGACTAACTGTTGGTTCTTTGGCTGAAATCACACTTAGCTTCTACTCTTCTTCTCTATTCGTCAGTTGCTATTTCAGATTTGTTTCTGCTAAATTTTCAGCGACAGGAAAAACAAATATACATATCCCAAAGACAGGGTTTTTAATGTGCTAATAATGGTTTGGACATGAAGTTTTGGGCCATATTTAACACTTATTAATTAAATAAAATCATTATGGTTTCATTTGATAAAAAAAATGGAGATACTAGAGAAGTATAACAAATAATTCATATTTGATAAAGAACATACAAGGGTCTTGCTGCTACCCTGCTGCTGTATTCTACAAGCAGTTACTACAATGCCAGTGCCATCAACTTGTAAAAAAGCTCTATTCAATATAAAGGCGCTCATTGGCTACAAGATCACTTTAAAAATGAAATTAAAAACAAAAAAGGGCTTCTTAGGTATGCCATTATAATTTCATAAGCTATCATTTCTAAGATTCAAGGGCAGCAGCAAATAAACACGCAAATTATTTATAAAGTACCACAAATAAAGCAAGCACTCAACACAGCAGAGCCAGGACTGATCTTGCTTTAAGATTGAGGCTTCTCCCATTTAAGGGGCTTCACAATCTCCCATGTGAAGTCTGAGTCGTCTCTTCCAAAGTGTCCATAGGCTGCTGTCTTAAGGAACCTTCCATTGCCACCTCTCTTGAGGTCAAGGTTAATTGTTATCATTCCAGGCCTGAAGTCAAAGTTCTCCTTCACAATTTTCAGGATCTCCTTGTCGGGAATCTTTCCAGTTCCGTAACTATCAACGAAGACAGACAATGGTTCAGGCACACCAATGGCATAAGAGACCTGCACAATACACCTACGAGCAAGACCATTTGCTACAATACTCTTGGCAGCCTGCCTGACAATGTAGGCACCACTTCTGTCCACCTTGGTTGGGTCCTTGCCAGAGAAAGCACCACCCCCATGGGCTCCCCACCCTCCATATGTGTCAATGATAATCTTACGTCCTGTAAGGCCAGCATCACCGTGAGGACCACCAATAACAAAGCGGCCTGAAGGGTTAAGGTGGAAGATGGTCTTCTCATTGAGGTACTTCTCGGGCACAACAGGCTTGATAACGTGCTCCTTGAGATCAGCAGCAATCTCATCGTTAGTAACAGTCTCGTCATGTTGGGTGGAGATGAGGATGGTGTGCACACGGACTGGGACCATGGCACCCTTGTCATTGTAGTATTCAACAGTCACTTGGGTCTTTCCATCAGGTCTCAACCAAGGGCAGGTACCATTCTTCCTAACCTCAGTGAGGCGAGCTCCAAGCTTGGTAGCAAGGACATGACTAAGGGGCATGAGTTCAGGGGTTTCATCAGTGGCATATCCAAACATGTGACCTTGGTCACCAGCACCAATCTCCTCAGGTCGCTTGGTAAAGTGTCCATGGACACCCTGGGCAATATCAGGACTCTGCTGCTCAATGTTAACCAAGACCTTGCAGTTGTCAGCATCAAGACCCACGTCATCAGAAACAAATCCAATTGTGCGGCATGTGTCACGAACAATCTTCTCATAGTCTACATTGGCCTTGGTGGTGATCTCACCAAAAACCATGACCATGTTGGTCTTGGAGCATGTTTCACAGGCAACCTTGCTGTCAGGGTCCTGGGCAAGGCAGGCATCGAGCACCGCATCAGAAATCTGGTCACATAGCTTGTCGGGGTGTCCCTCATTGACGGATTCAGAGGTGAATAGGAAAGTCTCCATCCTTTCAAGCTACACCCGGAACAAAATTTTACCTTAGGACTTTAGTAACGGGGTTTCAAGTTCTCAAAGTGAGATAAGGATTAAGACATAATATCATAACAAATCATGCCTTAACTGCAAACAATCGATGTACAAAAGTAACAATATTCCATAAATAAAACTGACTTTGTGGAGTCTGCAAGAGCTTAACTTGCTTTTGCAAGTAAGGAGGTGCAGGTACTAAGCATATATAATATGAAGGAACAAAGAAAGGAATGTTTCTCACACTAATTGAACGCACATACCAACCAGTTGGGTTGAGATCTTCATAATTCAAGAGAATATAAGAACAAATATTAGCTTACTTTACAAAAGTTAAATATTCCCAGGAAGTACTAGAAGATCGAACAAAAAACAATGATTCTGCAAGCATCATACATAAAATATCAAAGAATCTAAAACCCACTAAAAACACCTAAATCATGATCTGAATAACCAATCAGTTATTCTTTATGACACCAAATAGTAAAGCCAACAGTAATACATCTGACTCAGAGATTTGCTTTTGGCAACACTTAGCTAATGAAGTAATTACATCTGATTTAAGAAAAGCTTAATATAAAAGATGACAAGAAAGATAATAAAGAAATGAAAATAGCCAAATTGTAATAAAAGAGTAAGATAACTTAGTAGTATCACAATTTTACTTTTAATATTATTTTTTATCCAGATTTTTGAGACGGTGGTATCTTTTATTTAAAAAAAAGATACTAATTTGATAAAATTTGTCATTTAATTGGAGATTATTCACATGTATAGTAATACATATGCGATATTTAAAAATTATCTCAAAATATTATCTGAAAATCGTTTAATTAATTTATTATTCAAAAATAGGCTTTACATATAGTAAGTATATTATTATTTATGTGAAAAATCTTCAATTAAATGATAAATTATATCAAATTAATATTTTTTTTAAATGATTACAAGAGAGATACTATTCAAAAATATGAGTAAAAAATAATAACAAAAGTAAAATTATGGTACTCCTTGAATAACGAATCCGAAATAAAATAAAAATTATGTCATACAGATCTGCTAAAACAAAAAAGGAAGAAGAAAAATATCAAACTGAATTTCTGAAAAGAATCAAACAACTGACATAAATCAAATTCAAATACACACGTCAAGGTTAAACACATACAACATTTGAATGATAACAAAACAAAAGCAATTAAGGGCTATGTAAAAGTTCAAATCTCTAAACACCCGGTAACTTTCCCTCTCCCTTTCAGATCCTAAAATTTCCACAGTAAATCTCATTTATATCCAGTCAAACAAACCAGATCTGCAAGCATTAAACTGAAACTTGCAGAATAGACGAACTAATAACAGATACATAATAACAGAACCCAAAGAGAAGCAACAAATCTGAAAATGAAAGCTACTAATTTTCCCACAAAAATGACCAAATCAATCAAATATCCAAAGAAGGTAAAGAGAGAACTCTTACATGATTAAACAGTAGAACAAAAATGGTAGTAGAGATCTGTAATGTGATCTAGAGCAATATAATTAGTTCCAGACTAGACCAGACCTCCCTAACAAGCGGAACTCGATGACACAGGGACTTGTGAGGCTCTAATACCCCCTTTTATAGATAAACTGCTCCCTATGACCGATTACCGGATTTGTCAGTTGGGATTTTTCCAACTTGTATTTATTATCTTCACTCGGAGCATGATTTTACAGCATCTCTCGCACCATTACTCTACCAAAATTGTTAAAATTACAAGAGACAAAATTATAAATAAATTAAATAATGAGATCAAGTCATAATAGAGTAGTTGCATTGAGTATTATAATTAAAGTTATGTTAAGTAACATTTTTTTTTATCACTTGTTGTACTCGTAATATAATAATATACTTTATAAAATATGGTGTATAAAGATGAAAAATTAATAAAAAATTCATATAAATTTAAAATAGTTCAAAATGTCGTAATTTTATAATTGAAATATTAAAAAAATTATATTTTCTTTCCAAAAGTCACCCCAATCACTTTCCACCTCTATTTCAATACGATTATAATTGAATAAGTGATTAAAATATGGTGTTTGTTGGAAGTAAAAATAGAGGTATTCTTGTTTAATTATATTTTTCATATTTCAATTTTTACTCTCAATAATTCATGTGATCTTGAACACGATTTTTGTGTTTTTTAAACTTTAATATAACTAATGTATTAATTTAACTTAAGTTAATAGTTTTTCAATAATTATAAGATTATTTTAGCTATTTATTTTAATATATTATAAATTTTAAATAAATATGTTTTTTTTTGTCTCATTCAAAGATAAGTAAGATGCTTTTTAAGTAGAAGATCTAAGTCCCTAATTGTTAACTAATTTCTTGATTATTTTAAAATTACTCAAATTCTTTAAATTATTAGATCAAAATTAATTATACTTGATAAAACGTAATTTGATCATTTTAATTTTTTTATTATATTCTTTCAATTTTTTTCTTTATCTATCTTTTTTTTTTCTCCTTTACTCTCCTCTCCTCTCATACAACTTTTTTTTTTCAAAATATTTTCACATTTTTTATCCCACAAATCAAGGTTTTCTTTTTATTTTTTGCTTTTGTGTCTTAGCATTGAAATTGATTTTGAATATAACAAAATTTGTGGAAAAAATAATTCTTTTCAAATTGATAAAAGAAATGATAGAAATTTATAGAATAAAAAAGGTAGAAGGATTTTGTTCAAACATAGAGACATGTTATAGTGAGAGAAAATAAGATTTTAAAAATAAGATGTTATTTAGACTTCTTCTATGCATGCCCTTAAAGTTTTGGTCATGGAGAAAACTTTCTCAATCTCTTTCATTTTTTTCTCTTTCTACTTTCCATTATTAGTTCACGCCCTTGAACTATTATAAGTTTTTAGTTGTTTTAATTAGTTACTTTGAACAAACACATTTTTTTAATAGATAAATACACTCTAAATATTTTAGTTAAGTCCCTTATATCAATTTAATTATTTTATTATTTTTATTTTTTAATTATTTATCACATGTTTTTAAATAATATAAAAAATATAAAAATAAAAATAAATAAAATTTAATCTAATTATTTCAATTATTGTGTGTTTTATTATTTAAAGTTTATTTTCTATATAGTTATATGGATATAAAAAATATTAATATATGTTCGATTTTGATGAATCATAATTTTATTATTGTAATAACTATTTTCACCTTAAGTTTTTATCTATTACGATTTTTTGTTAAAAAATTAATTTTTTACAAATAATTATAATATATAAGACTCTTAGAGTTATTCATCCATACAAAAAAAATTAAATTAATTTTCTTTACATAATTAAAAAAAAATTATGTTTCACCTACCATTTTCTTAGTGGGATTTCATGAGCCGGGGTTGGTGAAACAAATTTTTTTTTAACGATAATAAAAATCAATTAGAGTTCTCTTGTGTGGGCCATTTGAGCTTGGGTGTAAGGTTGTGCTGCTTTTAAATAAAAGTAAGATTGAATACTCAATCTATATATTTTGCACTTAAATTAAAATATGCGCTTATGTTTTGCAAAAAAAGAAAAAAAATAGGTAGTACAGGTATTTGCCGGTTATTCACCAACCCTAACCGGTAATCGGCTTTGATGGCTTCTTCAGCTAACTGGCTTGGCTCTTACGAACCACGTGGGAGACACGTCCTAATTTCACGCTAGAGAGTAGCAAATAGCGATTCAATGAGTTTCGCTGCACAGTCTTTTTCTTTTACCTTATTTGATAGTTTTTTTCTTTTTTCTTTTTGAAAGTTAATTAACATCGAACCGATTCCAAAATATCGTAAGTTTAAAGCTTAAACGAAGTTGCTTGTCCGATCACTACAATCTTCTTCAGATAATTTATAATAGTTAAAAAGAATAGAGACAGTAATTTGAATAACATACAAGCATCTAGTTACATTAATAACATAATCTTTAGTTAAAAAATAAAATTAGTTGAAAATTTAAAAAAAATCTTTAAAACTTATAATAATAAAAATATTTTCATAATATTAAATGATATCAAATTAAACATCATTTATATAAAAAAAAATTAATAATAAAAAAATAAAGAGTCAAATTAATTACTTGGTTTCCACAAAAATATCATTTAGTCAAGTAGGTTGCAAAATTTAATTGTTAATCCTTTTGTTTATGAAAAGTTAGAATTACATTTGATATTTTTTAAACATTATTTTATTACTAAAATTTCTTGTTTAAATTGATTATGTATCTCTTCTTTGATAAAAAAAAACACTAAATAATATATTTTTATAATAAAAATAACTAAATGATAGATTTTATAATTTAAATGATTAAATATCATCTTTCATAAAAATAAAAAAGATTTTATAATATTTTTTATAATAAAAATATATAAATTAAAAATATAATGCAAGGTTACGAAGTTTTAACAACATTGTTTATGTTATTTTATATATTTATTTCATATATCATTATTCATTTCTCTTCCTCGTCCAACTTCAAGTATGAACTTTTTTTTAAATAAAAATTTTCTATTATTATCCGTAAATATTTGTTTTTTTTTTCTTATTATAGAATTTTCTAGTTAAAATCTCTCATCCTATAAAATGTTTGAAAAAAATATTTAATAAAAAATAAATCTAACGTTTCTTAAAATTCATTAAAACAAAAATGATACTCTTAATACTAACTCATATCTCTTAAATTAAAAAAAATGTTATTTTTATTGTTATTAGTTTTAGTGATATTATTTGAATTAATTTTTATATTATATATTTTTATATGATTCAATTATTTATGTTATTTAACTTTTAAAATCTTAAAAAATATTTATTTATTTTTTATAAGAAAAATAATATATATACTATATTTTTTTAACATGCATATGTTATATAAAAAAATATACTTACAATGCGTGAACGAAGATTATGCTAAAGCTTAAAAATTTAATTATTGAAGATTAAGATTAATTTAATTTAATCAAATAGTTAAAAAAAATAAGTATATATATCTTACACTTACAACCGCAACATCTTTTATTGTCAAGAGATGGCAATTATCAATGCCCATCATATGTAATTATGTTTAGGTATTTTAGAGAGAGAGAGTGAATATTCAGGGTAAACTCTAAAGTGGTATTTTCAGATTCTATTAAACAAATAATTAATTTTAAAAGTTTCACAATCGTGTTAACGTATCAGAATGTAAATTAATTTGACCGAGTAAATGACTTTTTAAGCGTGTGTTATAGTAGGCATGCACGGCCTACATTCACTATGAATCCAAGTCATGTACAACTCGAAGTTTGAGTAATATTTAATACTATTTGAGAATATATTTTTTTTTTAAAGAAATATGTTTTTTTAGTTTAATATTTTTGATGTGATAGATTATAGAAGTGAAAAGATATAATGTAAAATTTTTGCACTAAAATGCTGTAAGCCGTTGGAGACTCTTAGCAAATTATATGCTTTTAAAAATACTTATTTTTAAAAATATAATAGCTATTATTGTTCTATAAATAAGGTTAATTAATTTTTATTATTATTACGATAAAAATATAAAAAAATTATTTTACTTATAATATTAATTATATCTTAATGTTATTATTATTAAATAAAAATATCATTAATTAAATAAGTTATATTAATGCATTTAGTGTACCTAAGTATTAATGAGCTAGTGTGATTCACTTAAAAGATTAAATATGGCTTTAATGAAAATAAAAATAAAAATAAATAAATTGTTATAATTTATCAGGAAAAAAAAATACAATTCCCCTTTTAAATAAAAGATAAAGAATAAAATTTTCATGTAAGGGAATGATACATGTTTTTTTTTAAGTAAACAAAACATAAATTAATTTTTTTTATATTAAATAATATTTTATATGATTTAAAATTGAAAATGAGAGTTTTATTTTGTAATACAATTATATGTGTTCTTGTATATACTAATATAAATTTTATTGCAATGAATATAATTCTCGTGGACACTAAATATGTGTGAATTTGAATGCAATACATATATGTATGCATATATGCGTATATAATTATTATTTAAAAAAATTAAAAAGATAAAGAATTATAATGACTTCAATACATATTTCATGTATGCATATGCAAATTTTAAAAAGAATACAAATGACTATCAATATTGTATCAACTAAACAAAACTTAACATATCTAACTCTAAATCTTAACAATTATATACTCAGTGTTACTTAAAAATGATCTATCAATTTTTATAAATTATACATTTTAATTCATTAACTTTTAAGTTGTATCTTAAAAGAATACTAAATTTATAAAATGAGCCAACATAAATTCTAATGGACATACCTTATCCAATTTTTCAAACTTAATTAATAGACGTATATTGCACCACAAGCAATGCACTAAATGTTGTAATTGATTAAAAATAATATTAAGTTTGTTAGTCAAAATAAAAGATGATTAATTTAGAAGAAAATTCATGGAAAGTGGCTTACTATATTGTCAAAGAAAAAGGTGCCTAACCTTATTTGAATAAAGAATAAAAAAATTAAGTAGCCTAATTTTGTTGAATGAAAAAATGTTTGGCATATGAAATGAAAACTTGAAGGCTATAAATATGACTTCATTTCTTCATTGTTAATCATCCCAAAAATAGAGAAAACTTATATGATAAGTTTTTAAGTGAGAGAATTTTGTGGAAAAATTCTCTTGGGCTTATAATTACTCTTGTCTTTTGGGTGTATGAGAAAATCATTTAGAGTGTGGTTGTAAAAAATTTCCACATAGTAAATTTTTCTCTGGTTGTCTTTTGACAACAAAAGTGGTTTTCCTCCAATTTAGAGTTTTCACTATAATTCTTGTGTTGTGTATTATCTATTTCTCTGTTATTTGGTATTCTGAAGGATATTGAGAGAGAGAATTTATGATTATACCATTTGATTCAAATTTTCTAACACTAAATGTCGGTTAAGTTTGAAAAATTAGACGTAAAATGTTAATTAAGTTTAAAAAATAAGACACTAAAATATTTAAGAACTTATAGTATCTTAATTTTCAAATTTAGTAGACTTCTAATGTACTATTAAAAAGGGTATTTTCTTTTTCCTTTATATTTTAATCTTTTAATTTTTTAAAAGTTTGATCCTTATTTTTATTTTAATATTTTACCATTAACTTTTTCAATTTTAACAAAGTTGTCCATTGAAAATTTAAAGACTTGAATCATAATAAAAAGGTAATTTCAACATAATTTTAAATTTTAAATTAATTTTATTAAATTTGAAAGTTAAGAAGCTAAATCTTATTAAAAGAAAATTTATAAAAACAAAGTATAAAATTGGTTCTAATTATGTCACAATATGTACTATCACCTAAGAAAATTAAAAAAAAATCATAACTTGCAAGTATTTAGTATTCATCAATACAATAATTCAAATTTCTTTCACTACTGAGCTTAATTATATATGTAATATTAAAACGAGGAGAATAGGCATTAGCCATTTTTAAGTGATTGAATAACACATATATTAGATATATTTTTTAATATATTTACTTTATATCAAGTATTAAATTTTATAATTAATTATGCAGTTGTCTGATGTGACTAGAGTATATTAATTGTTATATCAGTGAAATAAAGAAAAACAAAATAAACATACTCTCTTCTTAACTCAATCCTCACCGACAGTACAGTTTCGGAAACTTTGCGGTGGTTATGAGAAAGCGAAAAACAATTAATATTCCTTTTAACGATTAAAATTAGGGATGAGTACCGAGTTAAGATCGCATGCCTTTTTATCAATGATTCAGATCTTCTAACGAATTGATCGCAGAGTCAATTTATACGAACATATTAAAAAAAATTATGGAATAATATTAAAATTTATTTATAAATTATTATTATATATAAAAATAATATATATTAATTAAAATTAAAATTGATTTATTTTTAATAAAATCTATTATTTATAAAAAGTATAACAAATTTTACATAGATTTAATATATATTTTTATTTTTAAACTAAAATAATAATTTAATATAATTATATATATATATATATATAATATTATAAAATAAAATATATTTTTATTTATAATTTTATTATTACTTCGTTCTAGATTATAAAATTTAATAATTCAAATCCATACAAATCTAAACAAATTGTATACTTTTTAATTTGAATTTCATCTAATTACAAAATATGTCAATCTAATCTAAATCTTACATATCAAATAAATTTTTTAAATTTAAACAAATTTATCAAATTATTTACTCACATTTAACTAAAATACATCAATTCTTGAAGAAAAAAATACAAATTCTAATTCCAATAGTAATATTGATTCCATGAATACCAAAATTTAGATACTAAAAAAATGTTTTATAAATAATATTTAAACACTCATACACTGATATATATATATATATATATATATATATCACTACTACAATATATACATATGATCTCAAAAATTTAGTCTCGATTTTTAAAAATCGAGTTCGTAGGATTTTGGTATTGGTTATTTAAAAATTAAGATCATAGACATACTCTATTGCCTCAGTTATTTAAAAACTGAGGTCATATACATACCTATCAATTTTCTAAATTTTATACCAAACACTAAATTTTTCTATTAATTTTTTTCTTTTTTTCTTTTTTTCTTTTCCAGATTTTCCCTCTCTTTTTTATTTTTTAATTTTTCCTTTAATTTCCTAGTCAGCCATGCTTTAATTTCATTCTCTTTTTTCTTTTATTTTTTCCCATTTTCTCTCCCCAAATCGTGACTCTTTCTCTTTTCTTTTATTTTTTTTCCTTTTCCTATTTCCTTTTCCCCAAGGCAAGGTATACGATCTATATCTTCTTCCTCTTCCCATGCCCTCTCACTTACCTCCCCTCGCCAACCGCTCGCTCAGGTAGCTAATTTCTCAGCTCAAATTGTATTTTGATTTGGGTTTATCATTTTCCCCCTCAGTTTATGCTATTGCTTTTTAGCTTTCATTATTAATCAATAGAATGAATAATCAATCTTTGAATCTCTGGACATTTCTATATCCTACTAAACCACCAAGATTTCCCGTGGTTTCCTTCCTTAGTTACTTTTTTCAAACACCTTTCGAGCGAAACCATTCGGGCCAAGGAAAACGAGGAGAGTTGGAATTTCAATAATGTTACTGAAAGTGAGCGTATTGATTTAGAAACTTCTGATATGAGACGCATGGAGGTGCCAGAGCTGGAGATTAAGGAACTTGATGAGTTTTCGAAACAATGAGGAATGTTTGTCACTTTTCCTGTTAGGGTTTGTCTCTTTTCCCCTCAGCTTCTGCTTAGTTCATTTTACTTATTTTGTTATATATGTTGCTTATTGTGTTGTATTTATTTTAATGAATTTATCTTTTTTTAATATTTTGATTATTTGACAGGTGATGACTTTTCCCTTGACTTACGAAACTTGTGCTGCTAAATGTGAAACAAGAATGTTTGTCACCAATATCCTTCATGTGTTAACATGTTATGCCATTTTTCTTATAGGTTAAAAACATTGTTTTTATTGAATGGATCATCTTAGTTGAGTATGATATTGCCACTGGTTTTTGTGATTTTATTTCTCATTTATACTAAAGAACAAGGTAAAAAAGTGATAGGATCATTAGGATAAGGCATTTTGTGCACCACTTGTAAATTATTTCATAACAAGTGTTTGAACCTATGTTTGTGCATAATGGAATTTTGGGTACTGTTTTTTTGCTTTTTCCCTTATTATCTTCTATAGTTTTGGATTTTATCGTCTAATTCTCTTTACTTTATTTTATGTTAATAAGACTGTTTATTGAAAATTTGTATTGAATTAGAAATTTTATTTTTATATTCACTAATTTTGTAGCATATGGTTGATTGTAATTGAAATTTACATCACTGTTCTTGCTCTAAGTTTGTTTTTTTCGTTTTTGATTGTAATTGAGATATATTTCATTATTCTTGCTCTAATTCTTAAGTAAGTTTGTTTAAAATTATTTGTTGGTTTTATCCATTGATCTACTTATATCTCGTAGTTGGTGCTTGCCCTGGTATTGGTCCTGGTGCTAGTGTTGGGTATTGGTGCTGGTGTGTGTGCCTACGTTGGTGCCTAGTAATAGGTCACTCCCTGGCTTGTATGCTTACTCTTATAGAGTCTGTCTTGTTCTATATCATCTATATCCATTTCATTATTTATTTCCATTCTGCAAGTCACCTGTGTGCTTCATATTCACTAATAAAATTTGTTAAAGCTTTGAGGATTTTAATTTTCTTTATTATGAAAATTCTTGATGACATCCCATTATCATCATCTAAACAATCTCAAGGTTACTATAACTTATAATTTGCTAGTGTTTGCTTAATACTAGTATGTTGCCTTCTTATTCAGGTTTATTGCCTTATAATCTTATGATCTGGAAATTATTTCATACTTTTATCTGCTCTCTGTCACTTCAATTTTGAGTTAGCATAGTTAAGTTTATTGATGCTTATAGCAAGTGGCATGTTAAAGGTTGATTACTATCTATGCACACATGTTATTCTAGTTTTTTTTGTTCTCTTTTTCATGCTAGGCACCAAGCGTACCAATTTACCAACACACAAACGCACTAGGCTCACCAACATACGAGGCATTAGGCGCACTGGCTAGCATACCAGGCACACCAATACCAGGCATACCAGCTCACCAACACACAAACACACTAGGCTTACCAGCGCACCGGCCCCAGCCCCAACGCAACAGCGCCTATCGTATTTGCCTTTTATTTACACTTTTGTTGAAGTCATTATGGACTTAATTATGTTGATTTAAAGTACACTTATAAATACTTGTAATTAATAGTAAAAAGTCAGTTTATAATAATAAAGTTTTATTATGTTTTAGTGTATAATAAACTCTCAAATGTAATTATTTTTTTAATTTTAATATAATAAGATTTTTAATATTGTAACTAATAAATTTATTATAATTTATATTGATCTTTAATATTATAATTAATAATTGTATTTTTTTTAATTTATGCATGTTATATGGCCTCGGTTATTGAAAGACCAAAGCCATAGACATATCTTATGGCCTCAGTTATTGAAAAACCAAAACCACAGACATACCATATGTTCTCAATTTTTAAAAAAATCGAGGTCATTCTATGGTCACAGTTTACAAACCGAGGTCATAGGTAACAGTCTATAATCTCTCTTATTTAGACATTAGTTCTTATAACTGTGACCATAGACTTACGATCATAGTTCAAAATCGAGTTCATAGACCTACAATCACAATTAAACTCGTGTCTTCATAAGCCAATACAAATATATATTGTTATACAAGGAAAATAATTATTAAAATAATGTTACATATTTTTATATAAATGAAAAGAAACCATTCCTCAATATATTTTCATACTTACTCTATCATACTTAAAAACAAACTCATATTTTATTAATTATGTATCACACTTGATTTTTTTTTAGTGAAACGTTGTAGTAAGCAGGTTTCAATAAATCTTAATTGCATTGTCATCTCCTTAACATCATCTTTATTTAGTCTCTTAATTACGATTATTATTAGAAAAAAAGATATAAAACAAGTGTCAAAAAAATCTATAATTAAGTTTATTGTTAGCTTTCGAATAAATAAAAGACTAAACGAATGATAGGATATTTCACAGTTGTTGTGTAAATAGTAGAGGCTTAAGAAGCAATACTATTAGCTGTAGTATTATCTCTTATATAAATAAGAGAGCAATGAAACATCATGCAAGTAATTTTTTTTAAATAATTAGCCTAAACAGAATATTAACTTTATGGCACTGAAAGTGACACGTCTATATCACTGCTTGAATAGTCACCGTAAATTCTACCTTAAAAACATATGAGATTCCTAATAGGATGCAAAAACATCTTTAACAAAATATCTTAAGGTCTAAAATATACCCATACATCCAAACAGGCTTGACGATTTAAAAGTAATATCATCTGTATTGATTTATATCCATCTTGAAAGTGATATCCTCTAAATGATTTTTATAATCTACGAAGCTCGTAAAAGAAAAAATGTCATTAATATTAAATAAATTTATATTTATTTTTTCATTCGTATTTTTTGTATTATTAATGATGTTAATTAATATTATATTTTTTAATAAGGTGAGCAAAGAAAGATAAAATTTCTTTGTAAAAATTCATTTTTATAAATACCCCAACTCAAATTGTTTTTGAATAAATTCGTTAAAATATAATTATTGACTCAATATCAAAGATAAATTTTATTCTTATTGAGATATTTTATAAAAAAAATACAATAATATATTTAAAAATGTATTGTTATTTAACATCCATCAAAACAAATAATGTAATTATATCTATAATTATTTAATCAATTTTAATATCTATTAAACATAATTATAAAATAATTTATTTCAATATAAATTTGATTAATTTAGAATACTCAATACCTATAAATTCTTCAAACTTAAAAAGAAAATTTTTCAACCAACCTCACAAACATTTATCACTTAATCTCTTATATTTTATAAAATATATTAAAAAATATCTATTTTTATCATTTATTTAATATTTTAATTATTTTTATGATAAAAATAACATATAATATATTTAACGTTGCTTATTTATTAATAAAAATATTTTAAAAAATATTATTATTTTATTCATTATATTAATATTTTTTTAATTTTTTTATAAAAATAAAGCATCAAATGATAAAGACCAATTAAACTATTTAACCTAATAGAAAGTTCCGGTGCACCTACTCAGATTTCCTAAAATTAGATTAATTTATTCTATTTAACTTCTAGAGTTAACAACAAATACTTTTAACAGAAAAGTGGCATCGGATGATTTCTATTATTTGATACATTAAATTATAAATTATATTATTAATTTTTTTTTAATTTTAATAAAAAGTAATTAATTAATAATAAATTATATTATTTTAGAATTTTTGTATTAAAATTATTTTAAAAATTATATTTTAATTAAAAAAATATTAACATAAAATATTTTGTTTTTAATTGATATATTTTTTTAAAATAAAAGGGATTAAATGACGAATTTACAAAATAACATAATCTAATTGCATTCCCCACTTTTAATAAATACTTCACTAAGTGTGCAAATTCTGTCAATTAAATATGTTCAGGTTGGTGATTGTGTAATTAGTTATTTTTAAAAAATTATTTTGTTAATTTTATAGTATATTGTCATGTCGTGTAGACGTAATAGGCAATTCCGCCAACGGCCACTGAAGCCAGTTCCCACCTTCATTTTAGAAAAGAAAATTTTATTTATTATAAATTTATGATAAATTATAAATACGTAATATTATTAAAAATATTTAATATGATTATAATGTATAAAAATATTTAATATGATTATAATGTATAAAAATATTATTTTAAAAAGATGGAAAAAGAGTAGATGCGATAAAAATACTGAAATCAATCATAAACTGGGTAATCTTATTTGTTTTACAGAATTTTGAAAATTACAAATATCTTCGTTTGTATTTATAAAAGTAACAAATAGACCATTTAAATTTTAAAAAATAAGAACTACATTTTTTTTTACTTTTAAAGGAGATGTTTGTAAAAAAAAAATTAATAATAATAATGATAATAAATAAATAAATAGTACTTAATTATAAAAATAATATATTTGATATCTAACTTATATATTTTTATTATTTAAAAAAAATTGACAAATCATTTTATATTGAACGTTAATTAATTAGAAGCGGTTTAATTTAAACTATGGTTATTTAAATTTATTTAATATTAAAAAAATTCAATTCTATTCGTTTAATTTTATTAAGGTATTATTTTTATTATCATAAATTTTACGGATGTTATTTTTTTTATAATTTATTAAATATATTTATAATAAGTTCAAAATGTTTAAGAGAACATTATAATATTACAATAACTTAGGAGTTTCCTTGGCCTATTTTTCGAAATTAACAAATTTTTTTACAAGGTTTAAAAAAAAAAGACTAGAGTTTTACAATAATTTTCCTTTAATACTTTAGCTCTAAGTTTTGCAAAATTTATAAACCATAAAAAAATAAAAAATAAAAACCAGAGTTTTACAATAATTTTCCTTTTAGACTTTTATCCCTAAGTTTTTCAAAATTTATAAACCATATGAAATTTTCTCAAAAAATATTAGGTGAATTTTACAAATTGATACCTAATATTTCTTTATAGTAAATAAAATTCACAATTTGATCGATCTTTTAAAAAATAAAAATAAAAATTACTATCGGGAAAAATTCAAACATTAGTTTTTGTAAAAAAACACGTGATTGAGTTTTTGGAAGAAGAAAAAAAAACACTCACATTAGATAGAAATGTTTGATATAAAATATTAGTAATACTATTCACGAAATTAAGTTTTCTAAAAAATTGATATTTTACATCTCTTTATATAGAAAATGCTTTACTTATTTTACATGTATCATTATTTATTATCAAACTTTGGAACAAAAATGTACACATTATAATTAGATTTCTCTTGTGGAAGTTGCGTGAATCATATTGTTACATGTTGTATGCAAACAAAACAATATATCATATTTTAATGTGTTATGTCAAATTCCATTTTAAACATATACGAGGAATCTTTAGAAATTACTATTTATTGCCTGAAAATGGAAAGTATATACTTCAATGTTCTTAGACCTAGCTAGTCCCATATTAAATTCCTAGTATTGAATAAAATTATAAAATATAATTTTTTAATAATTAATTAACGAAGAAAAAGTAGGTCGAAGAAATTAATATTTTAAAAAATAACCAATAAAAAAATAAATATTTTCTTTAATATATATTTTCTTAATGTATAAGTTATATACATTATTTATATAGATAAATATTAATTATTATTTCAATAATCATAATTATTGGGGATAGTTACATTTAACGTTAGTGCAGTTTAATTCAATATAGGTTTATAAATAGATTCTAATAATAATAGCTAGAGAAACCTGAGTCTTTGAGGATCTACAAAACGACTCAAAACTAGACATATATAGCGCAAGTTGTGTTAAGAGGTTGAGAATATGAACGTGATTGCTAGCCGTGGTCCCGCGGATTTAGTATTTAATATACAAAGAAAAATATTATTACTTATTTTTTATTAAAAAGATCTCATATATTATAATTAAAAATAAATATAATAAAATTATTAAATTTGTATTTATTTTTTTAATAATAAAAATTTAAAAGAGATATATACATATAATTTATATATAATTTTATAAATATGTTTTTCACGTATTCTCCTAAATTCCATATAAATCGACACTGGTCACCGACCTATCGTATACAAATGTCAAGGGGCAAAAAATGGAAATTGAGTTTAACCAATCCACTAAATAACAACAAAATTAAACGGCAGCTGATGATGACTTAAAGCCATCAAGCTTACGAGCCACAACTATCGCTAAGGACGTGGCAACATTAAGCAAAAGTGACATGTACAAATTGGGTGGAGTAGTTGGGATTTGTTAGAGTAAGAGCAAATTTGTGTGAGTGCGCATTCAACCCAGGTGAGAAAAATTAAGGGGTGAGATTATTTATTAGTTTGAAAATAATTTATCCAATCAAAACATGCGAAAAAAGTAATAATGTAAATTTGTAATTATTTTTTTAGATAGAATGATATTTTTTATTTAAATTTATGATTTAAAATGAGAATGATTGAGTTGTATTACGTACCAATCACATAAATTTGTAACTAAAATTTAATAAAAATTAGATATAATATTTATCAAGTTAAAAATAAGCTAACAAAAATTAAGATTAATACGAAAATAAAATATTATTTATTTTTTATATAAATCAATTAATTAATTAATTTGAAAAATATCATGTAACATCAATAAAAGCAGGGAGTATACAGAGTATAAGTATAGGGGATTGTTGAAACCCTTACCTAAGCTAGTTGTTAAGGTTTGATTTCATTAGAATATTGACTTCGTCTAATTTTTTATTACAAATTTATTTGATATACGATATATATAGAATATATTATTTTGATTTGTTACTCATTTTGTTACTGAAATAAAATTAAGTTGATTTTCATATATATAAAAAAACAATTTTTTTTATTATTCCATGTATTTTCGGTCCTCTTGTACTAGGGAAATGTCCTCTCAATACTCTAACACCTACACCGGATATGGACCAAACTGTCTCACAACGTTCTGAACCCAAGTCACGTACCGTTTTTTTACTGTTCTCAATCTTAGGAGAAAAACACATTATTCAAAATAAAAAGAAAAAAAAAATCAAATCGCACCATCCTTATGATAAGTGAATGTCTCTTTCTCTTCCAAAGTTATCAAAATTATTCGTAATAAGATATTGACTACAATTGAAAAGGTCTTTATCATTAAATCCCATTCTTTTAAAAAGTATTACTAATTTTTATTTATAAAATATCACATTATATATAGACTATAGTAGATAAAATCTACCTTCATTATTCCTTAGAAAACTTGTATTGATATATTAATAAAAATAATTTTTATATTTATTTTAACAACTTAAGTTTTAAATTATATTAAAATTTGTTAAAAAAAATAATACTTTTAAAATTAAAAATATTGGAAGAATAATTAATATTTTTATATATATACATTTATCATTTTTCTTTTAAGTACTCTGTATACCATATAACATGCATATGTTACACTCGAGTAGATCATGCTAAAAATATGTTAATAAAATAATTTTCATAAAAACTTAAATGTTGGGAGAATGATTAGTGATAGTTTTATACATTTATCAAATTGTGACATTTTTTTGTCTCTTTAAATAAATTTTCTTTTACAAATTTTAAGCTATATAATTTATATAATATATATGATATCATAATTAAATTTTTTTAAATAATAAAATTCTAAGCTTTTAAAGTAACATAAGCTGTGTTTATTATACACACGAATATAAGAATAAAAAGATATACGTAGGATAATAGTGAACTAGGATGATAGTTAGGACTTTGAATCTTGTTTAAAGAATTAGTTTTCGACGCATGTAGATAGATGAATTGGCGATTTAAATTTAATAAATATGTAGTGGTATTAATTATTAATTATTATTATTATTATAATTTTTTTATTTTATAAAAAAAATAAGTATTTAAATATAAACTTTTAAGTTATTTTTATTATAATTGAAAATTTGATTTTAACATGCTTTATAAATTGATTTGTAAAAAACTCTTCAAACAAATAGTTAACTAATTTGTTATTTTAATAATGAATAATATATCATAGTTATTATTTTATTAACAATAGAATATAAATATAATTAAACATGAGTAATTATCACCATATTGATAATAATTATTTAACTTTATATAAACTTATTTATTAAATATTTTTATTATTTAAAAAGTTAATTCTAAATGAATTATAGACATAATTGAATTTAATAAATATTTTTTACTTAAAAGTAATTTATATTAGTTAATTATTTTTAAATAATATGATATATAATATAATCTTGACATAAAAATTATTAATTTAAAAAAAAACATGATCTACTCATAAGTGAACCGATAGAATACCTATTAAATGGATAATTATTACTCTTATAATAATAAGAATAATTGCATTATACAAAATAATTATTCATAAAAATGTATTTATTGTATTGATTTATCACAATATTGATAATAATTACATAAATTTATTTAATAAATAAGTCAAATATAACGTAACAATATATAAATTTATTTAATTAATATTTTTACTATCTATGAAGTTAAATTCTTACATGAATGATAACTTGATTTGATTAAACTTAATAAGCATTTTTTGCTTAAAAATAACACTCTCATGTATAAATGACTTAATTATTCAACGTAGTTACACTTTTAACCCTTTTAGTAATATATATATATATATATGTTCACTTTCGTATAATGTTAGAAACACATATGTTCATTTACGTTATAAGAAAAATGAACATATGTTTTTTTTATATGAGGTTAAAAATGAAACTTGATATATGAAGGAGGTTATGCCATATAACTAAACCTAAAAAAATTTATATTAACTGACTATTCTTTTTTTTAATTGCTATAAGATATGGTATGATCTCAACATGTAAATTATTAGATCAATTAACACATGATCTACTCGTAAATGGATTGATCGAATACTCATTAAATGGGTAAATATTAACAGTGTAAATTGTCATCCTTAATGTAATAAAAATAATTATATTATAAAAAATAATTATTCATAAAAAATGTATTTATTAGTATAAAACTAACAAAAAAAAGAAAATAAAAGAAAATAAAGTTTGTGTAAAAAAATTAACAAAATTTTAAAAAAAATGAAAAATAAAATAAAAAAAAGAAAGAAAGTAGAGTTTGGTAGTCACATATTATAAGTTACAAATATATAATTTTAATTTAAGAGATGTATCATATAAATAATAAAAAACAATATTATTTATTTTTAGTTATTAACTATTTTTATTAAAAAAGATGTTAAGTGTATTTTATATAAATATAAATATATTTAAATTATTAAATTTATAATGTATTTTTTAGTGCTAAAAGTTTTAAAATAAAAATTAAAAAGTTGCACAAATCTATTACATGCATATAATTTTTCTACAATTTTAAATATATAAATCTTAAAGAGTGAGAGTAACCTATGCTCCTTCTGGCCATGTAGATCTGCGGATGACTATCATCTCTAACTTTCATCATTCTACACTTTAATTCTTTTAATTTTTACGGTAAAATTTGATTATATATATTACATATTAAAATAACATGTTAAATTTGATTATTATAGTAAAATTTTAACATAATTTTTAGATTTAGATTAAATTTATAACACTTAAAAAGTTAGAGGATCAAATATAACTAAAAAAGTTACGAAATTAAAGTATAAAATTAACAAAAATTAGAGAATATAAATATTATTAATCCAAAAAAAGTAATATATATATATATATATATATATATGGATTGATTTAGATTAGTTATGACGGTTGTTTGGAGCTACTGCTGACCTTTGTTGAGTCCATGTTTTGAGACATTAGTCCGAACCTTGAGATGTCAATCCGAGCCTTGAGATGTTAGTCCAAGCCTTGAGACGTCAGCTAGAGCCTTGAGACATCAACCCAAGTCTTGAGACATCAACCCAAGCCTTGAGATGTTAACCCGAGCCTTGAGACGTCAACCCGAACCTTGAGACGTTAACCCGAGCCTTGGGTTGATCGACCTCAAGCTTTAAATGTATTTTGCTTTACTCTTATACCCTTTTGACACGCTGTGACATAAACGCCTTATTTTACCGATACCAATATATATAAAACTCTATGTATACATGAACTCCCTAAGAGATCCAAGCATTCCATCAATTGCTCTGACTTTTCTCTAGTTTCTCTCTTAACAAATTGAATCAATACCAACATTTTTGCACCCACCGTGGGGCTCAGATTTTAAGGTCAAGATTTATCTTCTTATCCCATATTTTCTAGGATTCACCCTAAATTCTAAGAGAGACTTAAGAGACCAAATACCAGTTTCATTTATTAGTTACTCTCAGAATCATGATCACTTGTTCCGACACGTCCTGAAGGTTGACTAAGACTAGCAAATGAGGAAGCAACGACAGCACTGGACAATACCTCGCCAACCCAAAACAAAAAATAAATCTCATCGAGAGTTGGCTAGTCAACTTCTCGAGTTAAGAAGAGAACTCGAGGAGACCCGACAATAAAATATGTCATCGCTTTCCTAATCAGGTGGGGGAACTTCTAATGATCAAGCCACCACCCCTATTGGTATAAACATACCAGAACGCGTTATGCCCGAGCTTAACCAAGGAAAACAGGAATTTGAAGGGGACTCCCTTTCTAGTTCAGTGAGACCTAGCAACGAGTAATGATTGCAGGAGAGAAAAAGCTGGGAGGTAAGATTTTAGGCATTGGAAGAAGCTAACAAAAAGCAAGACTGAGCCTTGAAATTGGCCAATGAAAGGCATGAGAAAGGAAAAACCCCTTATAATGTAGATAGAGGTTGCGAGCAATTATGTGTTTTCCCTTTTTATGATGAAATAGAGCACAACGAACCACCACCCAAGTTTATTGCTCCCAAGTGCCCAAACTATGAAGGGACAAAAGATCTGGTAACTCACGTGTAATACTTCAAGACAACTATGGGCTTTGTGAACCTCACCCAAGGTAAGAGAGATGCCATGATATGCAAGTTATTTACTGCCACCCAATGTGATGGTGCGCCAAAGTAGTTTAATAACATGGCACCTAGTACTATAATCTCATTCTCATAGTTTGTCAGGTTGTTTATCACCAATTATGCTTGCAACAAGCCATTGAGGAAGGAGTCACACCACATTTTCTCAATCGCCTAGGGAAGTGATGAGTCTACTAAAAAGTATATGATAAGGTTTAGAGAACAAAAGGCTAGATATATCAAACTACTTGAGCTCTATTGCGATAGAGGCCTTTATGCGAGGTCTCCTTAGGGATTCTAATTTGTTTGCAAAACTAACCAAGACAATCCCACAAAATTTGAAGGAAGCTTATAGAGAGGTGAAAAGAGAGCTAGGTCTGGTTAAGAGCAGCAAGGCAGCTATGGAGGCTATGTTAGAAAAAGAGAAAATAAGGATGAGCCTAGACAAGGCTAACCAAGACAATAGGATCAACAAAAAAAAGTGTTTCACACCAAATCATAGGAGAGTAGCCAATGGTTTGGGAAGAGAGGGCCTTAGGAGAGGTCACTATCTCCCTTCAAGGGTCCACCTTTAAGAGTAAGTTTAGCTCAGGCAGTGTTAAGAATGGAGGAGGAGTCAAATGTTAGATGACCCAAAAAATGAGGGCTTTTCTTAAGGACACATCTAAATGGTGTGCCTTTCATAAAGATGTAGGCCATGAGATGAGAGACTATAGGTATCTAAAAAATGGAGGATCTATTTCCTAGAGGATATTTAAAAGACCTCGTATGAAACAATAGTAGAGGAGGAGGGTGGTAGCCTAGACACGAAACTTTGAAGCTACCCACTCTATCAGGTAACAGGATAGACCCCTACAACAAGCCCAATATAAGGACTATTCATACCATATATAGAGGGCTCAGACTTAATGGGACCTCACATAAAAGATATGCTAGAAACTTATTACTATTACAAAAATAGATTTTTAAGTCGATTGTTAACCGATTTAAAAGAGACTGAACACACTTAAAATTTAAAGTTAGTTCTACCTATGAATCAAATTTAAATTTTAAGTCGATTCACCTGTATAAACGACTTAAAATGCCACTTTTGAACATATTTTGGTTATTTTCTACTAGCTAGCCTTACTGCATGTTTTCGATCACTTAATAGCAGAAAAAACCAAAATATGTTTAAAAGAGTTTTTAAATACATTATGTTAATTGAAAAATTAAATATTAATTAATTACTTAAGATCTAAATTTATAATAAAAAATAATTTATATACAATACCTACATATATATATATATATATATATATATATATATATATATATATATATATATATTTAACTTAATTACAATATCATTGAATATTATAAGATACCTATGTTATTTAATATCATCATATTCTTCTTCTAATTCTTCTTATGATCTTATAATTTCAAGTATATGTTTTACCCATTCTTCTCGTAAATCATCAAAAATTTGCATATCATAATCTGATTTGTTTCAACCAAAGAACTACATGTATTTAAATTCAAAATAAGAATTTAATGTATGAATTCACAAAAATAACTTATATATGTTAAAATAGATTACCACATCAACACTAGAGTGATATAACAATAACCACATCCCTTCAAAATCATATTAGCATTGTCTTAATCTTTTGTCTATAAAATATGAAGCTATCTAAAATCAAACTTATATTTTTAATGTTATAGTGAGTTCTAAATATGAAGTCAAGTGTAACACCGATTTATTACTTGGGTTGGATGAGTTTTGGTGCCCAGAAATTAATATTTTTGTATTTCCTTGGGGTGAAACAACAATTACTAAAGATACGATAATTCTTGGTGGGTTTTCTATACTTGGTTTGTCAGTGACTAATCCCATAAATGATAAGAATGATCGCATCTAAATGCATACTATATCTCATCTTTTCCTGGTTGATCGATTATTTCATCCCAGTTTATTTGTTCTTGAAATGTTCTCTATAAATAATAAAGTAATAACATATATCATACATTATTACATCAATATGAAAATATCATAAGAAATACTTTGTATCAAGTTAAATTATTAACAAACTTATTGAATTGTTCTTCTCCTTGTTTATTCAATGACTTTATATTCATTAAGTGGTTCCAAGTATTAAAACACATAATTAATTTCTATCCAATTTGAAATTTTTGTATTCTTTTCATGTCTTATTTGTAATCTTTTAACACTTGTTTATCCAATTATTAGGGACTTTAAAACGATTCTGTAAAAAAACACTTTTTAGAAGAGATATAATACAAAAAAAATATAATATATGTAATTAATTATAAAGCAAAAGAGACTTACATAAATGATTTTACATATCTTATACATTTTAGCATCTTCAATCTTATACTTTTACATTTAATACATGGACATCGAATCATATTAATTTCATTATTATTATTTTTACGGGAAAATTTCAAAAAAGTTTCAATTATAGAAATATAGTCCTACTCAATTCTATACTTTGTGACATCCAAGATTTGTATATTTTCTATTGATGAAATTAAACATATTAAATATGTATCCAACAAACTATAATTGTATTAATCACTAATATATTTCAGATATTATTATATATAAAGTAATAAATTATTCTAATATCCATCCAAAATCATATAAAAATAAATACATAAAATCTAAACAATTAGTAAATTCATTATAGCATTAACAATATATAATATACAATAATTTATATACATATATAAATGCATGAAATAATAATAAATATTAATTAACTCATTATAAATTATATATATATACAAATATTATATATATATATATATATATATATATATATATTTAATGTACATGAAAATAATTTTAAGTTTATAATAAATTAATATATATATCCAAAACATAACATAAAATGATTGAAATAAATAAATAAATAATACCTTCTTATCTTCTAAGCTTCAATAAAAAATATACAACCTACATCACACAAAAATATACACAAATAATCAATAACACATAGTATACATTAAAATAAAAATATGAATAATAAATATAAAATAATAATATGATTAATAAGTATAAAATAATGCATAGAAACACTTACAAGAGTAAATGAAGTGAAAATATGAATGCATAGAAACACTTACAAGAGTGAATGAAGTGAAAATATGAATGCATAGAAACACTTACAAGAGTAAATGAAGTGAAAAGATGAATGCATAGAAACACTTACAAGAGTAAATGAAGTGAAAAGATGAAAGAAATGAAGAAAAAAATAGTGTTTAGTAAGTGAGAAAGTGAAAGAAAATGAGTATGAAAAATTTGAGTATTATGCTTAAAAAAATAGTGAATCTAGAAGAGAAATTAGAGAGGAAGAAAACCAAACTGATGGCATTGAAAATGGTGGTTGGAAGTGACCCAAAAAAGAGATAACATATGGTTTTTCTCTGTAAGAGAAGAAAGAAACACGAGCTAGCACTGTCGGTAAATGGAGGAGAGAAGAAGCTAAGGAAAAAAATAAGGTAGCGTCGATTGACACGTAGAATTGACACTACACGTAGGATTTTAAGTTAGTTTTACGTGTCAATCGACACTACACGTGGCTTAAGTCAGTTGATATGTAGAATTGACTTAAAATCCTATGTGTAACATCGGTTGACTTTAAATCCCAACCTATATACCCTTTTATTGTTGTAGTGTATACAACTTCTCACGTGTTTACAATCGGGAAAAAGAGAGGCCTTCTGTTGAAATCACCTTCAGTGAGATGGATGAGGCCTCGTATCCCCACGAAGACCACTTGATAATAACTTTAAGAATAGGATCCTACGATGTTTGTCGAATCATGATTGACATTGGGAGCTCAATCAACCTTCTTTTTCTGTTGACAACAAGGTCCCTAGGCATAAAAGAATGTGATATTGCAAGAAGAGAGCTACCCTCTATGGGATGCAACAATAGCACTACCTATGCAATTGGAACCGTGGTGCTACCTATCATGGCAAAGGGATCTATAGTGATGAACAATTTTGTGGTAATTGATGTCCAAGCTCACTACAATGTCATCCTAAGCAGGCCATGGATACACACAATGAAGGCAATTCTGTCTACCTTTCACCAAGTCATCAAATTCTCGGCTAAGGAGGGCATAAAAGAGATAAGAGGAGACCAGGAAAAGGTTAGAAATTGTTGTAATGTGACTATTAGTAAGGCCACTCCCAAGTAGCAAACATAATATAGGCCTTTTAAAAAAAGGCAGTAGATGTCTAGTATACTTCGTCAATTCAAATGAGATGAGATATCTACCAATAAGAGACAAGGATGACCTTACACTTCTGTTGTACCTTATTTTATCATCTTTATGTACCATTCCTATATATATATATTAGGTGATTTCTTGCAAGTAATCACTCTATCCTAATATTACATGCTCGTCCTAAAAAAAAGGGTAGAACGTTCTCCTTCAGAGAGTTGATCACCTCAAACTCAGAAAAGGTAGAGCTTTCTCCATAAAAAAGAGTTGATCACCTCAAGCTCAAAAAAGGTAGAGCTCTCTCCCTCAAAGAGAGTTGATCACCTCAAGCTCAGACTAGGTAGAGCACTCTCCCTCAAAGATAGTTGATCACCTCATCCTCAGAAAAGGTAGAACATTCTCCTTAAAAGAGTTGATCACCTCAAAGCTCAAAAAAGGTAGATCATTCTCCATCAAAGAGAGTTGATCACCTCAAAGCTCAAAAAAGGTAGAGCGCTCTCCATTAAAGAGAGTTGATCACCTCAAGCTTAGACTAGGTAGAGCGCTCTCTCTCAAAGAGAGTTGATCACCTCATCCTAAAAAAAGGTAGAATGCTCTCCCTTAGAGAGTTTATCACCCCAAGCCTAGAAAAAGGTAGAGTTCTTTCCATCAAAGAGAGTTGATCACCTCGAGCTTAGACCAAGTAGAGCGCTCTCCCTCAAAGATAGTTGATCACCACATCCTAAAAAAAGGTAGAACGTTCTCCCTAAAAGAGTTGATCACCTTAAAGCTCAAAAAAAGGTAGAGCATTCTCCATCAAAGAGAGTTGATCACCTCAAAGCTCAGAAAAGGTAGAGCGCTCTCCATAAAGAGAGTTGATTACTTCAAGCTCATACCAAGTAGAGCGCGCTCTCTCAAAGAAATTTGATCACCTCGTCCTAAATAAAGGTAGAATGCTCTTCTTTAGAGAGTTGATCACCCCAAGCTCAGAAAAGGTAGAGTGTTATTCATCAAAGAGAGTTGATTACCTCGAGCTCAAACCAGGTAGAACGCTCTCCCTCAAAGAGGGTTGATCACCCTGTCCTTAGAAAAGGTAGAACGCTTTCCCTTAGAGAGTTGATTACCTTAAGTTCAGAAAAGGTAGAGTGCTCTCCATCAAAGAGAGTTGATCACATCAAGCTCAGATCAGGTAGAGTGTTCTCCCTTAGAGAGTTGATCACCTTGTCCTCAGAAAAGATAGAGTGCTCTCTATCAAAGAGAGTTGATCACATCAAGCTCAGATCAGGCAGTGTTCTCCCTTAGAGAGTTGATCACCTTGTCCTCAGAAAAAGGTAGAGTGCTATCTATCAAAGAGAGTTGATCACATCGAACTCAGATCAGGTAGAGTGCTCTCTCTCAAAGAGTTGATCACCTCGTCCTCAAAAAAGGTAAATAACTCTCTTTCAAAAAGTTGATCACCTCAATCTCAAAAAGGTAAGGCTCTACATCGTGTGAATCATTATGTCTAGCACCTTCTATATATGGATGTTGAGAAAGAGCTCGACATCATGCGTAAGGACGTCAATTCTATTCGCCTACTGAGCCTTTTAATCTTCCATTTTAGTTGAAGAACTTAATTAAAAGAGTAGGGGGATTGATGTTTGAGCATAAAGAATGATCTATTGCCTGACTTTTGTTGAGCCCAAGCCTTGAGGTGGTCGACTTTAAGCTTTAAATATATTTTATTTTACTCTTATATCCCTCTAATACACTGCTACATAAACACCCTATTTAACCGACATCTTCACGTATAAAACTATATATATATATATATATATATTAAGAGATCTACATATTTCATTAATTGTTCTAACTTCTATATAACTTATCTTTGTGTAAATCAGATCAATTTCAAAAATGATTTTTGGACACTTCATCTTAAGGAAGAAAAAAATTTATTTTAATTTAAAATGAAATCTTAATTGATATGTCAAGTTTTAATTAATTTAAACAATTGAGTTTATTTTCAAAATCTAATTAAATTCTAATACGTTAATTGAAATTTAATTTTAACCGATAACTATTTTATTATACCTTTCACGTCATGTAAAAATGTTAGTTATTTTTCGTCTTTTTTGAAAAAAATAAACTTGTTATTTATTTCATAAAAAATATATCGTATTTTATGTTATTTCTTTTTCATGCCTAAAAAAGTCGATGGTTCTGGTAGTGAGAGCACGTAGGATAAGATTTTTCCAAGAAGTTTGGGCCAAGGGGCACGAATAGGTAGCACGTCGTTGGTGAGATGCTGTCAGGGGTTTGTCACTTTGTCGGTGTCTAAAATATCAAGAGAATTATTCATCGAATAATAATGTATTATTTTATGTAAAGATAGATTTTATTTTTTTTATTTTTACAATTATATTAAATAAATTCCATTTTAATTTGAATAAATTATAATTAAAATATCTAAAATTAAATTAAATAAAAATATAAAAAATGATTATTTTTTCAATGTAATTATTTTTAAAATAAATATAAAATTTAAATAATATTTTTATAATAAATATCCATCAATATGAGATGCTTTAGGAAAAGTTGTGGAAACAAAAAAAGTTGGTAAGTACACCTGTAATTTTAGATCTCACAAATTCCAACCTACAACCTATAACACAAAATAAATAATAATAATAATAATCTTGAAAATCGAGAAATCAGTGAAGGAAATCTGGTGAATCTTTTTAACGAGTGAAAGGTGATGATTCTGGGCCCAGAACAAAAGCACTGAGAATTAGATGTTGATTGTACTGATAATCAACCACATCACTTTTATAATCCTTTTAATTCTGTGTCTCCTTTTCTTTCTAGTAAATCATTTATTTTTTTGGGAGAAATATATGAATTAAGTATATGAATAACATAAATAATATTTTCATAAATATATTTATTTATATACAAATTGATTGCTATATATAAATATTAATAATGCATTTGTACATGAGTAAACATAATAGCTAATAAATCAACCATGCCATTAAAATTGGTAACCAGTGAAACTACGTGGTCATGAATGTCATTGGCGTTTTCTTCGTGATCTAAATTTAAGTTATAATATTTATAAAATTGTAGTATATAAATAAAATAGATATGTGTTATTTTGAATCTTTATTATCAAGTTTTATCACTCAAAATTACATTACAAATTTAATAATTTAAAAATATATTTAAATGAGATACATATAATATATTTTTCGATAAAAATAAGTAATATTATTTTTTAATGTTTATATGATGTATCTCTTGAACTAAAATTCTGAATCTATTATTGATAGTTCGATTAAGGTTTTAAAGTTTAAAAATTAACAATTAATTGAACCAACATATATATTTATTTTTTAATTTTATACATTTATAGTGCATATATATCATATATGTTTATGATCATCTAATTTTAATTAAACTTTTATATTAATTGAAAAGGTGAAATAACTTATATTATTTCTCTAACATTCATTTTTATAAGTATTCATTATAACTTAAAGATTATGAGCAGAAATGATAAAGGTAAAAGATGAAGATAAAATGGAAGTGTACTAAATCTTTCATTTCTTGAAATAGCTTATGTGATCCATGATACACTTATATTCGAATGAGAGATAGAGTTTGTTACAAATGATAACATCATAACACCCATGATGATATGGCTTAGAGACTTTATTCACTACATCACTAGCACATTTACTCATGTATACACTAATCACATTCTAACACCTTTTAAACTCACAGTTCTTGAAAGCTAACATTCGCTTCAACACTATGATGGTGTTTGGTTCGTGGAATGGAATCAAAATCGGAATCAGAATGTAATGGAATGAAATAGAAAGAAAACAATGTTGTTTGGTTTGACCACTATAATCAAACTCGGAATCAGAATTACAGTGTTTGGTTTACCACTGGAATGGAATGAAAAAAACTATAAATTACCTTAATACCCCTACATTTAGTAACGTTCAAAGAATGCCATTTAATTACTATTTTTTCGTCACACAAAATACATTATTAAATCATTATTTTTATAAATAATTATTACTTAATTAAAAAAAATATATTATTAAAATTATTATTTTTCTAAATAGGGTTTTGAGGTTTGAGATTTGGAATTTAGGGTTTAGGGTTATATTTGTGGGTTAAGGTTTAGGGTTAAAATTATTATTTTTCTAAAAAAGGTTTAGGGTTTTAGAATTTGGGATTTTGGATTTAGGGTTTTAGGATTTGGAATTTGGGGTTTAGGGTTTAAGGTTTAAGGATTTGAGGTTTAGGGTTTTGGGATTTAGGTTTTAGCGTTTAGGATTTTGGGTTTTGGGATTTAGGTTTTAGGGTTTAGGATTTAAAATTTAGCGTTTTGGGATTTAGGTTTTAGAGTTTAGGGATTTTGGATTTGGGGTTTAGGGATTTGAGGTTTAGCATTTAGGGATTTGGGGTTTAGGGTTTTAGGATTTAGGGTTTAGGGTTTAGGGTTTTGGGATTTTGAGTTTAGAGTTTAGGGTTTTGGGATTTAGTGTTTTGGGTTTTGGGTTTTGGGTTTTGGGATTTAGGTTTTAGGGTTTTGGGATTTGGGGTTTAGGGATTTGAGGTTTAGGGTTTAGGGATTAGGGATTAGGGATTTATGGTTTAGGGTTTTAGGATTTGGATTTAGGGTTTTGGGATTTGGGATTTGAGTTTAGGGTTATATTTTGGGTGAGGGTAAAATTGGAAAAAAATTAGATGGGAATGGAATCATCATTCCTAAAGGGGGAGAAGGAATTGTGATTCCTTCTCCTTTAGTAATCGATTTCATTGTGATTCCTTCTCCTTTAGTAATCGATTTCATTCCGTCCCCCCCATTCTGCCCAACCAAACACACAAAATGGAAGGAATCAATTCTGATTCCTTTCCATTCCCTCTAACCAAAAATCACCTATGAGCTTAACATTTAAATTCTTAAATTATGTAGTGTGTATAGCCTTATCGTTATGTCTGCAATTTTAGCTTCACTTGAAACATATTTCATGATCATTTCACATACTAAACTTTTTCTCTGACAAAGTGAAAGTCAATTTCAAAGTGTTTAATCCTTGAGTGAAGTACTGGGCTTTTGGCAAAGTATCAAACACTAATATTATCACAAAATAATGTTGGTGCTTGAGGTATACACCCAAAAAGTTCTTTGATCAACTTCAATAGAGCTACCTCAGTTGTTACACAAGCAAGTGATCTAAACTCAACCTTAATAGAGGATCGAGATAGAACACATTGTTTTCCAAAAGACAACATTAAAGAATAGCCCAAGAAAACACAGAACCCACCTATACTCTTTCTATCATCATTATAAACACAAAATGGTCTGAAAATCACTCTTCTATAAGTAAACTCCATAGCTTGAGGTACTAGCTAAATATCTTAGCACTCTCTCACTACTACAAGGAAAAGCTATTATGTCGATTCATTGAGGTAACTTTAATTTTAAAGTCAGCTTTAAGGTAGAACTAACTTAAAAATGGTACAAACCTGAAACATATTTTTTGTTATTTTCTACTAACCTCCCTACATGTTTTAAATCACATAATCGTAGAAAAACCAAAATATGTTTAAAAAAATTTATTCATTTAAAAACTAAATATTAATTAATTACTTAAGAACTAAACTTATAAAAAATATTTATATACTAATGGAGATCGTGCTGATCAAGTTGATGTTTCCAAGTACTCATCAAGTTGATGTTCCCAAATATTCTCAAGATCTTTTACAAGAAATTGGTTGTCCAATCATTAGGGATAGATTTGAAAGATCAAGTTGGGTACAAAGATTACTTTAGGAAGCAATTGTTGTTTTATTAATTGTAAGCCTTTTATGTTTTATTTATCATAAGTTTTTTTATTCTTTTATTTTTAAGGATTGATTAGGCTTAATCCACCACTAATTAGGCCCATTTCATCTAGGGCTTTTTCTTTAGGGTTTGAATTTGGACCTAGGGTTTTTCTTTAGGCTTGAATTTACATCTAAGGTTTTCATGAGGGTTTGTTATTATAAAAATGCAACACCTATGTATTCTTGGGGAGACCATATATCATTAATAAAAAAATTCTTTGAGAAAGCTTCTTGCTTTGACTTCTTGTGTTCTTGATTAAATGATTGAATTCAAATTATCAAATGGAGTGATAATCCTTTGTGGCGTCTCAAGGTTAGGGTTTTAAGGACTTTGTTCCTATTCCTTTGAGTTCGTGGGTTCCTAGGATTTTTCGCCTAAAGGGTCTGTATCATTTAGTATTAGAGTTTTGGTTGCTGAAAAGAAGTTATCTATATTCATCTATCATTATTTGAGTTCTTGATTTCAAAATATTTTTTGATCATTTTCAACTTTTTTTTTAAATCTGTCTAGATTCCAAAATTTGATTGTTTTATTTCCTTATCTTTGTGGAACAAAATATTCTTTTTTTTATTTTGATTTGTGATCTTCTTGTTTGGCCAAATTATCTACTTAGGGTTTTGTGGCCAAAACAAAACTTTGTTTAGTTTCCTGATTTTCTTTTAATTCTGTTTTCGTTGTTTTCGTCTTTAGATTTCATTTTGTAGTTATTTTTGAATTTTTTCCATCTTTTTCTTGCTCTTCATTTCAATGTCCAATTTATCTTTGTTCTTCAAAAAAGAAGAAGAAGTGAGCTGTTGTTCGTAGTTTAAAAAAATTGATAAATTGGCATTACAACTCTAAATAGCCATAACTTTTGACTCTGTATCAAAACGACTATTATGATATATCAAATCAAAGTTAGCTCGATTCCTATAAGATAAATAAGGCTATAACTCTGTTCCTCACTATTTTCGACCCCAAATTCCATTGTTTATACCACTTATCGAGGGGTTAAAGTTTTTGTCACATTTTTTGTGTTGTTTTTGGTTTGATTTTTGTCCATTCGGTTTGTGAATTCATTTATCATAGCAGTAGTGAAAAAAGACCAAAAAAGAAAAAATAAATAAATGAAAAAAATAAGAAGAAAAGGAGAACAAAGTAGGAGATTATTCAATATTCCAATTTTTTTCCTTGTTGAGTTTTCTTGTTCTTGTTGAAATTAATTTTCCTTTATTTTGTTTTAGTTTCCTTTTTAAAAAAAATTATTTTCAAGATTTTCAAGATCTTGCAAAGATTCTTTCTTGGTTCTTTAGATTCCTATTTGAACTTCCTTTCTATCATCCTTTTCCATTAAGTTTTTAAAATTATGATTTTTGAGATTGTCACCAACAAACCGGTTGCTTCTAGAGATTAGTTGAATTCTTTGATTTTGTTAAGAATAAAAAAGAGGGTTGGCTTGAGCTTTGAGTGGTAAAAGTCAAAAGAGATAAAAAAATCCAAAATAGTGTGAAACATGAGTGATAACCATCTAATTTGAGAGAAAACACGTGATGAAGTGTGTGAGGAACAACACCTTCTATTTTATTTTGTTTTACAAGCTGAAAATATGAGTACGAAAGGAGGAAAACCACAAGAGGTTGGCTTGAAATTATTCATCAAGACTTTTAATGACCAATTTAAAAGTCTGAATGCAAGGTTGGATGATTTAGATAAAATAAGATATATAAGACATGAGTTCGACGAAAAAGAAGTTGATTCCAATATAGAAGATAGAGTAAGTTATAAATGAGACAAAAATGTTATAGTTGTACGAACAAATGAAGGAATCGAAAGTGCTAGTTCAAGTGACGATGAGATTCCACAATTAGAGGATTGTTCTGATATTGAAGTGGAAGAACTTGGGCATGTAGATTTACTTGTCACAAGAAGAGCCTTGAATATACAACCTAAGGATAAAGAAGATGAGGAACACCATGAGCATATTTTCCACAAAAATATGCCACGTGAAGGATAAGGTATGTACGCTAATTATTGATAGTGGAAGTTGCACTAATGTTGCTAGTATCTTATTGGTAGAAAAATTGAATTTTAAGTGGCAGAATCATTGTAAACTATACACGATACAATGGTTGAATGGTTGTGTAGAAGTGGAGGCTAACAAATAAGTTCGGGTTCCTCTTTTCATTTGGAAAATATGAAGATGAGGTTCTTTGTGATGTGACACCAATGTATATTGCTCATATTTTGCTTGGCTGACCGTGGTAGTTTGATAGGAGGATGACGTATGATGGGTGAAAAAATCACTATTCCTTTGTAATGAACAATCGAAAATTTATATTAGCTAGCCCTCTAAAATATTTACAAGCTTATGAGAACTAGATTAGGATAGTAAAGAGTACAAGTTGAGAGAAAAACAAAAGAATGAGCAAGTGAAAAATCAAAAGAGAGTAAATGAGGTCGAGAGGGAAAATGGGGAAAAAAGTGAGCAAAAAAGAGAAAAAAATGAGTAAAAAGAGAGAAAAGTGAGCAAATAGGAGAGAAAAAAGAGAGTATAATTGTTGAAAAACATGAGATTAAGAGTGCAATGATGGCAAGGCAACAAGTACTTGTACTTATGTACAAAGATGCTTATCTTTCTACTAACGATCTTAACTCATCTTTGCCTAATGTTGTAATATCTTTATTGCAGGACTTTGAGGATCTACTTCCTAAAGAGATTCCTCATGAATTACCCCATTTGAGAGGAATTGAGCATCAAATAGACTTTACATAAGCATCCACAATATCAAATCAACTTGCTTACAGAACTAAGATTCGAGGACAAATCTTTTCGAAGATGAGAGAAATAATAGAGATCAAGGTGCCGATCAAGTTGATGTTCCCAAATATTCGCAAGATCTTTTGCATAGAATTGGCGATCCAATGACTAGGGATATATTTGGAAGATCAAGTTAGATGCAAGGATTACTTTAGGAAATAATTGTTGTTTTTATTAATTGTAGGCCTTTTTTATGTTTTATTTATCATAAGTTTTTTTTAGTATTTTATTTTTAAGGATTGATTAGGCTCAATCCACCACTAATTAGGCCCATTTCATCTAAGGTTTTTTCTTTAGGGTTTGAATTTGTGCCTAGGGTTTTCTATAGGTTTGAATTTACTCCTAGGGTTTTTCTTTAGGCTTGAATTTGCGTTTAGAGTTATCATGAGGGCTTGTTGTTATAAAAACACAATAGCTATGTAATCTTGGGGAGACTATATATCATTAATAAAAAATTTATTTCAAAAAGCTTCTTACTTTGTCTTCTTGTCTTCTTGATTGAATACTTGTATTCGACTTATCAAAAGGAGTAATCATCATTTGTGGTGTCTCAATGTTAGGGTTTTAAGGACTTTGTTTCCTTAGGGTTCTAGTCTAATCATCTTCAACACGTTCATAACAAATTGATTGTTTCTATTTCTTTGAGTTCGTGAGTTCCTAGAGTTATTTGCCTAGAGGGTCCACATCATATACACTATATATAAATTTAACTTAATTACAATATCACTAAATATTATAAGTAAATATACATGTGCATGGTATATTATATATATATATATATATATATCCATTATTATATACAATTTTACAAGATAAACATTTAATAATAAGATATCTATACTATTCAATATCATCAAATTCTTTTTCTGATTATTCTTACGAATTTATAATTTAAAGTATGTGTTTTTCCCATTATTCTCATAAATATTTAAAAATTTGTCTATCATAGGTTATTTTACTCCAACCAAAGAACTACATGTATTTAAATTCAAAATAAAAATATAATATCTTCAATTCATAAAAAATAACTTATATATATATATATATATATATATATATATATATTAAAATATCAATATATTAATTATTTAACAAGTATACATGAAGGATTATCAATGTTCTTATGACCTCAAATGAAAAGGCTTAAAAAATTGACATAGCTTGCATGCTTGTGAAATATTAAATCTAAAGCCTTTGAGGTTAATAAATTTAAAGTATGATTATGAAACAAGTGAACACATCATATAACACTTCACAAATATTACGATTTTAAAAACATAAATGAATAAAACTTATTTTATAATTAACATCATAAATTCAATAAAAATAACTTATATTTTAAAAGATTATATTAGTAAAATAGATTATCACATCTTTAATTGACATGTTGATATTTAAGATGATCTCGCTCATAAATTTCTTAAGAAAATAACCACACATAACTTCATCATTTTATTGTAGAACCTTAAAAAAACAAGTATACATGGTTTATTAATTCAAACATCTTTAATAATCAATCGTGTAATTCATTAAATTAATAAAATTCATTCTTAATATTCACTTATACATACCATAACTTTATCTCATATAATTTTATGTGATTTTTTAAAGACAATGCCCTTCCTCTTATTCCATAACTTTCATGCCCTATCAAAGTGGAAATCAATTAGGTCTTTATTCAATATTACAAAGAAAAATAGAAGAAAAATAGCTAGTTATAACTCTTATATTTTAACTATTTTTGTGTCTTTATTTAATTCTATGAAAACCAAGTCACAGTACAAAATATGATTACCATATAAATCAAGGATTACCAATATCCAATGATCTTGACCATGTTCAAACTTTAGTGGTCAAGAGATTATCAACTTTTGATTTCATTATTACTATTTCTACTCACAAATTCTAAGAAAGTTTTAACTTATAAATATAGTCATGCTCAATTTTACGCTTTGACATAAAAGATTTATCTATTTTATATTGATAACATTAAACATATTAAATATGTACCAAATAAAATATAAATGTATTAATCATCAATATATTTCAGAATTTATTATGTATGAAGTTTATAATTAAATTATTATAATATCAATCAAAACATCATATAAAAATAAATATATAAAATTAAAACAATTAATAAATTTATTATAACATTAATTAAAAATATATAATATTATTTAATACATATAAAAATAAGTTCAAAAAATTTAAATTCAAAATAAATTAATATATATAAAACATGAAATATATATATAGACATGCAATTATTTAAAATAAATAAATAAATAATACCTTATATTTTTCTAGGCTTGAATAAAAATAAACAACCTATATAAAACAAAAATATATATAAATAATTAATAACACATAATATAAATAAAAATAAAAAATTACAAAAAATAAATAAAAATAAAAAACATCATTAATAAATGTAAAATAATTCAAAGAAATACTTATAAGAATAAAACAAATGAGAAAATGAAGGAAAAATTTGTTTGGTAAGTGAAAAAAAATGAAGAAAATGGTAAGAAAATATTGAATGTTATGCTAAAAAAAGGGTGGATCTAGATAAAAGGGTGGAGAGGAACAAAACCCAACTAACGTCGAAAATGATGATCGAAAATAGATGAAAATGTTTGGAAGTAATGCACGGAAGTGAGAGAAAATTAGGGGACAATAGTAAAAATTGTCGAAATGAGGGGGAGGAAGAGAAAAGGAAAAAAAGACAAGTAGTGTCGATTGACATGCGTGATGTGTTGGTTCGACGTGTCAACCGATGTTACAAGTGGCACGTAACGTCGGTTAAAGTGTACAACCAACGCTACTTGTGGAATAACATCGGTTATACATGTAATGTTGGTTGTATACATCAATTGACACTAGTTTTTTAATTTTTTTTAATTTTAAGTCTATCTGAAGTCGATTTTTTACTTAAACCGACTTGAAATTTAAAGTCAGTTTATAAGCATATCAAATTATAATGAATTATAAGTAAGTTTTTTTTTCTTAAAACTAACTTCAAATATCGACTTAAATACTATTTATTGTAGTAGCGTCTATACAGATGACCAATTCATATCTACGAGGCATTGGTACAACTTGTTGACTGAATAGGAAATGTTAGGTCTGTTAAATAAGCAATATTGTATGGCACATACCACAGACCTATAATAAGTACATTCCTTTAAAGAATGGCTGTTAGATTTAGAAATTGTTTTCCCATAAGGTAGAGCAATGTTAGATGGTCTAGCTTCTAACAACTAAGATTTATCTAAGAGATAATAAATGTACTTCTTTTGGGAGAAATGAAAATCCTCACTAGTTTTTACTACTTCAATTCCAAGGAAGAAATTCAATATTCTCAAATCTTTAAGACCAAAGTTGTGTTGTTTATTAATCACCCTTTGAATATAATGTCATCTTTATAGGCCATAAAGATAACAATGACCACACTAATGATATAAAACAGCATAAAAGTGTCTGATTGAGAACAATTGAACCCCCACTGAATCAAGTAACAAATAAGTTTGTTAACCAGGCTCTAGAAGAATGTTTTAGGTCATACAAAGCTTTCTTGAGCTTGCACACAAAATTAAGCTTTGATTGATGAAAAAATCCCTCTAGTTTATTGATGAATGCATCTTCCTCCAAATTTCCATTCAAGTATACATTATTGACATCAAGTTGACTAACCACGCAATCCTTGGACAAGGTAAGAGTAAACATACTTCAAATGGATACTACTTTCACTACAAGATTGAAATTTTTTGTGTAGTCGATGCCATGTTTTGATTATACATTTTTCCATAACTCTACTTTTATACTTCTCCAAGCTTCTGTTAGCCTTCAATTTAACCTTTAATACCCACTTATTGTCAATAATTTTGGCATTTTTAGAAAAGGTATCAACTCCCAAGTGTTGTTATCAATAAGAGCAGTAAACTCCTTTTTAGACTTAAACTACTCAGGGGATTTTAGAAAATCTGATACAATTCTTGGTTTAGGTAGAATATCTTGGACAATCAAGACTTTGGGTATGTGAATTCCAAGTTTGGACATAGTAGTCATACTGTGGATTTTGGTGGTGGTTACAGGTAGAAAAGTAGTGGATAGTGGAATAGGTAGTTAAACATAAAGTTGAATACCACTATCATTGAAGACTTAGCAAGGAGATGCAAGAATCGAAGAAGGCATATGTGAAGAGGCTTAAGAGGTTGACTGAGATTATCATAAAATATGAGTAGAATAAATATGAGGAGTTGAGATTGAGGATGAAGACAAAGAAGACATGAACGGTGACAAAATAGAGAAGGAAAAAGGTGCAAATGAGATTGAGTTTAGGTAAGAGGAGTGACTGCATGAGAAAAAGAAGACAAGGCATTATAAGCAAGGCTAGAGTAGGATAAAGTGATAAAATCCAAAGGCATAAATGTTGCAGTGCTAGACACAGATGCTATAACTTGAGAAGAACCAATGGAAAAAATAAGGAAATGAGGTATCATGGAAAAATAACGAGTGTTGGACACATACACTAATATTGGCATAGTAGCTTTAGAGGTAAAAGAAAAGTGAGCTCTAAAGATGTAGAACTTGTTGATTTTAGCCTCAAGAATATATTTCACTTAAGCAATTGTTGAGTAACAAAATTAGTTTACATAATTTTGGTTACCCTAATACTAACCATGAGCTGATCTTTAGTATCCAACAAGTAATTGCAAAATACAAAATTTTGAATAACGCAATGAATACATGTATAAATGACAAGAAACAATTGATATTTTCGAAGTAATTAAAAGACAATAGCTGAATCTATAAAATGACAAAAATAACATGGAGTATAAAGTATTATGAGGTAAATAATAGAGGATAGCTCATTCATAAAATATCCTTTGTAATTAGGTGAATAACCAAATAAAATGCAAGGAATGGAACAAGGTTCCAACTTGGTCCGGTTATAAGGCCAAAGGTAGGGATAACACAAGCACCAAAAAGTCCTCAATAGTTATAAGCAGTGATTTTGGCATTCAATAACTCATTAGAGGATGCAGACTGTAAGGTTTTAGATGGAATTTTATTTATCAAATGGACTACACATTTAAATTCATACTCATAATAGAAAATTAGAAATCCAGCCCTAGTAAAAAGGGATAGACTAGCTTCCACAATATGACATTTTGTTTTCCTTCCACCACCCCATTTTGAAAGGGAATAGGGGCATGAAATCCTTCTAGAATATCCACCTTGAAATAAATTGCTTTTTAGAGTCCAAAACTCCCTTCTACCATCACTTAGCAATGCCTTTATAGTTAATATGATATTGTCTCTCCACCAAGGCATCAAACTGCTTAAAAAATTTGACACTTGTTTCTTTTGATCCATGACAAATAGCTAAGAAAAATTTGAAAAATCATTTACAAAAAAAAGATAGTAACGCTTTCCACCAACTGAAGCTATTGAGGTAGGCCCTCATACATATACAAGCACAATGTTAAAAGGATGTAGAGATCTCTAATGAATATGTGTCATAGGCAATCTGTGTGACTTGCTCATTGTTGTCTCTTTTGGAGAACATAAAAACGTGCAAGTATACACGGTCACAAGTAATAAAAATTGATAAGTAAATTATCGTTCCCATGGACATTTGCTACTACAGTTTGTGGAGTACTAAAATTGTTTCAATCCGATTTTATCCAAATGATTGAAAAGTTGGAAAATGTTTTAAATAGCTATGAGTTTTATAACAGTTTATAAGAAAATTCTAGGATTACAGTTTTCACTAAATTAATCCACTCGAATCATATCATTTTCTCTTGATTTATATTTTTTTGTAAATTTAATTTGTCAACCAAGAACTTCTAATTTTATCCATACATCTCTCCCGAGCTCCATATAGACACATCTCGCTAAATTAATTCACTATATTCCTATGAGAATTAAATTCACCAAAATTCATTACGTTCTAAGTTCTCAAATGACCACACATACGATAAAGGTATATTACTATCCTTCATATATACATGTTATTCTATCCACGAGAAATCACACAAAAATTTCTCTTCCAAGTTTATTTAAGTGCCACAAATCAATTGATAAATTTTCCAATAATCAAAAGCATTAAGCACAAATAGAATAAACAAGTTAAAAATCTAATATATCGTTCAAAAATAATTAAATCCAAGCTTCATAAATTTAGATAAAACGCAACCCTAGAAAAATTAAATTACTTCATAAATAAAATTAAAATTACAATACAAAGGAATATTAGATGAAGAACACAAAGAAAATTAAAACATTTCTACTCTTAATTTTATGGCTCACGCAGAAGCCAAAAATGGCTTCTGCGTGTTCCACAGTCCAACACTCTCCTTCTCCAACCCAACCTCCTAATATTTCACAATAATAATTAAAACCTTCGTGATAGACAAAACGGTACATCAAAAATAATATTTAAATCTGCGTGGGAGACAAGTGTGCACGCTTCTAGATTTTTCATTTCAATTTATGCGTGCCATGTGTTAGCATCTGATTTGCTGCAAAAATAACGAGACACATGGCATCCTTTCATTGGGTGTAATGAGAGGGTGCACGAGGATCGCATCGTAGGGGAGAAATTCTTTCGAAGACATGTGGAGCGCATAGAAGCTGTTGGAAACGTGCGTCGTTTAGGTATTTTTATTTTAACCAACACATGCCACATATCATCTTTGGATTCACTGTAGGAATATTCGAGACACGTGGCATTGTATGAATCGTGTCCACGCATCTGTGTCGGGAGTGCATCTCATGCGCCTAATCGTCACCGTTGATTTCTGATCTGACGGTGTGTGGCGCGCGTGGAAAATATTTGCATGTGGTCCTCCTTTCCTGCGGAGAAAAACAAATATTTTTAATTGCATTTTAGCCCTCCAATTTAATTTAAATTAACTTTTAAACTTTTGTTAATTGCAATTAAGCTCTTTTCTAATTTAAATTAACTTTTCAACTTTCGTTAATTAGAATTAAGCCCTATTTTAATTCAAATTATATTTTATCCTTTTACTAATTGCAATTAAGCACTCTTTTAATTTAAATTATATTTTCACACTTCATTATTTACAATTAAGTCTTTTTTCGATTCAAATTCTTTAATTTTCTTAAAAATATATTCCTTAAGAAATTAACAGTAAATATTAATTTATTCCATTAAAATTAACTAAAAATGTCAAAAACATAGCAATTATAATTAATAAAATGGACGAAAATAACTATATAAAATACAGTTATCACTCATCTGACATGCCTTACAAATTTCAAGTAGGGAACCAGGCTTGCTACTCAACTTATGATAAGTCAATACATGCTTAACAACATCTTTACTATGGTGCCCAAGTCTATCATGACATAAACTACCATTGATAAATTCTTTACGATGCTGCTATATTATACAAGGAATAATTATCATGAATAGCAACAAGAGAAAAATTAGAGTACCCAAGTCTATCAAGTCACTCGTGTAGTTTTTTATGCAATTTGTATAGCTTTTGATCAGTCCCTCCGACCATTAACATTTTACCTTCATTGATATTTTTAATACAAAAGTAGTTTGAGAAGAGCTCCAAAACAACATTGTTATCTAAACATAGTTTCATCACATAAATTAAGTTATTGGCTAACTATGATACAAACAACACATTACACAAGGTTAAATCTTGATTTCTAGCATTCAAAGTGTTATTACCAAAGGAAGCAATAGGCACAATACTCTCAAGCCCTAACATAATAGGCTCAGACCCAATGTAGGAAACCATATTAGCAAGAATAACTCTATTACTAGTCAAATGATGACTAGTACCATTATCAAGATGCCATGTCTGAGCCATACATTAATCATTGCTATACATAAAAAGGAACAAAGAAAGCAACAAGTGGGAAAACATTTACAAAAAAGTTACCAAACTATAATTGTGAACCATGTGATTGATCAATTAAAGATGCTGAGGCAATTAGTTGGAAGAGTTTTCATCTTACTCATAGTCTTGAGAAAAAATCATCTAAAGAAATTTTTGAAGTATTGCTAGAGTTATTGTTGCTAGATGAGTTATTAGAGGCAAAGTATTGAAAAAAACATCTAGATGTACTATGCTCATATTTCTTACAAATTTGACATGTACCTTGTATTTTGATTTAGATTTACCACCTCCATTACTTTTATTATGATTTTGAGTTTGATTGTCAAAATATTTCCCTTATGTATTATGGTAACTATTGTTAGCAGATTGGTTTTACATAAAAAATTATTGAAATTGCTAGGAATTTGACCCTTGACCTTGAGGAGCAAATCTAGCCATGTTTGCTTGAACATTTGAGCAGTGACACCATTTTGGCATTCAAGTTTCTTTTCATAAATTCTTAAGGCACTAAAGACCTCATTCAGTGAAAGGAATATGTTTCTTTTGAATGATGTTGGTGATGATAGAATTGTAATCACCTTTTAGACCTCCTAGAACGTAAAGTATTTATTCTCTGTTATAAATGTTATCACCAACAATTACTATATAATCAATCAAACTCTTCGTAATGCTAATGTAATTCTCCATAGGTATTTCCCCTTTTGTAATATAATTTCCATCTCAATTGCATGAATTGTGCTTATGATTTGTATGAGAACAATTTATCTAAAACTTTCTAATAAGCATCAACTATAACTTTACTTTTTCCAATTAGGTATTTGTTATAATTTTGTGATACTGAATTGTAGATCTAGGCCATGACGATCTTTTCTTAAGTATCCCATTCATCATATTTAGGATTATTTTCAAGAATTTCTTTAGTTTACAAGGCAACACCATTGGAGACTTGAACAGTTTTCTTGATGTATTGATGAGGTGTTGAAATCGAGTCAATATACTCATATTGCATGTTTTAGTTGTTGGCACCATATCAGATAGTTTGATTCATCGAGTTCGATCAAGAAAGTTGAATTGATTGGTATATTTTGCACATGAATATGAACTATTAGGAACACCTTGAATTGGTGTAGAATTAGGTAAAGTTAAATTAGAAAAATCTGAATGTTTAAGCCATAGCTCTAATACCATTAAAGATTATGAGTAGAAATGATAGAGAGGTAGAAGATGAAAATAAAATAAAAGTGTAATGAGAGCTTCATTTATTGAATTAACTTGTGTGATACATGATACACTATATACTCTATTTAAAGATAGAGTTTTCTACGAATGATAAGTATTACAACTATGATGACATGGCTTAGACACTTTATTCACAGCATCACTAGCACACTAGAGCTAATATATACACTAATCATATTCTAACATAATTAATAAGAAATCTAAATTATTTTTCTTTTTTGAATTCTCTATTATTTACTCATCTTTAAGACTTCTTCTCTACTTGAAAAATTGTGCACAATTAAATTATAAATTCTAACATATAACCATTTTGAATGCGACATTTTATAGGTTAGTTTTTGTTCTTGATTTAACTAATCAATATATATTGATTCGATTAGTATTTTACACAAAATAGACCAAAGTTGAATCATAATAACCATACTTTTTAAGCTAAAGTGTACTATTGGTTCTTAATTTTTAATAAGTCTATACATAAGTCTTTAAATTTTTAAAACATACGATTTAACACACAAAATTTTAAAACTATACACATAGATTCTTAAACTTTTAAATTCTAAAATTTAATCTCAAATTTTTAAATTTCACACATAGGCCTTAACTTGATTATTAAAATATATATTTATGAACCTAAAATTTAGGATTTTTGTATAAAATTTTAAAAATTTATTAACTAAATTGTATGATTTAAAAGTTTAAAAATTAATATGTAAAATTTTAAAAATTTGAGAACTAAATTATATATTTTAAAAATTTGAGGGTTTATAAGTAAATTTAATTAAAATTTAAATAACAATGATAAACCTTAACCGATTTTTTAAATTTATGAAAATACACCACACACCCAATGCAACCGGCATATTTTTATTCATTATGATTGGCTTTGTGGGTCTGTTATTCTTGTACTTATTATTCAATTATTTAAAATAATAAAATAATAATAATAATAATAATAATAATAATAATAATAATAATAATAATAATAATAATAATAATAATAATAATAATAATAATAATAATAATAATAATAATAATAATAATAATAATAATAATAATAATAATAATAATAATAATAATAATAATAATAATAATAATAATAATAATAATAATAATAATAATAATAATAATAATAATAATAATAATAATAATAATAATAATAATAATAATAATAATAATAATAATAATAATAATAATAATAATAATAATAATAATAATAATATCCCAGTCAGATGAAACCAAATTATCATGTCGGTGATCAATATATGGATGCCACCTGGGAGAAGCGTTTTGGTGTTCTCAGGTTGGGGAGTAGTAGTTGTTGATACTGACTTCGGAGGGTTGATTCTTTAAGGCATCAAGAAGACGATAACCATTAAAGCGGGAAGTGTTTTTCAATAGGCCAACATATTTTAATTATGCTAAAAGAGGTTAAATTTTTCTCATGAGGTTAGGCTAAAAATATATTAATATATAAAAATAAAAAAAATGATAATTAAGTTAGTTATTTTTAAATAAAATATATTTTAATATTCTATTATAATAAATTTATTATCTTTATAAAATAAAAAAAATACAAATTCAGTAATTTATTGTCATGTAAAAAAGTGTATTTTAATAGTATAATCTATAATTGAACACTATTTTAATTCTGTTATTTATAAAAATTAGATAAAATTATATTTTAATCTGAAAATTGAAATGTTTTTTTAAATAATTATAAAACTTAATTACTCATTTTTAATTTAATATTCTATTTTTTTATATATTTATATTAATATTTATTATTATTTTTTGTTTAGAGGTTAAAAAATATAATTTTTAATTTTACTGTCAAATAAATATAATAATAATAATATTTTTGTAAATTTAATTCCAATATATTATGATTATGATTCTCATTACATATTTTTATTATGCAAACCAATATAATTACTCAATTCAAAATACCATATCACCCACCTTAGTATTATTGCAATTTGCAAGGGACGTGCAAATCTATTTGAGTTTAGTTCCTCCGAGAAAGGAGAAAAAAAAAGACGACTTTTTTCTCAAATGCTAAAGAAAACTCTTTTTTTTTTTAATTTACTAAAGGAAAATGTGAATTTTAGTATTTATTGATTCTATACTATTGTCCAGGTTTATCAATTGAACTTTATACTAGTTTCTAACTTATTAATAAATTATGTTTTCTTTGAAAATAAAAAAAATTATTTAAGTATAAAATTATGTTTCTTTCTTTTTTTCTTTTTTTCTTTTTTAACCAATATTGATCATATCTATTAAATTTAGACTTAATTTTATGTTAAAATACAGGTTATGAGATAGATGATTACCTTCATTTATATATAAATTGGATATTTTATGTCCAATCGATATTAGATTTTTTAACACTTCTTTTCACATTGACAGTTAATTGATAGATGGTGGTGGGCTTACAGCTGCGTGTCACGAGATGAGCTTGTTTGCTCTGATACATGTTAAATTTGGGTCTAACTCCATCTAAAAACTCATGTTATGAGATGAAGGATTACTCTCATTTATATATGAATTATAAATACTTTATGCTCAATCGATGTGAGACTTTTTAACACTCTTTTTCATATCGGCAATTCATCGATAAACGATGGGTTTACAATTACGTGTCACAAGGTGAGTTTGAATGCTTTGATACAATGTTAAATTTGGATCTAATTTCATCTCAAAACCTAAATTATGAGATAAAATATTACCCTTATTTATATATAAGTTGTATAATTCATACGAGAACTTTTTAGCACATGTTTCAAGCTTACTGAATTTTAAGACATTTAATATGGCCTCGTATGAAAAATGTCACTTATAGTTGTTGATTTGAATAACAATATTCCCATATATATATATATATTCAATAAAAGTTTAGATAATAAAAAATTATAATATAATTCTTTATATTAATAAAATACTGTTAGTAATTTGTAAGAAATAAAAGTGCTCATATTGTGTTTAAAATTTATCTGAACTAATCAGATTTAATTTTATCCGTTTTAAAAATTATTAGTTTAATTTAATTTTAAATTTTTAAAAATCAATCAATTACATGAATTAGTTATAACTTTAAATTTTACAAATCATTCAAAACCAAATCATCTCATAAATATTATATTAATTTTGTTATTTTTATAAATTTATATATTGTTCATTATTTGTCGTTATTGTTTTCACAAATTAAAAATCCTAATGTATATTTCATTTTTCCTTTACAATTCCAAGTTTTTTTTGTATATAACTATAATTGCAAAATAAAATTATATTAAAAACATTTAAAATTTATAATAATAAAATTAACATCATAAAAATACTAAAGGATATTATATTGGATGGATTTTTACATTAAACATGTTTAAATGACATAGTTTTTAGCTTAAATTTAAAATAATAAAGTAATTTTTTTAATAATAAAATATGTAAAATGAATATATAAAAAATGTGTTATTTTTATGATTTTAAATTTTAAATATTTTATTTTTGTTGGGTTTTCAAAATAAACACTTTAAAAAGCACTACAAAATGCATTTTTGACGGATGGAGGAGGGCATACATGACTTAGATTTGATCTTTGATCAGATCTAAATCCATAAGGTGAGATCTGAGATTCACCATTAATAAATAACTAACACGTTTTTAGCTCAATTCCAAGATTATTTCAAAACTTTAATTAAATATCTATACACGCATACACACTTTAATTAAATATCTATACACGCATACACACTTTAATTAAATATCTATACACGCCTACACACTTTAATTAAATATCTATACACGCCTACACACTTTAATTAAATATCTATACACGCATACACACTTTAATCTACATCGTGTTTGTGCTCAGTTTAATTGGCTCTCAACATGAAGGGTACGTCATTGGTTGGAAACTAGTTGGCTTCCATTTAGAAAATTAAAGGACAGTCAACCAATTTTGTTCAAGCTTTGTGGTCGAGTTGATAAAACTCCCAGTATAACATCAAATAACAAATAAATATTTGATTAATGATTAAAGTGTAAGATTTATTACTAAATTTTAATTAAATTTATATATAATTTTTAAAAGTACGATTTCATCTACATTTTTAAAATTTTACATATAAATTTTAAAATTTTTAAATCATAAAATTTAATCCCTAAACTTTTAAAATTTTACACATTAATCTTAACTAAGCTATTAAAGTACATATTTATAATATATGTGTAAAATTTTATGGACATATGTGTAAAATTTTAAAGGTTTAAAGAATAATCGTATATTTTAAAAATTGAGTAACCTATGTATGAATTTAATTAAAATTTAAAAACTAAAGATACACTTTAATCCTGATTAATTATTTTTTAGAAAATATGTATCTTATTTTTCAAAAGCAAAAATATATACAAGTCGATTAAAATGGTCAATATAGAGACTGAGTAAATAATCTAATCAATTTGTTTAAATTAAAAAAATTAATCTTATTCGTCGGATTTAGATCATATTGGATTGATAAATTTTATAGTCGGATAAGATTCGAATTGAAAATTATACAATCCGTTCATATTCGGATCGATTAATTTTATAATCTATTTTATCTGATCATGATCGAATTACTATTAAATTATAAATAAATACATATTTTATTTTATATTTAAATAATATTCATACCATAATTATATTAGATTATTATTTTAACTTAATAATAAATATAAATATTTATAATAATTAGGAGTGAATAGTTTAAAATTGTTTGTTTTTGATCAATCAAAACTTAGATCTTATTTGAACCAATTTGAAGATTTTTAATCCAAATTCAATAAGGTCAAATAATATAAGCAATTCAAACTAATTTAAATCTAAATATATTGAATTTTTTTGAATATATTTTATATTTAAATTTTATTAAAGACACTTAACGAAGTTTGCCTAAGGTGAAGGCAGCGATTTAGAGAATACAGAAGCATAATGCATGGTTATAACAAGTGTTGGTGTGTTACTCATAGATACACTGGAGCGTACGTAACATGGACATTGCTACTTGACAATAGAAATCGTTCGTTCAAGTCATTAATTTTTATACGAAGAGAAAAAAAATGTTATAGTGGGAAATGAAATCAACTTCTCTAATTATTAATAAAGTGCATGACATATAGATAACTAAATATTATTATTTATAATTTAAGTGAATTAAGATACCTCTATAATAATTTTCTTTAAAAATATTTTTATATATTCAATTATATAATAATTATAAATAATTTTTTTATTAAATATAATTATATAAATAAAAATATATTTATTAATAATATTATATTATATTATTTATAATTTATTGAATAAACTTTTCTATCTATGATATTAATCGGCATTTAATGACTATGACGTTGACTAGTGGATCTGAATCAGATCATTACTAAGTTCATGACTTGAAGACTCATCACACCGACGCATGGAAATGGAAAAGCTCATTAAGCACTGGGCTTTGCGGTGTGAACTCAAAACGACGGTGGATCTTATGATTAATTAAAGAATTGCATAGTCCAAATCTTAGCTTAGTCACCCAAAATGACAACATATTTTCTTAAACAATGCATTAAAGTGGGTGTCAATGTCATTGTGTCAAGACAATGGAAAATTAAGACGATGCAAAAACTTTATGTATGAGAAAATAAAAAAAATTAACTCTGGATCTAATTGATACACCACTAGACAGCCTCACATGATATGATATGATATAATTACGGATTTATATAGAGATGGGAAGTGAGACAATGTTCGTGTTTCAATTCAATTTTTAAATAAAAATATAAATAAATTATATATAAAATTAAATTTTTTCTTACCTAAATTTTAAACTTTAAATTTCAATATTTAATATCTTAAAAAAATATATATAATTTGAATATATTTTTATTAAAATAATATATATATATATATATAATATTTTTTAATTAAAAATAAATAATATTTATTAATACTATTTTTTATATATATAATCCCTTCTCGAAGTAAATTCTCTGAATTCGTCACGCAGATTACCTTTTAGTTAAAAATGATAAACATTTATGTAGTCAACTAATCATCAACTCCAATAATATATGAAATTCACGTATGACAAACGAGGTCCAAAATAAGTTGGATGAGTGAGAAATACATAAAATAAATCAATTCTGTTTATAATAAATTATTATAAAATAATAATAATTTAATATTTATCTATTAATTAAGAGAATTAATTTTTTTTAATATGTTATTATATATTACATAATTTTTTATTATACAATATTTTTTTTTGTAAATAAACTTTTTTTTTATAAATATTGTATGAAAATGTTTTCCATTTTCAAATACTACGATATTGTTGAAGAGGTGCATGCATTCATGAGTATAGGAGAGATTAAACTCAAATATGGTGTTAAACAAGGAATTTCGCTCCTAATATTGTAATACAATTTCTTTTGTCTATTTAGCAACAACAAAAAAACAATAATTTTTATTATATACGTCCATAAAAATAATAATAGAAAAACTAAGAAGTTTTGTAAAACAAAATCTTTAAAATTTATAATCTCAAAAACATCTTTATATCCAGCTCAAATATTTTTATTATATTTTAAAAAAAATTATAAAAAATAACATGTCTAAAACTTATAACAATAAAAATAGCATTATAATTAGATGATATTTAATATAAAATAATGTTTCAAACTTATTTTTAATAATTAAATATAGGAGGTGAACATAAATTGTGTTATTTTGTAGTTATAAGTTTTAATGTTGTTATTTTTAATATTTTGAACGACATTCAATTAGATATTTTCAAGTTAAATGGTAGCCAATTAGACATGTTCAATGTTAAACTCTTACAAATTGGATATATTCAATCTTATCAATTAGATCACATTCAATGTTATTGTTATGTTATTCTTATTCTTAAAAATTATAAGATGATTATTTTATATAATTTTTCATTTTTCTAAATTTTTGAAAAAAGTTGCACTGTTTTTATGTTACATAATCATTTGGGTGCCCTACTTAATAGTATCTTAATTCTATTTTTAGTATTTTTTTAATCTTATTTTCATGTGATATCTTAGTGATACATGCATTTAAAATTTTATTAATTTCATGTAATTTTTTATTTTATTGGAGGTTTTTCACATATAACTAACACACTTGCTTTAATGAAGGGTATCTATTGTATTTTCATCTCTTTATGTTCCTGGAATATTAACTTTTTTCCTGTAATTTTTGAGTCATTAAATATAGATTTTAACCTAGTTTTTTTTACTTATTTGATCTCCTTTTCAACCTCTTTTATACTTAATCATTTTGTATTCTTTTCAATCTCACTTCATTACTTTTATTTTTATTTTAAAGATGTAAAGAAATTTTACCCATAATTATTTTCCAAATTCTTAATGCTACTCATATAGATCATTATGATGTGTGTCGAATAACATATGATATTAATGAATGAGAGTGGTGATAGTTGATAGTTGTTTATTTTATTGTTAAAACAATATTGGTGTAGGTTTTTTTCCATCTAAGAAACAAAATAAAAGTGAGAAATTATGGTTATAGATAGAGGTTAAAAATGAGTTAAAAAAAGCATTAAAATATATATTATGAACTTAAAAATTGTGGGAAAAAATTGTTAATGTTTCAAGGATTTGATGAGATGAAAATATCATAAATGCCCTTATTAAAAATAATATATGTGTTGGTCACGAATATAAAATCCTCAATAAAATAACATATCAAATTAATCTCTTTTTTGAATATAGGTATCACTAAGATAATACCTAAAAAATAATAATATAAAATAAAAAAAATTAAACGAAACTACTACTAAATTACCATACCCTATCATTCTTATACAATATAAATTTAAACATTAAATAAAAGATTAAATTCATATTGTTGGGTCTCAATATCTTATAGAGAGAGATGCATGTAAAGGACTCAATGTGTGGATCCTCATGAGTGGTCCATCTATTTATAGCACATTTATGGATACAAGTATCAGCTATACAATGTGCACATGTGACTACATGTCAGGGGGCATGATTAGCTTAAAGTAAAATGTGTCAGAGATATAGGTCAGGTATTACTCGTGTTGTCAACGAGCTCGTGCTATACTCGAGCTCGTACAATATGTCAAAGACTTTGTGCTATACTCGAGCTCGTGTTGTTTTTGGGCTTAGTTTGTCTTAAGGCTCGATCTAACATTAGGCATGAGTAGGTTACAAGGTCTAGTCTTTGGGTTGGTCTGAATGTCCAAACATCAAGTCTCCCACTCTTTCAACTCAGGCTTCGGTCAGAGGTGGAAAAATTAACACTAGGTACATGATATGAACGGTTTAACTCCCACCATAAATGTGTGTCAGTTGATTGGAGAGAGAAATCCAATGCCCCTATATAAAGGGGTGCTTGGGCTGGGACTTATTATTGCTTACCTGTAAAATTTGAGAAATAGTGAGAGAAAATGCTATTTCATTTCTTTTCGAGTGGTGAAAGATTTTTTAGTTCGGTGGTAAGAATTCAACTCACATTATACCACAGGGCCATGAAGAAGTACTGGGCCTTCTGCTTTGAAAGAGTATTCTTTGTTGATTACAATGGTCACTCTTGAGTACCATTTGTGATTTATGACCTTGTCTAAGGAGTTCACAAAGTGCATATCAGCAAACTCTGGATTAGAATTTTCTTCTTCATTGAGGACTTCTTCCTTCTTTTCAGTGGGAATTGTTGGGACCTCCTCTAAGAGATCATCAAAATCTTCTTCTCTATTATCTATCTCATTTTCAGAGATAAGTGGTGTTTGGACACACTGTTCTAGTTCAAGGATCTGAACTCTTGTTTTTAGATCTTTAAGATCTCTTTTAGTTTGATTAATCTCTTTTCTGAGATCATTTATTGTTGGTTCCTGAATTTCAGGTGGAATATTCTTAACCCTTTTAAGGATTTCATTAAAGGAATAGTGTTGCTGATGTTGTTGTATCTGAGCTTGTAATCCCTTTTTATTTTTTCTTTGAGGGACTTCTTCTTTAGAAACTTCTATATATTTTGCTAAGGTTTTTCTTTTTTCTTCTGGATCTTGAATTTTATCTATAATGTCCAGAATGAAATTTTCTTCTTTTGTTAAGACATTTAAGTCTAAACCATTCATTTTAATGATGGATTTATAGTAATCGTATTCACAGTCTTCTTGATTCGTTTCATCTTCTTGAGATGAAGACGATGAGGATTTACTATAGTCTTCTTCAGAAGATTGCTCTGTTAAGAGTATTTGTAGAAACTGTTTTTTAAGTTTCTCGTCAATATTTAATTCATTGACCTTCTGTTGAATTCTACAATTTGGGCTATAGTTTCCCTAATTTCTACACTTATAACAAGTGGGTATTTTTTTCTTTAGTAAACCGAGCTTTTTTATTGGGCTTTTTGGTCCAATGAAATTTCTTAAATTTTTTCCTCCTTTTAGAAGGATAAGTCCTTGCTTCTTTAAACCAAGGTTTTTTATAAGCCTCTTGGGATTTATGGGCTTTCTTATGAGATAATCCTGTGAGGATATTTTGATATCCATACTCTTCACAAAAGTCTCCTAAGGCTTGCTTGCTTTGGACCCTTTCTTTGTCCACTTGTCTTTTGAGCTTCATATCAATACAGAATGCTAATCCTTCTGTCACTATTTCAGCGGCTAATTCACCAAATGTATACATACCATAGGGTATGGATCCACCATGCTTGGTTCAGAGTCTTGCACGAATTTTATCTACAAATAGGGTAGGTAACCCTGCAATGAATCTTTCTTTCCAGAAGTCACTATTAGAGTCTTCTCTTGTGAAGACTTTAGAGAAGAAAACATCCTTATACCATTTGAAATGTGACATGGTGGGACATCTTAAGCTTATAAGTTATTCATGACTTCTATCTTATTGCAAAATTGTACTTCCCACAAAGTGTAACAATATCGTGTAGACTAGTGTGTTTACTGTGTCTTCTAATTGGAGAACATCACCATTTTCATTCACTTCTTGCTTAATTGAGCTAAGAATTGTATGACATTCTTGAGGACCTAAGTGAGTATCCCACCAGCCTTGTAATTGTCTAACAAAGCTAGCTATTATTGCTAATGTTGCTTGTTTGTCTGAGTTTCCTTGAAACTTAATTGCAGTTGCATACATAAGCATATTTTTCATTACCCGAATAACTTGATATTCAGATAGTCCATCAATACTCCATTCTTGAATGGTACTACCAGAATATACTGTTCTACTGGGTAGCTCTTCTTCGATTTGTAAATTGATTGGAGATTGCCTAGGATAATAAGGCTTTGCTCTGTAAACTGGAATTGGCTTTTCCAATTTATTTATTTCCACATAATCATTTTTATAAGATTCTTTCAGATAATGATAAACTTCATCTACCTCTTTTTCAGAGATCTCATTTAGATCTTCTTCAAGCATTCATACAGATTTCTCTTTACCTATAATGTCTAATTTAGACATTTTTTCTAATAATTATTTTAAGAATTTTGAGTTATTTTCTTGCCTTAATTTAAACTCTGGAATAGGTTTAAATAAGGCTGATTTTACTTCTTTAGATTTAGAAGTAGATGGAAAACCTTCAGTCTGCTTTTGAACTATTTTTTCAATTCTTGTTAACTGACTTCCAACTATTTGTAAGAATAAGTTGGTGTAATTCCCTTGTTCCAAAACTTGATTTACAAAATTATTTGTGGCTTGTAACTCTGGTTTTGTTGATTTTCCTTTCTAAGGAACTACCTGTACCTTTTTTGATATCTTAATGACTGCTTCTGGAGGATGAGCTGCCATTATCTTTTCACCAGATTCTAAAGTATATGTTTGATGAACCTTTTCAAGGTTATATACTTCAGGAATTATGATTCCATTCTTTTGAAAAAATTTGTTGATAAAATCGAAGAAATTTAATTCTCCTTCTCTATTCTTCTTTTCAGCATATTTTAAAAATTCTTTATACATTTCATAGAACATTTTTTGTTGTTCTCTCTTTAGAGAATAAAATATTTTTCTTTTTTCAGAATTTTCTGGATCGTAAAACATTTCTTTTAGAGATTCATTAAACGATTGTTTTTGTAATACCATAACATTCTCAAATCTATTGTTTGATTCATATCCCATATCAGAGAGTGTTGGACTCATTGGTCTTTCAGACTGATCTTCAGATCTTTTAGATTCTTTTTTATGATAAATTGGTAAGTTTATTCCTATAGGAAGCCTTTGAGTTCCTTCAAAATCAGTTTCTTTTATTCTTGGAGAATTTATAGAAACATTTGAGAATCTTTCCAAAACATTTGAGAATCGGTTGCTAGTAGTTGATGGTCTTAACTCAGATATTTTTACTTTTCTTGTTGAGTCAAACATAATTTCTATTGAGTCATCTTCATGTTCTATTATTTGATTGACTTCAGTATTTTGAAGGGCTTTAACCTTTTCAGGTTCTTGTGGTATTAGCCAGCTTTCTAGAAGGGTAATTTTGTCACATGCTAACCTTTTAGGTGTAGCTAATCTGGTTTTTTCACTATTTGTTTGAAATAGCGTGGTTTCTCCTTTTTTGTCTCTGATGAGAGATTTTAAGTTGATGTCTAGGCATATAGTGTTCATGACTTTAAAGTATACTCTATATATAAGAGCAATATTAATGGTTCCTTCCTCCATGTCGAAACCATGTGACTGTACATCTACCTTTAAACATTTCAATACATTAGCATCTTTGATGCGCACAGAGAAATTAGGGAAACAATTGAAATATATAGGTCCTGAGCTTAAGGACGATTCAATACATCCCAACATCGAATCCTTAATTCGATTGTGTCTTTTATCTCTAACACAAATAAGAACTGAATTATTTAGTCATTCTCTAGTAAGAGGTTTAACTACAATTTGTAGTAAACCAATATGCAGATAATTATATTTTTCTTTATACTGATCTATAAGACCTTGAGATAATAAGCTTAAGTCTAACGATTCTTTAGCTAAAGGATACGTCTCTTCTACTATTTTTATTATATAATTAGATTTAAAAAGAAAACTACCCTTATTATAGACTTGTGAAGTTCCTACTTTAGAAACATTCCAGTTAGCTAAATCTTGTTCAATATTTTCTATGTTTATTATCTCTTTATTTTTTACAGATCTAGCTGAAGTAGAAGTAGAGCTAATGCTGGAGGATGAAGAAGTAGAGTTTCTAGAGAATGATCTCACCAATCCTGCCATTGCAAAAGATCAGAGAATACCTTAATAGGATTAGACAAAGTCTCACGCATCTTACCATTGCCTCTCTTGGGTCTTACTTCTGCGCTGCTCGTCGAAGTCTTTCTTAATAGCCAAATTGTTAAGATTATAAACTATAATTCTACTATCTTACCAACTTAGATGGCTTTGATACCAATATTAGGCCAGGATCTGCTAAGTTATGAACTAAGTTCTGAAATGGTAAAGAAATTCAAATATATATATATAAACTGAAGGATGTTTATTAATATGAATATATTACAGAGAGTATTTGCAGAATATACAAGAAGAAAAATATATGGAAATTTTTCGGATGCTTAACTCTAAAATCTAAGAGCCTTATATAGATAAAGAGGCTCTTTTAAAGACAAAATACAATAATTCAAAAGATAAGTCTAGTAAGACTTTTCTAAAAAGCAGATGCTCTCCCATGTGAAGAATGGACCCTTTCTTCTAGTAGAGTGTCCCTGTTTAATTTTGGAGTCGTCTGTCCAGAGTGCTTTGTGGCTTCTTTTGATGTCAGCCACTTTCTTTAATGGGTGGAAACTTTTGATGTCGGCCACTTTCTTTAGTGAGTGGTTGGCTTGGCTTTTAGCTCGAGTTGGTCATTTGTAAATCACTTTCAGAAGGCTCTAGATCTAATTTTTCATTAGAGTTGGTGGAGCTTTCTTCTTATTCTTTAGAATATAATTTCTCTAATTTTTTAGAGATATATTCATTACTTTTTCCCTTTTATTTTAAGGTTTCTATAACAATTTCTACTTTAGTTTTACCCTTAAGTGTTTTAGGGTCAGTAGTTTCTTTCACTTTGAGTGGTTGGAATAATTCAATAATTTTAATATTATCAAACTGTTCTAGTGGAGTTTTATCCCACCATCTTCCCCAAGGTCGTCTTATAATACAATAGATTTCATCCCAATTAGTTACTGCATAATCTCATTTCCATATCCATGGGATTTTATATAATGCAAAGAAGAACAATAATGAATGATCTTCATTTTTAGTAGAGTTTAAGTTAAACTCTTCAAATAATATAAAAGCTTCTAAAACCTTTTGAGGAAATATATCTTTTGTTGGTCCAAAAAATGAGAACCAATCTCTGAACCAAGTAGGAAAATCATTAAACGCATAATGATCTCCTGTTAAGAACTGGATAAACCACGTATGGGTTTTCTTTGAGCTTTGATAAAAAAGTGTGTTTTCCCACGCCTGTATGTAATCAAAATAGTCATATGAGAATAGATTCATTTGTTTATTTTTAAATCTTTCTCTAACAAATAAGTTAGAATTCCAATCTGATTTAGATAAAATATTTTTTACTTTAAAGGTTGAGTAAGCAATTTCATGAGAATTTCTCATATTATGAATTATTTCAACCGAATTAGTTTCTTTTAAGATTAATTCAAAATATTTCCTAGATTTAGGGGTAGTATTTACTTATTTGCTGGTAAATTATCTTTAAAATATATATTAGCTACATGTTCAGGTGATTTGGCCATATCTTCATCTTCAACTGAGATGATAGATTTGTGGATAATCTTATGTCATTCGTACTCCTTTTGAGGAGCCTTTTCTTTCTTCAGTGCCTAAAGATAATTTGTTTTCTTCATGGCCCTGTAAGTATTCCCTGGTGAGGAAATATGGGAGTGAGTTCTCTTCCCCCTTAATATATTCGATATCAAAATCGAATATAGATAAAATGGCTTGCCACCTAGCAAAAATATGTTTTGATGCTAAATTTTTGACGTCTTTTTGAAGTACTTCTTTAGCATTCTTGCAATAAACTCTAAGTAAGAACTTCTTATTTAGAAGGTAGTCTTGGAATTTAGTAATGCTCAGAACAATGGCCAGTATTTCTTTTTTAATTATAGAATAATTTTTCTGAGCTGGTTTCTAGGTGCCTGAGATGTATCTTACTAAGACTTCTTTTATAGGAATTTTCTGTTTCAGAATGCCTCCATAGTCTATCTCCGAAGCATCAGTCTCCACTACTTTTGGAACTTCGGGATCAGATAAAGCTAGGCATGGGAGTTCTTTAGCTCGAAGCTTGATTTTTTGGACAGTTGTTGTGCAAGCTGTATTCCATTCTGGAGGATTCTTTTTTAATCTTTGAAATAATGGGTTGGCGTCTTATGCAAGATTTTTATAAAAATATGCAATATAATTAAGACTTCCTAGAAATCTTTGCAACTGTTTTTTATCTTTTATTTCGTCTGAAAAAAATTTCTGCAAAGATTATTGATCTCTCAATAGGACTTATTAGTCCATGTTCTATGTTATGGCCCAAGAATCTTACTTGGGTCTGGAATAACTTAATCTTTTTAGATGACACAACAAGCCCATTGGACTTAAATGTTTTAAAAAACACTTCTAAGTGTTTCCAGTGTTGATCTACTGTATTTGAGTAGACTAGAACATCGTTTATGTAGACAATAGTGAACCCTATATAAGAGTTAAAAATGTCATTCATAATTTTCTGGCATTCACTTGGGGCATTCTTAAGCCCAAATGGCATAACATACCATTCTCCTTGGTCTTGCCCACCATTCTATGTGGAGAACAATGTTGAAATCGAGAGAGGAGTTCCTCGACTCATAATTAAATATAAGCCCCTAAACAAGGTGTTTAGATGGATAAGATATCCATTACCTAACAAAAAAGACTTACTTAGTCGACTAAATAAAGCTTTCGTATTCTCTATAATTGATATGAAAAGTGGATACTGGCAAATACAAGTAGCAGAAAAAGATCGCTACAAAACAACATTTACCGTTTGTAGATTTCACTACTACAAAAAGTGGCATTAAAGTTAGTTAAAAACCGACTTTAACCCAATTTAAAGTCGGTTCGCTGAACCGATTTTTTTTATTTTAAATTTACTCATTTTCTATTATACTCAAATAAAAACTTGTATTCGAGCAGGAAAAAAAAACCAAAACAGTTTAGCAAATAGTTCAAATAATACAAATATTTGAAAAATAAAATATTAATTAATAACATAAAAATTATCATGGTTTTGTTCTATTTTATTCAAGATTATCATATTCTTTTCCTGATGTTATAATACAAACCTACATATATAATACAAAAATTTATACACATAAATAATAACACATAATAACAGGAAAAAAATATGAATAATAAGTGCGTAAAATTAATAGAAATACTTACAAAAGTAAATGAAGTGACAAAATGAAGAAAATGAAGAAAAAATGGTGGTTTGTAAGTGAGAAATGGGTATAAATTTTTTGAGTATTTTGCTCAAAAAAATAGAAGATCTAAAAGATTAATTAGAGAGGAAGAAAACCCACTAACCGGTGCTGGAAATGGTAGTCATTGGTGGCCAAAAAATGAGAAAGAGTGGAGGAGAAGTGGAAGAGGTTTTGGGTTTTTGAGAGTTATGCAACGCTTGGAATAGTTTTTGTCTCGGAAAGAAAGAAAAGAAAAGAATTTATCCACGTGTGTAGCGTCGGATCCACGTGTCAACCAATGCTATGTTACGTGGATAGCGTCAATTTCAGGTGTCAACCGATGCTATGCTACGTGGATAGCATCGATTCACCACGTAAACCGATGCTACATCCTACGTGGATAGCGTCGATTCCACGTGTTAACCGATGCTATGTTACGTGGATAGCGTCGGTCTCACATTTCAGTGTCTAGGACATGGAGGAGAAAAAATAGGAATATAGGATCTGGCGAGCAGACAGGTCGCATTAGAGGTTTGGCGGCCGTTCCTAAAACTTGTGGGTTGTTTCCCTAGGATGAAGAAAGAATAAGAAATACCTATGACATCCCTCCAACAGTTCAAATAATGATTCCTTCTGAGGGTGCACATGATAATGATTCACCTCCAGTTGGATGGACTATTTTCCATGAGAAAGCTCTATCTCTGGGGGTAAGGTTTCCTTTATATCCTCTCATAAGGAGATTCTTGGTTAGGACACAGCTTGCATCGGGGCAATTAATGCTTAATGGGTGGAGATATCTGCTCTGCCTAACACTTATATGTTAAGAACTCGGGGTGAATTTAGATATGGTCGAGTTTAATGAGGCGTATATTCTGAAACAGAACTCCACATATCCAAGGAGCGTGTATATTTCAGTGAAGCAGGGTAGTGGGGTGAACGTGGCGCTCCCTAAAAATGAGAAAAATTGGAAAGAATATTTTTCTATAATTCAGGTTAGTGGGAGTCCCCCCCCCCCCCCCAAGTGATACTAGATTGGTAAGATATGTCTGAAATGATACTAAAGTCGTTATTAGGAATATGGCTTTTCTGATCATGACCTTTAGTCTTGATGCAAAGCAGAGATTGGTTGCTATCCAAAACCATCTTCCTGAGAAAACGAACTGGAGGACTTTTTTGAACACTCTGCGTTTTGTTGCATGGGGGTTAATGAGGCACGGTGCTGTGGAGCCTCCTCTTAGGTTGACTCGCAAACCCAGAGCTTCTTCTAATACCCAGGCTTTTGTTAAATTTTAGACTCCTCCTACAGATTTTGGGGGACGGTTCGAGGTGGTACCGGAAGATGGTGACCATTAGTTTCTCTATTTTGTTACCTTATTTGTGCCCATTTTTTATTATATATATATGTTTGATTTTATTTTAAAGGTGCTCAACCCGTGTTAATTTTCTATTCTACAGATCCCATGGATTTTATCGCTGACCATTTTTTTGCTCAAATGAAGAGCAAGGTGGCATCGGGAGGAACCGGTTCACCGACTAGTGCCTATCTTACTCCTGGGGAAGGATCCTCAGTGGGTAAGAAGAGGGGTAAATCCTCTCACGAATGTCGTACCTCTTCTCTAAAGAAGAAAAAGAATAAGGTTGGTGCCGATGAAACCGCCTTTGACCCCAAACCTATGAATGTTTGTCCTTCTTTGCCAGAGCATCCCGGATCCTTAACTTCTCTTACTAGCTCCAAAGAATCTGGCAATCCTTTAAGGGATTTAAAGAGGGGGAAGACTATTTTTGAGGACCTTACTACCGATGATGATGGGGTCGTACTGAATTGGGGTTTGGCACCTGAGTACCTTGATCATTATACAAGCCAAATCTCAATGGATGGGTACAAGGAGCAGTTAGCGACTATTTGCGAGGGGGCCGATGTTGGCAAAATCATTCGACATTAGCTATGTCAGATGTGTTATATAATTTTTTTAATATTCAGCACATTGCAATGTGAGCTTAATTTTTGGTTGCTTAACCTTTTTACTTTTTTATGTATAGTTAATGTTGATTTGTGACTTTGATAGAGCTCACAACGTGGGCTATTTAAAGTTTGAGCTGGTTAAGAAGAAATAAACTCATGCATCATTGCGCTCAAAATACACCACTCTGCTTGGGAGAGCAGCAAAGTGGGAAAGAGAGACAATTGATAAGGAGGAGAAGCAAAAAAAGGATGTCTCCGAGCTTAATGCATGCGTTCGGTGAGTGACCAAGTTGGAGGAGGGGGCGAGAGACTTGTACAGACAAGTTGAGGCCTCTGTCGAAGAGGTGTGACATCAAGCCAAATTCGACTTGGATGCTATGGCATAGAAGCTCAAGTCTAGTGTCGAACGAACATATAAGTTAACGATAGAGACCTTGAAGACGGAGGCCAAAAAGAAAGATATGGGTGAATATTACTATCGTATTCTGAATATCCCTGTTACATCGCCCTATAATCGAGCCTACTCAGTTGAGGAAGAGAGAGAAGGATTGGGCTCCTTTGGTGGTGAGGATGGACCCGAGGTTCTTAGGGCAGGGACTGTTGATCCTTAAGCATTTTTTTATTACTTTTATTTATATTTTTTTTGTATATTTTATTTTGAAAGCTCGATGTATTTTTGGCTTGTATAGACGTGAGCTGTTACTTTGTACTTATGAACAATTTTGAATAAATGAATTAATTTGGCTATTTATTGTGTATTTATGATGTTGACCTACCTTTTGTCATTTATGTGAGGGAAAAAAGAAAGAAAATACAAAAAAAATATTTAATTTTCCTTTGCTATAAAAAGGGGTTGGAGAACAACAGTTTGATTCACGTGTTTGGGAAACAAGCTGGTATCTCTAACTTTTTTGCTCGCGCATTATGGATTCTGATCGGACAAATAGGTGATTAGTTCAAGCTTTTCATATTGCCAATGGTAGGCTTGAGGACGAAGTTAGTTTGCTTAAAGCTGAGGTCATGAAACTTGAGTGTAATGCTAAAGAGATGGTGTGTGAGCTTGCTGCTTGTAAGGAGCAATTAATCTAAACCCAAACTCGAGAAAAGAAGACCTTGGCTAGTATGGCTTCTCTTGTTGACAGAGAATTGCATTGGGCAAGTTTTTATATAAAGCAATCAGAAAGTATTTTTCTCAAGGTTATAAGGTTATCGAGGATCTAGAGTGGGGGTTGTTCTCCATGATGACCACGCACGTTGAACCTGTGATATATGCTCGTGAGAAGGTTGTTAAGATTCAGGCTAAAATATTACCTTTGGTTGAGGAAAACGGTGATCCAGATACTGGCCATATGTCTAAGCCTTGAAGAGTTTGTAGTATATATATATATATATTAATAAAGGTCAATATGAGCGGTATGTAATAATTAATAATTTTTTTAGTAATGAACAATCAGAGCGACATGTGTTAATGTATAATGCTTATTTGGTATAATGTAACTGTAAGGTATTTAGTAGGATCTTGGTGACTGATCCTGGGTTTTGATTGATTCCTGACCTGGTTCCTGACCAAGGTGTTCTATTTTTGTTATAACTGGTAGAGCACCGACCTGATTCCTAATCGGGGTGGGTCGTTCGCCCTCTTCAACTTGTTAGGGCGCCCTACCTGATTTATCTATCTAGGTGCGCAGCCTATCTGATGCCTATTATAATGGAAAAAACTTGACCTGGTTCTTGACCGAGGTGCTCTATATTTTTTTTAACTGGTTGAGCGCCGACCTGGCTCCTGATCTGGGTGGGCCGCACGACCTCTTCAACTTGTTAAGGCGTCCTACTTGATTTATTTATCTAGGTGTGCAACCCTTGATACCCATTGTAAGGGGAAGATCTTGTATAAATGATCAATTGCTACAAAAAAATACTTTATTTCATAGATACAGTCATGCATCGCTGTTACAAAAAAAGGATATGTGGGTTAACATGTGTTTTTAGAAATGGTATCTTTTTAAGTGTGGCATTCCAACTTGTGTCCTCTTCCTTGCCTTTGATGCTTTTCAATAAGTAGGCCCCTCATGACGTTACAAATGCTCATTACTTGAACTTTCCTCAAAAGTTAGTTTCATGTTCCTTTTACGACGCCTATCAAAAATGAGATTTTTAGTTGACATTAAAGTTATCACATGAATTTAATCTCATGACTTTACTGCTCTAATAACACATAAAAGTATCAGCATCAATTCTCCCTAAAACTTAAGCTTATAAGATGTAAGACTAATAATTCATTTATACTTTTTAACAGTTATATCGTGAAATTTTAACTATATACTTTTTATATAGATATCTTGTACCCTGATATATGTCCGTCGGACGAGAAAATATTGCATGTAACAAAGGCAGGAACACGTAGTGGAACAAAATAATTTTGACTTTTTATTTTTATTTTTTTAATTTAGAAATAGATACAAGATCAACAATTGATATTAATAAAATAGATACTACATATTGTATATAAAAATTTCTACCGTATGACACTTCCTTCACATATTGAGTTGTAGACTTCATCTAGACCAAGGAAAATCTTTGTTTGGGTTTGTGAAGAATACCTTTTTTTCTCAAACAGGTGACTTTGGTGATTCCTACTGCAAAATTTCTTGCTTCATTTATCGTTAAATAAACTTCGTATATGTTCTTTTTTCATGTTGATAATCTACGTCGATGGATTTCTCTAATGTTACAACACCGAGAAAACCATTAGTTATATTGAGAAAAAATATATGTAAAAAATGATGTCAGTGAACCATTGTAAATTCTGCCGACATCAAATTAGGTAAAGGAGGACAATTGGACTGAGCAATTAGGCACACGAAATTGTTCAAATAAGAGTGCAATATCATTTAGTTTTTCACATTTTTCTTAGGGATAAGCATTATGTAAGTCCTTTGTTTAAACCATTGAGTACTATTATTTAAAAAAAAATATTTTGTTTGTAAAAAATATATAAAAACAATTTTTATCCAATTTTTTATTAAATATAACACATAAACACCTATACATATATGTATTTTTCTACACATAATCTAATGAAGTCCATTTTAACTTAACATACAACTCAATTTAAAAAAAAACTTTAGATCAACTTAAATAAAATTTCATTATCTAACTTTTGATATTAAATAACATTTTGTTTAAATTTGAAAAAAAAAACTTTCTGTTAATTAAAAATCATTTTTTTCGTACATATCAATCAAAAAAATATAAAAATACATATAACACATCTGTTGTTCCATTATACTTATTAAAAAATTATTATAAAATTGAATGTAAAATTAAATTTGTCCATACCTTATATATTTTTTTTACTAATAAAGAACTTAAATGTTAATTTGTTTCACAAATAAAGGGACTTCCGAACACATTTTTTAAGCTAAGTTACTAAACATTGCTTTTGACCTTAAACAAAGATACCATATGCACACTTTACCCTTTTCTGTTATTATAGAAGTGCTCCGAAAAGATATGTGCGACACAAAACCACATAAAAACATTGGTAATGTCGATTCAACTATAGCACTATAATCTCATTTTTCATTTCAAAAACAAAACATATGAACACTTCAATGATAAAAAACATGACAAAATGTGGAAAGCATATAATCCAATTACGCAAGAGCCCTTTCACCATCAAAATTACCTTGCCACACAAACCATCATTGCACACCACAAAAGTTGATAATCCAATTAGTCATCTGCAAATGGACAGCCGAGCACTTGAAGAGATACTCTTTCTATCAATTGTCGGTTATTGTAACTGGAGAAGCCAACAGGATCAATGGCCAAAAGTCCATCAGTTTGGAAAACTTCTACGAGAATAGTTTATGACCTCCCTTAGCCCATACACCACGCACAGGCAACCCTGCAGCGGAGTTAGTGTTCTCTTCTTTCTGCACATCCATTGAATTTGCATCTAGATGATAATTGGAGTCAGTGAAATTCGAAAGTGATGCAGCTGATCCATTTCCCAATCGAACTCGGTGGAATTTGGATGTTTTTTTCCCTTGCTTACTCCCATATTTCCCATCCCCTAGTTTTTGACCAGAATGATCACCAGCTGATGAAACTTTGTTCTTGCCAGCAGTCTTTATCGAAGAATCGCTATGATAATTCAAATCTATCTGTGGCTCATCAATTATCAGCTTTGATTTGCCTTTGCCAGAGCGATATCCATCCTTTGACAACACCTCAACCTCTTCTTCTGGAGGATTGTAGCCAGACTGAAATTTCCTGACACAGCTTAAAAAGTTATCTGCAACTGTATCCCTTGAACTGCCATCCTTGACATCTAAACACTTGCCTTTACCTTTATTGGAATGGTTTTTAGCTTTCATTTGCAAACTAAGAGGGATCTGAGCATTTCCTGGTTTAGCTTTGCTTAATGATCGGGACTCATAGCTCTTGATAAGCTCTGTTTGTTTCTTTACATCAGGACAAAGTATAGCCAAATCAAGGACAAGATGTGACAAGCCAAACTGCTGTACATGATCCAGATATGTTTCTGTATCAACTAAGCCCTGTCGATACTCTCCAGATATCTCTTTGAATGCACTGTATTTGTCTTCGTCAAATTCAAGGGCAGCACGGATCTTTTCCACCAAAGACTTGTTTGCAGTGTGAACATTTTCAGTGTTATGCAGAGCCTGGCCAGTTGAGGGCAACGTACGCACTTGAGCTGCAGAAACCGGAGGAAAGTCTGAAGCAGAAGGTCCAAAAGTTCCATTGTTGACCAGATTTGGGGCAGATGCCGAATGAGGGATCCTACTAGAATTGCTGGGGTTCCTAAGAGAACCAGAAGATGGTGGACCAGGAACAATCATGGGTTGAACTTGAGTAGCATCTATGTAACCAGATGATCCAGATTTACTATTGCCAATAACCATTTTATTCTTACTAGTCTTATTCTGACTAAAACCACTTGAAGTTCCAAGAGCAGCATTCATAGTAGGCCAAGCCTGAGATGTGTTACTTGGTCGTAGTGCAGGTTGGCGGGAAGCTGCTGGCCAAGCCTGACCTGAATTAAGAACAGTCACCTTCCGCTGACGTCGAAGATGTGCTGCCAAGTTGTTTCTGGGCAAACTATCTTGCTTTTTAACTTGACTGCTTCCAGTAGATGTGGAGAGGGGAGGAAATAAAGATTCTGCCAGACGCCCATTCCCTGAATTTGGTCCCAATGCTTGGAGGTATCTTGAAGAGGATTCAAGATCAGTCATAGCTAATGATTCAAATGGTTGGATGATTGGATCACTTTCAGTTGCATCTCCAATATCTGGAGCTACTTGAGCACTGGATGATGACGATGACAAATCTGGGCGTGTGATGTTTCCATTAGCTGTCTCCAAACTAGCCTCGATAGCCATTGAAAGTTGATCTTCTGAAATGTCACGGTGAAAAGTATGCCCACGCCGTTGGTGACGATCCTGCTCAGCACCTCGTCGATATCTGAAGCTTGTTGGAATCTGTTATGATTTAGTTTGCAACACAATTTTAATAAGAAAATCTAAAATAGATCATATAATAATTTAAAGAATATTCTAAATTGAAATGCATCGGAAGAGAAATATTACACATGCCTGAAGAACAGCATTTCGCTTAGCCCGAGACATTCGTCCTCCATGTTCAACAGCATCATGCCTCTTACGAAACAAAGAAATGAAAAATAAAAAAACAGGATAGAGAATTGTCAGATGTAAAAACACATAAAAGTAAAATCTCTTCATGCCTAAACGAGTACCTTCATCTCCGCTTCAGATTGAAAGACAATGAACTTTTTGGCAAGACAGGCCTCATCTTCACACAAAAAATGGGACTGACGGAAGTGCATCTGTGATAAAGGAATTATGGTTACTCGACGAACATTCAACTAGAAACAACTATAGCGAACTATACACATAATGCAAAAAAGCAAACATATTAATAGAACTTGCCTCCAGGTCATCATAATTCTTATAGTATTCATATTGTCCAGGATTTTGCCTGCAAAAAACAACAGAACACACATTCACATTTCATTTCAGGTAAACATTTTCGGCCCAAGTCATAAGAATTCTCCAATTGAGAATATTAAAATGATAATATCATACCGTTGGCACATATGGCAAGTGTAGTGTTCAGTAGACATATGTGTGTACAGCTCATTATCCCCATAGAACGGGTTTCTGCAGAACTCACACCTAGGATGCCCTGTAAAACCTCCTCTTTCACTCTCACTGCCATCTACTTCAGAGTCACCTGTTCTTATATGTTGATTTAGTTGTGCTCTGGTATACAGTTTTTGCTCACAAATAAATATCTGTATCAACAACAGAAAGGAATTTTCAAGGAAAAAGAATAAAGGAAAAGGAGGGTAAAGAAAATTTACTGCAGGAAGGTATATCTTGCTGATGCAGAGTAAAGAATGGGAATGTATCAACCTTTCTGATGATAAAAAAGCATACCAAAGAAGTACATAAAAGAAATTACCTTCCTTCCTTCTAAACATAGACTGCACATGAACAACTTATGCTTGTGGAATAAATGACCTTTCAGTTGTTCAATGTTCCGAAACCTCCCCCGACGCTTTGAGCCATCAGTCTGTTGCTCGTCAACCTTGTCACATTCATTGCATGAAAGCTTACACATTGCTTTGATCATCTTGTAGTGATCCACGTCATCAAAGAATGCTTGTGTATCCTCATGATACCAATACGATCTAGTACGACCTTCCCTTACTTCAGAGGGCAGTAATGAGAAGTCATTAATCATCCTTGTATAATCTCCTAAAGCCTGCAATAAAAGCAAAGCGCCATGAGCTTACACAAACTAGCACACCCTAAAGGACCAAATTAGCCACTACCATAGGGGGGTACTAGAAGGACAGCATTTTGCATTTGAGCTTCTCTCCCATATAATTTAAGGGTAGAAAGTAAAAAAAAAAAAAAAAACATCAAAACTACAATAAGACAGTAGAAAATTCGAAGGAGTCAAATTTAAAACACTAGAAGAAGCTCATCACATATCAAGGAAGAAGCAAAATAACCAAACTATATCAAGAATTAAACTGAATTCGAAACGACTCATAGACCAAAGAAAAGTGCCCCAAAAGCATCCTTACAATCATATAGCCCTCTCAGAGCTGCCCCATATGGAAAATTCAATATGAAAGCAGATTCATATTTTAAAAAAAGTCCCAAGTGGAATCGGAAACTTGGGAAGCAATTGAAAAACAATACCCAACAGCGAATGAACTCAACACTGCTAATTTAAATATCACTAATAGATAGTTGAAAAAAAAAACCAAGGATAGACCAAGAAAATTTAATCAAATAACTGAATTCTCGTATTAAAGAATGAGAGGAAAAAAAACACAAGTGAAAGGGGAGCTCGCCTTGGTGACAAAGATGACGTTGGACTCGGTCTTGCAAATACAACAACGGCGATCGTTGCAGATGAAGCGGAGGCGAGCGACGCAGGTGGAGCACACCTCTCGATGACCGCAAGGTCCATAGGCTACCCATTCCAAAGTATCGGCACAAACCGCACAGCTATCGTCCATTGCCTCCTCTCTAACTCAGAAACTCAGCGATTGATTGAAAGATACAACACCAATTGAGAGGCCGGAGACACGGACAAGGGAGATCTAGGGCTGCTGATCCCAAATCAAAGCAAAACGAAATTTATAAACCTAAAATCAATTAATTTTATTAATTCGCAAAAAGTAAATATATATTGCCTCTGTGATGACGAAAGGTAGTACACAATTTTTGACAGCACGGAGAAGACTGAAGTGAAGAGGAAGAAAGAAAAAGGTTGAGTGCTTGGTTTTTCTGGGAACAAATAAGGAGATTTTCCGTTACCTACTTACCTGCAAATCCTAAAACTGTATTTTTTGTTTATATAAAATTTTATATTTTTACATTGTCATTTGATAATTGATAAAAAAAATTAAACTATTTGTTAACAACATTAATTAAAAAAATTATTTTTAATAAGATCACTATAATAAATATCCTAATGCTCGAGGAATTAATTTTCGGGGAGGATGTAGAGGTTTTTAAATATTCCTTGTATGTGATGTGCGTAATTGAATTTCAAATTACTAAAGTATGTATTTCGACAATTGCCTTTTTTAATATTTTTTAAAATTAAATTAAATACGATGATATTAAAATATTTTGATTAATCGATCATATATATTCGAGATATATTCGAGTTGTTGGACACCCACTTACTTTGATTTGAATTATCTTAAAAATATCTTATATATATTAATCAAAAATATGGATAATCATATATATTTATGTTACCATGTCATGAATTTATTAGTCTAAAAGTTTGTTTATCTTTGATACATTTCTTTAATCATTGATTCAATGTTACCATATTTACATTTAGATAAAAAGAATCTATTATACTTCACAATTAATAATCTTTCAAAATTTATAAATTATGAATACAATTAACGTATAATAATAAATATGTTATTTTTAATTTTTATCAATTTATAATTTAATAACTTAAACAAAATGAACAGACATACAATGATATGTAAAAATAAAGTGCGAAAATAAAATAATAACATACAATATTTTTAGGTGAAAACAACGTATATTATAACCATGACTTAATAGAAAAACCACTAGTCCACTGAATCACCTAACTTTCTATTATGAAAAACAAATGTTCAAGTACAAACTCGATCTTATGGTACCATCCCTAGGATATTGCCTCAATGTATCTTACTTATGAGCATCTGCTATGTTTTCACATTTTTCAATATTAAAGTGAACGGTTTCCAAATTAACGATCTAATAAACTTCTCATCAATCAGATACGTTCTCGAATTAACTGTAAAAATAGTTAGCACAAAAACACAAGTGACTATGTGTGTTCTAAAACAGATTTAATAATGAATAATCTTAACTAGATGATTTAAAATATATGTCACTTAAATCAAATCAACTAGTAAATCCTAGAGCAAAAAGATTAAGTACAAGTTCAATAAAAATAATTTTTTTAAAAATTAATAATCAAATCAAATAATTATGAGATAACAAAAATAATTATTTTATCTAATAATTTAAGAATAAAAATAAAAAAAAACCATAAGAACATATTATCAAAATATCATAAACTAATTAGGTTTATTAATCAATCAAATATAAACATCAATATTTGATAGATTAACTAAATAAAAAAACATAAAGAATTATGATCTTATATTTGTAAAACAATGGAAAGAAATTAAGAAGAATAAAATAATTCTCTTATGTGATTAATTGAAACAATAAGTAATAGGTTTTATTTATAGGGAAAATTAAAATTTTTAATCCTATGTAATTAATAAATATTTTTTTCTATTATAAATATGATTAGTAATATTTAAAGAATAGTTCTTTTAAAATAAACTTATTAATCATGAAGATTACTATTTTTAAAAAAAAATTAAAGTATATTTTATGCTCTCTTTTAGGCTAAATATTTAAGTTATAATTTAGAGTATATTTTATCTAATATTTTAGCATATCTCTTATTCTATATTTTAGCATAAATATTTTAATATCAAATTTATAAATATTAAAATGTAATAAAGAGTGAATTTTTATGAGATTTTGATATTTAAATAATATTGAATAGTATAATTAGGAGAAAACATTTTTTTCCTTAAAAATATCATTATAAAAAAAATTGATTACATTAATTATATCTAAATATTATTAAATTTAATCTATCTAATTTTAAAAAAATAAAGAAAAGAAATATTAAAATGTCTTTATTAAAAAATAGTCCTGCAAAAATATAATAAGTTAGAGATTGAGGACAAACAAGTCACTTGTCGTCGGTTACACTAAGATTAAGGTGACGTTTGGTTCACATAATAAAATTGAATGAAAAAAACAATTGTTTTTGGTTTGATGAGTAGATAAAATACATTATTGAAATCATTATTTTTCTAAATAAGATTTAGGGTTTTGTGTTTTGAGTTTTGCGATATAGAGTTTACGGTTAAATTTATGGATTATGATTTATAGTTAAAATTATTATTTTTTTAAATATGATTTTGGGTTTTGAGATTTAGAATTTAGAGTTTATGGTTAAAATTATTATTTTTTAAATAGGGTTTAAAGTTTGAAATTTAGAGTTTATGTATATTTAGGATTTCGTTAAAATTGAAAAAAAATATTTAAGATCGGAATAAAATCATAATTACTAGAAGAAATTTTGATTTATTTTCCTTTAGAATAAATTATATTATATTTTCACTTTTCAATACAAACAAACATAAAATTAAAAGAAATTAATTCTGATTCTATTATATCATATTATATTACATTCTAATACATAAAAATAGGATAAGCATTAAGGACTTATTTTAAAATGTTTTTAAAAGTAAGGGCGTACAAAGTAATTTCAAAACATCCTGTCAACAAAACCTTAATTTCCATCGAGTCAGTTCAATCTCCAGCCCTAGCCGAATCTCTTTGCTCTGCCTCTCTGAACATCCACAAGCCAGAGAGATGCAGATTTTCGTGAAAACCCTAACGGGTAAGACAATAACCCTAGAGGTCGAGTCATCGGACACGATCGACAATGTGAAGGCAAAGATACAAGACAAGGAGGGCATCCCACCGGACCAGCAACGTCTTATTTTCGCCGGAAAGCAGCTGGAAGATGGTCGAACCTTAGCTGACTACAACATCCAGAAGGAGTCAACTCTCCACCTTGTTCTTCGTCTCCGTGGTGGTGCCAAGAAGCGAAAGAAGAAGACCTACACCAAACCCAAGAAGATCAAGCACAAGAAAAAGAAGGTCAAACTCGCCGTCCTTCAGTTCTACAAGGTTGATGACTCCGGAAAGGTCCAGAGGCTGAGGAAGGAGTGCCCTAACGCCGAGTGTGGTGCTGGTACCTTCATGGCCAACCACTTTGACAGGCACTATTGTGGTAAGTGTGGACTCACCTACGTTTATCAGAAGGCCGGTGGTGATTGAATTTTTAGCTACAATATCTATCTAGTTTAATGTTGTGAGACGAAAACTTATCTTGTTTTTGTAGGTTTTGAAATCTGTTTAATTTCTATTAACTATGTTTAAGACTTAGAATTATTATCTTGTGGTCTTATTATGATTATATATTTGTGGCAGTAAAGTTTCGTATGGAAGTTTATTCAGTTGTCTAGTTAATGTTTAACTTGTCCCTCTGTTCTCATCTGGGTTTGATTTTGTTTATTTGTTGGGAGATTAAATTTTCTCTGTAAAATTTGTGATTGCACAGAACATTGCCAGGACTTTTAAGCTAAACCTACTTAGATTATGTGAAGTAGGATATTCTAGTAGGAGATAGTGCATGATTATTTATTTATAATCTTAAGCAACTTAGGAAATAGAACGTCATCTATTCTTAAGCAACCTAGGTTTTTCTGGTTTAAGGGGTGTTCGTTTGATCTTATAAGCGAAAGAAATAAGCTGAAGCGTTCAACTTTAAAGTCTTCATTTTTTGCCCTCTAAGCCTCCATAATTTGGAACTCCCATTGCTATTATAGCTAGAACAGTAAGTTCATGGTTTCAAAATGTTATTTTGAGGTTTACAATGAGCCTTGGCTTAGTAGGTTGTCTCTTCTGTGATTTAAGCTTTAGCCTTGTTGATTTATAAAACAATCTGATGATCCAATTCCTAAACCTACATTGAACTAAGAACTAGTTTTCAGATTTTATTTAAATTATGCATCTGGTTTCATGTTTCCCAATTCTATATGCTATTTGCTTCTATCATATTTTGTCAGTTGTTTTGATCGATCATACCTACCTTGTTCATATTATGCCTGAGAAAATTAGTAGTTACTCACTTATGCCAATACACATATTTCTTAGAACCATATTTTGACTTGTCATCATGATGAGTTCAATGTTCAATTATGACTGTTATTATGAATTTGTTATTTTAGGAATTTTATGTTATTCATTCTTGGTAAAAGTTAAGTTAGATTTGCATGGTGGGGGAAAATTGTCCTAGGGTTTTTAAAATGAGGCTTATGTCTCGCCTCATGCGAGAAAAGCACCTCAAATGCATAAAACCACATTTTTAAACTTTAATGTTATTGCTATTGAATTATGAATGCTATCTCTTGATGGCCATGTTTATGAGAGTTTTGTGATGTGGGTTGTTGGCTTATGATCAACTATGCGTGAATTATTTGGGTTTGATTTGGATGTCCGCACAATTTGTTTGTTGAGATTTGGTAGTTTGAGTTATGTACTTACTAACTCCATATAACTTAGACATCTAAAAACTATGTAGGTGGTATACAATTGCATGCTTAGCCCGGTTAAAAAGGTTCAGTTTATGCCTTAGGTTAGGCGAGCTTTAAGGCTTTATGCCCTGATTTAATTTTTTGAGTACTGGAGTATCTATTCACCTTAGATAGAGAAACAAACAAACTATATCAATGTAGACTATTCAGTAGAGAGAAATATTTGAAAACCGCCATGAGGTTGGAGTCTCTTATTTTCCGATTGGCACGGGATACTAAAACTACTGAGATTGTTGTGGAAGCAAGACAAACTTTCAGGGGTAACTATTGCTTGAGGAGTTATGTAGTATTTTAAGTCTGATTTATTGGCCAATCAATATTTTTTTTAATGTGATTCGAACATATGACTTCGAGAGAGGAGTGAGTCTTATAGGCTGCAATACTAGACGAATTACAATGAAGATTTTATATCACTTACTATGCAGGGTACATTATTGCATACTACACAATTTGATAACTGTTACAAAAGTTCACTTTTTTTGTTCACTTAAACTTAAAAATGTCACATTCTCAGGTACAAAGTGGTTAAAATTTTAATAAACTTTTAAGAATATGAAAACAATCAATTGTTTATTTTTAAATTAATTTTCTTATTTAATACATATAAGTATAAGTATAAATGTATGTAATATTTATTTTAATCAATAAATCAAAAAGATAATAGAATAGATAGTTAAAATGTTTAAAATAATTGTTTGAAGTAAAGTTTGAAAAATACACAATTGTATAAATATTTATATAATACAATAAATTTGTTTTTACAAAATAAAAATATTATAAACCTTATTACAAAAATTGTTCTAATTTTAAATAAATAATCTAAAAAAATAAATATATTTATTTAATGATAAATTATTAAAAATAAATAAATAAATAAAGTTAACTATAAATGTCACTTAAACGAATATTATTAAGTATTAAGTATTTTACTGATAATATCATAATAATATTCATATTGCTAATTACATTTTTTGATATTTTTTTAATAAAGGTATTAAATGTTGTTATTATTGTGTATAACTTATATTAATGTAAAATATAGATATTATTAAGATACTCTTAACAATGTTAAAGATATTTTCAACATTGCTCATGTGCTTATGAAAAAAGATCTTCCACATTCCAAATCTATAAGTAGGTCATAGACTTGTAGTTGGACGCATTAATGTAGTCTTAAAAAGAAATGGTCACTTTAATCTAAAGATGAAAAGAAAAACAATTTTGAAAAGAAAGCGTCCTTGTTACCTACCTAATTTCGTATATTATGTTGAAGAGCTTATCAATAAAATCTTACAACCACAAATCATAAATATATTTTCTTTTCTAGAGAAGCTTAAGAATAAAATTTTATGGACAATAATAAAAGCGACTAATTTTATTGTCAGAGTAAAAAAATATTTCTGATAATAATATTTATTGTTTTGAAAATAATAATTACATCAAAAACAATACGCAGAAAAGTGAATTTCTTGATTTTTGTCATGGTTGTTTTCCAAATTGAAGAAAATTATAAAATAAAAGAAAAGAACAAACATAGGTAGCTCTCAGCAACTCTCTCTAAAACAAAAATCTTGAATAAAATATGGAGGTAAGTGTTTACTGTTTTAAGCAATCCCTTCCTTATATACACAACCAAACTACCAAAATAAAAATAAGCACTTTGGAGCAGTCCTAACACCAAGCAGTAGAGAGTAGAGAGCAATTAATTAATTATCCTCACAAAAGCACGAGGAAACAATTTGGGAAGAATTGTATATTTGGCCCTTATTATGATTGCGTATAGACCATAACATGGTATGTGAACCACCGCCAAGCAAAAATACCTGTGCCACAAATACATTTTCAACTATTAATTTCTGCACATCAATTCAACCTACAACCTTGTATTGCAGCCTTGTTGTTTCTCGTGTTTTCCTTACATAATACACTTTTAGCATATAGGAGAGTAGGTGCCATAAATTTTTAATCATGTGTTAAACAAGCCTACTTTATCTTTTGTTATTGTAAATTTTCATGTTAGGACATAATATACTTACTATGATGTATTAGATTGTATTAATATAGATTATTTAGATTGTATTAATATAGACTATAATTAAATTAGGTACTAGAAATATAATACTCTATTATTAATATATATTACTTACAATATTTACGATGTAATATCATTTTACTATATAGTTTGTAATAATACATTCAACATTAATATAAGATTACGATATCCCTTGTGTGTGTTCTCAATTCATTGCGGTATTAGAGCTCTTCTATTTAGGGTTTGAAATTTTTTCATTGACCTTCATTGTTCTTCTTCATTTTATCACAATCTTCCTCTGGTATGGCATCATACAGAGATATCTTTAGCTCTCTAGTGATACCTCTTCATGATGGTCTCACCATTCCAGTAATTTCACAAAATCAGTCACGAATTTCTCAATCATAGGTTCCTTCTTTGATTGAAGTTCTTGCGCAATCTTTCTCATCAATGGCATCAACCTTGATTTCTTTGTCTGTGAAATTAGATCATAGTAATTACCTTCTGTGGCGTTAACAAATGAAGACTTGAATTGTTGCCTATAATCTCGAGGGTTTAATCAATGGTTTTCTTGTTCGTCCATCTTGATTTTTTGATCCTTCTACTTCAACTCCTAATCCTAATTTTCTAAGCTAGAGTAGTCTCAATTCCATGCTTAAGGGTTGGATTTTTAGCACAATGATAAGTGAAATGTCTATTCATGTGTCGAATAAAGAATCTACTCATGAACAATACCTCTCATTGGAGACTTTTGCTTGATCAGAGTCTTAGTTAAGGATGATAGATTTGAGGTCTTAGTTATAGTTTCTTCGTAAGGATAGTCTCTCAGTTTCGATTATCTTGCATAGGCCAAAGATATTACTCTCCATTTAGCTTCCATCAGAGCTCTTGTGATTGATCATGTTATGAATCTGTATTTATTGGTTAGTCTTGGATCGAGTTATCTACCTTTTATTAATGGTATTAACATGTGAGAAATCATTCCTAATTTGAGTTTGTTCCATATCATGCTTGATTAGTATGAACATATGTCCAAGAAGCAACATCAAGTTACTCAGGAAAAAAGGTTTATCATGCTAATTCTTCTTCTTTTAATCATAGTGGCTTTAATCAATGATTTCCTAGTAGAGGTAGAGGTCATTCATATGGTAATAAATAGCTTCCATTGAGCTTATAACAATATCTTCAAAATCATCCTTCCTTTGGCTCAACTGGTGGTAGTAATAGCTCTTCTAGTAATCAGTCTTCTTCAGCTTCTAATAACTCCTTTGGTAAAGAAAATTCTACTGATAAAAGAAAGGAAAAAGGCCTACATGCCAAATATGTAATAAGCCGGGCCATAATGCCTTTATTTGCTTCCTCTTACGTGATATTTAATTTGGAAAACATCAAGGTTCCCTTAGAGGTCTTGCAACAGTCATTAATGCTTTAGGTAGCATCCCTAGTAATGGTTCAGAGAATAGTTGGCTACTAGACTCAGATGTTAGTCACCATATTACCTCTGAAGCTTTAAATATGAGCAATCCTATTACCTACAATGGAAGTGATTGAGTGCAAATTGGTAATAGTTCTCAACTTTCTATCACTTGTGTAGGTTCAAATACTCTTGTTGTTAACAATTCATGTGCTTTTTTTTCATACATTTTTACACACTCCATTTGGTACTACAAACCTTCTTTTTATTCGAAAATTGTGTGAAGACAATCATGTTTTTATAGAATTCCATCCTTTTGTTTTTTGTCAAGGATCTATCTACGTGGAGTATTGCTCTCCAGGGTATGAGTAAGGATGATCTTTATAAAATTAAAGGTCAAGCTCTGCAAGATGGTCTTTCATGCAATCCTCAAGGAAGTCTTGTTATTTTCTTGTCTTTTAATTCTTATGTTTTCTCAATTGATTGGCATATTATCTAGGCCATCCTTCATTTGATATTGTCTATGCTTTTCTTCAAGCTAAGAATTTTTTGTGTACCTAAGAGAAATAAAAGTTTAGAAATTTATAAGGATTGTGAAATTTCTAAGTCTCATAAATAGCCTTTTACTCATATTCATCAACAGTCTTTGGAACCTTTTCGGTTGATATACATGGATCTTTGGGTCTCAACTATTGTCTCTTGTAATGATGATAGATATTTTCTATCTATTATAGATGACTATTCTCATTTTCTATGGAATTTTTCTTTAAAAACTAAGGATGAGACTACTTCTATTCTTTCTTACTTTAAATGCATGGTTAAAAAACAATTTGGTGGTAAAGAATTTCAATCTAGTATTTTTGTCTTTGAAAAGGAAGGTATCATACATAGGTTAACTTGTCCTTATACGTTAGCTTAAAATGGGTGTGTTGAACTTAGCATTGTAGGATTGTTGAAAGGGCTAGCTTTACTTCTTCATAATGATGTTCCTAAAGTTTTTTGGTCTCATACTTTTAAGACAATAGTTTATTTGCTTAATTGTACCCCCTCTAAAAATCTTAGTCATAAATTTCCTTATGAGATTTTGTTTTTCAAAAAACTTGATTACTCTATTTTAAAAGTATTTGGGTGTACCTATTTTCCTTGTCTTCGTGCATACAACCAATATAATCTAGATAATATATCTATAGAGTGTCTTTTTTTTGGTTATGTTGACAAACAAAAAGAGTACATTTTTTATGACCCCCATTCTTCCAAGTACTGTGTAAATAGACATTTACGTCACTAGTGTCTCATTCACTCACTCCTTCTGACTAGTTTGGTAAATTACCATCTCCTCATTCTATTTCATTATCATTTATGTTTTTTGTTTTGTCTCATGTTTGTCCTAATGCACTGCCTATTTCTATTCATACTTGTTTGCCTACCTATGATAGTTCTGTTTCTATTCCACATGTGCCGTCTCCTTTAAAATCTGTTTCTATTTCTATTTCTATTCTTATAGAATATGTTCATATTTCTCCTTTAGAATCTATTTCTGTTCCATTACTTATTGCATATCTTATTGTCAATGTTCATACCATGTTAACACATGGTAAAATTGAGCATTTGAAACCATAGGTTTACAAAGCTACTATTATCCTTCCTGAAACTAAAAATTTTAAAGAAGCTTTAGCTATTCCCGAATGGAAAGCACCTATGGATAGTGAATACAATGCTCTTGTTATAAATGATACTTGAGAGATTGTTAAGCTTTTACTTGGGAAGAAAAGTATCAATTGTAGATGGGTTTTCAAGGTCAAACTTAAGTTTGATCATTCTCTTGAAAGGTAGAAAGTGAGGGTGGTTGTTAGGGAATACTTACAGGTGGCACGTCTTGACTATACAAAAAAGTTTAGTCCAGTGGTCAAAGTAACTATTATTCGAGTTGTTCTTAATATTGTTGTTAGTCATGGTTGGATTATTGGACAAATAAATATCAATAATGCCTTCTTTAACGGGGATGTTACTGATAAAGTGTATATGAATCCACCTCCTAGTTATGAAGTGGTTCTGGAATGGTGTGTAAGCTTCGCAAATCTCTTTATGTGTTGAAACATGCCCTTTGAGCTTGGTTTTAAAAGTTGAGCACCTCTCTTTTTTTCATTTGGTTTTCTAAATGCAAAATATGACTCCTCATTGTTTAAAAGTTACTTATTTAAGTACTCTTTTGGTCCTAGTATATATTGATGACATATTGATAATAGGAAGTGATCTTGATTTAGTGGCAGATCTCATTAATCAACTTCACTCTCAGCTTGCTTTAAATAATCTTGGTGATCTTACCTTTTTCCTTGGATTAGAGAGTACTTTTGGATCTAGTGGTATCTATCTCTATCAATGTAAGTATATCACAAACTTAGTTGAAAAATGTGTCCTTTCTTCATCCAAGCCTATTGATACACACATATCTTCTAGTTCTGTTCTTACTAAGATAATTGGTATCCCTCTTGATGATCCTACTCTTTTTAGGAGTTTGGTTAGTGGTTTACAATATTATTGTTTAACTCGTCCAGACATTACTTTTATCGTTAACAAATTGTGCTAATTTATTTCACATCCCATTGATGCTCATTTCCTTACTCTCAATCATTTGCTTAGATATTTGAAAGGTACTTCACAGTTTGGCTTGCATATTCTAGTCTCCTAATCACTTGACTTGGTTGTTTTTAGTGATGGTGACAAGACTTCATGTCATAATGATAGGAAGAGCATTAGGGCTTACATGTATTTTTGGTTAAAAGCTTGATTTCATGACATTCTAGTAAACAAATAGTTGTTTCATGTTTTAGCACTAAGTCTAAATATAGGGCCATTGCTATGTTGTTATTGAATTGCTTTGGCTACGAGCTCTTTACTGATATTGGTGTTTCCTTATCGTCTTTACCTGTTATTTTTTTGTGATAGTCTTAGTGCTACTTATCTTGCTCATAATCTTTTTTTCATGCACGCATCAAGCACATTGAGAATGATTTTCACTTTGTGCACGATTTGGTTAAGAATAAATTTTTGGATGTACATCATGTGAGTGCAACTAACCAATTAGTTGACTCTTTAACTAAGCCTCTCCTAACCTCTTAGTTATTATCTTTGAAACCTAGGCTTTTAGTGCTTCCATCACCTTCCAACGTGAGAGGAGATGTTAGGATATAGTATACTTACTATGTAATATGTTATACTAGATTGTGTTAATATATACTATAACTAAATTAGTTAGTAGAGATATGATACTTTATTACTAGTATATAATACTTAAAATACTTACAATGTAATATTAGTTTACTATATAGCTTGTAATAATATATTCAACATTAATGATCTTAGAAGTTCATTTGGTGGTATTTAAAAGCTCTCAACAAGAGGAGTTTGGTTACATGTATTCAATTTTCTTGTAAGCGAGTTTCCAAATGACAAAAACAATAGCAGAAATGATGGTGACAAAAAAAATTTGCCACTCTTGTTCTGTTGTTTAAAGACTCATATATAAGTAAATTGTTGTGTAAATCTAGTATATATAGAATGTAAATAAACAAATGAGAAACAAGAATGAATTGAAAGAAAAATCAACACAAAGTTTAAAGTGGTTCAGCCATTGAAAAAGCCTAATCCATTGTCCAAGCACAACACTTTATTCCTTCCTACTCCACCAAGAACCACAACACTTCATCCATACATTCCTCTTTGAGTCATGTTCACTCCACAAACCTCTCTAATAAATTGTTTAATATCTAAGTGTGTAAAAGCCTTACTCTCATGCATGAGGGAACATATCTATTTATAGAGATTGTTGTGAATTGTCTACTCCATAAGTCTATCGAGTAATACACAGGCATTATACCGTATTGGATGATCAATTCCATTAGCCTTATTGGTGCCACATCACAAAATCTCCATCTTGGTTCCAAGAAGCCTTCTCATGATGAACTTGTTGTTGTCTATTGATTATTACCCAATATCTCCTGTCACATTTACCAAACTCTCATACGGTGATTGAATTTGCTTAAAATGACAACCTTTGTAACCATTCCTATAGGGTTATCATCTATATAAACCTTTATTAAAACCATTATTCCATTATCCGTTATACACCTTATGAAATGATACTTTACATCAGCATGTTTAGTTTTCTTATGATGTTGAGGATTTTTGAATAAGTGTATGGCAATCTGATTTTCAAAGAATATGACAACTTCACCATGCTCATATCCCAACTCTATAGACAAGCCCCTTAACCAAAAATCTTCTTTTACAACATCTATTGCACTTTTGTGGAGGAAAATGCTTCTACTTTTTGTAAAGTTGCTTTTCAACTTACCAATCCCTCACCAAACATGAACAAATAATTAGTAGGGATCTTCTTTTGTCAAGATCCCTAGCACAATCTGAATATACAAAACTAATAGCCCTTGGAGACTCATTCATTCTTTCATTCTTTCTACATTAATATCAGGTATCTAAATACCCATTTGACTACTTCCCAATCGATCTTCCTAGGTTTTCTCATAAATCTATTTATAAAGCTAACATTATGAGCAAGGTTTGCTTTTGTGCACACCATGAGGTACATCAAATACCTCATTGCATTTTCATAAGTCACCTTCATCATATACTTTACCTCTTCTTTTGTTTCTGGTGTACACAAGTTTAACAGTTTGAAATGCTGAGTTAAAGAGGTTGTGACTGGTTTTGCAAAACTCATTCCAAAAATTTCTAGCAATTTTCCTACATATAGTGTCCGAGTTAGAAAGATTTTCTTTCATATATGTTTATTTTTATTTCCATTCCTAATATTATTTTGGCTACCCAAGTTCTTTCATTTCAAATTTGTTGATTAATAGTGTCATCATTTCATTAGATAGATTGCACTTTATATGGATGATATACTAATGACAAGTATGATTAAGGTGGAGTTATCCACGACAAAGAAACTTTTTGAATCAAACCCTTCCTATAGACACATGACTAATACCTAAGTGATTGTTTAATTCTATAAAGTGACCTTTTCAATAAACACATCATATCCTCCTTCCTAGGCACCACAAATCCCAATAATCGATCCATATAGATTTATTCTTATAACTTATCATGTAAAAATGTTGTTTTGACATCTAATTATTCCAACTCCATGTTAAACTATGCTATAATTGATGATAGCAATCTAATGGATATATGTTTGACCATTGGAGAAAAAATTTCCTTTTTTTCTAACTGAATCCCCTAGCCATTAACTTGAATTTGTATCTTGTAGCTTCAACTTCTATTATGCCCTCTTTTTCCTTAAATAGCTACTTACAAACAATAGTCGTTCTGCCAATTCTACGGTGACTCTCTTGAAATCATCAAGATTTGCTTCTAGAGTTTTTGAATCGTCCATCTTGTAACTATACAGCTTCTTCTTCAGGTAGATCTTATTGGAAAGTTCTAAGCTAAAAATCCTCTAATTTCTTCCATAATCCTTTTGTAGTTGTTTCATCATCTACCTGGCACAAAATTGAGTCAAATAGATTCAAAATTATGCTGGTGAAGGTAGTATCAAAGATCTTTAATTACTTATGCACTGTTATTGTTTCTTCAAACTGTGGATCATTATTTAAAACACTTGAAACTTTCTATTGAACCAAAACTGCGCTCATCTTTTTCATCCATATGCTAAATTCACCATTCTCATCAAACTTCTCTATTTCCAGTTTGAGTGAAGACATTCTTGAAAAGCCTTTCTTCTTAGATTGTCGACAATTCTCAAGCACTTATTCAAGATTTCACCCCTGCACCTCTTCTTACCCAACTCTGATACTAATTTATTGTGCAAATTGAGTATATGCAAAATGTAAGCAGACAAATAGGAAACAAGAATGAATTGAAAGTAAAATTAATATAAAGTTTAAAGTAGTTCAACCATTGAAAAGACCTAATTCATTTTCCAAGCACAACACTTTATTCCTTCCTACTCCACCAAGAATCACAATACTTCAATCATGCATACAAGATCACCTCTCTGATTTTATCCAGAGAATCCCTTTTACAATCACTCAATTCTTACCAATATACATTCCTTTTTCCCTTTTACAATCACTCAATTCTTACCAATATACATTCCTAAATGAGTCTTGTGTTTATTCTCTATACAAATCTCTCTAGTAAATTGTTTAGTATCTAAGTGTATAAATGTTTTACTCTCATGCATGAGAGAGCATATCTATGATTGTTGTGAACTTGTCTACTCCACAAGTTCACCGAATAATACATAGACACTACACCCTATTAGTTGATCAATTTTGCTCGATTTATTGGTGCCACATCACATAAACAAACTATCATTAAACTCCTATCCTTGAGAACTTTTTAATGCCATATATATTGTAATCATTGAATGTGCACTTCAAAATTCAATATCAGTTAAACCATTAAATGAATTTCTAAGATCTTATCTTAAAGTACTACCTTATTAACATAGAGGATTTCTAGACTATTAATAAAAAGCTAGTGGATTAAAGTGTTAAACCCGACTAACTTATCTATATTTAAAAAAAATACAAAAAAATTATGGTAGTTATAATAAGAGAGTATTGGTTTAGTCTTACCATAAAGGAGCCCAGGGTATGTCTAGCTCAAGGAAAGGATATGGCCACCTGGAGATTAGAAGCCAAATTTGAGTTAATCTACATATATAAATTACATACAGAAAAGATATAGAAAGTGTGGCTGTAAAAAAAGAGAAAAGATGTTGCATATTATATCATGTAATTATAAGAAATAAAAGGACATAAAGAATAAAAAGTAAAATAATGAAGATACCATGAAAAACCAAAGGCGTGAATGACCCACTGAAAAATGACGTATATACAACTCCAAAGCACAAAATATGAGAGCCGGAACCAAGGGAATGGCTGAAATTAAATCAACAAGTTCCAAGTTGCATCAATTAATGAACTCTTCAACTTGAAAGACAAAACAAAAAGAATATTATTAATTATAGTAATTAGAATAATTAACTACTTACAAGGCTGTTCAGAGAAGTGTCCACCAGAAGAAAAATAGCATTTAGAGTATGCATGCAACCCATCAACTGTCATCAATCATAAATATATATAGAGAGAGAGTACTGAAAAATCTTAGTCATATGGATTAAAAAAAAATTGAACCCAACGAATCTTAGTTATGTTAGCAGTTTAGTTTTTTTTTTTAATAACATTTTAGTTTTTTATTATGAAAAATTAATTGTACAAGTACAAATGATTAAATTTTAAATTTATTTTTTTATCAATTTATAATCATTATTGTCTATTATTAAAGATAATTTATTAAAATAATATCTTAATAAAAGTTAAAAAAATATGATAACAATATAAAAAGAAAATAAAAAAATTAATTATTTGTCCTTATGATCATTTTTTTAAAATAAAATGATTAAATTGATATAAAAAATAACAAAAGGATGAAACTAATATTCTTGATAATTAAATAAATGTGGTATCACCAGGAAAAAAAAATCAATATTTTAGGTTCTCACCACATTGAGGTCAAAATGGGAATCACTTGATATAAAAGGAACAATGACACACCAGAAGACAATATCTGTCAAGATAACAGCACCTGCACAAGTCTGTCATATTGAATGCATTAGTTCTTTAGCCTTGAAAACACTTCCGATATTTTAAAAAAAAAATTGGTTTAATACACTTTTTTGCTGTAAGAATCACTTTTCCATAATCACAAAAGCAGAAACAAACAGACACTAAGACTGAAGGAACCAACAAAATTAAAATCTTGATGGACCAACCTGATATGCAACCTGCATAAGATATCCCCAAAATCCAGTTTTTTGTTGAATTTCCCCTTGAGCATAGTGACTCTGCAACTTGATACCTTCTTTAATTTCATTTCCTCTGAATGTGTAAGTAGTTGTAGTTCTATTTTCATTCCAATCCCTTGTTGAAAACTCAGTATTTGCCCCATTTTCTGAAGGAGTTCCTTTCGAGTACAACCAACATCCATATGCAGATACAAGTGTTCCCAACTACATTGATTATAGATTATTTGTAAAGCATTGTTTGCTTTTAATGGAGTTTTGGTCTTTTTGTTAAAATTGTATTATGTGCAAATGGAAAGCAACGGGAAAACTTCATTCTACATAGAATAAGCTAAAAATGTGAGATCCAGATCCAAACGTACCGCAAAGTAGACAATGACTAGTGTAAAAGTCCACCTGCGCATCAATTTACAGCAAAGAAATAGGAGATTAGGAAACTTCGACCAAGGGGATGTTTGCTTATAACACAATAAAAAAAAAAGCTTATGTACCAAACAAATAAAAAATTACAATACGTGTTTTCGCAAATTTTGTGTTTCTTGACAAAAGAAAAAATAATGGTCTGTTTGAGACTGCCGAAGTTGCTTTCAAATGGATCAATTGACGATCTTTATTAAAAATAAAATAAAAAGTTTGAGAAATATTATTTATGTTTATACTATAAGTGTTGAAAAAAAAATTAAAAAAAATTATGTTAATATCTTATACTACGTTGTTATTTTATGTCACTTAAAAGATGTATAAATAAAAAATGATCAGCTATTGTGTTATTTTATTTCAAAGACAATGTGATTATATTTATTTACATAAGTTTTTAGACAGAATTGCAAAATGTCTTAAAGAGAATGACTTAATCTATAATTCAACCCAAACAGTTTATTTCAAATTATCGGTAATATTGTTTTTACATTGTTTTCACGTATGCGTTACAACAATAAGTAAATAATATGTATTTTTTGGAGAAGTAGATTTGAATGCATTCACCCATTAAAAATAATTGTAGTATCACTTAAAATTATTTCTAAGATTTTCATCCCAAACTGAAATGCTTATTTTTAAACCAATTTTAACAAAAACATTTCATTTTAAACTAAACTACTTTTAAGATAAGTAAATCCAAAGGGCCCTATACTAACAGCTTTTGACACTGATAAGTCAGGGAAGAGATAGAATATTATAGCATGTACGTGAACTGATAAAACCAATACCATACATGAAATCAAAAGTTCATTATAACACAATAAGGCATCTTTGAAAAAACTCAAATCTCCAATAGAAATATGATGCTATGCATCTATTTTTCAATCTTTCTGGCCAAAAAAGTGGGATTCTTAGTTGTTTTGGAGAATAGACAGCTATGAATCAATCTGAGCCTTAAACCAACTTCTGTTAAATTCTCTCCATTGGGTTCAAAAGCAATTTTTGCAGTCAGAAGCGTTCTTACAGCATCTCAAAAGCAGAAACAAATAATTTAAGATGAATAAGAAGAAGAAGAACTTACTCAGTATAGTAAACGAAAATGGTAGTATCCCATTCGACGACGTCCCAAATCAAGAAACCAAGCAAAGCAAGAAAGGAAACAAAACGAGTAAGCAAAAGCCATTTGGGATGTACACCTTTCCAACAACTAGTCCATAACTGAGAAGTACTTACATGACCTTTGGGCAAAGCCCTCACGAAAACCTCAGAATCAGGGGATCGAGTCACTAAAAGACTCTCATACACGGCACTATCTTCCCATCTTGAACAGGACCCTTCATTCTTCCAAATTACCCATAAAGCACCTATGAAAGATATACCAACAATGCCAAAGCAAACAAAGTCATACCAGTATACCTCCAATTCCTGCAATTGCATTTTGTTGATTTCAATTTTTTGGAAAATATTTCAAGTCTTTTAGGTGATAATAAGGGCTTGGAGATGAACTTTGTTTAGATATGAAGGGCTTGGAGATAAAATTTTAGTTGAGAGGAGAAACAATTTTTCATGGAATGGTAGTTTTGACTGTCTGGTCTGAGGGTCTCAAATTTTCATTTTTGTGATTTAAATACTTTACCTATGGAGGAGGGTTTTTAAGTTTGACACAAACAGGGTTAAATTGGTTGAGGGTGAAACTTTGACAAGTCAAAAGAGCAAAATTCACATTAATTTTTGAAAAACTAAAATAAAAAAGAAGAAGAAGAATAAGAGTATACAACACTTCAATTCTCATAATCAACTTTAAAAAATAATTTATTCTTTGAGTCCTATAATTTATTAAAAAAAAAGATAAAATTGATTATATTTTAAAAATATGTACTAAAACTAATGAGAAAAATCATGCTATAAGAATGTGATATTCTTCTCAAAAATACATGTAAGATAAAATAAGTTTTTTTCACTTTCAATATTTTCCAACAATTTTCTTCCTATTTTAAGCCTTATAAAACCACCCATGCCACTTTTCCTAACAATATGTATTTCGAAAAAATTATAAAATTTCAAAAAATATCATTTCTTTTGTGTTTTTACATCTCAATCTACCAATCTACCGTTCATTGAAATTAATAATATTCTTTCACAAATTTTAATAAATTAAACATAAAAATATGGAATTTTTCGGTAATAATTGATACTTATAAATATGATAAATGTTTGAATTCATAGAAAAATTATGAAAGAGAAAGATAGAAAAAAAATGAGTGTGTGAAAAAGAGATCACCAAGAGAGATAAATGCAAGAAAGATGGGAGAGGGTTATTAACTTTTTTTTTTCTTTTTAACCTTGTTAATGGGTAAAAAAGACATATATGATTTTTAATTACTTTACATTTTAATTATTTATTTATGGGAATATCATGCAATTAGCTAACATGTTAATTTCTTAAGACTACTTTGATCTACTAATAAAAAAATTGAAACTTGCAGTGCCAAATGTAATTTTAGGAAAAGTGTACAATTTTAAAATTAGATATTTTTACCAACTAAAATATATATATAATATTTTGAAGTCGGTTATAAATTTATATAACCATTCCTATTTTCATATTCTGAAAGTGTCACCAATAAGTCAATAATTAACAAACTCATATTAAACAAAACATCAACCACTTTTACTGACTACCGACATTATGACGACCATTGCAAATTAACTGGCAAAATTATGTCAAATAATCATCTTAAAAATTATAAAGTAAAAATAACATATTCAATATAGTTGAATTTAATAAAATTTAATGAATTCTAATTAAATTCTGAAAGATATTTATGTATAATTTTTTTAATAGTAAAAATACGTGAATTAGATATTAAAAATTTTATTTTTGTGATTACAAATTTTAAAATATATTATAAATACTATTTTACAAATTAACAACAACATTCAGAATCAAAATTGCAAAATAATGGTCTAGTTATTAAATCTGGTTCGTTCTGTTATTTTTCTTTCATAATCAAAATTAGTTTTGAACTTTTAATATTAGTAGCATAAAACCCATGGCACATTATTTTATCACTGAACTATAAGTAGCTATATTTTCATTTAAAAAAAAACTATTTTCTATTGTTTTGATGATGCATTTTTAATCCATGGTTATAAATATGAGCTTATGAGAACTAAACTTTCTCTGTTATCTCCTTGCAAATTTGTTCTTTCTCTAATAGTTATTTGACAAAAATTAAAAAGGTTACATCTTCACTTGAAAATAAATTATACAATTTATAAATTTAATATGTAAGTAGAGTTTATACCCACTCAAGACAAATAGAATTACGATGGAAGACCAGGAAATATATAGAAAAACATAGCACGTCGCAGATAACAAGGAAAAGCACATATGTTTTGTTTTGCACTTCTGCTCCTTACAATGTATGACCCGGTCGAATAAGGAAAAATAAGAAGGACAACAGTAATTTTATTTTCACAGAAATAGACAAATAGGAACAAACCATTGGGGTAATAATGGTATTGAAAAGAAAAGCTTCTCAAATCTCAATTCGATGCCTAAATAGCTTTTGATTAACTACAGAAAAACCTCCATCAACAACAGTCCACTGATGTAAGCCTTTCAATACAATACCCTTCAGTTGGATTTGCCATCTCTGGTCTTACTCTCTAGCTATTAAAGGCTTTATAAGTACAAATGGAGAAAACGCAATTCACAGCTCCAAGCTACCACAGAAAGCTACCAGATTTTTCAAGTCGATATTAGAATAACAGAATCATGATTCAATCTATTTCTATTACGAAAAAGAAATAAGGATGTGTAATATTTAATTGAGAAATGTACACACACTCGAGTAATAAAAAATAGAGAACACATCAAATGGGCAGTCGCTCTGAACACAGTAATACGTCATATATATATATAACACCAACACCCCCCCGTCCTCACCAATTATGTACATCCACGACAAACATCCCCCTACAACTAATGACACCTACAAAACTGCCCGCCATTTTCTCTCTTATAACTGAAGCAGCTGAAAACAGTGTACAGCTGAAGAGCTTATTGTCATATTTACATCAAGTACTGGCATTACTATCCAACAAACTCCTCAAACTACAGAGGGATTCTGCGGAGAGGCTGCAACATCTTAATCTTCGTTGTTGAGGTGGTGATGAATCCCTATGGTCGAGAGGAAAGAAGCATACAACAATTGCAGTGAGATTATCAAATGTGTTTAGACGCAAAGCCTCCATGACAAGGTCCCTCGCACACTGCTCAGGGTTATCATGTCGCCTCAGCCCACGGCGTACCAGACTAACTGCATTTTGACTTGACATCACATCCCAAATCCCATCACAAGCTATTATAAGGAATTCATCATCCTCTGTTAAAACCAGTTGCTGGAACTCTGGTTCTGCAATCAGAGGAGAAGGTGAACCTCGAGGAAGTTTCATGTCCCAATCACCTAATGCTCGAGAAACTGACAAGACTCCATTGAGATACCCATCATCGACATATCCACCCAATTCTTCAATTCGCCTCCTTTCAGACTCGTAAATTGGTCTATGGTCTTGTGACATGTCAATGGCCTCGCCTTTCCGGCAGAGAACTGCTCGACAGTCACCAGCATTAGCAACCATTAGCAGCCTGGAAAAGAAAGCTATGTCAGAACTGAAAACTCTGAACAATAAGTCCATGAATTTCCAAAAATACCAAATTCTCTTTAACTTATTAATTTCAAAAATTCTGTTCACCCTCCGAGTAAATAAATTGCCCTACTCTGCATATTTTATCTACATATTTTATAATGCTAATATATAGAAAGCATTGTATTTAAAAGAATCAAATTGCACCAATAACATTCTCAAACAAACATTTATGCCACACATAGCCAAAAAGAATATAAACATAAATTTACCTTCCAAATACGAAGGCAGTGAGTGCCGTGGTCCCAGAAGAAGTGCTTACATTTCCATCATCAGCCAAAGCAAAGTCTGCCAAATGAAATGATTTGCGGAGGGAGCTCTCGAGTTCTTCCAAGAAAAAGTCATCAACTTCAGATGTCTGAGGGAAAGTGACCTCTTTGAAGAAGAGCCTCATCACATTTTTTCTGACATATGCTGCTGCTTCAGGTCCTCCATGTCCATCAAATAACTGTATAACATGTTTAAGAATTAGCAATGAACATGTAGAAGAAGCCATGATAGGTAACGTAAACCCAGCTCAAAGAGTTAATTACCCCATAAAAAGCACTTGGCTTGGGAAACTCAAAGAGAGATCCCATATGTGAAGAAAGATCATCTATCCGTATGTGCTCGTCTTCCATGTATCTCCGGGGTCCAATATCAGAAAAGCTACCTGATCGGATGCTGGGTATGAACTGGATACCAGCTAACTCAAGTTCTGCATCTAGATTTTTCTCTGCAGATTTAAGATCCTGGACAAAGGAAATGTAATAAACTAGAATTAATCTTAATTTTTCCTTAAAGTTTACAAGCCATGCACTTCAAAATTAGTACTACTAGTTGGCATCATTAATGACAGATTCCATCCCCTGCAACCAAAATGCCTTTAGGAAAACTAAATAACAGCAAACTGCAAAATCAATAAATTAATAACCAGTGAGTTAGGAGTCCGCCTCATAAATTCTAATTATCACAACCTTTCAACACGTAGTTGGGCTCAAAATGAACAAATCCAATAATTATTGTTATGGGAGGATAATATCAAAATCAAGGCTGAGGTTTGATTTGAAAAATATCATAAAAACTGCTCTATTACTCCAAGAGTTAAATCTAACAAAAATTAGTCGCATATCTGTAAATTTTCAAACTTTTTGCTATTTTTATTACTTTACATTATGATTATTTATTTAAAATTGAAAAATAAAATAAAAAGAAAAAGAATGGTACTCGTTTAAATTAAATGCATTAAACATTTTTTTAATTTTTGATCAAATAATCAAAAACTCTACAATATTATAAAATATATATTTTTCCCATGCTCTTCACTTACAACTTCGATATTTCGATATTATAAACTGTTGATTTCATAGTTTTTTGTGTTTTTATCTATTAAGAATAAATAATAATATTTTAATATGATGTTATTTAAGAAAAAATCAACAGTAATAAATATTCTAACAAAAAATTGATGATAAACAAATATTAAAAATATTTTTGTGAAAAATTTCATATCAACTATGATTTTACCATGGTTAAATAATCAAATTTTAATTGCTTTTAAATCACTTAATAAAAAAATATTTTAATAAAAAAATCATTAAAATAATATTATTTATCCTTAGTTCATTTTTTCTCTTAGTTGTCATTAAAATAATATTATTTATCCTTAGTTAATTTTTTCTCTTAGTTGTAAGGTACTAAAGGCATACTAACGCTCAAACTAAGGGACTAATCTAATGGACTTGTTATGTTGTTCTTATATCTAAATCAAGTTTTATTAATATTTAAAATAAGAATTTATTTTAATATGTTAAATTTATGGTGATTTTAATGTTAATTTATTTTTAGAATATTTTTTAAAAGTGTTTTGTTCATTTTTTAAATATATTCCAAAATAAGTAACCGAATTTTTGACAAACCTCTACATATGTTGATCATATAATTTCAAATTTTAGGGTCATATCATTTCAAAATTTAGGGAGGTATATAAAGATAAAGGGTGTTGATGAAATTTACTCATATTGTTATAATTGAATCTCTTTATACTAATTTGATTAGATGTATCAATTATCTTAATACGAGCTAGAATAAACTAATTTCCCATATATGTATCGAGTTTCCAGATGAAACATGATTCTAGCCTTCAAGGTACATAAGTTGCAGAATTCAATTGTTTCGTAAACACAAAAGTCGATCTCAACAAGTACAGCTCAGCATCCACAACAACTTTAAACCTAAGCACAAAATTCAGTACTACCAAAAACCATTCCCCTAAATTATAATATTTTCAACAAGGCACAAGCATCAACAAAAAAATGATCGAACAAACTAAAAATCGTAGCTCAAGAATTAGAGAACTCACCCCTTCGTAATCAGATAATTCCACGGAAACCAAATCAGAAACCTTTTCGAATTGCGACACAGCAACTACATCTTCGTTTACTTCATGCACATCAGAACCTTTAGCAAAGCATTGAACATCCAACACAGCCACGTTTGGCTGGTACACAATTTTAGCTTCAGCACCCATCTTCTCCAACAACCATAACAAAACAAGATCAAAAGCTTTTTTCTAACTCGAACAACAAGAAGTCAGATATTTTGTTTTCTCAGGTTTTCTTGAGAGTTTTCTCGCACTTTCTGTTTGGTTTTCTTTTTCGAGGAGAGGGCAGAAATTTTGAGATGTCTGGGGTTGGAGCACTATTTATTAGTTCAGGGAGATCGATAACCGGTGGCCTCCGGTTATCTGTTAGATGAATGACGCGTGTGGGCTTCGTGGACAATTAGATGTTATTTTCCGTACGGAGGAAAACATGGTTTTTCCTCAGAAAAATTATAAATTGATTCTGGTTAATTGATTGCGTGGTGATTAATTTAATGAAATAAAATATCATTATAATAAATTTTTAAAAACATATAATTATTTATTAATTTTTAAAGTATTAATTAATAAAAAAATCATTTTATATCTATTTTATATACTTTCATTATTAAATTTTTTTATCATATTATTCTATTTTAAATATTACCTAAACTCTAATATATATATCATTTAATTAACTATATGTTATTTTTTAATTTCTCATATTTTTAAATTAATATATAATTTTAGATTGATGTGTGATGTTTGGATTTTTTATTTTAGAATATAGTATTATTATATATAATAATTATAATTAAAATAATATTTTTTTATTAAATTTAATTATATTTTCTAATAAAATTTTGTCATGCTATTTAAAAAATAGGGACTTGGGAGGTTTTCTCTGGAATGACTTGAACACCCCTTTGGTACCCTATACGCATAGTTGTTTGTTTAATCTTCCTCGCACAGTTATAATTTATGATTTAATTAGTGTAACAATGTTATAATTTATTTATCTTTTATTTTAAATTTTAAATTATAAATTAAAATCATACTAAAAAATTGTTTAATCTAAAATATATATTTAAAATAATTTTAATCACCTACAATTTCTCATTAAAAAGTAAAAAAAAAACTCTAAAAATTATACGACATAAATTTTAAAAAATTAGTAATAATATAACACCTAATTTTTTTTACAAAAGTTACAATATAAAAATTAATATATTTATGATAATTTGATTAAAAGAACACTATATAATTATATTGATATTAAATGTTGTTAACTATACATAAAAATATATCCAAAAATTTTAATCAATGAAAATTATATCTTAAAACTCATTCATCTTATATGGTTAATAATTATCAAATTAAACACGTTAAATCACCTACATTTTTCAACGTTATAAATGTATTATTTCTATTTTTTTCATTTTCAAACTTTAATTTTTTACACTCTATTCTCTCATTTTTTACTTCTATTGTTTTATAATTTTATTGTTTTATTTTTATTTTTTACATATTTAATCTAAAATTAAATTTAAAACATATAAATAAAAAGTGTAACAAAGTGTTAAAAAATCAAAGTACCACATTGTAGGAAAAAAAAAGAACAACGAACTATAAAAATAAAAATAAAAAAATCAAATCATAAAATATAATATAATAATAAAGATAAAAACGCTTTATTAGTTCATTTAGTTAAATAAAATTTAAGAAAGTTGAGTAATTTTAAGAAGACTCAAAATGTATCTTACATAAATCATTAAGTTAAAATGAAAAAAAAATGACAATCTAATTTAATATATTTGATAATGTTTAAAAAATATTATCAATAGTTATATTAAAATTGATTATTTATATACAAATAAAATATATTAAGTAAAATAATAAATAAAGATGTCTTCCAATTATGTACATCACCTCACTTCAATAATTTAATGTCAAAGGTGCCTCACGTTTTTCATTTTTAAATACTGGTTTTAATCTTTCAGCTTGATGAATATATATAAGTTTCAACGAACGATTCCTTTTATTTATTTGTAAAAAAAAAAAAGAACGAGTCTTTAATTTTTAGTATTAGGGCGAGTCTTTATTAATTTTTTTAATAGATGGCTTAGATTAATAGTTTTTTAATGGTATTTTAGTCAATTAATTTTTAAAAGAATAATAGTACAAGTCTAAATCAATTTTATATTTTTATTTTTATTTTAAAAAATATTCATATTAAAATTTTATTTAAAAATTAAAAAATATTTTTTAAAAAAAACTTAAAATTATAACATGTGAAATAATTTTAAAAAAATTAATAAATTAAATTATTATAAAAAATTATTAAATTTAAATATTCTAGCTGTTATATAGATAATAGACATGCCGATATTTGTCTCTTAATATTATTAGTAGGTATAGGGGTAATTGAGTAAACGCGGTTTTAGCGACGTTAAATGGACACAATCAAATTTAAACACGTTCACACATGGAATGGGAGTATGGACTATGGGAGCGCGTTGACGTTAGGTCCGTTCACTAGCACGAGTCGGTCGTAAATTTATCTTCCAGCAAACAGACGAAATTGCCCTTACATTTGGAGAAAATGGCATCCCCGTTGAAAATTCTGCAAACGCGGGACGGTTGCTCCCCGTTATTTGGACGGTGCTGTGCAGCCTTTCTCTTTATGGTATTTTTATTTATTTTTTAAGTGAGAAGATTGATAGAAAATTTAACAGACGATGTTTAAAAATATGGGAAGAAAGAGAGAGGCTAAATTCCTTCTAACATTTATAAATTTACAACTTTGACCTACAAAATTTACAGTTTCATCTCCATCCCTTTTAAAATAGTGTACAAGCTTATTAATATTTTCACGTATGAACGTATGATAAGTTCTCCTCGAGTTTAATTATAATTAGGTTTTATTTATTAAAATACAATTTTAAGTATATAGTTTTTAAAAATGTTAGAGACGAAACCGTAACATATATAAGTTTTATAAATAAGAAATTTTAGATCTTAAATCTTCTGCTATATATACAAGGGATGGAATTTTTTAAAAAATATCTGATGCCTCAAAAGGATCGGATGTATTTTTTACATATCAAGACAAAATTTAGAAAATTAAGCACGATAGAGTCAGCTGAGTTGAATTACTTTGACCATCGACCTGTTTTGTCTTTTTTATTTTAAAATAAATAAATATTTTATCATTATTTTTAAAATAATATAATTTAAAAAAAAAGTATAATTTAGAAATATTTTTATATATAATCAAAACACCATGATATTTTTTTTTTATATTCTTTGTTGTTGTTTTTGGACTCTATTGCCAACAGCTGATTTTTTTTATTTGATGAATTACTTTAGTTTTTTTTTTAAATTAATAGAAGTGAAAATAAATAATTTATAGTTTTGTTATAATAATAATAAAATTAATCATATAATTACTTCAATAAAATCCTTAAAATGATTTGATTAGTATATATATCACAATATATATACTCTAATATTCATACAATTACTTCAATATTTTATTTATATCAAAAATATCAAAATATTTTATTTTTTATCTAGATAATTAAATAATTATTTTGTGGATTTATTTATGTATATTACTTTTCTCATATTTAATATATTTTTTAAAAATATCATACATATAATTAATTTTAATATATATGTTATAGTATTTGTTTAAAAATAATATAAATTCAGGTAAAATCAAAACTTATTAAAGAAGTTATTTCATTGTATTATTGTTTAACTGCTTATACAGCAAAAATAATTTCATACTTTCTATATGTTTTCATTTTTGTACTTTGTTAATTAATTAATTTGAAATATTTTTAACATTTTTATTAATATAAAAATAAGAATAAATTGTTTGAATTGTATTAAAATACTAATTTTTGAGATCAAAAAATTCTTTTTTAAAAAAAATTACAAGCAATATGACAATTATATTTTTAAAAAGTTTTTGATAACATTTTTTTAAAAATAACTAAACAATTTATTATTTTAAAAAATGTTAAAATTTTATTTTTAATTATTATTTAAAAATAATTTTTAAGAATAGTACATTTTAATTTAAAATATAAAATCTTAATAATTTCCCCAAATGACTAATCATAAAATTGTTGTATTATATTGTTTATTAATAAGAATATATTTAACGTGTTAATTTTTAAGTCTTATATCGATTAGATATCATATTTATGTTGTATTTATAAGTCCCTAAGAATCTTTTTATTCCAAGATGTCTTTTGAGCCGTAATTAGACCATGAATTTTTATTTAATATGACACTTTTTATCATTTCTCATCTACACCTTAATCATAATTGATGTAAAAAGGATTATTAATAAAATCTTAAGTCTTACAAAGATTAAATATCATGTTAAGATTAGAAATGGATTTGATATTCTAACATGATACTAGAGCATTTTATGTCTTCTTGTAACTACAGATCAAATATCATATTAAGGTTAGAGTTAGATTTAATATTTTAACATGATATTAGAGTATTCTATGTCATTTTATAACTCTACTTGTATCCATCACGATCATAAAAATATTAACGTTTAATTTAATTAAATTTCACATCAAATATGATAACTTAATCATATTTATAATTCTTGACCACCTTTATATAAAAATAGTAATTGTTCTAACAAATTCTTACAAATCAAAGATCTTCATTTTATCTCAAAGCAAAGCTAGAAAAGAAAAAAAAAAAAAAAGGAAGATGATTCAAGGTAGACAGGTTTGCTTTCATCAGCAAGTACACAAACCAATAATAGTGGAAAAAGATTTTTATTTTAAGTTGACCTCATAATTGGAATGCTAAATAATAATTGTCAGATAGGATCTTAAAGTTTATTCCTTATGGAATAGGTAGGCCCATAAATGTTCTTATCCAAGTTACGTTTTCAATAATATGCCTTTGTATTTGGAAAAGAGAATGCCAGGCAAGTCCCCGAGAGACTTTTAAACAAACTTATTATATATGACATGAAATTTTCTTTATATGTGCTGTACTTGATTTAAAAAATAAGTGTGTTTATTTAAATATTAAGTTTTTGCTAAATAAATGATGGATAAAAATTATTTTATATTAATTTATAATTATTACTACATTGATATTTGTAAGCATAAATACTTTTTTCAAAAAAATAATCATCTGCCATATTTGCATATAATTGAAACACCCTCCTCCACTGAACACATCTTGAAAGAAAGAAAGAAAGTTGGGTTTGGTGGTCCAACTATTCTTCATCCCACTAATCCTACTATAGATTCTAGAAAGTGTAGTCATGGTTGGTTTAATTACCTTGAGGTGGTTAGTTGATAGTTATCATCTGAAATAAGTTAAATGTAGTGGTTCGTAACTGTAATAGAGTCCTCAAATGCAAGGACGTGTCCTCTTTAGGCCTCAACATGTGGAGAAACTATTATTTTTATTCAATTAAATAAGTAAATAATAACTTTGTATTTCAAGTTAATTAATTTTAGATGGTGATTTAATTACATTATTAAATTTACTTACATTCACAAAATTATTATTTAAATCAATATTTAATTTTAAAAAATATTTTTTTTAATATATGGATTAGTGTTTTTTAATCTCATCTCGATTTTCATACTTGATTTAAAATATTTATTTTTAAAAAAACAACATAAATAATATAAATGATACCTATTTATTACATTTATTATAAATAATGAGTAGTTAGTATCAGAGATAAACATAAAAATCAATGTATGAAATGGTTTTTTTGTTTATAATTATATCCTTAAAAGATAAATTTTTAGATTATTTTATGATTTCTTAGTTGTCGCACAATAAATTTTACTGCTATAAAATTTTTTATTTAAGGATAATTTTTGTTTTAGATTACTTATATATATTGAAAATTTGATGTAATAATTTTATATAAAGGTTTAAAGAATTACTATTAAAATAAATAATTAATTATTTTTTTTAATAAATAACAGATATAAAATAATAACTATTTTATAAGTAGTAAGTAGGATAATTTATGACAACCACCTACAATCCAAATGCCATACAACTATGAGTTATTTGATGTTATATTCATGACAAATTTGCATAATTTTATTTAATAAGTAAAATATTAATTGACAAATAAAATTGAAATTGTTTAATTTATTTTCTATTATTATTATTTTAAAAAGTTAATAGCACACAAATATTATAATCAAAATCTAATTGAACATAAATATTTTAAAAAAAATAATGTATATTAATCTATTATTATTTTAATTGTTATGATATGAATTGGAAACCAAAATAATAAATTCAAACCAAATTTTATTAATATTATATTACATTTTTTTAAACAACTATTTATTAAATGATAATTTAAATTGACACATAATATGTTTCATAAATGATAATTTAAATTGATACATAACATGTGTTCATAAATGTGTTAAATATAATATATCAAGATAATATAAGTTAATTCTTGAAATATATAATTATTATTAGGGTGAAGAATAATTATGATTTTTTAATTTTTTTTAATATTATATTATATTTTTTAAATATTTAATCTATATTTTTTTTAATTTTTAAAATTTAATTTAAAATAAATTAAATATGTTAAAATTAAAAGTTATAAGAGTAAATCATAATTAAAAAAAATCAAATAACATGCTGATTAATATAGTCAAATTTTAATTTTATAAATAGGAATTAATTTTTTTAATCAAAAAAATTATAAGACAAAATCTATAACTAAAAATATAGAATTGGTAAAAGTTTAAGAACGTTGATATTGTTTTATTTTATTATTATTTTGAAATAAATGTCTAATAAGTTTTTTACATCGAAATCAAAATGCTTATTTAATCTCTTAAAAAATATTATTTGGTTCTTTATTTTCGTAAATAAGGTGAAAGAAGGATAACAATTATTTTTTCAATATTTCAATTTTTTGATAAATAAATAGAGAATAAGAATAACTTTTTGTTATGATATTTATCATAAAAATTATTAAAATATTGAGGGAATAATAAATTTGTTATTCTTTATTACCTTTTATAAAATATAAGAAATTGAATGATACATTTTATAATGTAAAGTATTAATTAACACAAATCTTCTAATATAATAGATCTTTGTGATACTTCACCTTATTATTATGATTAGACACAAAAATGATATAATATTATATGAATAAATTTAATAGATATATTTTAATTTATTAATTTTTGAGTTAATTATTAATATTATACGAATATGATGGGTTAAATAATAACATGAGATGTTCACTTAATATAACACATTTATTAAACAGTACACAAAAACTCATATCAAACACTATTTATCACTACTACAAAAATGGGTATATAAGTCGATACGTAAAGTCGGTTTTTTTCCAAAAACTGACTTTAAATTGGTTTAAAGTCGGTTCGATATAGAACCGACGCTATCCACGTAGGACGTAGCGTCGGTTGATGTGTCAAACCGACGCTATGCGTGGACGTAGCGTCGGTTGATGTGGAGAATCGACGCTATCCATGTAACATAGCGTTGGTTCGACACGTCAACCGATGCTACACACGTGGATAAATATTTTCTCTTCTTTCTTCCCAGACAGAAACTATTTTCAGCGTTGCAGAACTCGAAAAAATCGAAAACCTCCTCTTCCACTTCTCCTCCACTCTTTCTCATTTTCCGGCCACCTACGACTACCATTTCCAACATCGGTTAGTGAGTTTTCTTCCTCTCTAACTAATCTTTTAGATCCCCTATTATTCATATATTTTTTCTGTTATTATGTGTTATTATTTATGTGTATAGATTGTTGTATTGTATATGTAGGTTTGTAATATAACATAAGGAGAAGAATATGACGATTTTGAATAAAATAGAACAAAACCATGGTAATTTTTCTGTTATTAATTAATATTTTATTTTTCAAATATTTGTATTATTTGAACTGTTTGCTAAACTGATTTTGATTTTTTTTCCTGCTCAAATACAGGTTGAAAATGAATAAATTAAAAAAAAAAAAAAGTTAAAGTCGGTTCACCACGTGAACCGACTTTAAACGTAAAGTCGGTTCACACCTTGAACCAACTTTACACTTTAAGTCATTTAATTTAAAGTCGGTTTTTAACCGACTTTAATGCTCCTTTTTGTAATAGTGTATAAACCATATGTAACTATATAGGGTGACGTAAATAAATTAGAAAAGTCGAAATTATTATAAAAAAAATTGTGGTTTTTAAAATTATGTTCACTTGATATAACACATTTAAATTCAAAACATTGGAGGATTACCTCCCAGAAGATATCAAATTATTGGTTGTTATTTTTTTTAAATATATTTCTACTAAAATAGCAAAATTACATGTAAAACATTATTTTAAATATAATAATTGATAAATAATTTTAACATAAATTAAATGCATAAATATAAATTATTAATAACCATAATACTAGTCACGGAGTTGGTGCATTTGGTTAGACAGGAAGTGTAGTTAAGCCATGTACAAAGCAAGCCACAATGCAAGCAGCCAAGGGTAATAAATATACAAATATGTGTATCGTAATAAGTAATATAATGATAAGAAAAAATCATTTCTACGAAGATTATTTTATTAGAAACTAATTTTTAAAACTAAGAAAAATAAAAATCAATTTTTTTATTGTGTTTTATATTTTAAGGAAGTAAAATTAAAATAACTAAAAGTAAATAACAAAAATTAATTAAATCAAATTTAGTAACTAAAAAGATATATGGGAAAATATCTAAGAATACTTAATCCCCAAATTTTCTAAACATGTGAATCTCTAAAATCCCCCTAATATAACTATCAATTAATTAAATGATCAATTGAGTCTAAGTATTCATTTCTCAAGTAAACTACACATCATATAGTAATTAATTTAATCAAACTCTCATGTCAATTAGATTACATACTATTCATTAAGTTCATCAATTATGGATTACATACATAAAAATCATATATCTCTGTCTAGAAACTATGTATATTATTTAATCAAGACAAACAATTAAATAATTATTTCAAATCTATTTAATTGTCTCTGTAGATAAATTGTTAGTCAAACAATTAATAGCATAAAAATTAAATTAAATTAAATTAAATTAAATTATAATTGGGGTAAAATATTAAATCATCACATGAGTAAAAAATTGGGTTCAAAAGACCTATAGATTAATAAATTAACTACACATAATTGTGTTTATAAAACTCGTATTTTTCATAAAAAAAAAAAGACATAAAAATTGATAAAAAAAGAGTAGAAGAAGAAATACTCTTGAATTGTAGTATTAATCTCCTCTTTAATCTCCACCAAAATTGTGTCATCTCTTAAATTTTTCTGTATTTTTTTAACTCAAAAATTGACCAAAATTATGCTAATGGAGGCCACTTAGGATTTATGGGGTGATTAGGGGCTTAAATATTGCTTAGGTGCGATTTCGACTATCAAATCAACTTCAGATCAAGAGCTACAATCAAAATAAGCAAAATTGACAGCTCTAGCCAATCATAATGCGACATGTGGCATTAGAATTCACTGGGCGAATTAGGGAGCAATGCGTGGTAGGAGAGATCAGTTATAGTCAACGCTTGTTGAGTCAACGATACGCAGTGCATCACGATTCGCTCAAACGGATGGTGTGGTGCACGAGTGGAACGCGCGGAGTAATGACGTAGTGACACATAGCATGATGCGTTGACCAATCTCAGAACTCGGATGACATGTGGCAAGCATTTTGTCCTCCTCACACGCAGTGTAGTGTGATTCTCTCTTTGTGCTTGTGTGACATCCGCATGACTTTTCTAGTCAACTCCCCTGCTTGCGTGGTATGCCATGTGCAACTCATGATTGGTCATGCATAAAAATCCTAAAAAAATTCAAAAATTATAGTTTTACCCCTTTTTCACTAAAAAGTTTATATTTTAATATTTTTTACCCAAAAAATATTATTTATTGAATAAAATAAGTAAATATTAAGTAAAAAAATGCACTAACAACTCTACTTTCATAGAGTCATCACCAATCTATGTGCAAGTCAAGCCATAATGTAAGCAGTCAATGTATGCATAAAACCAACCACAATGCAAGCAGTAACTAGCCCATGTGCATTGCCATCAAGTAGTGTTGTGTATGTGTGAATGTGTAATGTTGAACGAACAATTATATATAGCTTCATTCAAGGTGATTATAAGAAACCATGTGCAGATTTCCACCTAAGCGATTCAAGACTTAATGAGCAAGTTATTAAAGAATTAAGAAGAATATTGAAATAGATATTTTTTGTATTACAATTACAATATAATAGATTGCTTATAAATAGAAATTATAAATGTACATATAATTCAAATTGAACATTATTTCAATAAGAGTTTACATGATTCTCTCATTTATTTGCCCTTTCAATGTTGATCATCTTCTTACTGCCATTTTTATTTAGATTGAACAACATTGCTTCATGTTAAGGTTGATTGTCTTCAACTTTAGTTGATCTTGCATTTTCCTTTATGTTACGAGAGTTGTGAAGCAACGTAGCTTCAATTATGAAAGATCTTTTTAGTATTAATCAAGTAGATCAAAGAAATATAGCTACAAATCAAGGAGCATTGTTAATTTTCAAAAATTTGCTACTTTAATAAAATTAGATATAACTAATTTTATTGTTTGGGAAATAACAATTTCTTAAAATTTTGATTTGGAATAGTATCTCATCGAAGATCCTTCATTGAAAATGTCTAATAATAGAAAAATTAATCAACATTTTAAACAATGGAACAAACAAGACAAGATGATAAGAAACTAGTTTATGAGCAACATAACTTAAGATGCTCCAAAGCACGTCTAAGGCTTTGTCACTGTCAAAAAAGCTTGGACTAATTTGGATAGATTTTTTTTGTCTACATCAAAATTAACAGAGCTATATTTCATGAAATAAAGATAATTTTAGCATTAATGATTATGTGTTAAAGCTTCATAAGCTTTCTAATTATCGATAGTCTTCTAGATATGCACTAATTGAAACAGATAAAGTGCTACATCTTATTACACGTTTAAATTTTGAATCAATAGTTTCTATCATTACTATTAAAATGCAATGAGTAATTGTCTCAATCTCAGAAGTACTTCAAGTACTAGCTTGTTACTTATAGCTAATTTTTCTTAAGGCAAAACTTTTGGTTCTTTGTTTGGCCAGAATATTCAACCAACTCCAAGAGCTTTAGGTCTTAAAAACAACATAGGTAGTAGAGCATATATTAATCCTCTTCTTTTCATGAATTTTTTTGTCTTTATGCCTGAAAATGTCTTTACAATAAAGATTTCTTTTTCTTATTGCATTTGGTAGAGGAAGTAATAGGCCTAATAGAGGTACAAGTCATTTCAATTATTCTAAAAATAGACTTATTTGCTAATTGTGTGACAAACAAGGTAATATTGTTTCAAAATGTTGGTATAAATTTTATCAATCCTATGAGCTACAAGTACAAAACAACAATACTTATACACAATTTCTTAATACTTTGATAGGCCAATTAAGTGTTTCACCTCCTTCACCTTTTCAAAATATTCAACAACATAATAGACAAAACACTTATACTTTTCAATAACAAGCCTTCTCATTAAGTAGTCAAGAAATATATGTTATCATTTCCTATGTAAGCTAATTGGACTTAGTTTCCTATTATGAAATTTTCTTATAATTTAATGTTTCAACCATGTATGACATAAGGTCATAGATCATAAATGTACAATGCTAATATGGCAAATGCACAAATGTTAACTACCTTGTTATCAACTCCTCAAGCTTGATCAAAAACTTAGTGGTATCTAGATTTAGGTGCATCATATTATGTCACAATAAACCTTGCCAATTTAGCTATCTCTCAACCTTATACAATTGATGATCAACTTGTGGTTGCTAATGGAAAGGGTTTACTTATCATAAGCTTTAGATTTTTTGTTTTTACTAATAATATTACTCGAAGATGATTTATAATGAGTAAGATTCTACATGTTTCTGACATTGCTAAGAATTTGTTGAATGTGGCTCAATTTTATAAAGATAATCATGTTTATTTTGAATTTCACTTGGATTTTTGTTCTGTGAAGGATAAGGAGACAAATTAGAAGTTGATCAAAGGCTAACTACATAAAGGATTATATGTTTTTGATTTGAATCTCAAAGACAAAACTCATTCTCATGTTCCTTATTAATGTCTATGTAAATACCAGAACTGCTAAAGAAGCACACGTAGCTATACCTACTAGTTTGCTTACTTGGCACAATAGGTTAGCTCATGCTTCTCTACCTATCATAAATAAAACTCTAAGTACTTGTAATGTTCATTTTGATGAAAAATAAAGAGTTAGTTTACAATGTTCAGCTTGTTCTTTTGGTAAAAGTCATAAGGTGCTTTTTCTCTTGATCAAAATCTTATGCCATAATACACTTGAGTGTTATACATGCTAAGTCATGATGCTTGGAAAAGTCAATGCAAAATGAGTTTGATACAAACAAGTTCCTTGCATAAAAGAAAAACAAGCTCCTTGGATAAAACAAAATCAAGGGTTATAACTCAAGGGTTTAATCAACAACTTGGTTTTGATTTCCAGGAAACATTCCCATGTCATCAAACGACTTACCATTCGAGTTATGACCATAACTACTTTATCCAAATGGTGGAAACTTCACCAATCATATATCAATAATGAATTTTTGGATAGGATTTTAAATGAGGACGTTTATATGTTTCATCCCTCAAGTTTTCAAGATACTCATTTCCCTCGTTATGTCTATAAACTACAAAAGGCCATTTATGATATTAAGTAAGCCACAAGAGCTTGATTTGATACGTTGTCTAGTGATTTATGTGAAATGGGTTTTGAAAAATCTAGAGCTAATCTATCATTGTTATGAAACTTTTCTAAATCTTTCTTAGTTTCTCTTAATTTATGTTGATGATATTATCATCATTGGTGGGAATGAAGTAGATATCAATTGTCTTATTGATACTTTACACTCTATTTTCTCTCTCAAATGCATGGGTCTTCTTCACTAATTCTTGGGATTGGAATTTCTGATCTCCCTAATGGTGGATTCTTCTTACTCAATCTAAGCACAATAGGGAGTTACTAGAGAAAGCAAAGATGGACCATACTAAACCCATTGGGTCTCCTATGCTTATTTCTCCTATCTTGCCTATAACAGATGGTATTTTAATGGAAAATCTCTCATTCTATCAAAGTATTGTAGGGACACCATAATACATCACTTTAATCATGCCTGACATTACCTTTGTTATTAATAAAACATGCCAATTCATGTCAAAATCCACGGTTGTGCATTGGTGTGTTGTTAAAAGGATACTCAGGTACTTGTAGGGTACTATTCAACGTGGAATTGTGTTCAAATCTTTCACTCAACTTATCCTAACTCATTTTTTGATGTTGATAAGGGTTCTTACCTCGGTGATAGAAGATCTACTTCTAGGGTATGCATTTTTCTGGGAGTCAATCCTGTCTTTTGAAGCTCTAAAAAGTAAGGTATCATAGCTTAATCTAGCAATGAGGCTAAATATAGAGCTCCATTATGTGCTACTTCTGAAGTCATTTGGCTTCAAGCTCTTTTAAGTAAAATTTGTATTTCCTCTCCTTTTGTACTAATCTTATGGTGTGGTAATTTAACACACTAGCATTGGCAACCAATCTTGTGCTTCATGCAAGAACCAAGCATATGAATCTTGATACGAATTTCATCCAAAAAAAGGTTTGGGCAAAGGAATTTATTGTTCAACATATTCCATTAAATGAGAAACTTGCATGCACCCTTACAAAACTCTTATCCATTTAAACCATTTTTAGGTTAAAAAGCAAACTTAGTGTTATCTAGCTATCACTAAGTTTAAGGGAGGGTGCTGACCATAATACAAGCAACCAACGTATCTGCAAGGTAAGCCACAATGCATACAACCAATCTATGTGCAAGAAGCCACAATGCAAGCAATCAATACATACATAAGTCCAACCACAATGCAAGCATCAACCAATCTAGTAGTGGCATGTATATGTGAATGTGTGATGCTGAACAAACAACCATATGCAATGTCATTCAAGGTGGTTATAACAAACCATGTTCAAATTGCCACATAAGCATTTCAAGACTTGATGTAAGAAGAATATTAAAATAGATACTTTTTGTATTACATTTTAAATATTTTCGTATTACAATTATAACTTAAAAGATTTCTTATAAATAGAAACTAAAAATATACATGTAATTAAACTTGAATAATATATCAATAAGAGTTTATATGAATTTTCTCAATTCTCTATTCTCTCTTTTATTTGTTTTTTTACTGTTCAGCATCTTCTTGTTTTCATTATTGTCCAAATTCAAGTTTCACTCAAGTTCTCTATCTCAAGAACATTGCTTCCTGTTACGGTTGATTATATTCAACTTTCACTCATCTTGTTTTTTTTTTTTACTTATTAAAGGTAATAAGTAATTACATAACTAGTTTTTCCAAATTCATTATCCATTTCGCTTTATAGCACAAAAATAAACTTGAATTATGAGAACTTGATAAAGTCTTTGTTCTAATTTTAAATAATCAAATGTCAAATCTTATTCTATTTATAAAACTCACAACGATGCCCGTTTATTATGCTAATTTCTTCAAATCTTAGCCTAAAAAATGCACAAACTAGTTAGTTAATTTTCCCAGCAAACAAGTTTAAACAAATTACCAGAAGAATCTCCCTCATAGATTGTAATAAATTATAAATTATAAACCTTTCTCTTCAATAAAAGAATCTCTCTAGTCTCCCACTATGTTTCTTTGCTTCATATCTTATGCAAACCCACAAAATAAAATTGAAAAAGGTGAAAATACGTTGAAAGATGCCCAATTTGGGATAATTTGAAAACATTGTTTTAGTTTCGAAATTTTGTAAATGTACATATGGAATCAAAGTGAGAGCACAAGGCCAGGAGGGAATTAGCCGCTTCTAATGGTAGTCGACGGCGCCGGTAATAGAGAGAAAAGAAAAGGGAGGGATATAGTTGAATGTTTTTGTATTATTATTTTTATATATATAATTTTTGAATATAATATAATAATTATGTATTTAAAAATAATTATCCAATATATATAATTAAAAATTAATTTCTAAAATATGGAATGATTTATAAGTTTTGTTTTCAAAGAATTTTTTATTAGATTTAAAAAATTCAATTAAAAAAAACATGAAAAAAAGCTTAATGCTTTTTGTATAATTTTTTTTTAGTTAATATATGTTCGAGGTTAATGAGAATGTTTATAATGATTTTATGAGTAAGAATAATAATTATTTAATGTTACAAAAGAAGAAGAAGCAATACGTGTGACAATTTTTTTAATTGATGGGGCAGATAATTTGGAAAAAAAACACTTAGGACTCTTTTTATCTATATGTTAAACAAGTCTTTTAAACTTTATATAAATGAATATTAAAGATTATGATTGAAGGTATAAAATTTATAAATAATAACAAAATGTCTTAGTTCTCCATAGTTTTGACAAAAAAAATCTAGAAATCAAATAGTGTTATCAAACAAAATATATGTTGTTTTTAAATTTTATTGCTAAAATTATCATTAAACTTATTTATAATTATTTGTAAAAGTATCAAAAATTATATTATGAAGTATTTAATAAAAATTAGTTTCTTTATATAACAAATATGAAAAAATTATGAATAAAATATCAAACCCTGTCTAAATATAAATTCTTTAATCTTTTTACCTATAGCAATATATATTTGTTTTGTCTCTAGCAAAAGGCAAAAGAAAAATATATAATAAACAAATGCAATAAAATATTCCAAATAAGTAAATTTGTATTAATATCTATATAAAAGAGAAGAATATAATACTAACAAATCAAACTTATTGGCAATAATAATTAAATTAAATATTTTTTATCTTTTATTGATCATAATTTAAATTTAATCAATCTTATAAATGTTGTTTTACAAAGCTAAAATTCCTCCTTTTTTTTATTATCTCGAGATAAACATTCATATTTATCTGTGAGGAAGGGATGTACTTGGGGAAGCTCAATTTTGGTTCTACTAAACAATTAAAAATACTTATGTCAAAATTAAAAATAATGTGATTATCTTATTTTCATTTTTGGTGATATAATTTCTTAGAATATTTTATTTTGTTTGTTTATCAAAATTTTAAATCAAATATAAATTTATACATGTTTAATGTTATCTATACGAAGCTTTAAAACAATTTCATAAGAAAAATTAAATTATTAAGTAAACTTTTTTCATATAAATTTAAACCACTAAAAATTTAAAAATATAATATTATGTAAATGAGAAGACAATAATACTAACTCAAATAATGCATAATTCATTTTGTATGTGCGTGCACATGTATTTGTTTGAACATATGAATCGATTTGAGTATGATCCAATTAACATCCGAGTCATGAGAGAAGTCAGTCTAGAATGACTTGCCCACACCTTCAACAACACTCGTAGGATAGGCCTACATACACAAAGGAGCTTTGGTGTTGGAAGGTCGATCTTCAGACCGAGCCATGATGTGATCGATCTTAAGCTTTAAATATATTTTTTACTCTTGCACCCTTTTGACATGATGTGACGTGTACCTATATTTAATCGATATGTGTATGTGTAATTCTCTATATAAATATGGACCTTATAAGAGATCCATACATTTTATAAAATTCTCTGATTTTTTCTATTTTTTCTCTCTACAAATCGGACCAATCTCAACATCTTGGTGCCTACCGTGGGGCTCAAATTCAAAGGTTGTACTTTGACTTATGACCCCATATTTTCAAGGATTTATCGCAAATTTTGAAAAAGAGATTTAGTAAGCGAGCATAGATTCCATCATGATAGGAAAATGAGCTGAGGAACGATTGAGACTAGAGAATGAGGAGGTAGCATTGGCATATGACCATATCTTGCCAGCCCATAATGAGGCTAAAGTGGATATCGATCCTTATCAAGAGCTGACATGTCAACTTTTTGTGCTAAAAAGAGAGCTTGAGGAGACTAGATGAGAAAACATGGTACTATGATCACAATGAGGTCTAGGTACCCCCGAACATTAAGCTACTAACTTGGTTGATGGGATTGGGCCAAATTATGTTATGTCCGAGCCTACCTAGGGAGAGAATACAACTTAGGACAACCCCTCTCCTAGCTCGATAGGGCTCAATAACAAGCAATTACTACAAGAGTGAAAAGGCTAGGAGGCACGATTTCAAACATTAGAGGAAGCTAATAGAAAGTGAGACCAAACACTGAAAATGGGCAATGAAAGGAAAGACAAGGATAAGGTGCACTATGATGTAAATAGGGATTGTAAGCAACTGTGTGCCTCCCCCATTTTTGATGAAATAGAGCACGATGAACTCCTAGCCAAGTTAAGTGCTAACAAGTGTCTAGACTACCAAGGGACCAAATATTTGTTAACTCACATGCAACACTTGAAGAAGACTATGGCCCATGTAGGCCTCACTCAGGATAAGCTAGATGCTATGATGTATAAACTATTTGCTATCCCTCTATATGATGGTGCATATAAGTGGTTTCATAACTTGGCACACCATACCATAACTTCCTTCTCATAGTTTTCCAAGTTGTTCATCACTAATTATGCTTGCTATAAGCCCCTAAGGAAGGAGTCTTACCACTTCTTCTCAATCACCCTAGGAAGGGGTGTGAGTATACTAAAGATTATATGAGAAGGTTTAGATAGGAAAAGCTAGACATATCAAATTGTCCTAGCTCTTTTGTGATAGAGGCCTTCAGGTAGGGTCTACTAAGGAATTTTTATTTGTTTACAGAGCTGACCAAGATGGCCCCACAAACGTTAGAGAAAGCTTATAGAGAGGTAAGAAAATTCATCAATATGGAAAGAGAGTTGATCACCTTGGTTATAGACTAGGTAAAACGCTCTTCTTAAATATTACATGTCATGAGTTAATCAACTCGGTCAAGAACCAGGTAGAGCACTCTGACACTTAAGAGAGAGTTAAGCACCTTGGTCACAAACTAGGTAAAACACTCTTCCCCAATATAATATGTCAAGAGTTGATCACCTCGATCAAGAACTAGATAGAGCATTTTGACACTTAAGAGAGAGTGAATTACATCCATTATAGACTAGGTAAAATAATATCCCCTAATATTACATGTCATGTGTATATCACCTCGGTCAAAAACCAGGTAGAATGCTCTGACATTGAAATATAATTGATTACCTTAGTCAAGAACTAGGTAAAGCGCTCTAACACTTAAGAGAGAGTCGATCACCTTAGTCAAAGAATAAATAGAATGCTTTCCCTCAATATTACATGTCACGAGATGATCACCTCGATCAGGAACCAGGTAAAGCTCTTTGACACTTAAGAGAGAGTTGATCACCTCGGTCACAAACATATGGGAAAACACTATCCCTTGATGTTATGAGTCACGAGCTGATCACCTTAGTCAGGAACCAGATAGAATACTTTGACACTTAAGAGAGTTGATCACCTCAATCATAGACCAAGTAGAACATTCTCCCTCAATATTACATGTCGCAAGCTGATCACCTCAGTTAGGAACCAAGTAGAGTGCTTTGACACTTGAGAGGGAGTTGATCACCTTGGTGACAGACCAAGTTAAACACTCTCCCCCAAGATTCCATGTTTAGTTAGAGGTCGATTAAGCCATGTTCCATCAGTTGCACGGGTCAAGCCACAAGTTTATATCGTTAGCCAAGCCCTACAAGTTCATCTTTTCAAAGATATAGTACATTGATTGAGTGTCACAGGTTCATTCTATTAAAAATAAATTTTTACTGATCGAGCTTTATAAGCTTTTAAAATTCATTAATGGAGAACTTTGTCTCTCAAAAAATAAAAATTTCTTCAAATGTTTGGATGCATGACCAGTGTCCAGATTGTTTGTCTACTCCACTAAAGGCAACAACTAGGCTTGAATCTTCACAATTTTCTTGCATATGTGGGCCTCTATTTCGGTAGGAGCTAAGCTCGAGTTAAGTATGGAATGTTTCAACTCCTCATCAACACCCATAATCTTGAGGAACACCCTCTTAGATTGCTTCATATATAATTTTGCCCAATAGGACTCCCTATCAAGAAGAACGACCATTTTAGTCATGGTCATTTTCTCTTGAGCTCGAGCTTGGGATAATAGCTCCTTGCAAGATGTGAGCTCACATTTGGTCTCTTCATAAAAAAAGACCTTATCTTTATGGCTAGAATGCTTGATTTTTTATTTCTCTACCTCAATTTTGAGCCTATCGTTTTCTAGTTTTAAAGTTGGAACTGAGTGTCTATTTACGAGGTTAGAATCCATAAAGTTCGAACAAGAAAGATGGAGGAAAATTTTTCAACTGCTTCAAATAAAAGGGAATTTTTGACCTTTACAGTATCCTTAATCCCCTTTTATAAGGAATGATATTAGGATAGATTTAATGACATGTGTCCTTGGAAGTAAGGAGGTGGGTCAATATTATAAATAAATACTATAAATGCACAAGTACACATATAGTAAAATTTGTTCTCAAAATCAATGTTTCTCATTAATAATAATGGGTTACAAGAATGAGCTCACGACCATACAATTTGGAATAGGCATCAAGATTTTAAAGAAAAAAAGCTACTTAATTAAGAGGCTCGGGCCATTGCTAAAATCAAAGGTCCTTAGTTCCATTTTATTCATCTCTCACCCTGGGTCCATTGCCACTCGTATTATAGTTCGAGCTCTGTTTTTCACCCTCGCCTTGGGTTTGAGTGGGAGAGCACTAGAGGGTGGTCGAGATATCCATGATCTGGTAATAATATTCCTCGAGGCCCCTATTCTTAGCCTCTTCCTTGAAAGATTCCATGGCTAGGCTATATCATATCTCAATGTTTGAGAAGAGTTATTCAGTCATCATGTTAAACTCGTGCTTCATATTTTCTTTATCATAGACATATTTCTCTTTGGCATGGGCTAGATCATGCTTATAAGCTTCTACCTCAACCTTAACCTTCTCTATGACCTCGGGATGAATATTTGGATATGAGGCACGTTCAACCTAATTGTAGGTATGACTTGTGGGAAAGATATAGAGGTGGAGGGACGAGGCTTAGATTTCTCCCCTTCATCTGAGGTGCTTATTTCATTTGTGGACCTTAGGATCTACCTGGCCCGAGAAAGTGGGATATTTTAGGCTTTTCGAAGAGGATGAGCCCAGAGTGCACTCTCTATCATGAAGTCACTACTACAAAATTTTGCATTTAAGTCGATATGTAAAGTTAGTTTTTGGAGAAAACTGATGCTACATGTAGCATTGGTTGACACGTAGAACTGATGCTACGTAAAATTACTCGTTAATTTTTTTATTTTAATAGTTTTTAAAATTGAAATTAATTACATAATACATTTTTAAAAAAAATTACTCGTTGGTTGAGTTTTGGTGCCCAAAAGCTTATGGAACAACTGTTTTTTGACTAACCAACCCAAGTAACAAATTAGAGTTACACTTGATTTCATATTTAGAGCTCATTATAACATTAAAAATACCAGCTTGATTCCAGATAGCTTCATATTTATAGACAAAAGATTAATACAGTGTTAATATGATTTCAAAAGGATAAGGTTATTATTATATTACTCAGGTGTCGATGTGGTAATCTCTTTTACTAATCTTTTAACATATTAAATTGTTTTTTTTTGTGAATTCATGATATTACATTCTTATTTTGAATTTAATTACATATATTTCTTTGGTTGGAACAAGTGGGGATATGATATGCATATTTTTTTATGATTTATAAGAAGAATGGAAAGAACACTTTGTTCAAATTATAATACCAAGAGAAGAATATAATGATCTTGAATAACATAAGACACCAACATCATAGTAATATTTATAATACTTTAATTTCTCTATTCATATGTCTCTGAAGTTTAGACTACTTGTTTGATGGATGTTTACGTGCTTATGTATGTAAGAGAATGGATTGTTATATAGATCAGCTATTTTTTGCCCAGTTTTCTTGTCACTATATTGGTGATTCTAAGCCAACCAAGCTTGCTCTCCTTGAAATAAAGTAGAAATATCACAAAATTCATGACACTTTGATGACATCATTTTATTTGTAATTTAAGTTAAATATATATATATATATATATGTATTGTATATAAATTATTATTTTTGTAATAAATTTAATTATTAAGTAATTAATTATATATATTTAATTTTTTAATTATTTGTATTATTATTTAAACTTTGTTAAACAGATTTTGGTTTTTTTCTACTATATGTGATCGAATACAAGTTATTAGTAGAGTAGAAAATGAGTAAAATATGCAATATATATATATATATATATATATATATATTAAAGTCGTATTGCATCTCCTCATACTCGCTCCTATATGCATGTAACACAACACACACATTCATGTTTAGCCACATCATGCATGTGTAGCACACTTTCTCCCTACACATGTTTATTTCTCCTCAGAACACAATCTGGCATGTTTTGATCCATTTGACCTATTAATTCTCTCTCCATTAGGATTCCAAGAATCATATTTACATATGATTTGGTTTCTCTCTATTATAAATACAAAATAATACCTCATAAAATACAAATAGTATCATAATTGCATAGAAAACTGAGAGAAAAATTTAAAAAGCTTCAGATTTGATGAAATATTGCAAGATTTTTGATGGAAGATTGAAGAACAAGTTAAAAATTGATATTTTTTTTATTTCTTTAGCTCTAATAATTCATCTAATTCAGATTCTTTTTTTACCCCTTTCTTCTTTATGATAAAATATTTAGTTATTGTTACGGATTTGAATTTTTTTATGTCTAGTTAAATATTCATTGTAATTGCGTGATAATTTCAAATCCTAGATTATGGTTTAATTAATTTGATGTCATGATAATTTTAATTCTTGATTTTTGATGTGTTTAATTCTATGTTTGAATACCAAAACTATGCATATATAAATTAGAGTAATTAACTAGTTTATTGTATGAATATATTTATATCTAGTTCACTAATATTCTTATTCAAAGTGGTATCATGTAATTGTTGTCACAAGTAAAATTAAATATGTTCAATATTAAAGGTTAAATGATTGTTCTAATCTTACCTAATTTAGTTATCATAATTTTAAAACTTAATGTAATGAATGAATTAAATCTAATAAGTGTATCTCTAGGTTGTTCAATATTTAGATTGGTTAATAAGTAATTATTTAATCAATTACATGGTAAAAACAGATGAAATATCTTAAGTAAATCTATATTTTTAAAGCTAAGGTTAAGAATTCAAGAATGATTTTAAATTATGAAAGTTATTTAGAATTTTAAAAAAATAATTTTCATTTATGACATGTTTAATTAAATTGTGAGATATTAGAAAGGATAGTCCAATGATCACATATCTATCATAATTTTTATGTAATTCACTTTTATTATTTTATGTTATTTTCTATAAAAAAAACTTAAAACAACCATTTTACTAATTTTAACTAACTTATTAAGATATCTATCATTATTTTTGTGTAATTCACTTTTATTATTTTCTATAAAAAACCAAAAACAACCATTTTACTAATTTTAACTAACTTAATAACGAACTAGTAATTATAAGTAGATATTATTATCAATTCTCATGAGTACGATAATCATTATTCTTAAATTACTTATAACTTATATATGGTCACTTATATTTGTGTATTTTCAATCGTGACGTGCTTGTAAGTGATAAAGGGACTTCAAACACATAACAATTCACATAAATGATTTAAAGCCAGTTTTTGAGAATGGGAAGTTGGAGTTGGTATACAAGAGACTTGAGAAGTTTGATTTCATTTCCATCGATGAATGAAAATAACTTGTGGATTACAGGCTTATCGCCAATTACACGATAGTTTCTATTCGCGTTATAATTCTGAATATTTCTAATATGATTAACATCTAAGTATAAATATTGTTGATAATGTGCAATAGATAATTACACAAGAATATGGAACGTTGAGTGCTCTGAATGACCTATCGCATTACACCGGTAGGAAGTCATTTACTATGATTGAATAAGAGTTGGTTTTGCATTGATTTTTTTAATTATAAATATATAATGATGATTGTGTACTTATTTTTAATGTCATTCTTATTATAGATCCAAATATTAGGGATAAGATCAATAAGGGTCGAAATGATAAAATATACATGCACGTCAACGAAGGGTAGGATCCAGAACTTAAAACAACAAGAGAAATGGGATATTTTGGGGACTTATATAAATTATTTGAATGTTGTATTTGCAATGATAATAAGTATCTACATTTAATTTGTGTACATGAGAAAACTCAGAATACCATTGATGTGGTGAAATCAAAGTATATCCGGGGTTGATGCAATGACCATTGCCTTAGGTAAAGAACAATAATGGTGAATTCAAGAGATATGAGGATTAGATACATTGTCTACCTATTGGGGTATACCTTATGAGCCAAGAAATTAAACTCCAAACATACATAGCTCCCTCGAGTTTACTACATTGTATATGGATAATTAATACATGCGTGGAATGTTAATGAGGATGCATGAACAATTAAATAGTCTTACAAGGGGAAGTAATACATTTTCTTTAATTGTGCAAATTGAACAAGTGTATGTGGTTCCTATATCAACACCTATATCCTTACACTTATCTAACAACATGAATGTTTCACGAACCAAAACAATAGGATAATTATATAAGTGTAAGTGATATATGTCTTATTGTTACATTTTTTTTATGATTAGTATACTTATTAAGAATTAAATTGTTAATTTATTCTATTCAAGATAAAATCACTATTGCTTCTTGAGCACGTGACAAACCATGTTATTTCTCTCGTAAAAATAACGTCATATGATGATGGCCTCTTACATAACAAGAATTTGAAAAATAATTATAGTTATTATACACAAATCATATGATAAAAAGTGTCATTTACCTATCTATATAGATGACAAGTTCCTTATGTTGGCCTACGTAGAAGAACAAGTCCCAATTCCTTGGCCACAACCTTGCGTTGTTTCAACGGGATGAGGTAACACACTTAAGAATACAATATTAAATTATGTAGACATGTTATACACAGCTTATACTTTTTTTATTTTTTGCATGTAGTCTATAATACCTTTCAATATTGTTGATCATGATGCACTTATAGAAGTATCACATGACTTGTCGTCGAAGAAAGTGGTAACTTTCAAAAAAAAGTAAAAGGGAAGGGAATAAATTTCCAACAAAAAAATGGTAAACATACCTTTGGCCCAACATTCAAGATAATAATATTTTCATTTAGTAACACAAAACATTTGCAAAATATTTTTTTAAGGATGATTATGATGGGTACTAGCGCTTACGATAGATCTTATGTATTTTGGCATGTTGATATTGAACAACATATTAGTGGTGTTAGTTTTATAAATGTAACGAATGAATATCTACTTCCTTTCCTGCATATGAGTGAATTGAATTGTTCTATCATAACTTTTTTAGCTTACGTATGGTCTTTTTATTTATTATAGTTTATGATTTGTAAATATGTTATAATTATTGATCAAACTTATTATATTAGGTCTTTCTATTAATGATATATTGTATGAAATATATTATCTCAAACATATTGATTTATAGATCCTAGTCACGTTGATAATATCTTGGTAATGGATTGCATAGAGAAAGCCCTAACAATGTGTAACGACATGTTAGATGATTGAAATGATCATACTAAATGGTTGATACATGTTTTTAAACATTTCTAAAATATTTGTTTAATATTAAGTTAGATGTAATTAAGTCTAATGTTGTTTAATTTTGAAATCAGATCACATTGGATGCTGGTGGCTTTTGAACGCATTGATATTATTTTTCAAATCTATTGAATTAATCGATGCTACATGAGGTTTAGAAGAGCATGTTTATGTAAGTATTATTTCATTTCAACATCTAATTAATAATTTTGTTATTGTAATTGATTGATCATTGTGACTTTAATGTGCATTAGGTTATATAAACAATATTTCAAACACCATTAAATTACAACATATAATAATTAAAAATGCATCTAAAACACTATTATAAGTATAATTTGACTCAAATTTTATTATATAATATTATTTATGTTTAAGTATGTATATTTGATCGTAATTTATATTGATTAATAGATGTCTAAGTCAACATCTTATGATGTTTTTACATGATGAGTATAATTTAAATGAAAAGACTTAAAGTTTAAAGTAGGTTCACGCGATGAACCGACTTTAATTTTTTTTTAAAAATTATTCATTTTCTATTATACTCAAATAAAACTTGTATTCGAGTAGAAAAAAACCAAAATCAGTTTAGCAAATAGTTTAAATAATACAAATATTTGAAAAATAAAATATTAATTAATAGTAGAAAAATTACCATCGTTTTGTTATATTTTATTCAAGATCATCATATTCTTCTCCTTATGTTATAATACAAACCTACATATATAATGCAAAAATTTATACACATAATAACAGAAAAAAATATGAATAATAGGGGATCTAAAAGATTAGTTAAAGAGGAAGAAAACTCACTAACCGGTGTTGGAAATGGTAGTCGTAGGTGACCGAAAAATGAGAAAGAGTGGAGGAGAAGTGGAAGAGGTTTTCGGTTTTTTATAGTTCTGCAACGCTGAAAATAGTTTATGTCTGGGAAGAAAAAAAAGAAAAGAATTTATCCACGTGCGTAGCGTCGGTTCCACATGTCAACCGACGATATGTTACGTGGATAGCGTTGGTTCCAGGTGTCAACCGACGCTACGCTACGTGGATAGCGTCGGTTTCAAGTGTCAACCGACGCTACGCTACGTGGATAGTGTCGGTTCCAGGTGTCAACCGACGCTACGCTACATGGATAGCGTCGGTTCACCACGTCAACCGACGCTACATCCATGTGTAGCGTCGATTCGCCACGTCAACCAACTCTACGTGGTGAACCGACACTACGTCCATGCATAACGTCGGTTCGACACGTCAACCGACGCTACATAGTACGTGGATAGCGTCTATTTTATACCGAACTGACTTTAAACCAATTTAAAGTCAATTTTTAGAAAAAATCGACTTTACGTATCGACTTAAATACTCATTTTTGTAGTAGTGTATGGAGTAATAAGACATACAACGAAGCAAAACTTGATGAAATAATGGATGACAAAGCGTTAAAAATGTTGTCTATATTTGATAGAGTTCCAAGCTAAACATGATATAGCATATTATATAATTTTAAAATGTATTTAAACTATTTAGTTTAGAACATTCAAATTAACACTTATTAGTTAAAATTTTTGATTTTTATTGATAGATTAAATTTAAATACAAATGCGTTCATTTGAATATTCTTTGAATAAATTTGGATATTTTCTATTATTGTTACTATTATTTTTTATTTTAAACTTAGGTTGGACAACACAAACAACAAATATTTATTTTATAAAAATATTATTGTTTACATTTTTTTGAAAAATTAATTAATTATTTTAAAATCAGACCGTTACATTTATCGTTAATTCTTAAAAATTGAGTTGAAAATTGATGAAATTAATATAATTTCATTGATTTTCAAGAATATATGAAAAATGTAATGATTTGATATTTTTTAAACTTTGTCTATCCTTCAAAAAATTGATGAAAAAATATAATTGATTTAAAAATCTATAATTTTTTTACTATTATATTTGATCATTATTTTTAAATCGGTAAAAATCTTCCTTTTAATAAGTGAAAAACAGATTAAATGATTTTTTTTATAATAGTGGATTATTATGTATTTCGTATACAAAGATTTAGATTTAAAAGGTGGAGCCAAAATGTTGGTATAATTTAGAGAAAAAAATTATAATTTTAAAATGCAATGATTTAGGATTATTGTGAAAATTAGAAGAGCTTATGTTTAAACCCGGTATTGTATATACACGCGTGAATGTATAATTATTATTTAAAAAAAAAACTAAACTTGGTTTACTATTATGAAATATCAACGTTGTGGAATGCTAGCTAGCTAGCTAGGTATTTCGTTAGAAATAAAATTTTAATTCTTTTTTAGAAAATTACCTTATACACACTTTTTTTAGCATTATTTTATTTTTAATCCTCATGTTTAATTATACAACTGTACAATTAATAAAATATGCATATAGAAAGAAAAGAAAGGACATAACAAACTTTTTTCAATGAAGTTAAACTTTACTTCACCCTCATGACCAGTCATTTTACACAGAGAAAAGCTGTGTCTTCACTTCGTCTGTTATAATCATTACACTGTGTTAAAAGGGATCAAATGATCATTACTATGAACCTATAAAGCCATGAGAATCTTGTGGGCGTTTTAGCGAAAAGAGGAGCTTATTTCGGTGGGAGGAAAATAAGAATTACGATCTAAGTCATTTTTTTCCTTTTATTAATGGGTTATTTTAGTTATTTTTTTAAATTTATTTATCTCAAGTTATTTTACTTTTAAAAAGAAATAAATTTATTTTAGTTCATATTATTATAATTAATTTAAAAATATATATCACATGAATATTAACTTTTTTAAATATGTTTTAACACAATAATATATTACTTACAACAATTTAAAAAAAACAAATGAACGTGTGATTAAAAAACAACATAACTAGATGAAAATAATAAGTTTATTTTACAACAATACCTATTATCATGTGAGTATATTTTTATAATTTAAATATAATAATATAAATTTAAGTAAATTTATTCCATCGTAAAATGTTTGTAGTGAATCAAAGTGAAATGATTAAAATAATCTATTAGTAAACTAAAATGATTTGAGACACATTCCGTACAAAACAATCTTTACAATTATGGAGTGAGAACTTAATATATATAATACTTTTGGTATTGTTTTTGCATTAATTTTTTATTTAGTAATAATTGATATTTCACTTAATAATTTAACAATATAATCCAACGAATTGTTTTTAACCAATTATTATAAGCAATAATCTTACAATATAATTAAGTCAATTTTTTTTTCAATCAAATCAATTATTACATGTGGCATATATTATTGTTTTAGCAACAACTTAATATAAATGAAAATTTGAATTTTCTTGATTTTTTTTATAGAAATGTTTTATATTATAAATTTGTATAATATAAATTACATATTATGCTTTAATTTATTTTTTAAATTTTTAGTAACTATTAAAAGTAAAATTATATACACTTGTGTATACAAGTAAATGAAATGGTACATTGATTAATATTATAATAAATTTATGTTATATAGCATTGATATCTATGATAACTTTTATGAGATCAAATTAATAAAAGAAATACTAGTAATATTTTTATATATCTATTATTTTTTATAAATATTTATTTTATATTAATTAAATATTTAAAATTATTTAGATTTAATTACATAATTTACAACTTTGACATCGTATTAGTTAAAAGTTTTAAAATTGATTTTTTTCTATTACTTAAAGTATTTAAAAATGATACTTTCATACATTTATCAACAAATCTTACCGTCGAAAACATTAGCAATAAAACTTATTGTTAAATGTTGGCCAAAAACATTCGGGCACAAAACACATATATCACTTAAATACTAATTTTTCTTTAACTAATATATATTATTTCTATTTATAACTGTATTTTATATAGTTATTTTCATTTATTTTATTAATTATAATTGTTATATTCTTCATATTTTTAGTTAATTTTAGTTTAATAAATTAATATTTACTGTTTATTTGTTAAGGAATATATTTTTAAGAAAATTAAATAATTTGATTCGAAACTGTACTTAATTGCAAATTTATGTCCAAAAATATAATTTCAAATAAAAGAGTGCTTAAATTGTAATTTATAAAAGTCGAAAATATAATTAAAATTAAAATCAGGCTTAATTTTAATTATTAAAAGTTTAAAATTTAATTTAAATTAGAAAATGACTTAATTGTAATTAAAGAAAGTTTAAAATGTAATTTGAATTAAATTTGTAGGTCAAAATGCAATTAAGAAAATTTATTTTTTCTGCGCAGGGGAAAAGAAACGGTCAGGATTGACGCGTGTCTTTCAATCCCGACCAAAGTGATTGGGTGTAGGTTTTCTCGTTCACGCCACCCAATGCACCGAGTGGGGCACACCTGCCGCGCATGCTGACGTGTAGGGTGGGACCCACGTGTCTCACGCGACAACCAAGGCATAATCTCATGTGGCTGATTCACATGCGCCCGGTTATACAACGAATCACAAGCTACCACGTGTCCCACTTTATCTTTCAACCAATCATATTCTAACATGTGGCAAGGTTCAGTGAGTGCGAAAACATAGGATCACGCACGCGTTCCAGCCATTGTCCCCCACGTTCTCGCTCCTCTAATCCCGTGCGACATTTCTGCATGCGCCCATCCTTGATATCCAGTGATATGCTGCCATGTGTCCCACTTTAGATTTCAGCGAATCATATCGTAGCACATGGCAACATGAATTAAAAAAGAAACAGCGACGCACACGTTCCCAGTTTTGCGTTTTCGATAATTTTTGTCCCTCACGCGTATTATTTAATTATTTTCTCCATACATATTTGTCCCCCGCGTATAAAAAATATATATTTTTAAATGTATTTTTTTTAGAAATTTGATGTTATAAATAGGGGATATTATGATAGAGTAAAATAGTTTTTTTTTGGAGTTTAGAGTTTGAGATTTTTAGTTGTGTTCGGGGTTGGACCGTGGAACACGCAGAAACCATTTTTGGCTTCTGTTGTGTTCTGCGTGTGCCAAATATTTACGATACAAAATGATTTAATTTTCTTGTTATTCATCTCATTTTCCTTAACTGTTGTAATTTTAATTTTAATTTATGAAGTAATTTAATTTTTCTAGGGTTACATTTTATCTAAATTTATGAAGCTTTGATTTTAATTATTTTTGAACGATTTACAAGGCGTTCGATTTGTTTATTCTATTTGTGCTTAATACTTTTGATTATTTACGAATTTTATCAAATGATCTGTGACACTTAAATAAACTTGGAAGAGGCATTTTTGTGTATATTGCTCGTATTTAGGGTAACATGTATGATGAAAGGAGAGAAACTTTCTTTATTGTATGTGCAATTATTGGAAAACTTTTAACGTAATGAATCTTGGTGAATTTAATTCTCATAGGAATATAGTGAATTAATTTAGTGAGGTGTGTCTATATGGAGCTCGGAAGAGATGTATGGATAAAATTAGAAGTTTTTGGTTGACAAATTAAATGTACTATAAAAATATAAATCAAGAGAAAATAATATGATTTGAGTTGATTAATTTAGTGAAAAACTGCAATCCTAGATTTTTTTTATTTTGTTATAAAACTATTTTAGTTAACATCTTCTAATCAACGATCGTTTTGGATAAAATCAGAACGAAATAATTTTAGTACTCAACAAACTGTAGTGACAAATCTCCGTTGGAACGATAACTCACTTATCAAATTTTATTGCTTGTGACCGTGTATACTTGCACGTTTTATGCTCTCCTAAAAGAGACAACAAGTGTGTTGAATAGACAAGACACAAACATATAGGAGATAGATAAGTCATTAGAGAAGAACATAACAGAAAGAAGTTTCGTCAGTGGAATAGACTTTTCATATTGAAAGATTGAACCACTTAAATCATTGTGTGTCATTTATTTTTCGCACTACTTATTATTTTACTATTACCCATAATTATATATTTGTATAACCAAATTGGACTTGAACTTAGCTTTTATTAGTGCTAATTTATAACAAATTGATATCAAAACGTTGGGTTATTTTGTTATTTATTGGAACTAATCAAGTTTGCTCTTTTGGATTTATTTTGAGCTTCTGGTTATCTGATTAGTTTCATATTTTATGGGTTGTGCTTTTGTTTATGTAGTATTGGGTTTTTTGTCATGGTAGAAAAATAAGAAATTGAGAAATTCAATGGTATGAATGATTTTAGTCTTTGATGAATGAACATGCGAGTTATATTAGTTAAACAATGGCTCATTGTTAAACATAAAGACTGATAAATTGTCAGAAAAATTGACTCATTAAGAAAAAAAAATGCATTGATAGAAAATGCTCTCAATTCAATTCAGTTATCATTGTTTCACAAGATACTATGCGAGGTTTGTGATAAGGAATCTCCAACTGGGGTATGACTTAAATTGGAGTGTTTATAAATGACCAAGTATTTGACAAGTCAATTATATTTGAAGTAACATTTGTATACATTCAGAATGTCAGAATATACACATTTACACGATTACCTTAATGAATTTACTAAAATTATTCGTGATCTAAAAAATGGTGGTGTTAAAATTGATGATGAGGATCAGGCCTTAGTTCTATTATGTTCTTTATCTCAATCATTTAAACATTTTGTTGATACCATGCTATATGAACGAGACACTATTTCTTTAGAGGATGTCAAAGCAGCTTTGAATTCTAGAGAGTTGAAGAAAATGTATCTACTAGTAATAATGATAATAGCAGTGGTTTATTTTTCAGAGGTAGAAATCAAGAAAAAGGCTCGAGCAACAATAGAGGCAAGTCTATATCGAAATATAGAAAACGAAAGGATAAATGTAACTATTGTCGTCAAGAAGAGCTTTAGAAAGTAAAATTGTCTAAAACTCAAAAGAAAAGGAAAATCTATCACAACATCTTCTGGTACTAATAATGTTGTTGGTGTGGTATATAGTTTTGATTCAAAAGGTCAAAATGTTTTATCAGTATCTGTTGGTTCTCCTAGAGATGTTGTGATTCTTGATTCGGGTTGCACTTACCATATGTGCCTCAATAGGGACTGATTTGCTTCTTATCATTCTATTGATGAAGGTGTTTTCTTGATGGGAAACAATGTGTCCTAAAAGGTTCTTGGTATTGGTACTATCCAAATTAAGATGCATGATGGTATTGTTAGGATTTTTAAAGATGTTTGTCATGTTCCAATTTTGAAAAAGAACTTGATATCGTTGGGTACTCTTGATTCATAAGGCTACAAGTATATAGTTGAAGGTGGAGTCTTAAAAGTAAGTAAGAGTGCTCTTGTTGTTATTAAATGGAAACTATAATGTGTCCTCTATGCGATTCAGGGTAGCACTATTATTGGTAGTGTTTCAGTTTCGTCCTCATCAAATCAAGATTCAGATACTATTTGATTATGGAATATGTGGTTATTAGGGCATATGAGTGAGGCAAGGATGTCTATTTTGAGCAAGCAAGATTTGCCTGGTGATTAGAAAATTGGGAAGTTTGATTTCTATGAGCACTATGTCTATGGAATGCATCGTAGGGTCAAGTTCAGTATAACCATCCATAAAATGAAAGGTACTATTGATTGTATTCATTCATATCTTTAGGGTCATTTTCGTGTTGTTCTAAGTGTGATGCCTAGTATATGTTGACTTTTATTGATGATTTCTCCTATCATGTTTGGATGTATTTTTTTTTTGAAGAAAAAGAATTATGTGTTCTCAAAATTTGTTAAATTTAAGGCTTGTATAGAAAATAAAACATGCAAGAAAATCAAGCATTTGAGGACTAATAATGGTTTGCAATTTTATGAAAGTTAGTTTAATGAGTTCTATGAAAGAAATATCATAGCGAGACACCACACTATGCATCATACACCATAGCAAAATGGAGTAATATAACGTGTGAACAAGACTCTCTTAGAAAGTGCTCGTTGTATGCTCTTTCAAGTTAATTTGGATAAATATTTTTGGGCTGAAACTTGTAACCATGCCTGCTATTTGGTGAATCGATCTCCATCAACTGTAATTGAGTTGAAGACCTACTTGAGATCTTCTCCGATACTCCTGCTAATTATTCTGATTTGAAAGTTTTTAGTTATCCTAATTATGCTAATGTTAATGATGATAAACTTGAGTCTAGAGCATTGAAATATATATTTTGGGATATCATTTAAGGGTGAAGGGTTATAGATTATGATGTGTTGAACCCAAGTCATTTAAATTTTTGATTAGTAGAAGTGTTAAGTTTGATGAGTTTTCCATGTTAGAAATGAAAAATGAGTCTATAGTTGTAGGTAAAGACCACGGTGTTAGTGAGTAGGCATGAAAATATTTGGATGCAGCGAAGAAAATTGTAGGCATGAAAATTTACAGGGATAGACAAGCAGACAAACTTTATTTGACTCAGAAAAGTTATATTGAAAAACTTCTTGAATGCTTTGGTATAAAAAGTCTAAACTTGTGAGTATGCCATTGATTTCACATTTTTAGGCTTTCTTTGGATTTGTCGCAACAGTCAGAAGAAGAACAACAATACATGTCTTAGGTTCCATATGCTAGTGTTGTTGGTAGTTTGATGTACATTATGGTTTTGTACTCTTGCAAACATTTCACATGTAGTTAGTGTTATCAACAAATATATGGGTAATCTTGGCAAGTAGTGAAATTGATACTTTAGTATTTGAGAGGCATATCTAATTTTGGTTTGGCATATAATGGAAGTTCTAGTACTACTTGCAGTGTTAGTGGTTAGGTAGACTCCGATTATGCTGGTGATTTAGATAGAAGAAGATCTTTGGTAGGTTATGTCTTCATTCTTTCTTATTGTGTCATTAGTTGGAAGACTACTTTACAGTATACAATTTCTTTGTCTACCATAGAGATAAAATATATGGCAACAACAAAATAGTGAAAAGAAGTCATTTGGCTTAGAGGTTTGGTTTGTGATTTGGGTTTATAGCAAGATACTTTTGTTGTATTTTGTGATAGTCAGAGTGTGAAACACTTGACCAAGAATATTATGTATCATGAAAGAACAAAACATATTGATGTCAAATATCACTTTATTTGTGACATTGTGTCTCAGGGTGCTATTGTTATTAATAAGATAGTCACTACAGATAATCCAACTAATATGTTAACCAAACAAGTTCCATTTAACCAGTTTAAGTATTGCTTGGACTTGATTGATGTTTGTAATAAATGATCACCCTTCGAGACTTTAGAAGACGATTATTTGGTAATTCAAGGAATTTCATATTTGAAGAACTTGTTTTCGTTTTGAGCCAAGGTAGAGATTTGTTAAATGTTAGCCCAAAACATTCAGGCCCAAAAACACATATATCACTTAAACTCGTAGCCTTCTTTAAGTAATATATATATATATATATATATTTCATGCTAAATGTTGAGAGAGCGTACCGAATAGAGAAAACATAGAGGAGATAGAGAAGCCGCCAGATTAGAACATAACATAAAAGAAGTTATGCCTAACACTCTTCGTCTCCCTCCATCTACTTTCGTCTACATCTGTTTGCCTCCATCAGTCGTCCGTCTACTTTCTTTGTTGTTGCCTCTCAGCTCTTCTTCGCCTCTTCTTCGCACAACGTTGCAATCTGAAGCATAAGTTACTGTTATTATTTGTATGATAATATTTGACTAAATAAAAAATTTATTAATTTATCTTATTATATATTACGAGTAAATTAGAGAGAATTGTTTTTTTGACTGTATTTAAGTTTTAATATATTTTGTGTTTCTTCGTCTAGTATATTTTTTATATTCGTTATTTATTATTTATAATTATATATTTGTATAAGTTAATTGTATCCGAAATTGAATTCTATCGATTCTAATTTATAACACTTATTAAAAGCATAATTGCTTCTATCGTGCATTGCGTGATACTTTGAAATATGGCTGGTGAGTAACATTTGGGATACGTGTTAAAGTAAGAGGTTTGCCCCAAAAAAAGGTCTAATTTTGAAGATACTTCAATTATACAAATCCATGGATAAAAATAATAAGATATTAACATTAATTATATTATGTTAACGTAATAATTTATAAATAAAAATTTACTTAATATCAAGATTTTTATCCACACGACAAATTTATTAATCATATTATAATGATATCCTATCATATCGTATTAAACATGCCATCGTGAATCAGTTGGCTGCTACAAAATGCAAACCACAATACCGAAATTGCTTTGTGGTCTAAAGACTGTAAACGTGTATGCTTAGGTTGTATGTGCAAGGATGTAATTTTCTTTTATTTTTTTATTCTTTTAAAACACAATAATATTTTAAAAAAAATTACTTAAATTTAATTTTTATGTTTTATTAAATAAAAAAAACATTTTAAGAATAGATAGGAGAGAAAGTTAGAGATATGTACAATTTTGAACCATTATTGACGAGAAGTTTTTTTAATAAGTAAATTTTTTTATCTATAAATAGGACTTACAAATAAGATTTAAATTTATTATCTTTTATCTTATCAACATGAGGTTACCAATAAAGATTTATTATAGAAGAAAAAAAAAGAGGCTTTTCTTGAAAATTCTACTTTTGTTAAATTTGTCCAAGAAAAGGAAATAATAAATGAACAGAGAAAGGGGCAATAAATAAAGAAACATAATATAGAGATTGGGGTCCAGGCTGGGTTTGAATGGTCAAAAAGCAAAAGACTGTTGAAAGTTGAAACTTTTAAAAGCAAGCCACTGACTGACTAGACAGAGAGAGGGAGTAAATTTGGAAAACGCAATAATTAATGTATAAAATTTTGGGCTTCATTGGTTTGGTGTTTTGTATATTTTGACTGTATGTATATCTACCCAAAACGAAACGAAACTGAAGAAGAAATTGGAAAAACAAACCAAGTCCCTCGTATATTTTGTCTGTTCATTCCCTCTAAATTAGTTTTTAGACATCATTCCAACTGCAATGTTCTTTCACGTTTTAGTCGGTACATAGTTGGATTTTGAGGTTCTTTCAATTTTTCTTTTTAAGACTCCCGTTCTAATTTCTGGTAATTTCTCTCTTCTCTTTTATTTGTTAATTGTTTTCCTGTTTTATGATCGATCTATGCGTATGGAGTTTTTTTGGGGGGTTTTCTTTTGGCAGTTTGTTCTTTTTGGTTTTTGTGGTTCTCTTCTTTTAGATGTTGTTCCTGGTCCGATCTGTTTGGTTTTCGGAAAAAGTGTAGGGAATGATATATGAAGGGTACTCAGAAATCAGAGTATTAGATTTTTAGTCCCTACGACCTTTTGGGTGCTGAGAAAGAGGCCCTTAGATTCTTATTTACTGGTGTGTTTTCATTAATTTTGTTATTTTTTTCTGGGTAATTTCATTTCAAGTTTTCATGTCGTTCGAAAATGCTTGTGTTTCACTTTTTACAAAGCATTAGTGACAATTGACAAACAAAGTAAATATTTATTTTTTATCATTTGCTTTAAAAAAAGAAATTATAAAACAAATTTATTAAGCTTTAAACCTCATTTGGATTCCAAATTGCGTTTGTGTATTGTTGGGGTTCTCTGTTCTTTTGCATAGCTCTTCACAATGTTATTTGGACGAGTGTTAATATGTTTTGCTAAGTCATGTCAGTAGGCACTTACTATATTGAACAAGTTGTTGTCTTTACCACTTTAACATTATACAGTCCTATCATTTGTTATCTGCAGGTAACCGATTTTACTTTCTTCATTGATCTGTGAGAGAGAAGCTTGAGGAGTAATCTCCCCTAAAGTGAATGGCTTCTGCTGGCGTAGCTAGTGGGAATACAATTGGTGTTGATAAATTGCCTGATGAGATGAATGACATGAAAATCAGAGATGATAAGGTGAATAGTTTTTTTGTGAATTTTATATTGTTTTCGTTGTATCAGTCAGTGAATTTACAACAGTATCCATGATAGCTCAGTGTTTGAAATTCATTCAGTGTATAATTGATATTGATAAATGCCCTTTATTCAGGAAATAGCAACTGTTGTCGATGGTCATGGAACTGAGACAGGTCATATTATTGTCACTACCATTGGTGGAAAGAATGGCCAACCAAAACAGGTTTTCTTCTGCTTTACCCTTTTTTTATCCTTCTGGAACTTCATATTTTTTACTTGCTGGAATCTTATAGTGATATCTCTTGCCTATTGTTATCGGTAATTGTAGACAATTAGTTATATGGCAGAGCGTGCTGTTGGACATGGATCTTTTGGAGTCGTTTTCCAGGTACGGTTCGTGTTATGATGATATAGGTTTAGGTGATCAAGTTTTAATCTTATTCTTGAGGCCATAATTTTTATTATTATTAATTTTGTGGTTTCCTGTAAGATTTTGTAGTGATGCTCTATTGGGGTTCGTTTTGTAGGCAAAATGCTTAGAAACTGGAGAAACTGTTGCTATAAAAAAAGTTCTACAAGATAAGAGGTATAAGAATAGGGAATTGCAAACTATGCGACTTCTTGATCACCCGAATATTGTGTCACTGAAGCATTGTTTCTTTTCAACAACCGAAAAGGAGGAACTTTATCTTAACCTTGTTCTTGAATACGTACCGGAGACTGTCTACCGGGTGATTAAGCATTATACTAAGATGACCCAAAGAATGCCATTGTTATATGTCAAACTCTACTCTTACCAGGTATATTTATCTATATTATATACAAGAGTCTAAATCACACCTAATAAATTTTGGACAAAATTACTCTTATATTTTTAGATAACATATCTTGTTCTTTATATTTTATTTTTTTAACTAAGAACCTTAAAAAACTCTTAACAGTATTAAGAAAATTTTCCAATATGTATTTTATCCTTGTTTTTTGAATTTATTAGAAAAAAATGTATATACAGGTTAAAAACAATTTCCAAATTTATGGAGTCAATGTTTATCATATCTATTTATGATATGTATGTATATTTTGGGTACTTTTTCTCTTCTTTTCAGTAATGGATAACTAATAGGCTAAAACACTTTAATTAAATTTTTTATTATTATTTAATTTTCAATATATTAAATATTTCTAATATATTTAAAAATTAAACAAAAGATAAAATTCAAAAGTTACCAATTTACTTGCACGTAGCGTTTAACTAGTTTATTATAATTGACTACAATTTAATGTTAGTGTTTTGTGAATATGATATTTAAGTTTTTCTTTTCTTTTTCTGGCTTTTGCAGATATGTAGAGCACTTAACTATATTCACAACAGTGTGGGAGTGTGCCATAGGGATATAAAGCCTCAGAATTTGCTGGTATGTAAAATTGTTCTCTCCCCCTTTTGGCTTGAGGACACATTGTAGAAACCATTTATAACTCATAGTAGATAGCACAGTTTCTACATTATTTGGCTGTCCCTGGGATGTGGTTTCATGTATCATGATACCATAGTGTGTTTTGGTGGAAATTTACTTAATCACTGGAAGGACATCGAGGTTATATAAGTTAGTATGCCAACTTTTGTAGTTTCAACTTTCAAGAACTCCACCAGGATGTGCATCTTGCATGACTTTATGTTTTGTTTTTTGACCATTCTAGCTGTACAGTGATGTAAATTTAGAGATATAGGTTCTACAATTTGAAGCTATAATCTGAACTATTTCATTTTCTTTGTAACAGGTCAATCCTCATACACACCAGCTTAAACTTTGTGACTTTGGGAGTGCAAAAGTTTTGGTATGTTTCTGGTCCTTGTGGTATTTTTCATGGACTTGTATGTTGGTTCAGATTTATGTTTCTGATTGAATGTAAATTGACAGGTAAAGGGGGAACCAAACATATCTTACATTTGTTCAAGGTACTACCGGGCACCCGAACTCATATTTGGTGCAACTGAGTACACCACAGCAATTGACATCTGGTCTGCTGGTTGTGTTCTAGCTGAACTACTGCTTGGACAGGTAGATAGTATCCTATTTCTTTTTCTCAAGTCTCATTTGTAAATAACTAAATAAGCTGATAAGTCGTTCTTTTTATGCCAGCCTCTATTCCCCGGAGAAAGTGGAGTAGATCAGCTTGTTGAAATAATTAAGGTGATTACAAGCTCCAAATTTCTTTTATTATAGAACTTCTCTCAGATAACTAGATTGTGCTAGTCAGTGCCTATGTGCAGTCTCTTTCAAATATGAATCTACGTCATTTACTTTGACTTGCGGATTGCAAAACTTATGTTATGACATTAGACTGGAATGCACTCGAGCGTCTCTTTTCAATTGGCAATTCCATTTAAAGTTCTTGCATCATCATGTTGAAAATTTGCTATTGTTTCCTATGAAACTGGTTTTCACTTGATGGTCTTTGTGGTTCTCTGTCTTGTAGGTTTTAGGCACCCCAACAAGAGAAGAGATCAAATGCATGAACCCAAACTACACAGAGTTTAAATTTCCTCAAATTAAAGCCCATCCATGGCACAAGGTAGTGACAATATTCTCATTTATCTCCTTTGCTGGGGATAGCATCTGACAAGCTCTTTCTTATTGATGATCAGATATTTCACAAGCGCATGCCTCCTGAAGCTGTTGATCTTGTCTCGAGGTTATTGCAATACTCCCCAAACCTTAGAAGCACAGCGGTGAGAATTAAATTAGTCTTCTGACTATCATGTTAACTTGCATCAACATATTTTCTTATGAATGCTTATTGAGTTCCTGTGGTGATATTCATTTCATCGTCACTGTTTAATTCATTATGCAGGTTGAGGCTTTGATTCATCCATTTTTTAATGAGCTACGGGACCCTAACACCCGCCTGCCAAATGGACGTTTTCTTCCTCCATTATTCAATTTTAAGGCTCATGGTATGAAAAAAGAAAAAAGAAAAATTGTGATCCTTTGTTTAGTTATTCATTTCATTCTGCATGTTGTCCACTGATTGATAATAATGTTAATGCCATTGATCAGAATTGAAGGGAGTACCGTCTGAAATGCTGCTGAAGCTGATTCCAGAGCATGCTAGAAGGCAATGTGCATTCCTTGTGTCGTAATTGGTATTATTATGCTTGCTGCAGAATGTTCAATGGTGCTGTAGAAAAGTGGTTGTTGTATTTCAAATCTAAATTAATCATGCAGAATATACGTTTGGCATTTTCTTCTAATGACTTTCTTGATTTGCTTTTTTTTCTTTTTCTTTTTTAATGTTTAACCCTTTTAGCTTTATAGTAGGGATGACCCAGCTTTCACCGCGAGTATCCATTTCTAAGTTTAGTTACTTTTGAGTTTTGTCAATAGATTGTAACAGAATATTATTAGTAGCAAAGAGAATTCTTCACCTCATCGTGTCTCGATACAAGATTGTCTACTATTTTTCTTTGGCGTTACGATCTTCGTATGCTATGTTTGAGAGGGACTAAATCTATCAGTAAAAAAAATATAATTTTGACCCGTTATACATCCTAGTGTTTGAATATCTTATTTTACCCATTGGAATGAGGAATAAGAAATACAGAGGAATGAAAATATATAAAATAATGATAAAAATAGTTTGTAGCAGCCCATGTTAAATACCATGATTCTTTTTTGTCCGATTATGATTTGAGTATTTATTTGACAAGAATTTAATTACTACCATTAATGCTAGTAATAATGATGATTTAAATGTATAGCATATGCATTATCTATTTGAGTATGAAATTATTAATTATGTTTGATGACTTTCAAGGTAGGTAACATAAACATTGGTTTTGGAATGAATATTTTTAGTATTATTTAAATCGAATTAATTTAGAATTTTATTTACATAGAGATATTATTAGAAGATATCAAACAGACAATGTTATTTTAATTAAATATTTATATATTTATATTACATGTAATGTATTTAGAATTATTATATCTTATATCTTATATTTATTAAATAAAAAATTCTACTTATATTTTATTATTATTATTATTATATTATATTACGTAGGTGATATATTTTATAAATTTCATTTAAATAAAAAATTATTTAAATTAATTTATTATTATTTATTTTAATATTTACTTATATTTTAAAAATTTAAAAACAATTTTCATAAAACTAAACGATATTATTTTCGTCCATGCCCACACTCTCTCCCCTTCATCTCTCTCTCTCTATTTCTCACTTTTTCTCTCTATCTACTTGTTACTGTTGTACGACTTCCACTCTCCTTGCCAGAATGCGAATTGTCTTCGTTAATATCAGGAATCGCGCACCAGCTTGCAGTTGCCATCGCTGACTCATTCTCCCTCTAATTCAAGTTTTTATTTTATTTTTACCTATTCTCTCTCTAATTCAAAAATTATTTTTAGTTTTTGCTAACTTTTACGCACTCCCTCTTTCCAATTTTTTTTATGCTTTTAAAATAAGATAGATGGAATAAAATATCTTTAATTATGATTTTAATTATGATTTCCATGTTTATAAAATATTAAAAATATTCTTAGATTTTAATAGTTTTAATTTTTCACCTATTATTATTTATACTGTTATTCTTAGGTTTTGATAATAATTTTTACATAAATTTTTAATCAAGATTAATATTAACTTATTTGATAGACTATCTATTTACTGAAGATAATAATTTATTTAAAAAAATATTATTTTTTTGGTATAAATCTAATTTTTTCTATATTCATTACAATTGCATAATATATTATGTTTTTTTATTATATTTGTTACTTAATTCTAATCTTAAATATATTAATTGTCTTTTTTAATTAAAAATTATTCTTTCATTTGTTAAATCTAATAGTTCTAATTTATGTACTAAAGATTCGATATTCATAGAGTATTACTTGATAAATCATATGTATTGAATGCATATTATTTTGTCTAATTCATAGTATACAAGCATGTTTTCTTGTGTACATACAACTATTTATAATCTTTAAAGAATTAGTATCTAAACATTAAGTTGTTCAATTCCTCTTCGTCTTCCTCTATTCTTACATATTTTTCACTAAAATAATCTTTTAATGTCCTTGAAACATGATGGTCTATAATGTTTGTGATAACTTTAATATAATTTGTATAAATATCTAATAAGATGTTAAACCTTTTAAATTTTTCAAGACAAGTTTCATAATCTTCATTTTTAAAATATTCATTTAAATGATAGAGATAACCTTTATCAAATGTTTCTAATAGAATTAGATTTTTATCTTTGATTTTATTTGAAATTATTAGTTGTTTATTTCTAAAAATAATTTCCATTTTTCTATTTTAGTAGTATTATGTCTTATTGTAAGCAAATATTTAAAAATTCAAGATTCTTAACTTACTTTAATTTATATTATTATATCTGAATTTGGTGGGTCTACCACGACCTTCGCTTATGTTCGTCTTCTTTTGTTACACTTGTTATGCCTAAGTTTTGCTCAAACCTTAACACCTTCTTGGCAATGATGAGTTTTTTGCATCCATACATAAATGGTGTCCAATAGTTGACTTACTGGAAAAGAGTAACTAAACTCCATTTTATTCATAGGATAATAATTATTACAACTTAAGGCCAACTAAGAATCTTGAAAGGATGCTTAGTCACTCATAATTAATGGGTATAACATTATTGGTTTTGAGATTTCTAGATAGAGGGGTTTTCTATGCTAGAGTGTTTTAGAGTAGAGAGCTTTAGATTTCTGTGTATTCGTGTATGTTTTGAAATGATAATAAGAGTTCTTTTTATAGAACAAGGAATCCTTGTTTATAAGACTAAAGTTATTATTTTACCTTTGCTTTAATAATTCATCTCATTTTCTACTTTAAAGGATAGTCACTACTTTTTTCCTTGGCACATGTTGCCGACTAAGATGTGAGGTCTACATCTTTATTTATTTTTTCTTCTTCTGTCGATAGTATCTTTTCTTATTTTTCTTTGTCATTTTCTACCAACGGTTCCTTTGATGACGATGCATCTTCATCTTCTAGGTCTTTGATGCAGAGAATGTATTTGTGGTCTTTGGTGGATTTTCTGGCATAGAAGTAAAATACCTTTTTTTGTTTCTTGACCAATTTCTAGGTTGTTGCAATTAAAATTGGTTACATATTTGATAAATTTTTCACTTTCTTCTTCTGACAAACCAAATGGTTGTTACCTTAATTGCATGAATAAATGTCTATGTGTTTTCCCAAACCCCTCAGCAACACGCTTTCTCTTATATTTCTCTAAAGACTTATCAACATGAGTTTTATTTGTAAACACCTAATGACTACCAATCACCTTTGAATCAAGTGGCTTCAAAACCAACTCCTAGGCATTATTATGTATAAGAGCATTGTATTCTATTGCCATAGAAAAACGCCATTCTAGATATTGAGAAGCCTAAAAAACACTTAGGTTCAATAGGAGGAAAATACGAAACTACCAAAGCTTTAGGTTTTACTATACTAGATTTAAGATTGGTTTATATAGGATAAATATTATGAAAATAAGTAGGACAAGAAAGAGGCTAAAATTGAGGAACATTTGAAGAAGGAACTGAGGAAGGAAAACTAGAAGTTGAAAACACAAACTATGAAGGAATAATAGAGATTGGATATAAATGAGAAGAAGATTTAGTTAGAGATATAGAATCTCAAGAATGAGAATGAGATAATGACTTATGAGAAAAAGGTTTGACTACCTTGTGAACTAGGTTGAACATTGTGTGAAATATATGAAGGATTCACGGGTGTAACAAAAATAGAAGAAAACTTATCATGTTGAATAGTAATTATCATAGGTACATAAATATTAATAAGTGTGATGTGCCATTGAGCAATAGAGTACGAAGGAAAATTGGACAAAGTGCCATTTGGTAAATGACCACTAGGTACACTTATAGACCGGTGAACAATATGAAACTATTTTTCACCAAAAGAAATTGGCTTATTTACTTATATATGACTAGTAGCTTCAACTAAACACAAGTAACTTCTCTAATGAGGTACATATACTATCAAAGCATACCTAGCTGACTTAGCTTCCAACTTATTATTTTTATATGGCCTCAAACATGGAAAACACAAGCACCTAAATACCTTAAAAAAGAAAACCAGACACTCATTTATATAGCAACTCATATGGTGATGTAAATTGCAATACTTGTAAAGGCATCCTATTTAAAGTAAACATTGCAAAACGAAAAGCATAAGTCCAATATTTATAGTATCTATTATTATGAAAATATCAATTCTTAAAATTAAACATCTCCTGTTATGTGTAACTTAAAAATATTTTCATAATTAACAAATTTATTCTTCACTTATGGTGACTTCTTACCATAAAAATAATTAAAATAATCTAGCTAAATTTAAGGACTAAAGTATATCTTTTTCAAAATTACCTCTTTTTCAATAACTAAGGCAAACATGGATTTTTTCCCAAATAGATGATAAAGAAATCCGATTTAAGCTTTATAGTAAATGGATTGCCAATAGATTGCTGCATAGAATGAAATTTTTGGAAACGAATAAAATCTGAGCTTGTTTAAATAGTTAAACTTAAGGTGGTCTATGAATTAATGAGACTTGAGTTGACTACTTAACAAGTTAGTCTTTTGTGATATAAAAACAAGTTATTTTGTGAGTTTAATAACGATCTTAATTTGTGATTATTGATTTTCTTCAAGTGATTATTCGATTTTGATAATAATTTTTTGTTTTAATTTTAATATTTTTAAGAAGCATTACAAAAATATAAGATGATTCTTAAATCTTTAAAAATAAAATATTTTAATCAGATTTATTTTATTTATATTTTTATAAAATATTTTTTCTAGATAGTAAATACTAAATCAAGTATTATAACTTTTATAATATAAATATTTGAAGAAAATAATTCAAAACTTAAAATTTGCTAATAATAATCAATTGTTTTTTTAATTTTTTCAAGTTTTAAAAAAAAAATCAAAAAACAAAGAGTATTATCAAATAACTTGTAAGTATTTTTTTTTTAAATCACTTAGTGAAAATTATTATCAAATCCATTAGTGATTATTTAAAAAAAAATAAAAATCAAAAAATTAATTATTTAATTAAAAATAATAAATCAAATTGTCATTAAAAAAAAAAGGAAAAAAAAGATAGATAAACCCTCGTACAAGTATCTGTTGTCTGAGTGACTGCAAGAGCAGGAATAGATCCTGCTTAAGATAAATTTTGCAATTATGTTTTCCGAATGACTGAAAGATAATAGAAATACATCCTGTTTCCCATAAATTTCGCAATTTAAAAGCCTTGGTGGCGACAATTTGATGCATATGCTGTTGGACTTGCCACTTTGCTATTATTTTTGTGATGTTCTCACATCTTTTATCCGTAGTACAGTTCCCTATTTAACCAATCTACTGCCAATTCCTAAAGAGATCTTTTTTGTTTCACAATCAAAAAAAGTCTCAAACAGAATGCGTGGCGCCATGTACAAGGAAAAAAAAAAGGGTTTTCCCTTCATCGAAAAATTAGAAATATGCTTTGCTCTAAATTGAACCCAAAGATATTAATTTTTTTTTCGGAAACTATATAATTTTTGCTTATGTTATGAGCACAAAATTTACTTATGAATCTCAAAACATTTTTTGGCAAAAAATAAAAAATAAAATAATCATCTTCATTAGCAAGAGCAATCATATTTATTTATAGTATACAACAGTATCTACAACAACTAATGCTACAAAATAATTGACACTAACAATTAGCTTATTTTGCTTTCAATTCATCGTTGTTTCAAAAATATATTTTTATCTAATTAATTTATGTTTATAAATGTTCATACAATTACTTTATTATTCCACTTTCATAACTTTATATTTAACATGTGATTTCTCACATATAACAACACTCTTTTTGTTTGTCAATTGTGTACATGTGTAAACAAGTTTTAAAACGGGTTAAATTTCAATAGACGAAGTGAATATGTTATTTTTGGTATTATTAAATTATGATTTCATACTCTAAACATAGCTATCAAATATGAGGTAATATGTATTCCATGTGTATTCTAAAAATGAGCAAATGTTAAAAAAAAAGATTTTAATTTTTTTTAAGTACTTGCTTGATCAAGATACGTTAATATATTTTGATATGAGAGTATTCAATCGAAGTCGTATGAAAGTCAATCGATTGAAGTCGTGTAAAAGTTAATCAATCGAATAAATACAAAAACAATCCGAGCGGGACTTGACAAGAGTTAATCAAAACTCAATCAATCAACCATCTCGATCGATTGATATCATTAGTCTATTGATAGAGTAAAACAAATTTTAGTAGAAAACATAATTCTAAGTGTTTTGAATATGTGTTAATGAATACAGAAATATAACATTATGTGTGATAGTTATTAAAAATATAATTAAAGTGCGATTATTTAAAGTATTTCTTTGTTTTTGATTAATAGACTTAATAATGAGCTTAAAATTAAGTTTATAGATAAATATTTTATAGACGAAAATAATGCATACTCATAGATTTTACATCAATAAAGATGTTAATTCAAGTCCATATGACTCCAACTCAAATGCAAAAAGTGATAATGATCATAATTGGAAATAAAAATAAGAAAGATGATTTTACAAAAGTAAAAAAAAAAAAAGGAGAGGAAGTCGAATCAAAGTAGAAGCAAAATGCAGTAAATTTCATTCCAAAATATGCTCTCTTCGATTCTCTCCATCATCTCTGTTTCTCACTGGTCGTTCGTTACTTTCTTTTTCCTTTTTTAACCACAGAATTTTTGAATCAATCTAAAATGTATTTTTAGAATAATAATCAACGGTTAAACTATAATTAAAGTGATATTTAAGTAAAAACCATAGAACTAATACACTTCATTTTAAACCTATGAAATTAAATTATACATTTGTCAAAAATCAAGTGACAGTAGGCTCTTTACACTTTTTTTTACTAGAAAAGTGCTTTTACAGAATGAAGGCTACTGCTTACATGTATCATGGAGCTACACATTGATAATAAACAAATAAATATGTTATTATATCACAACATAGCAGTTTGTCCGGTCATTCTCAGTATTTAATTAATTAAATAAATTATATTCATTTCCATATCAAACCCATTAGGAGATTTTTACTTTTCAGCATGCTCCAAGAACAAGCTTAGGCGCACTGGAAATCCATATATGTTATGCATAGTTCCAACCACTAGATTTCTAATGCAGGCTTTAGGGTCTATAATCTAAAGTTTCTTCATTCCTTTCAATCCTTTGAGAAACCGCTGGTTTCAAGCCCACTGAAATTAAATATAAAAATTCGAAAATAGCCTTATTTGCACTTGTTTAAGCTAGCTTTATTCAGAATTTAGTTTGTTTAGACGTTAATCATATGGATAAAAATATTTATGTTTTTTTATAAACATTATTAAAGGATTATTTTTACATAGATATGTAGAAAATTTACACATGCAACAAACTCTATTTAATTATATATGTATGTGAAAAATCTGTTATAGTGTGTAAAATATTTTATACAATGTGAACATCAAAGTTTTGTATTTGGTATGAAATTGGGTAGTTTTGTAATATAAATTTATTGTGTACATATACATGTTGTAAAATATATAAAAAATTGTGAATATTAATATTAATATCACCAACATATTTCATGAATTGGTCCTTAAAATTTTACTTAGTCGTACAAAGCTCCAATTTACATTTTAAGAAGTTTTCCTTAAAGAGACCCTTATTCAATGCCTTCAGTTAATTCACAATTAATATTAAAATGCGTTAAAAAGTAAAAATTATTTGAATATGTAGCAAAGAGAATTATCTACTATCTATTTTTTTTAAAAATATAATATAATATATTATTGTTTCCATGATCATTCTTAAAGTGCTTGATAGAGCTAAGATGACATTTATATTGAACACGTTTAAAAAATAAAAATAAAAACATTTTTGAGAGAGACCAGGTTTCTAAAATTTTTTAAATTAAACTATTTGTATAATTTAATCACTTAATTTATAAATCGTATAATTTAATTTTAAAACAAATTGATCGAAAACAAAAATTAATCAGATAAAATATATTATTTTAATATTTTTTAATAGTAAAAAAATTATTTTTAATTGAATATCGTTTAAATTAAACTATTGTTATTTAAACTCGTTCGATATTTAATAATGTCTAATTCAATTGAATTCAATAATATTAAATGTTATTTTTTTATTATAAATTTTAAGTTTTATTTTATATAATGATATTTTAAATTTTAATATATTATTAAATGTTGTTTTTATTATTATAAATTTTAAGTATTATTTTATATAATTATCTCTTAAACTCTAATATAATAGCCACCAACTCATACATATAGGGTTTTTTTTTAAAAAAAAAAAAAAACATCTACCTCCAATTTCTATTTCGTACCTAACTCATATTCCATATACTGGAGGCGTAAAAGAAATCAAAGTGGAAGTGGTCATTATTGGCCATCAGTGAAGTTAAAGTAGCAGAGCTAAAGTTCTTGAGTGGAATAATAGTACTCAACAATTACACAGAAAGGTAATTAAACCCTTTTTCATCCAACCCAATACTCCTCCTTCGCAATTTCAACTTTGAAAAAACAGAGTGAATAATATCAATAAGCTCTTATGGTATTGCAGTTGCAGGACCACAAAATATAAACATTAACCATGTATTTGTTACATAATATTATAGATTTTTAAATTTTTATATCAGATCAGATCATATAAAATAAAAATAATATAATTATATAAAAAATTATGTAATAGTTATTATAAACGAGCTAAAAAATAATATAATTGTATAATTAAAATAAATATAATAATTTTAAATTAATTTTACAAGTTTACCAAACAAATTTTTAATTCCTCGTAATCACCCTCTAGATAATAACAGTGATTTTTGTTATCTGAGATTCCAAGCTCATACTTACAACAACTCTCCACTGAATAATAATGCCGATGGGTTTGCCCTGGGTAGATGATAATAGCGTTAAATATCGGTTTAGATACTTAAATTCTTTAAGACAAAACTTTTTTAGAAACAAAAAAATTGGGACGAAACGAGGTGAAAGTTATGGGAAGAACGTGATGAACTTAGTGAGTGGTCTTCCTTCCATAACATTTCTTGTTATTCCGTTACCTTTTTCACCCAAACAGTCAGATTCAGACTCCACAATCTTCAAAAGATAAAGAATGACCAATGCCTATATGGAATTTGGTCGGTTCCCGCCCCCAAAAAAAGTAATAATAAAAAAATTTCTGAGGTGCAGATAAGGTGTTTGAGTTAATTCCCCACTAACAATTCCTATTATTTATACACCCACCTCAGCCTTTCTGATTCTACGTCCATTCCAAAGGTTTAAACTTAAATAGAGTTTTATTAAACTCGTCAAGTTGTTCTGCTATTCTCTGAGAACTCACTTACTAGAATTTAAGGAATATATATATCTATATCAACTTGTTCCTTCTTCTTCTTTATACTTCCTAAAACTTTGGTACATTTATTCTTCTCTCAGTGTCTTTTCATAAATTTGTTTGATAGTGACAAGACCACTTTGAGCTAACATGAAGAAGTGTCATTGTTTGTCCTTTTTTGTGTTTTTCATATGTTTGTTTTGCTTTACTATGATCTCTACCGATGCGAGATGGCATAACCATGCAAAACACAAGCAGAGACATCATAACAATCACCACCACATAGGCTCTAACATTTCATTGCCTCCTTGTCCACCACCTAGTCCTGAACCTGCTGAACCACCTTTTGAAGAAGAGCCTGATCCTTCATACAGTTTTACTGATGTTTTCGATGTAAGACATTTTGGTGCAGTTGGGGATGGCATAACAGATGACACAGAGTCATTCAAGATGGCTTGGGATACAGCATGTCAAAGTAATTCATCATCAATCGTTTTTGTTCCTTATGGACTCTCCTTCATGATTCAATCTACCATTTTCACAGGTCCATGTCAATCAGGCATTGTGTTACAGGTAATGTTATAACTACGGGTTTTTTTTTTGGTATTCTTTTTATTGCTAGATCCATTTGGTTAGGTTTTTGTTCATTGGGTATTTGTTGGTTAAATGAGAAGGTTGATGGAACTATAATGCCACCTGATGGACCTGACTCTTGGCCAAAGAACAGTAGTAGGCGCCAATGGCTTGTGTTCTATAGAATAAATGAAATGTCCCTGCAAGGAGGTGGTTTAATTGATGGTAGAGGACATAAATGGTGGGATCTTCCTTGTAAACCCCATAAGGTACTTCTCATTTTTATATGCATATACTAGTGAAAATTAGCCTAAAATCATGTTTTTTTTGCTACGTTTTAATTATGTACGACTGTATACAAATTTTAGATTGTTGAACATTTTGGCCAAATTTCTAAAACATGAATTATTTGAGGCCTGAATTGGTATATAATCAAATTCCTTAATTATGCAATAATGAAGAATTGGTATTGAATTTTAACTAATTCTATGTATTTTTATCTATATGCCATTCAGGGGATAAATGGAACTACTTTGCCTGGACCTTGTGACAGTCCCACTGTATGTTCCTTAACAAATTTTACCTTTTAAAATTATATGCATCATTATTTCTTTCTCGTGTAGAAATTATATATATGCTTAATGCTTGTTGAATCTTTAAATGAATTAGGCAATCAAATTCTTCATGAGTTCAAACTTGACAGTACAAGGACTTAGAATCAAGAACAGCCCACAGTTCAACTTCAGATTCGACAATTGCAAAAATGTTCATATAGAGTCCATTTTCATATCAGCTCCTGCCCTTAGTCCTAACACTGATGGCATTCACATTGAGAAGACAAATGGTGTTCGTATTTACAATTCTGTCGTTTCTAATGGTTAGCACAAAACCTGGAGTTTTTTATGTTTAGCTCTCCACATGTTTCATATATCTAATTTTTCTTAGCAAGCTTACCAATTAATTAAGCCAAAACTGTTTTTAATTGATCTATTGATTCTGTGTACAGGAGATGATTGCGTTTCAATTGGGTCGGGATGTTATGATGTTGACATAAGAAACATCACTTGTGGGCCCAGTCATGGAATTAGGTAATGTTCACATTTAATATTTTTTTAATCCATACAATACATTTTGTGATTAAAACTCGTTAATGATTCTAAGTTATGGTAAAGATTCAAACTCAATGTCTAAAACTAAAAGAAAATGAGACACCAACTTAAATAGCACACTACTAGAATCATGGGCATATTTTGATAAGATGTTGTTTTTACATATGTTTTATTCAGTTCTTTTTGGGTATATAATAGTCTAAATTATGCCTAAAATAATTCTAAACAAAAATATATTTATATTTTAAAATAAAGACATATCATACCGTATATATTTTATTTTAAATTTTGAAAAATAAAATAAACTAAACAACTTAAGACTTTGTAAGAAGTGTACTTTTAAATTTTTTTATAATAAGGATCACTAATTGATTTAGAAACTAGTGCTCCTTAAAGAATTTTACTTTTACAATTAATTTGAAAAGTTAAGGAATTGATGTTATATGTTTAATTTTAAATATGTTGTAAAAATAAACTAAATAAAAATTTAAAAGAATTAAAATAAATTACGTATAAAGCACCTGTTTTAACGAATATATATGTGTACGTGCACGTGTCTCACATATTTTTGCAATTTGATTCTCCATGTATAGCATTGGGAGCTTAGGCAATCACAATTCTAGGGCATGTGTTTCCAATATAACAGTTAGAGATTCGGTAATAAAAGCCTCCGACAATGGAGTTAGAATCAAGACATGGCAAGGAGGATCAGGAGCAGTATCAGGCATAACATTCAGCAATATTCATATGGATAATGTTAGAAATCCAATAATGATAGACCAATACTACTGTCTAAGCAAAGCATGTGACAACAAAACATCGGCAGTTTTTGTATCAGACATAATTTATTCCAACATTAAAGGAACTTATGATGTTCGAAGTCCTCCGATGCATTTTGGCTGCAGTGATTCAATTCCATGTACAAACTTAACGCTATCTGAAGTTGAGCTTCTTCCTGCTTTTGGAGATATGGTTTCAGATCCATTTTGTTGGAATGCTTATGGTTATTTGCAAACACTTACTATTCCACCTGTGTTTTGCTTGCAAGAGGGTGTTCCTCAGTCATTATTAAATAATGAAATTGGACTTTGCTGACATAATATTAATTGCAATTGTGTCCATGAATGTCTCTGTGTATATGTAATTTGAAAGAGGAATATTCATGGTTGATTTTATTACGATGAATATTACCTGAAATGCTTGTTCAGTCCTCAATCTAAGTATATTGTCCATTATATAGTTATTGATTGCTTCCTTTTAATTAATACGAAACGTATGAGTAAATATTAAGATTTTTTTGTTCACCAAATTATATGGCATGCTAACACTCAATATTAGAATTGTGCCAACGAGATTATGACTCAAAGGTATATATGCACGTAGAATATTTAAGATTGGAGTTCTTATCGGGGTATCTAAGTGTTGTAATTATTTAAAAAAAAAAATTAACTTGTGGATTAAGTGATATGATTATTTATTCTTTATCCATATAATGTTTCCTTTATTGAATAAAAGAGGAATTTAACTGCATTTTTTTAAAAGATACTCAATATTCTTTATTTTAATTAGGGCTGTTCATCGGATCGAAACCGCTAATTTTATGCCGATCCGATCCGATCCGATCATTCGCTCGGATTGAAATATCCTAATCCGAAACCGATCCGATCACTTTTCACATCCGCTCAATCCGATCCGTAAACTATTCGGATGACATCCGATCAATCCGATCAAATAAACTTAATTAACTCTATTTTTTATATTTTTAAATAATTTTTTTAAAATTTTACATAAATCATAACATAAAATTATTTAACTTAAAAAAATATTAAAAAATCAAATAAATATATATTAATTAAATAAATATATATATATATTTAATTTCGGTCGGATCAGATCGGATCGGATGAATCGTAGTAAAATCCGTCATCCGATCTGCACTTAACGGATGGAAAAAATTATCATCCGATCCGACCATCGGATTGGATCAGATCGGATGAAAAATCAACGGATCAGATCGGATTGATCGGATGATCGGATTTTTTGCACACCCCTAATTTTAATTCATAAATTCGAACTTCACCAAATATTGGTTAACGTTTTAAAAAATATTAGTTACCTTTCTTTGAAAAAGAAAAACGAGGTTATTAGACTATATATATAAGATATGTTCAGCTGCCTCATATTATGCCTTTGAAAGCATATGTGTTCAACACATGCTAAGAGAATACGAAGAGTGAGGTGTTCATTTATTCGAACCCTACAATCTCAAATTTATAATTTTAAATTTTTAAATGATAGTCTAAAGTGTTAAAGCGTAGAATTTATGTATATAGACATTGTAAATTTATCTAAGGATAATTTGTGTGGTTTATCTGTGAACATAACTTTGTCCCTGTTGTCAATGATGACAAAAAGAAAATATATGTCCATCAAATTAATTAGATATATGCATATGTAAAAACAAAATTTGTGAAGAAGCCATTTTTGTATTGAAAAATAGTGGATGAGAGACAAACTTGGTTAAAGAGTGAATTAAAATTATATACTAATTAAATATATATATCCAAACTTAAAATTACTAATATTATTATAATTGATTTTATTAAGCATAATTTATTATATAGGATCATATCATTTAAATTACGTTAATTTTTGTTATTATAATAATAAAAATATATAAAATATCTATTTCATCTCTTATATTAATTATATATTAATGTAATTAATATTATATAAAATTATTATTAATAAATTATTCCGAGAATAATAGGTGGAAATTTCAATTCTTTTGTTTGTTTATATGTAAATAAGTAAAAAGTGAATATATATATATAATTATTGACAAAGATAGGAGAATATAAAAAAGAGAGGGAGACGACTAGAAACGGAATATTCATAGACGCAGGGCAGCCCCAGACACAGAGCACTAACTTTGATGATATGTGAAGAGGAGGAACAAAGGTACATACATTCCCTTTATCTTTAACATTTGCACGCGCGCCAACTACCTTAATTATAATGCGTATATCATTTGGATTTGTTTTTTGACAGTGATATTTGAGAAATTATTTATAGTATTTAGAATATATAATGATACGTATTTTAAGTAAATAAAATTTAAAATGAATGTAATTTTTTCTTTAAAAAACAAATATTCAATAAAAGATAAAAAGAAAATTTAATTAATGAATAATATATTTTAAAAATAATAAATAAATTTATACAACTAATTGTTAATGTAATCAGTAAGATGTTAATAAACTCATATTCCATCCCATTCTATATTTATTTTCTATTTTATTAATTTTTTTTTTAATAGGACTGTAAGATTAGTACTAAATCTTCCAATCATTTAAATGTAGATGTTATGAATACTTTTGACATTATAAAAATATTAAATTTAAAATAAAAATGAAGGTATAATATGAAGAAAAAAAAAATTAAAAATTTCAAAAATTTCTCTTTGAAAAAAATACATGCGGGGGTGGGAATAAGGCTTAAATGCAGTGCTGCTATATTAACTTCTCTGAAAAAAGTGATCGGGCGGTCTACACGCTCAAGCTTAATTAACTCCAATTGCCACCCACCTCAAAGCCATACGAAACTTGCTCTTTTTTTGTTTTGTGTTTTTTTTGTGGGTACTGTATGAAATACGTATCAAACTTGCATTTTTCAATATATTATGTTTAGAATCATGCATCATCTATAGGTTATATAAGTGCTTATGTACTTGTGGTTCTACATTTTTTAGATATTTTTATTGCAGACATATATTAATAGAAAATCTATATTTAGAGAAATTCAAAAAGTATACTAAAATCCAAAATACATCTAGAAAATAATTCATTCTAATTTAATGTTAATATATAAGAAAATAATTTAACAAATTTATTATTTAATCAAATATTACCATACAAATCAATTTCTTCTTCTTCTTTATATGTCGGCAATTTATCTCTTTTTCTCTACTAATGAGTTGTAACTTATTATCTTGTACAGATCAAGAAAACAATACAAATTAGAAATGATGCAAGTATTACTAAAAAAGTCTTCGAAGATAATCCAGATTATGTGATTTGAAATCGCAAAGATAAAATTAAAATGAGTTGGATCTACAACTCAGTACCCCGAGCAAACTGAAGTTCTTGTTTAGCACTACTTCTGTGCATGGCTACTAGACTGCCTTAGCCAGAAATTTTCAAGATAATTCCAACTCAAGTTTGATGGAGTTAAGGTGGAGATTGCAGATGATGAGAAAAAAAATAATCAATCTATGGAAGAGTATGTAAAAAAGACTAAAACATTGTTATATTTAATGGAAGCAACATGTGATCATATTTCAACTTGAGAGTAGATTTTATATCTAATGGGAGGTCTGAATTCCACGAATTATCTCTTACTTGTTACTACTATTATAAACAATGATAAGATTCCTAGCCTAGATGATTTTTTTTTCTATGATGAGAACAAATGAAAGGAAATAATGAGGATGAATTTAATGGATTCTCAATTAGTGCAAACAAATCTTGCTCATAATATTCTTTCTCATTCTCAGATGAATCAAATGAATGTCTCTAGTATGAAATCCTTGCAATATTCAAGATCTAGTGGTTCTTGCTTTAATATGACTCCAAACAACCAAAATACGTCACAACCAATCTCACAGCAACAACAATACATTGCCTACAACCAGTTAACTACAACAACCTAATTCTAGGTTTTCACAACAATTTAATTTTTCAAATGAAGATAATGGTGGTAGAGGAAACTATAAAGGAGCATGCAAAATATATAAAAAAGGTTTGGCATAGTGCACAACATTGTAGACTCAGGTATGCTGACCAATCACAACCTCCTATGCAACTTTAATCTCCTTATGAACAATTCTCTCTTATCCTTCACATCAGCTTAGATCACCCATGCAACCTATGCAAATGTTTCCTCAGTAACAATTTCCTATCTCTTATCCTACTCCTCCACCATTTCCTAAACCTCAAGCTAACCTTTCACATGTAAATGGCCCTTCATTGTCTTTACTTGGGTCTACTTAACCACCTAGGGTTTCAATGTTTAATACACTTGTGTCTAACTTTCATCGGTTGCTAGTTTCTTTACTTATGTTTGATCAAAAATTAATTATGTATCCTAGTTTCATGCTATTTCCTAATATAACTACATAAAATATAGACACACAAATTTGTGGCAATACACAGGCTCTTCAAGAAGTACCAAAAATTGATAATTTTTCACATGCTTACAATGCACTTCTTGCAACACCAACAATTCATCAACATTCAAATTGGTATATGGATTATAGTGCCAGTCACCATTTGACTTATAATAGCAATAATTTAATAAATTAATCACCCTACTTAAGGTAGGAATCTGTGCTTCTAGGGAATGGTAAGTCTACCTCGATCTCTCATATAGATTAAGGATATATTGTTTGTGAAAACTTCATGTTTAATTCTTAATAATCTACTCCATGTACCTCAACTTGCAAAGAATTTTATTTCTGTAAGGTAGATGTGTATTGATAATAATGTCTCAGTAGAATTTTTTTCCTAGTTCATTCTATTTGAAGGAACTAACTCAAGGAAGGTTTTGTTGAAATAAGGAGTGGATAATGGTCTCTACAAGTTTCCTTTCCAGTCTACTGTAGATGAAGTTACAACTTTTGCAACACCAGAAGAACATAGATATCTATAGGATTTTCTTTCTACTGTTTCTACTAATGCATCGTCTAGTTTACCTGCTACTATAATGCTTTATATGTCTATTCTACCTATTGAATGCAATAAAGTCTCTTTGGATAGTCAATTTTGGCACAATAGACTAAGACATTCATATTTCTCTATGATGAAACAAATTTCGAATGAAATGAAAGAACTTTATGGTAGTGATGATTCAATAATGTCTTTTGGAGCTTGTAGGCTTGGTAAGTCACATATGCTACCAATTTTCATGTGCATGAAAGATCTAGACAACCATTTGAGATAGTGCATGTAGATGTACGGAGACCCTTGCCTATTATAGCTGATAATGGTGTTCATTATTTCATTTTGTTTGTGGATAATCATACATGATATCAATGGATATTTTTGTTACATAATAAGAGTTAAGTAGCATGCTAAGTTCTTAAAAGTACTTAATATATCGTGATTTTATGTATGTTAAATGATTAAATAGATTTGAACTTTCTTAGTTTTATTATCATTTTAAATAAATCTATATTTTCAGAGTCACAAGTATATTTTGTTATTTTTCAAGTATTTTAGTTTCAAAAAGATAAAATTTATCAATACTTTGAAAATATATATGAAAGAACTTCATTATAACTTTAAAAGGTTAAAAGATAACACATGTTAAGCATTACATTTGTTCCAAAAAGGATATACAAGAAAATATGGTTTTAAATTGATCAGAATAATATGAGCCATAGCGTGGAAGTTTTATGTGTCACGACGTAAGGCTAATAGACTAAATATTAAGCATACCAGAATTGATGTGGGTCACGACATGAAAATTTTGTGTGTTGCGACATGTGTGTAATGGATCGTGTTCCAACCAATTATATATTGTATCATGCAGTGACATGGAAAGAATTGTGTCGTGATGCCAATCTTTTGATCTAACATTTTCTCTTTTTTTAAACATATAAATAAGACCCCATTTTTATTGTATTCCATTTCCTTTTCATCCATTTCTTTTATCATTCTTAGTTTCTTTCTAAGCTTTTTAGTTTTTCTTTTCTTAATTTAAAGCTTTTCTCTCAATTGAGAGTTGAACATAGTTATAGTTTTGTGTAAAATTTTAGTTTAAATTCAATAAACAATAATTGATAATTTTGTTTGGAGATTTTTTTAGTTACAGAAACAATACTAAATTTCTGTATTTGGAAGGATACACTTGCGATATAATTTAAATGTATTTTTTTTAGATTAATTTATATGTTACTTTGAATGCTATGCTTAAAATATTGGCCATATTGTTAAATTAAACATGTTTGGCTAGAATTATTATGGGATACTAGTAAAGTTATTATGCTTGTAAAATATTAAAATATGTATAGATTTTTACAAATTTAAGTACTATTTTTCATTCAAGAATTCTACAAAATTTATTACAAAAAATATAGTGATGTCGGAATTTTTTTAATAAACTTAAATTATGAAAGTAAGATTTAAAATTTGATTATTTGGAACTAATTTAGAGTATTGTTCTTTTATCTTTGATTAAGTTCATATATATACTTGTAGTATAACCTTTATTTCAAAGATTTTTTTTTATAAAAATTACTATTAAAAAATATATTGACGATGATAAGTGATAATTTAGACATATTTTTAGCAATTATTTCCTCTATATCTATGCTTATTTTATTATTGTCATGCGTTATAATTATTTATTATATATTTTATGTGAAAATATGAATTTTTAGGATTTTTTATAGAATTTTTATGAATTTCTTTATGAATTTTATTTGGAAAAAGTGGATATATATATATATATATATAATTGTGGATGTATTTAGAAGAGACATGGATGCACTTGGCAAACCAACGTCCAAAATGACGCCATTTTGAATCAATGCCATCTACATGATGCCTCTAGTTTGCGTTGGTTCATTTAGTTGTGTTCCTAATGATGTATTGTTTGGAGTAATGAGTGCTTAAAAACATTAAAATTATCATTATTTAATGTACTTTAATTGATTAAATATATTTATATTTTTATATAAATTGTTTTTTTTAGAATTACGGATATTTTTATTGTTTTCAGGTATTTTAATTCAAAAATAATTTAAATACTCGAAGAAAAATATTGGAAGTAATACATCACAATATTTAAAGTGTACTATTCATTTATTATACAAATAAGTGAGAAAAAATGAGGAAAAGTAAAAAAAAAAAGACAAAATTGCCCAACTAGCACATACCTGAATCGAGTCCTACACGTAGCCAATATAGTGCACATCTCGCCGCTAGTCTCACCCCACACACATGCCAACCTGTCTAAACGCTTTCAAGACCAATTTTTGAGACATTTTTTTTCACTTTTTTTAAAACTTTTTCTCATCTATAAAAGACTTCATTATTGTAAAAATCATCTCTTAAAATCTCTTCTTTTTCTCTCTTTATAAAGTTTTCTTAGTTTTTTTTAGTTTTAAAATTCTTTTTTAGAAGAACTAGTTATGCTTTTGTAAATTTCTAGTCTTTGATTCAATAAATGAAAATACAAATCCGTTTGGAGGTTTTCAGAAATGAAACTAGCATCAAAGTTTCATAAGGATTCTTTTGAAGTATAATTTTAAAATTTAACATGATTGTGATTAAATTTAACATGTCTGGCTGTTATTAAATATGATATAATAATAACGTTGTTATGATTGCGAAATATTAAATAGGTAAAACATTTCTATAAAAAAAATTGATTTTTTATATTCAAGAGTTTATATTAAGGATGTTAGAGAGAAATATATTATTTTTCATTACAAACTTAAATCTGAAAATTAGATTTTAAGATTTAATTATCCTATTTGATTTAGAGTAATGAACTTTCATTTATTGATATAATCATCTGGTAGTTAGAGTAAAGCTCTATTTCAAATTTTTTTATAAGAACTATTATTTGAAAATGTATTAACAACATATTTTTAGTAATGATTTTAAAACTTGAAAAATAATACTTAGATAATAAAATTCTTAGGTTCATTTTCAATCTCTTAAAAAAAATAAATTTAATTTAATTAACCAAATTAATTATCGATTTCACTCATAGGTGTTAATTGATTTTCTTAATTAACAAAGAATATCTAACCTCATCAAATGTGGTATTTATATATAAAAAAAGAATCAATAAATATCAATTTATATCTTTAATAACCTAAATAATATGAGCAAACATAATAACTTAATTATTTTATCCTTAAATACTCCACTGTTATGAATGATAAAAAATGTATAATTGTTTTTTGAATCCATATCTATACTTATTTTTTATGTTATTAGATTAGGAAACACAAAAAATCAAAATATCGTGACAGGATATACTTGTCATTTTCTATAAAATAATTCATGCACTTGCAAGAGTTTTATAAATATAAAACCAAATTATCTACAAAATCAATATTGCTAACCTGATTTCAATTTTAACTCATCAATTCTTGGCGTTGTTGTGGGGAAGGAATAATGCTTTTAAATTATTTATCAAAATTTAAAAAAATATTTGTGTTATAAATAATTGTGATTTTTTTATTTAGTAAAAAAATCAAACTTTAATTTATTTAATTATTTTATTTTATAAAAAAATTAAAAAAGTTAAAAAAAAAACTAATTGTGTAATAGCATGAAAAATAAAGATGTAAAAGAGTTCTATCTAGGAGAATAGTTATTGGAAATCTTTGTGTCACTAGTCTTTCTTAGGAACGTTATTCTCTCTAGAAAGATGGTTTTTAAGGAGATTTTGCCCCGCCGTTCTTCCTTGAGAGCACTATTGGTTAATATTGATTATGTTATTTAACTTATAGATTAACTTAACTGTTGTGAATATTGTATGATATAACATGTATACAAATATGTTTGTATTATATATTAGATTGGGTGTATTATATTATGTAGAATTTAACCATGTATATTTATTTGTATAAAAATATGTTTAAATTATATATTAGATAGAGTGTATTATAAATATTTATTTTGTATAATTTAATCATATATATTTATTTGTAAAAAAATGTGTTTGTATTATGTGATAAATAAAGTGTATTATAAATATGTATAGTTTAAGTATGTATAATTATATGTATCAAAATTTGTATAAAATTACCATAATTTAATGTAATTTAATTGATTAAATACATTTATATTTATATGATTTTATCATATTTTTATATACATTTTTCTTTTTGTAATCACGGGTATTTTTATTATTTTTCAAGTATTTTCATTAAAAAATAATTTAAAAGCTCGAAGAAAAATACTGAAAGTAATACATCACAATATTTAAAGTATAGTATTCATTTATTGTAAAAATTAGTGAGAAACAAATGAGAAAAAGTAAAAAAAAATGGAAAAAATTGCCCAATTGGGACATACTCGTGCTGAGTCCCATATGCAGCTAACACATCGTCTATCCCACCACAAATCTCACCTCACACGTGTGTCATCCTATCCAAATGCATCCAAGAGCAAAATTTTAGATATTTTCTCATCTAGAAAAAGAGACCTTCTCTACTATTGTAAAAATCATCCCTCAAAATCTCTTCTCTTTCTCTCTCTAACTTTATTTATCTGGAAAATTTTCTTAAATTTTTTAGTTTTAAAGTTTTCTTTTTGAGAAAAACTAGTTATGTTTTTGTAAATTTCTAGTATTTGATTAAATAAACAGAAATGAAAATCTATTTGGAGGTTTTCTAGAAACGATACTAGAATCAAAGTTCTGTATGGATTTTTTAGAGGCATAATTTTAAAATGAATTTTATAGTTATTTTTATATATGTTATATTTAATTTGTCTGTGATTAAATTTAATATGGTTGGCTATTTGTAAATATGTTATAATAATAACGTTGTTATGGTTGCAAATCATTAAATAGGTAAAACATTTTTATAAAATAAATAAATTTTTTATATTCACGATTTTATATTGAGGATGTTAGAGAGAAATATATTATTTTTTATTACAAACTTAAATCTAAAAATTAGATTTTAAGGTTTAATTATTCGATCTGATTTAGAGTAGTGCACTTTTATTTATTAGTATAATCGTCCCGTAGTTAGAATAAATCTCTATTTTAAAATTTTTTATAAAAATTATTATTTGAAAATATATTAACAACATATTTTTAGTATTGATTTTAAAATTTAAAAGGTAGTACTCAGATAATAAAACTCTTAAGTTAAATTTGGACACATTGAATTAAGTTTAAAATGTCTAATCCCATCAAATGTATCATTTAAATTATTCATTTTCAATCTCTTAGAAAAAAAGAATTAATTAACCAAATTAATTATCTATCCCACTCATAGATGTTAATTGATTTATTTAATTAACAAAGAATATCTAATCTTACCAAATGTGGTATTTATATAAAAAAGAAAGAATTAATAAATATCAATTTTTATTATTAATAACCTTCATAATATGAGGAAGCATAATTAACTTAATTATTCTATCTATAAATATTCTACTATTATGAATTATAAAAATTTACATAATTGTTTATTGAATTGATATCTATGTTTATTTTTTTATGTTATTAGAATAAGAAACACAAAAAAATCAAAATATTGTGACATGATGTTTAAAATTTAATTTCTTTTTGAAAAGTTTGAATAATAAATTAAAAATCACACATATTTTTTCCTTAGATCGACTTTGAGATTATACTTGTCATTTTATATTAAATGATTCGTAAACTTGTGAGAGTTTTACATCGATAAAACCAAAATATCTGCAAAATTGGTATGCTAACTTGATGTTGGTTTTGTCTTCTCATACATCATTTGCATCAAACGACATGTCGTTTGGCCATCAGCTTCTTTCCCCAACATCATGCCTCCCTATTCATACCTAATCCATTCTTTTATCACGTTGCATAATCTAGTACTTCCATTTGATTCCATTTGATTGTCCAGACTTAATCTGGTCATAAAATCCAAAATAAAACTCCTATAAATACCTATAAAATGTAATTTTGAAGGGAATGATAAGAAGAATTAGAAACAAATTAGAGAGAAAAATATAAAATTATTCTCTGTAACAAATTAAAGAATATTTGACAAAACATTTAAGAACAAGTTTAGACATTAGTGTATTGGCTTCACTTTTGCATCAAAAACTAATAAATTATTGTATTTTATTTCTCTTTATATTTTGAATTATTTAATTATCTCATTATAAGTGTTAAATTTAATGTATAATGAAATAATTCATTATAATTATGAGTAATTTCAAGTCTTAAATTATGATTTAATATTATGAATTATGTTAGGATATGAATAAAATTTCAATTATTAATTTCTTGATGTATTTAATTTCATATTTGAATATCAAAATATGTTAATTCTTGAATGAGGTGTACAACTAGTTTGATATTTAATTTTTCTTATTGTTAGATTACGAAGTTAATATCAAATTATATTTTTTTGTAATTAAATTAACATGTTGTAATTTCTACTACAATTCAAATTAAAATTTTTAATTATAAATTGTTAACAATATCAATTTCATCTAATTTAATTATTATTATTTTGGATTATAATGCAACAAGCGAATTCAAATTCCTAAAATTAAAATCGAGAAAAATAAATGGGATCTTGAATTTATGTAATGAATTTAGAATTTTAAAATTGAATGAATCATAATATAATAAATTTAATTGTTATCTAGTGCCAATAAAAATTCTATAATGACATGTTTATCTTATTAATTTTATATTTTGTACTTTTTATTATATTCTTATTTTTGTATGTTATTTTATTTTTCTGCAAAAACATTTAAAAACCCCTATTTATTTTATTTGTGATATTTTAAGATTTTATATTAAACTAGTTATTAATAATTAAATTGTATACATCTTTTATGGGTAATAATCCTTACTTGCAATTATATTTATAATGACAAAATTTTAAAAACGTAAAAAAAATTGTTAAATATTTGTTTGTCTAATTTAGACACCATTAGACGTCATTTGTTTTGCAATAGTTTTAAAAGCTAAAAGTTGGTTCCTAGAAATTTAAATGGTGAAGATTCCCATACGTATGAGGGGTAGAAACATCAACCTATGAAATCTTTTTGCGTGTTTTATATTAATTTGATTAAGTAATTAACATAGTAAAAATATAAAAAAACATGCTTAATTCAACACCAACAAAAATAACTAGTAGATGTAACAATAACAATTTGCAGAATACATATTAATGATGGTGTGTCTCACCGGCTCCGATCCAAACTAGAAACATGCATACATGACAAATAATGCATAACTTGTGGTACATGCATACATACGAAAAAGCTAAAAGGATTTCCAATCACTTAAGGACCTCTTATATGGAAACATATTTGGTAAATGATTATTTTACTTTTACAACATGTAATCAAACATATATACCAAACCTTAATAAAGCGTTTAACACTTGGTACACTTTCAAGGTAAAGAGATACAGACTCCTTAGGAACTCACACCAAGTATGTATGCAAATAAAAAAATAGACTATATTAACATACAATCTAAACAAGAATGTCTACTAATAAGGACTCCAATCATGTTAAAGAGATGTTGACTCCTTAAGGACTAATGGAGATAAAAACACCTGATAGATAATTACAGCTAGAGTATAAATAAATACAAACATGCATTATAATAAAGCAACAGATAAGGAATTAATTAAATAAAATATAGGTGATAAATATTAAAAGTTTTTTTATTAGAGACATACACCATTTAAACTATGATTGTACTAGTCATATATTCAAGTATGCATAACACCTACTATAACGAGGCAAACCCATATAAAAATCCTATCTATATGGTAAAATCCTCGATTTGCTTAAGGTAACCACTCAGTAGCAAATAATCAACTAATTAATAAAATAGTTACAAATATGATAGAAAATAAAATCACTAATACCTCAATCAATTGGGATCTCTATCCTAACTACCTATTGTTGCTTTTGCTTTTTGTTTCCATAACGATCTAGTTCAACACACGAACTTGGATCACCTCTAAAGCCAAAACCATCCAATATGGTGTGATCAGAAACCATGAATTAATAATGAGTGACATGCACAATCAATAGAGCCACCCTCAAACACAAATACCCAATAAATAACAAAAGACACATAGTTCACCATAAACCATCAAGAGGCACAAATCCAAGACGTGAAAACTCAAAAAATTTAACTATGCCCACTCTCAAAAAGATGTTCTCACATGTAAAAGTTGCATGAAGGAAACTACTAGCTATCAAATGTCTTATTTCACTTAAACCTCTTGCAAAGAACACTTCGAGTACTCACAACTCACCGAGACTATTTTGCTCACACAATATTGAATCACTAATACTAAACAACACACAAGGTATTAGTAATGGTGAAATAAAAATAATGAGATGTCAATTTGACAGAGCTCCACTACATTTTCTTGATATCGAATAAGAAGAAATAAGGGTATTTATAGAACTAATTTATCACTTTGCCAGCCAATTTTCCAACCACTTCACCAAGGGTGGTGGTGGGCTTAGTAGCAAGGTGCTTAAATGTACCTTTCTTCATTGCAAAAATTATCGAGTATTTTCCATAAACCAACACACCATTTAGTATACACATTACAGAAACCAACCATGTGGTATGTCTAAACATACTTGTATACAAAGTGTACCTTATTATATGTGTGTGTGTGTATTATTGATCCATAGTAACCAACCTCACATAGAGGAGGACAAATACACTAAGTAAGAATAAAACAAACATCATGTTTTGCACACAAAAAGCCAACACATAGACAAGAGTACTATAGGACTTACAAATGGTTTATTAATCTCTTAGAAAAGTAGCATAATTTAATTAAAATTAACCACTAAATATGATAAGTGTTTTTAATTAATAGCAAATATTAGGCCCGATCGAATACGCTATTTGAATATATAAGATAGAATTAGTAATCTTAATTCATATATTTAAACAACCTAATCAATATTAAGCAAGCATAATTAAATAGCTAATATACCCCACAAATTTTCCACTAAGTATAAATGTCATTTGCCTAATGTTTTTTGAATCTATAGTTCTTTTTATATTGTTAGTTTAGATCTTTCAATAACCCCAAACTTTGTACTATAATATTTTAGGTTTAATTTTTGTTTTTAAAAACCACATGATTGCTATTTAGATTAACTCTGAAAGTATACTTATCATTTTCTATAAGTGATTTATGCAGTTACGAGTTATTTTATAAATTATAAAAAGTTATATGCTTAATTTAGACACATGAATTTTTTTTGGCATCATTGCCAAGTGTAATGGTAATTTTACTAATACTAGATACAATTTTCAAGTATCAAGTTTTTGACACCGTTTTCGGAGAGAAATAACATTTTTAAATTTTTTCTTATCAAAATCTTAAAAAATAATTATATTGTAAATATTATGATTATTATTTAAAATTTTAAAATATCTAGGTTGTTAATTAATTTAGGATATTTTATATTTTATCTTATTTTTGAAAAAAAATATATAACATAAATAAAATAAGTCTTATTTTTAAACTTTTTTGTTTTATTTATTTTTTTTTATTTTTTTTAAAATAATTTATTTAATAATGATAATGAAATATTAAAATCTTAAAATATTTAAAAATTATATTTTATTTATAAAAAAATAGCATTCTTTACTTTATGTATAGTGTTTTTGTGTAATTTATTTTCTTTTACTAACACATATATCATTGTATCATTTTATTCTTTTAATTTTTATATGTTATGTATTTCTAAATACAAACATTTGATGTATTATTACTTGTACATTTATTTTATCTTTTATATTTTTCACTTAATTAGTGATTTTAACTTTTATTTTAAAAAGTTTATGCAAGGTAGGAGGTCCTTAGGGTACCTACTCACACTGTATAAAAATATACATAAGTTTAATAGACTATTAAGAATGCTAGAATTTAAGATCCCACAACCTTTTATAGAGTAAATTTGTGAGCCAAATCTTAACCTGAACAATCAAATAAAGGAGAGAATTCACGACCAAGGAAAACCACAATAAAGGAGTATACAAGACCAGTAATTGGCACTATTATTGCCTCAATCTAACTGGGCAAGGCTACTTGGAACTATAAATTGAGAAACATTCATTTTTTTATGTTATCTTCCTTTAATGGACTACCTAATGATGACTCACTATCTTTCATTAGGGACTTTTACTCAATAGTCCAAACATTCCTTCTCGATGTATTCACCAAGGATCAACTTAGATTGAGGTGTTTCCCTTGCACCCTAAAAGAAAGGGCCAAGGTAGGGCTAATGTCACTTTCTCTAGGTTCCTTGATGACTTGAGAGGATTTCTATAATAAGTTTATAGGAAAATTATATTCCTATTAAAAGATATTAGAGATGAGAGCAAAGATTGTAACTTTCTCTCAACTGATGAGAGAACCTTTCCATGAAACTTAGGATAGGTTTAAACTCTTTCTCACTAAATGGCCCCATCATAGCTATCCTCTACAGCTATAGAAATAGTTTTTCTATGATGGATATTTCATCGTTCATAATGGGAGAAAATATTTCCTTAGAGACTTATAATCTCTTTTAGATTTTGGGTGCTAATTCCAAATAGAAGAGCTCCAAAGTGAAAAGAACCTTTATAGACTCCGATATTGAAGTTCAAATGCAGCTTGCATGACTATCCAAGAAAGTTTCACTTCTCATAACACATGCTACATCAAATAAAGAAAAATTTGGTGTGTGCAATACTTTGGGACATAGTGTTGATGCTTGTTCCTATCAAGGAAAATCTAGTGTTAGAATTGAGCAAGTTAATGTATTTAGAGAGCATCAATCAAGATCTAGGTATGACTCCAATGCAAATACCTACAATCCAGGGTGGAAGAATTATTCTGATTTCTCTTGGAGAAAGAATAACCCTTCATTTTCCTTGAATTCAAACCAATTAGGTCAGTAATTCTACCAACAAATGCCTAAGAATCCTCTCAACAAGTTAACTTTGGAGGATAATTTGAATGCATTCATTCAAGTTAACATAGACAACCAATCCAGAACAAATCAGAGGTTGGAATCTATAGCATATTTCGTTAAAAAAGTGAAAGTACAGGTGGAACTGCTAACTAAAAACTTGCAAAAGTAAGGCAAGGAATAACTATAAGGTCAGAAATAATTTAGAACTCAATAAGGTGGGGATATTGAGTTTGTAAAAATATGGAACCTCCCAGTAACATCTTACTAAAGACAAAAAATACAGTCTTAGATGTGATTTTATTGCTTTCATTTCATTTAAAAAATAATTGTTTTATTGTTTTTTGTGTGATTATTTTATAACTTAATTAAAGTATAAATTTTTATGTGATTAAGTTATCGTTATGATATAATAATAACTTTTTTTTGAATCTCACCTTTGCATGCCTTTTCTTGCTCAGTGGTATTAGGGTCTTAGATTTCAAATGATTTGATTTTTAAATATTCGTTTCGCGAATGTATTTTAATGTGCCATGGCCCACATTCATTTTTCGAGCAAAATTACCCTTTTCCACGTGAATTCTCTCATTTTTTCTTCATTTTCTCATAGTTTTCACACAAATCATAATTTTATTTCCAACCGAACACTTCAAAAACCCTCAAAATTTCATTTTTCTTCAATAATTTTTCAAAATATTTCATGGGAATCACTTTCCTTAAAATTTCTTACTCATTTCATGAAGAAATTTTCAAAAATCTTTAATAATTTCAAGAAATCTTCATCTTCAAATAGGGGTGTTCATTTTTCTTCAATCCATAATAACATAAGTACGTTTTCATTAAATTTTTAGAATTTAATTTTTTTAAATTTAATTCACTAAAACTTGTGAAATATCTGTGATTTTTAAGAGTACAAAAAACCTTAATTATGCTTGCTCATATTATTTAGGTTATTAAAGATATGAATTGATATTTATTGATTTTCCCTATTTTGCATGAATACCACCTTTGGTGGGGTTAGATATTCTTTGTTAACTAAACAAATCAATTAACACCTATGGGTGGGGTTGATAACTAATTTGGTTAATTAAATTAATTTTTTTTCTAAGAGATTGAAAATGAACCATTTAAATGCCACCTTTGGTGGGGTTAGACAGTTTAAACTCTATTCAAGGTGTCCAAATTAAACCTAAGAATTTAGTTATCCGAGTACTAACTTTCAAGTTTTAAAACCACTACCGAAAACATGTTGTCAATACATTTTCAGATAATAATTCTTATAAAAACTTTTGAAATAGAGCTTCACTCTAACTACTGGGCGATTGTACCATCAAATAAAAGAGCACTACTCTAAATCAGACCGGATAACTAAACCTTAAAATCTAATTTTCAGGTTTAAGTTTGTAATGAAAAATAATATATTTCTCTCTAACATTCTTAATATAAAATCTTGAATAAAAACAAATTCAATTCATTTTAGAGATTTTTACTTATTTAATATTTCGCAAGAATAACAACATTATTATTACATCATGTTTATTAACAGCCAGCACAGTTAAATTTAATCACAGATAAATTAAATATAACATGTAAGAATAAAGCATAAAAATAACTGTAAAGAAAATAAAATCCTTACAGAACTTCGACGCTATTCCCGTTGATGGAAAACCTCCAAGCGGAATTTGCACTCCCATTTATTGAATCAAAAAGCTAATAAATTACATAAACATAACTAGTTCTTCCCAAAAAGAGAAGAACTCTAAAACTAAGAGAAATTAACTAAGAAAAGCTAAAAACTAAGAAAAACTAAAAAAAAACTAAAATCTAAGAAAAGAGAGAAAGAAAGAAGAGAGAAGTGTGTTTTGAAGGTGTGTTTAGAAGTGAAGGGAATGTGGGTATTTATAGGTGAGGATGAAGAGAAAAAATGAGTAAAAAAATGTTAAAAAAATGTAAAAACGCGTAATGGAATTGCTGAGGTCATTGATGACGTCAATATGACGTCATGAGGTGGCTGCACGTGAAAAATGGGGCGAAACGGGCATCGGCGCGCGGCTGGGCGCTGCGGCGGCGCGATTTTCTCCTTTTTGACATTTTGACCCATTTTGTCCAATTTTTCCATATTTTTTGACTTTTCCACATTTATTTATTAATATATTTATGATGTATTGCTTCCAGTATTCCTCTTTGAGTCTTTAAGTTGCGTTTTAAAACCAAAATACCTGAAAAACAATAAAAATACCCGTGATTTCAAAAAAGAGAAATTTATATAAATATATTATAAAACATATAAATATATATATTTTTAATCAATTAATGTGCTTAAAATCATGGTTACTTTAGTGCTTTTTGAGCACTTATCAGAAACCCCAACCAGCTTCTTGCTAGTCCCTTAGCAAGGGAAGCGATAAAAACTAAAAATTAAACTATCCTAAATCACTTTCGTGGATTGAAACGGTTGCATTTAGCCTATGCAACAAGCCTTTAAACCCCTAGGTTGCCCTAGTGGACGAGTTTGAGTCTCGTGAGGGTTTTCAGTAATGATACCCACAAACATTGAACTAAAAAAATCAAAAGAGATAATAAAAACAATCAAATCACAAACTAAAATTACAACAAAATCAAAAATTAATTTAAAAATATCACAAAAATGTCTCATACTTTTTAATCTCCTTTAAGATCATAATTAAAATCTCAAGCATAAGTTATTTTAATCTCTTTAAACAATCATGATTTTATTATAATAATTAGTCGAAAATCATTTTCATATTTCATATAAAAAATGTATCAATTTAATTTTACCCAATTTCAGTGTCATGAATCAGAATTCGCTTCGACTCTATTCCTCACAAGTCAATACTCTCAAAACACTGAATCCTATGGGTTCAAACACTCATACTAATTTATATTCGAAAGAGTTGATGTATAGAAATGAACTAATATGTTCGCATATGTATAAAGAATAAAGGCTCAAAGTGTTATTTTAACATTGATCTCATGAAAGGAATTGAATGTATAAATTATAAAGATATCATATATAAAAATTATTTTCATGAATAAATCAAACTCATTAAGAAATAATTTCAAGATATATGCTTTTTACAAATGAAGAAATTGCAATGACTTTTTAGGGAATTACTTCCTATATCTTTTTTTAAGCATGTACTCACAACTTTGTAGGGAATGTGGGTCATAGTATGTAGATGATACTATATATTTTTTATCTCTCTATTTTTTTCTGTAGATATTTTTCAATATGTGTATTTTTTAGAGAGTCAACCCATGTACAAATTGTACATTTTTTAGGATTTTGGTGAGTGGTTAATTTTTGTGGCTTTTCTGTTTGATCTTTGTTTAGGTAACCCCAGATATGTCTATTTGTTTTTGTAGCAGTCATGCATAAATGAGATATAAGCATATACTATCAATTTCTACTCAAATCATTTAATCTAAGCAAAAATAATAATCAAAAATATATGATACTCTATTAAGATGAGAAAAAATTCATACATTCAATGCTAATACCTATAGAGATCATCTAAAAATTTGAATAAATAAGAAATGTGTTTGGAGTAGAAAAAATATATATTTCACTCTGAATAAAAGAAATTAGGCTCAAATTATATCTCACAAGGGTAGTCTCCACTAAAAAAAATTCATAAACACCGATTTTGGGTTTAATATAATTTCCACATTTTATCAAGAAATACTAGTTATGATAAAAACTAACTAATTATCAAAAATAATTACAAAATATTTCATGATATGTTTTCAAAAATTAATCTAACAGTACAAAAGACTTAACTATTTACTTAAACTTGATTTAAAGAAATGATAAATTTTTGTGAGAATATATATATATATATTTTCAAAAATTACTAAATCACATAAAACAAAAATAAAATCAAACACAAAAAATGAAAACGTGAACATAAAAAAAGAATTTTTTTTCAATTTTTAAATTGTTAAATCTTTTTTTTCTAATTAAGCATGGTAATTTTTCACCACCCCCAACATAGAACTTACATTGTCCTCAATGTAACAACTGTAAATTAAAGATAAAGAGAAAAGAGAAGAAATATTACCTATTTCCTGAGAATGTGTAAGTAGTAATGGAGAAATGCAGGTGCATCCATCATATTCATTATTAAAGTGTATACAGACAGATCGCTGTAAACTTCTAACATCTCAACAAATATTTTTAGTTTTAACAATTTAAAAATTATTAAACTAAAATAAACAATAAAATTAAGTAAATAACAGAAAATTACCTAAAATGATGGGTTGCCTCCCATCCAGCGCTTAGTTTAACGTCTTAGCAAGACGTAACTTGGGGATTGCATTTTAAGTAAACTCAATGTCCCCTCATCATTGAGTCAATCATACCTACAAGTAAGACAAGGTTGTCTACCTGTACTGTTTCAAACATGTCCTATTGATTTTCAATTTTTTTTGTACCAAAAACTAGGAGCATGCTTGAGGGTTTTAGATAACCCATATCTAGGTGCAAATCAAATAATTAAGGCATCAAAACGCAATTTTACCTAGATCAAACAAAGAAACTAACTCATGAGATTGAAATTAAAACTTTAAAATTTTGGAGATAGTTTCAAATTTTTTAATTTTTTTTAATTTTTTTTATTTAAGTTAAAATAACATAATCAGTATTAACCAAGAGTGCTCACAGGAAAGAATGGTGGGGCAAAGACTCCTTAAAAACCATCCTCCTAGACAGAACAACGTTCCCAGGAAAGACTAGTGGCACAAAGGCTTCCAAGAACTAGTCTCCTAGACAGAACTCCCTTAGATCTTTACTTTTCATGTTATTAAAGTTAAGTTAATTAAGTTATGTTAGGTAAAAATTTAAGTTAATTAAGTAAAAGAAAATCTAAGTTAATTAAGTTAAGTTAATTAAAAAGCTAAGTTGGTTAAGTTAATAAAAAAAATCTAAATTAATTAAAAAGCTAAGTTAATCAAAGTTAATTAAAAAGTTAAGTTAATTAAGTTAATTTAAGTAAAAATCTAAGTTAATTAAGTTAAGTTAAGTAAAAATCTAAGTTAGTTAAGTTAAAAAAAAATCTAAATTAATTAAAAAGTTAAGTTAATTAAGTTAAGTAAACTAAAAATCTAAGTTAATTAAGTTAATGAAAAATCTAAGTTAATTAAAAAGCTAAGTTAATTAAGTTAGTAAAAATCTAAGTTAATTAAGTTAAATAAAAATTAAGAGAGAAAAAAAAATAGTTAAAGAAAAGAAAGAAAAATAAAATAAAATAAAAAATAAAATAAAAATAAAAATAAAAATAAAAATAAAAATAAAAATTGAAAAAGGTAAAATAAAATAAAAAATAGAGAAAGGTAAAAGCAAATAAAATTAAAATTAAAATTAATTTTTTTTTCATTCTTTTTATTATTATTATTTTTATTTAACAAAAATAAAATTAAGATTTTAAATAAAAATTAAAATTAAATGAAAATTAAAAAGTAAGTTTTATTTTTTTTTAATTTTTTAATTTTTTTTTAATTTAAAATTTATTTAAGTTTTTATTTATTTTTTATTTTTTTTATTTTTGACTATTTATGAACGGTAATTTTATTTTACTATTTACACTATATTATTTATTTATTTTTTATTTTAAATTATTTTTTAAGTTTTTAATTTTTTTAATTTTTTTTACTATTCATGAACGATAATTTTATTTTACTATTAACGCTATATTATTAAAAAAAATTATTTTTTATTTTATTTATTTATATATTTTTTATTTTTTTTTATTTTTTTACTATTTATGAACGGTAATTTTATTTTACTATCTACACTATATTATTTATTTATTTTTTATCTTAAAATTAAATTTTTTTTTACTATTAATGAACGGTAAAAAAATTTTACTATTCAAATTTCAATTTCAAATTTATTTTACTATTAAAAAAAAATTAATTTTATTTTTATTTCTTATTTCTTATGAAATTTGAAATTTGATTATTATTTTTTTATTAAAACAAAAAAATCACAATTATTTACAGCACAAAAATGTTATTAAAATTTTGATAAATAATTTAAAAACCACTATTTCTTCCACGGCAACGGCGCCAAAAACTTGATGCCATCCCCGGCAACGGCGCCAAAAAATTGATGAGCGAAAACCGATATCGCTGATTATTGCCAATACGTTGGTTTTAATATTTATAAAACTCTCGCAAGTGCACGAATCATTTCGAAGAAAATGATAAGTATACTCCCAAGGTCGATCTAAGGAAGGAATGTATGTGGTTTTTAATTTATTATTCAAACTTTTAAAAACGAAATTAAATTCCTAAATATCGTGTCACGATATTTTGGGGTTTTGTATTTTTAATCTATTTATATAAAATTAAACATAGATTCAATAAACATTTATGCAAATTTTATCTTTTATAATGACGGAGTATTTATGGATATAATAACTAAGTTAATTATACTTGCTCATATTATTTAGGTTATTAAAGATATGAATTGATATTTATTGATTCTCCCTTTTTTGCATGAATACCACCTTTGGTGGGGTTAGATATTCTTTGTTAACTAAACAAATCAATTAACACCTATGGGTGGGGTTGATAACTAATTTGGTTAATTAAATTAATTCCTTTTTCTAAGAGATTGAAAATGAACCATTTAAATGCCACCTTTGGTGGGGTTAGACAGTTTAAACTCTATTCAAGATGTCCAAATTAAACCTAAGAATTTAGTTATCCGAGTACTAACTTTCAAGTTTTAAAACCACTACCGAAAACATGTTGTCAATACATTTTCAGATAATAATTCTTATAAAAACTTTTAAAATAGAGCTTCACTCTAACTACCGGGTGATTGTACCATCAAATAAAAGAGTACTACTCTAAATCAGATTGGATAACTAAACCTTAAAATCTAATTTTCAGGTTTAAGTTTGTAATGAAAAATAATATATTTCTCTCTAACATTCTTAATATAAAATCTTGAATAAAAACAAATTCAATTCATTTTAGAGATTTTTACTTATTTAATATTTCGCAAGCATAACAACGTTATTATTACATCATGTTTATTAACAGTCAGTACAGTTAAATTTAATCACAGACAAATTAAATATAACATGTAAGAATAAAGCATAAAAATAACTGTAAAGAAAATAAAATCCTTACAGAACTTCGACGCTATTCTCGTTGATGGAAAACCTCCAAGCGGAATTTGCACTCCCATTTATTGAATCAAAAAGCTAATAAATTACATAAACATAACTTGTTCTTCCCAAAAAGGGAAGAACTCTAAAACTAAGAAAAGCTAAAAACTAAGAAAAACTAAAAAAAACTGAAAAAAAACTAAAATCTAAGAAAAGAGAGAAAGAAAGAAGAGAGAAGTGTGTTTTGAAGGTGTGTTTAGAAGTGAAGGGAATGGGGGTATTTATAGGTGAGGATAGAGAGAAAAAATGAGTAAAAAAAAAATGTAAAAACGCGTAATGGAATTGCTGAGGTCATTGATGACATCATGAGGCGGCTGCACATGAAAAATGGGGCGAAACGGGCTTCGGTGCGCGCGGATTGGCGCGGGCCTGGGGCTGCTGGTGTGCGCGGCTGGGCGCTGCGGCGGCGCGATTTTCTCCTTTTTGACATTTTTGACCCATTTTGTCCAATTTTTCCATATTTGTTGACCTTTCCACATTTATTTATTTATATATTTGTGATGTATTGCTTACAGTATTCATCTTTGAGTCTTTAAGTTACGTTTTTAAGCCAAAATACCTGAAAAACAATAAAAATACCCGTGATTTCGAAAAAGACAAATTTATATAAATATATGATAAAACATATAAATATATATATTTTTAATCAATTAATGTGCATAAAATCATGGTTATTTTAGTGCTTTTTGAGCACTTATCAATATACCCACCAAATATTATAGCATTTTTGGTAGAGATTGGGTTATATTTTATTTTATGCAATCACATTCAAGATGTCTATGGATTTAGGGAACATGATTCACCACAATATTATGTTATTTGTAAATAGTCATCGTATGAGTTTCTTTTTCTTCCAATTAATCATTGTTTTATGTAAGAAAGGTAAAGTTGTTATTCAACATGATCAATTATTAAACATGACATATTTTAATGAGCTCACTTTTGGTATGAATATTGAGCTATGTAAAAGAATATCCACAAGCCTTTAGTGCCCAAAAAGTTGCATTCCTGAATCAACAACATCGTGATCAAATGGAATATAACCGGTAAATATATAAAATGAACCGATTACAATTAAGTCATCTCTTGATGGATACAACATACTTCGTAACACTCGAGTATCCTCGTTTTGATTTTACCTTTGTACCTCTTGAAAGATCGTGATAACAACCTGAAGAATAATGTCTGGATAACATAGAGGTGAAGCTCTAAATTTGGATTTGGATTTTGTTTTGTTTTATTTTATGTTGAGAAATTTTTATTGTTTTTGGATATTACATATGCCTTTATTGTATGTTAATTATTTTGTTTCCTATCATGTGAACATTGTTTAGAATTGTCAATTTTATAATTATTTGTTAAAATTTATGAAAAGTACAGTTTTTATTTGTGTAAAATTTAAATATTTGGATTGATGGATGCACTTATAATTTCATACCAACTCTTGAATAATATCAGGAAGTGGGTAATTTTTTTTTCATTACTCTTTATCTTTAATTTACAATTATTGCATTAACGGTAATGCAAGTTTCAAGTTGGAAGTTGAAAAAGTTATATTATAAAATTGCACTAAATATAAATTTTTATATGTTCACATTTTAATATTATTTTTATTTTACTTTTTTGTGTGCTTTAAATTATTTTTATTGGATTAGTTATTTTTGGTTAATTTTTAAAAAAATTCTTACAAATTTATCATGTCTATTAGTTAATTTTAAGAAAATGATTAAGTCTTTACATTGTTAGAATAATTTCAAAAATATCTCCTTGAGTAATGTGATAATTAGTTAGTTTTTACCATAATTAGTATTTCATGATAAAATATTAAACTTATGATGAACCCAAAATTGGTGTTTACAATTCAAATAGTGAAGACTATACTGTGAGAATATATTTTGAGTTATTATCTTCCCATTCTGAGTAATACTACTTTTCTACTCAACTACTTTTCTATTCTTTTATCTAAATTGCTCTATGATATATATAGGTCTTTGCATTGAATGTTAGGATCTTTACATATAATAAAGTATCATATATTTATTTTTATTACTTAAATTGAATAACTTAAGAAGAAATTGAAAGTATATGACATTCTCTTCTTTCATGCATGACTTCTGATAAAAGAGACATATATATGGTTACCTAAATTAATAAAAGAAAATTCCATAAATTAAACATTTACTTTATCATACAAAATATGTACATTATGTATATAGATCCTCTCTAAAATAATATCTCTATAAAAAATAGAGAAAATAAAAAATAAAAAAAAGAGAAAAATGAATAGTATAAACTAAATACTATAACCCAATATTTGACAAAATTGTAAGAAATGGCTAATACAAAAGAAAGATACAAAATAAATCCTCAAGAAGTCATTGCATTTTCTCAATCTCTTAAAGGCACATAACATGAAGTTTTTGTTTGGTTATTTTCATTATTGCATAAGAATAATGTATGATTTCTTTATAAATCCTTTCCTTTGATTCCTTTCGAGAGATAAATATTTATGCACCACTTTGAGCCTTTTATTCTTTATACATATGTGAATCTGTTAGCTCATTTCGTACATACCTTTGAATTAGTACTTGAACCAATAAGATCAATGTTATTGAGAATGTCTTGTGATGATAGAGTAAAGGTAAATTCAAATTTCATACACTAGAATTGGGCAAATTTAATATTGATACAATTTTGATTTGAATATGAAAGTTTCAACTAATTATTATAGTAAACCATGAATGTTTAGAATATTAAAATAACTAGAAGAGATAAAAAGCATGAAAAGTTTTATTATTATTTTTAATTTTTTAATTTTTTACTTTGTTTTAAATTTTAATTCATCTGTTGTTTATTTGTTTTTATTATCTATTTTAATTTTTGCATTTTAAATTTGATGTTTGTGGATATTATATACGAAAATTCTCATAAGACTTAAAATCATCTGCTATGGTAACGTAGGAGTGTAAAGACTTATTTTATATGCTAAATAAAACTATGTCAATCTACGAAAATAATTTAAGATAGTTTAATTTTATTTTAATTTTTGTATTTAACTTTTTTCCATTCTTCTAAGAGATTAGTAAGAAGCTAGTTGAAGGTCATGATGAGTGCTTAAAAGCACTTAATATATCATGATATTTTCTATGTTAAATGATTAAATAGATTTTTGTTTACATAGTTTTGCTATCATTTTAAACAAATATATCTTTTTGGAATCATAAGTATGTTTTATTGTTTTTTAGGTATTTTAGCTTTAAAAAGATAAGATTGATCAACACTTGAAAAATATATCTGAAAGCACTCCATTACAACTTTAAAATCTTAAAATGTAACATATATAAAGAATTACATATGTTCCAAAAAGTATATACAAGAAAATGTGGTTTAAATTTTCTCTAAACAATATGGGCCACATCGTAGAAGTTTTATGTGATGTGGCAGAAGACTAACATAATAAATATCACGCATCCCAAAATTGATGTGGGTTGTAGTATGAAAATTCCGCGTTCCACGAAACGTGTATAATGGATCGCGTTCCAACCAATTTCAGCTTGTATAATGTCATGGCTTCCAAAAAATTATGCCACGGTGCTAGTCTTCTTATCCAACATTTTGTCTATTTTTATACCTATAAATATGACCTCATTTTCATTGTATTTCATATCCCTTTCATCCATTTCTTTCATCCTTATTTGTTTCCTTTTAAGCTTTCTAGTTTTTCTTTACTTAGTTTTACATATTTATAGTTTTGTATAATAATTTAGTCTAAATTCAATAAATAGTAATTGACAATTCTATTTGGAAGTTTTCTAGTTACGAAAACAATACTGAAACTTTGTATTTGGAAGGATACACTTGAAATATAATTTAAATATATTCTTCTATTTTCAAATTTATTTATGTGTTATTTTGAATGTTATCTTTACATTATTAGTCAAATTATTAAATTAAGTATGTCTAGTTGAAATTACTATGGATATTAGTAAAGTTATTATGCTTGTAAAATATTAAAATTGGTAAACATTTTTACAAAATTAAGTATTATTTTATATTCAAGAATTTTACAAAGTTATTACATAAAATATAGTGATGTCAAATTTTTTGTAATATACCGAAAATATAGAAGTTATATATAAAATTTGATTATATGGATCTAATTTAGAATATTAATCTTTAATTTTTGATTTGGTTAATATGTATATATGGAGTGTAAACTCTATTTCAAAGATTTTTATAAGAACTATTATTAAAAATACATTCACGAAATATTTTTTGTAGTAGGTTTAAAATCTAAAAGTTAATTCCTAGATATTTAAATTATTAAATCCAATTTTAACACCTTAAATGAAGTGTAAAGTGTTTGAACCGATTGAAGATGACAATTAAATGATTTATTAATCTCTTAGAAAAACATAATTTAGTTAAAATTAATACTTAGACCCGATCGAAGGCGGTTAGTGGATTTAATTAATAACAAATATAACCATTATGCACTTTTTTGCTTAATATTTGTTCGTTTTATTCATTAATTATTCTTTTTAGGATTAAAATAATTAAAATATAAACTTTCTAGTGAAAATGATTTTTTTAGGATTTTTTATGAACTTTTAACGCAAAACCAATCAGAAGATACCACGTGGATGTCACACAAGCAAGGGAGTTGAACATGCAAACCACATGGATGCCATGTAACTAGAAAGTGATAATCATAAAACGTTGTATGTATCAAGTGATGCAGTACCGCATTCATTTCGATTATCATTGTATTGTCAAATGTCATACCACACATCGTTATCTTATTTGTCCATTCTTTCCACTCGGACACCACATAATCCATAAGCACAAATCACAGATCGCCACATGTTACTGAGTCAGTGTGCATTGATCAAGACCAATTGAGCATGCCATGCATCACACATTGATTGGATCCACCTTTCCTCGTGCCATGTGTCACGTTTCTATTGGCTAACTCTATTAATTTCCTTTTTTTTTTCATCTCAGCCCTTGATCTGAAGCTGATCTAATGGTCCATATTTTACCCAAGCTTAATTTAACCCCTAATTTCCCCATAAATCCTAAAGAGTTGAAAATAACATATTTTTTATCAGATTTTTGAGCCAAAGAGAGAAAATTATGAAAAAATTAAAAAAAAATACAATTTTAGTGGAGATTCAAGATAATATTTTCTTCCTTTTTTTCTTTCTTTATAAATTTTTATGTTTTTTTTTTATAAAAATATGAGTTTTATGAACAAAATTATGTCTAGCTAATTTATTAATCTATGAGTCTTATGAACCCAATTTTCAACATGTGACGATCTAATATTCAACTCTAATTATGATTTTAATTTAATTATATTAATTATTTTGATTTAAATACTATTAATTGTTTGACCAAAAATTTATTTATAGAGAAAAGAATTATTTAATTATTTATCTTGATTAAATAACATGCATAGTTTCTAGCAAAGATAAATGATTCTTATATATGTGATCCATAATTGATGAACTTAATATGTAGTATGCAATTTAATTGACATGAGAGTATCATTAGGTTAATTACTATATAATGTGTAGTTTAATTAAAAGAGGAATACATGCTAATTTGAATTCAATTAATTATGTAATTAATCGATAATTATATTGGAAGAATTTTAGTGATTTATAAGTTTAGAAAATTAGGGGAGTAAGTATCACTAGATATTTTATATATATATCTTCTTAACTTCTAAATCTGATTTAATTAATTATTGCTATTTATTTTTAGTTCTTTTAATTTTGCTTTCTTAAAACATAAAAATACAAAACAATTTGATTTTTTATTTTTTTGCCATAACAATTAATTTCTAATAACATAATCTCCATGAAAACAATATTTTATTGTCATTACACTAATTGTTATAATATGTATACTTGCTTATTTATTGTACACAATTAGTATCAAATAAGTTTTTGCATCGTTGTGAGGATTATAAACATTAGAAATTAATTATTTTATTTTATTTTAGTTATTTTTATTTATTTTATATTTCACGATTTTAATTTTAATTTGTATTTAGTTTTAATATTGAGATCTTTTTAGCACTAGTAGAAACATTTGGCTCTATTACATAAGTAAAGTCAGTAAGGGAGAAATTTTGTTTTTATATCCTAAAATTGAGCGTATTCTGAGATTAATAAGAAAATAACAAGATATTAATTAAATGGAAGAAATGGTTAATCCATTATAAATAAACAATAATGAGTTAAATTTTAACAACAAGATACCTTTAATGAATGATAGGGTGACCAAGGACTATCTCATAAAGAGTAAGGGATAGTGCTTGATCTTGGCTAAACTCTTTGCCACTTGATTCCATTACAAATTGGAATGATTTGGTGGAGAAATTCTAGATAAAAAATTTCCTACTAACAAAGAATGTGAAGCTTAGAAATGACATCATCTCCTACCAATAATATGAAGAAGAATCTTTATATGAACTATGAGACCAATTCAATAAGAGTAGTCAGAATGCATGAGATAAATAATATCACAACACTTAAAACTCAAGTGTCATATTTGGTGAATCTTTTGAAGGCTCAAAACTCATCAACAAGTATAAACCAAGTCCAAGATTTATGGTTGTCATATATCTTTTGTGATGAAGCTCATTTATTTGATAATATTCCAAATAATCTTGAATTAGTATGTTATGTAGGTAATTTGAATTAAGACAATAATTCATACTCGAAAACATATAAACCAGGATGGAGATAATATCCCTATTTCTATTGGAGTAATAATAATAATCAAGGTGGTAATCAATTCAATCGTCAATCATGATCACCACTTAGTTTTTAACAACCACAACAAACATAATCCTAGGAGAAGAAGTCAACCTGCTAAGGAAAATACAAATGCTTTAATAGGAATGATGGAATACTTCATACTATCAATAAATACAAAAGTGTTCATTCAAGAAGCCTAAATTCAAATTTAGAAATCTAAATGGGGAAACTTGCCCAGGTAATAAGTCAAAAGCCTTAAGATAAGCTTCAAAGTGACATAATTATAAACCCAATAAGAGAAGGTAAGGAGCATTAAAATGCCATAGCCTTGAGGAGTGGTAAATATTTAGAGGAGGAATATGAGACTTAAAAGGATGAAGAGGAACATAAAGCTAAAAAGGATGAGGAGGAACTAACAGATAAAGATAGCACTAAAAAGGAAATAATTCTGCCAAAGAAAAACAAACTCTACAAAACCACTATTCCTTTCCCTCAAAAACTATAAAAGAAAAAGTTAGATATATAGTTTTCAAATTTTTTTGATGTCTTCAAGAAGCTGCACATAAACATACCATTTGTAGATGCATTTAAACAAATTTCATCTTATACCAAATTCATGAAGGATATACTGTCAAAGAGAAAGAGGTTTGGAAATCATGAAACAATAACTTTGACTCGAGGTTATAGTGCCATTCAAGACAGAAGACTACCACAAAATTAGAAAGATCCAAGTAGTTTTGACATCCCTTGGACTATTAGGAACATCCATTTTGGTAAGGCACTATATGATTTTGGTTCCAGCATTAACCTTATGTCATTATCAAATTTTAAGAGATTACGGGTTGGTAATACCAAACCCACTTTAGTACTGTTGTAAATGGCAGATATGTTAATTAAAAGACCTTGGGTATGGTAGAAGATGTGCTAGTAAAAGTATAAAAATTCATATTTTTGACAAACTTTATTATGCTAGACATGGAAGAGGGCCGTGATGTTCCTATCATTCTTGGTCATCCATTCTTAGAAACTGAAAGAGCTTGATGTACAAAATGGCGAGCTTAAAATAAGAGTGTAAGATGAACAAGTAACATTTAAAGTTTTAAGGTATATGAACAACATGATATTGATAATGCTAATAAATGCTTCAGGATAGATGTTACAGATCATAATGATAACTTGAAAAAATATATTGAGTCACCCACACTTAGGGTATTAACATTATGCAATGAATAATGAAATAAACTCACTAAGAAGTAACTTAATCTATTTTAATTGTGAAAGTATGGAATCTATGATTGATATTGTTGATTGTGTGAACTATTTGGAGGCTACACCTCTCATGTGTATATCAAATGTGATTGTCAAGAGTTTTGAGATAAGATCTAAGCTCAAATTGTTTATTGAAGGACCACTAAGTTTAGACCTTATACCTTTTTTCTACCATTCTCAATCAAGTGGGCAAGTAGAAGAGTCCAATGAAGAGGTGAAAAAAATGCTAGAAATATATAAATTGGATTAACTACAGATGAGTGCTTATAGGAATTCCAAAAAGTACAAAAAGAAAACAAATATATGACATGATAAGAGAATTGAGTACCTTGTTTTTCAACCAGAATATAAAGTATTATTGAATAAATCAAGGCTCAAGCTATTTCTGAGAAAACTCAAAAGTAAATAGACACAAAGGGATATACCTCAAGAGTTGATATGACCATCTATTCAAGGACGTTAAATTTGACGCTGGTTGGGAGGCAACCAACATTATTTTACTAATATTTTCATTTTTTTTGTTTTGTAGGTAAATAAATGTGGAAAGCAATGGCACAACAAGATTGAGCATTTCAATGATAAATGTGGTATGCTAGGATTAAGTGAGTTTTCTTTCCTTTTACTTTTTCATATTTATATGTGCATATTGGGGAGGGAACTTCAATTTTAGGAAATTTTATTAGGATGTTTTTAATCATGATTTTGGTAGAAATTAATAAATTATGGAAATTAAATGCATACATGCTTAATATGAAACATATAAAGTCAATGATAAAAATTAGTTGTCATAATTAGGATAAGGAATGTAATATGCTTGTTAAAATACTTAATCATATGATATGCCTGTTAGTTTTTATGTACGTATTCATGATTGATTTTGTTGCTCTTATTGAGAGAAATTTTGTGGTGAGTTGTGCAAGTTCGTGAGATAGACCATATTTTTGAATCTATTAGATCATTCCTAAAGGGGAAATTATAAATAGTATTTAGAAAAAGAAATTATTTAGGCCTTATTTGGATCGATTAAGCCTTTCAAATCAACCATTGTTAATATCTGTATTCACCCATTTAAGCATAAGAAATAACCTTTCATATCTTTAAACTACATTTTATTTCTAACCAATAAGTATTACTTTTACCCTTGCACCTTTAGCTTGTATAAAAGGAAAAGAGATGAAATAATTCTTTATACAATAGAGTAAGGTGAAATTTATTGCACCATACAAAGAAAAAAAAACTCACAACACAATTATCTCTCTAAAGAAGGAAAATAAAAATAAAAATAAGCTTAAACAAATATGTGGAATAAAAGAATATGAAAAGAATGATAATGGAGGGTTCACTACAATATCAAGTAAAAATTCAATTATAGTTACAAAGTGCATGATGAATAAAAAGAAAGCTATAATTTTTGCATTCTACGTGTCTCATTCTTATTGGTTGGTACTAGAAATTTACCTTTTTTACGTTAGCCCTTGATGTGAAGTTGATCTAACGGTCTAGATTCTACCTGAGCTATATTTAAGTCTCTAATCACCCCAAAAATCATAATTAGTCACTAATACTATAATTTTGATCAGTTTTTGGAGCTAAAGAGAGAAAATTAGTATTATAATTCAAGAGATTGATTGTATTTTTTCTTATACTTTTTTATTTATCAATTTTTAGGTCTTTTTTATGAAAAATATGAACTTTATGGACAAAATTATGTCTATATATTTATTAGTCTAGGGATCTTATGAACCCAATTTTCACCATGAGATGATATAATATTTTACCCTAATTATGATTTTAATTTAATTATATTATTTAATATGATTTTTATACTATTAATTATTTGGCTAACAATTTATCTATAAAAACAATTAAATAGATTTGAGAGAATTATTTAATTATTTGTCTTGATTAAATAACATGCATAGTTTATAAACAAAGATGTGTGATTATTATGTATGTGATCCATAATTGATGAACTTAATGAGTAATATGAAATTTAATTATTATGAGAGTGTGATTAATGAGTAGTTTATTTGATAGAGGCATACATGCTAAGTTATACTCTATTGATCATATAATTAATTGATAATTATATTTGAGAGATTTTAGTTATTCACATGTTTAGAAAATTTGGGGATTAAATATTCCTACATATTTTCTCATATATCTTCCTAGTTACCAAATCTGATTTAATTAATTATTTATATTTATTTTTAGTTATTTTAATTTTACTTCCTTAAAATATAAAAACACAAAAATATGATTTTTACTATTTTTTTAGTTTTAAAAATTAGTTTCTAATAACATAATCTTTGTGAGAACGATATTTTTTTATCATTATATTACTTGTTATGATGTGTATACTTGTGTATTCATTACACACACAATTTGTGTGACGATCAAGTTTTTAGCTTCGTTGTTAGGGATTATAAATATTAAAAATTAATTTTTTTACTTCTTTATTTATTTTTCATAATTTTAATTTTAAATTTTTTTAGTTATATAGTTATTTATTTATTTTAGTTAATTTTCTTTACTTATTTGATTTTTTTTATTTACTTATTTATTTTAATTTTAATTTAGATATCTCCTTTAGTATTGTAGAAACATAATTGAGTCTATTGCATGAGCATAGTTTGTAAGGGAGAAATCTTGCTTTTAGATCTCAAAATTGAGCGTACTTTGAAGTCAACAAGGAAACAACAAGTTATCACCCAAGTAGAAGAAATGACTAATTCATTAGAAATAAACAATAATGAGTTAAATTTGAACAATCAAATACTTTTGATAGATGATATGGATATAAATATGAATGAATATAAAATACCTACGTTAGAAGAGCTGAATCCAAGTATTACAAGGCCAAACATTCAAGCTAATCAGTTTGAAATAAGCCAGTGATGTTTCAAATGCTACAAATAGTTGGACAATTCAACGGATTATCAATAGAGGATCCTCATCTGCATCTCATATTGTTTATTGGAATAGGAGACTTATTCAAATTTAGTGTTGTGACTGAGGAAGCATTTAGACTTGGATTATTCCCTTACTCTTTATGAGACCATGCTTAAGCTTAGTTAAACTATTTGTCACCATATTCCATTACAACATGGAATGCTTTGGTAGATAAATTCTTAATGAAATACTTCCCGCCAACAAATAATTCTAAGCTTAGGAATGACATTACCATCTATCAATAATATGAAGGAGAATTTTTATATAAAGCATGGGAGAGATTCAAGGAATTGCTAAAGAAGTGTCCTCATCATGGTATTCCTTCTTGGATTCAAATGGAGACTTTTTACAATGGTCTCAATGCTCAAACAAGAACTATTGTTGATGCATTTACTAATAAAGCTTTGCTAGCCAAATCTTACAATCAAGCTTATGATTTACTTGAGAAAATGGCTAGCAATAATTATCAATGGCCAATGAACAAAATGGCAGCCATAAGAAGAGTCTCCAGAATGCATTAGGTAAATGATATCATAGCACTTACAACTCAAGGGTCATCTTTGGTTAATCTATTGAAGGCTCAAAACTCACCAACGAGTATAAACCAGGTCCAAGATTCAATAGTGTCATGTATGTTTTATGGTGGAGCTCATTTGTTTGATAGTTATCCAAATAATCCTAAATTTGTATGCTATATGGGTAATATGAATCAAAACCATAATCCATACTCGAATACATATAACCCAAGATGGAGATAGCATCCAAATTTCTCTTGGAATAACAACAATCAAGGTGGTTATCAATTCAACCATTAATCATTTCCACCACCTGGTTTTCAACAACCACATCAATCACAAGCCCAAGAGAAGGAGCCATATACTAAGGACAATACAAATGCCTTAATTGGGATGAGGAAATATTTCATCCAATCATTTACTGCAAAATTGTCAACTCAAGAGGTTTTAATTCAATATTTGGATAAAAAAATGGGGTAACTTGCTCAGGCTATAAGTTAAAGGCCTCAAGGTAACCTTCCAAGTGACACAATTGTAAACCCACAAAGAGGAGGTAAGGACTAGGGCAACGCCCTAACCTTGATGAGTGGTAAAACATTAGAATAGGAACATAAGACAAAAGGATGAGAAGAAATAGGAAATTAATGATGAGTGCTCAAAAAGAACTAAAATTACCATGATTTTATGCATATTAATTGATTAAAAATATATATATTTATATAAATCTATCTTTTCAGAATCACGGGTATTTTTATTGTTTTTCAAGTATTTTTGCTTAAAAATGTAACTTAGAGACGCAAAGAGGAATATTGGAGGCAATACATCACAAATATATTCATAAATAAATGAGTAAAAGTCAACAAATATGGAAAAATTGGACAAAATGGGTCAAAAAGGTAAAAAAAGTCAAAAAGGAGGAAATCACACACGCAGCCGCCCAACCGCGCTGGCCAACGCGAGTAGCGCGCCCATCAGCGCCGTGCGGGGTGCGCGCCGCGCCGCTGCCCATTTGTGCCCCATTCTGTGTGCGCCGCCACGCCCTGCGTTAGCATGATGTCATCATTCACTACTCCACGTTTCTTCCATTTTTAATCATTTTTTCACCCACTTTTTCTTCCCATCCTCACCTATAAATACCCTCATTCTCTTCATAACTAAACACACCTCAAAACACATCTTCTATTCTCTTTCTTTCTCTCATTTCTTAGTTTTTAAGTTTTTCTTAGTTTTTAGCTTTTCTTAGTTAGTTTTTCTTAGTTTTAGAGTTCTTCTCTTTTTGAGAAGAACTAGTTATGTTTTTGTAATTTATTTTCTTTTCGATTCAATAAATGGGAGTGCAAATTCCATTTGAAGGTTTCTAGCGATGGGAATAGCAACAAAGTACTGTAAGGATTTTATTTTCTTTAGAGTTATTTTTTATGCTTTATTCTTATATGTTATATTTAATTTGTCTGTGATTAAATTTAACTTTGCTAGCTGTTTGTGAACATGAGATAATGACAACGTTGTTATGCTTGCGAGAAATATATTATTTTTCATTACAAACTTAAATCTAAAAATTAGATTTTAAGGTTTAGTTATCTCGTCTTATTTAGAGTAATTCTCTTTTATTTGTTAGTACAATCGTCCAGTAGTTAGAGTAAAACTCTATTTCAAAAGTTTTTATAAGAATTATTATCTGAAAATGTATTGACAACATGTTTTCAGTAGTGGTTTTAAAACTTGCAAGTTAGTACTCAGATAATTAAATTCTTAGGTTTAATTTGGAAACCTTGAATAAAGTTTAAACTGTCTAACGCTACCAAAGGTGTCATTTAAATGGTTCATTTTCAATCTCTTAGAAAAATGAATTAATTTAATTAACCAAATTAGTTATCAACCTCACCCATAGGTGTTAATTGATTTGTTTAGTTAACAAAGAATATCTAAAACCACCAAATGTGGTATTAATATAAAAAAGATAAAATCAATAAATATCAATTTATATCTTTAATAACCTAAATAATATGAGCAAACATAATTAACTTAATTATTATAAATGATAAAATTTGCATAAATGTTTATTAAATCTTTATCTATGTTTATTTTTATGTCAGTAGATTAAAAACACAAACCCCAAAATATCGTGATAGGATATTTAGGATTTAATTTCGTTTTTAAAATTTTGAATAATAAATTAAAAAACACATACATTCCTTGCTTAGATTGACCTTGGGAGTATACTTATCATTTTCTAAGAAATGATTTGTGCACTTGCGAGAGTTTTATAAATATAAAATCAAAGTATTGGCAGTTTCGGCGATGCCGGTTTTACTAATCAGGTTTTTGGTGCCATTGCCGGGGAAGAAATAACGTTTTGTTAAATTATTTATCAAAATTTTAAAAAACATTTTGTATTGTAAATAATTGTGATTTTTTTAAAAATAAAATTTAAAAAAAATTAAAAATTTTAAATTAAAAAAAATTCGAATTGAAAATTTTGTAAAAAAAAATGAAATTTCAAATTTCATAAGAAACAAAAAAAATAAAAAAAATAAAAAAAAAATAAAAAAAAAATTAAATTAAAAAATAATAATAATAATTATTGCGTGAATAGTAAAATATTTTTTGAAATTTGAAATTAGAAGTGAAACAAAAAATACAAAACAAAATTTACCGTTCATGAATAGTAAAAAAAAATAAGAGTAAAAAAAATTAAAATAAATATTTTTTCATTTAAATAAAAATAATAATAAACTTAAATATTAAAAAAAACAAAACTCGAATTTAAAATTTTGTAAAAGAAAATTAAATTTAAAATTTCATAAGAAACAAAAAAAATTAAAATAAAATTTAAATAAAAATAATAATAATAATAATTATTGCGTGAATAGTAAAATATTTTTTGAAATTTGAAATTTGAAGTAAAAAAATTAATAAATTTTAAATAAAAAAAATTAAACAAAAATAAATAAAGAAATAAAAAAAACTTTAGTTTATTATTTTCTTTTTAAAAAAATAGTAATAAAATAAAATAACTTAGGGTTTAACTAGTTTTGTTTAGTGTTTTGTATTAAATACCATGTAAATGTTTCTCTAAATTTTGTTCTGATTATTTTTATTATTTTTCTTGATAGGAGTTTAAATTTACATTTTTAATAGTTTATGCGTGGTAGGAGATCTTTAGGAAACCCCTTACACCATATGTAAATAATATTAATAAATTTAAACAACTGTCAACAAGACTGGATTCCAACCATCAACCTGTTTTTGAGCCAAACATAGAACCAAGCCTTAATCCTTTACTGAAATCGAAAGAAATGGAAGAAACCCAACATGTTAGGGAAATAACCATAAAAGAGTTTGCAAGACTAGTGATTGGCACAGCAACTGCCGCTATCCAGTTGGGTGAGGTTGCTCGGAATTATAAACTAAAACATATTCATTTTTCTATGCTTCCTTCCTTTTATTGGCTACTTAATGAAGATTCTCTTTCCTTCATTAGATACTTCTATGCTAGAGTCCAAACCTTCCCCCTCGATATTCTAAACGAGGATCAACTTAGAATGAGATGTTTTCCCTACACCTTAAAGGATAAGGCCAAAGCTTGGTTGATGTCACTTCCCTAGGTTCTCTGATGACATGGGAGAACATTTATAATAAATTCATGAGAAAATTCTATTCCCACCAAAAAACATCAGAGTTGAGAGGAAAGATTGCTACTTTCTCTCAGATGGAAGGAGAACCATTCCATGAAGCTTGGGATAGGTTCAAAATGTTTCTCACTCAATGTCCCCATCACAGCGTTCCCCTACAGTTGCAGAACCAATTCTTTTACGATGGACTTACGCAACAATGTCAGTTCATTGTCGACAACGCTGCTATCAGAGCAATGGGAGAAAAGACTACCTCAGAGACGTACAACCTCTTTGAGATGTTGGGTGCTAATTCCCAACAGAAAAGCTCACGAGTGAGAAAAGTTGGAGTTCATGAAATCAATTCCAGCAATGAAGTTCAACAACAACTTGTTCAATTGACCAAACAAGTTACCCTTCTCACTACGCAAACCAACACCAATAATGAACAGTATGATTTGTATAGCAACATGGGACATGGTACTGAAGCCTGTCCATATCAAGGAGAAACAACAGCTGGACCTGAACAGGTTAATGTATTGGGAGCATATCAACAAAGACCAAGGTTCGACCCCAATTCAAATACCTACAATCTTGGGTGGAGAAATCATCTGAACTTCTCCTGGAGGCAAAACAATCCTCCTTTCACTCAAAGCTCAAATCAGTTAGGCCAGTAATTCCACCTGCCTATTCTAAAAGCATTCCCAATAAATCAACCCTAGAGGACAACTTGAATTCTTTTATTCAAATTTGTAGAGATAATCAATCTAAAACCAATCAACGGTTGGACTCTGTGGAAGCTTCTATCAAAAAGTGGAAGTTCAAGTAGAACAGTTAGTTGAATATTTGCAAAAAACAAAGCAAAGACTAACTGAATGGTCAAATGGGATCAAATAAATTTAATGAACAGGAGACATTGAGTTTGTCATTCTGCAATCTCCAAGCAATGTCTTACTATAAGACGATAAATTTTTGTCCTACGTGGGAGGTCACCCATTATTGTATTTTCCTTTGTTTTAGTTTATTTTGTGTGTAATAAAATTCAAATGAAATAAATTCGTTTGTTTCAAAAATTGTATCAATTTTTTAAATTTAGCATTAAAAAAAATCTTAGATTTTCTCTTTACTTAATTTTTTATTCTAAAATAAAAAAAATATGTAAAAATAAATAAAAATTTAGGTTCCCTGTACCTTTTTGCTTTAAGTCTATACATTTTGTCAAGTAAGAAATCTTTCTTAGAGATATCTATTATTTTTTTAAGAGCTAAATGTTGATACACAATAGGAGGAGGATCAATTTCAACTACAAATAACCATAGGAGATGCTGAAGATAGGCAGAAAATGATGAAAGACTATACAATGCCAATCATTGGCAATGTAACTTCCAACATACAATTACAAGAGGCTGCAAGGAATTATGAATTGAAAAAGATTCATTATTCTTTGTTGCCTTCCTTTTACGGTGTCCCTAATGAAGACCATAATAAAGACCCTTTGCATTTCATTCAAGAATTCTATGCTATTGTCCAAACCTTTCCACTACATGCAATTAATGAAGATCAATTTAGGATGAGGTGTTTTGCTTACACCCTCAAGGATAAAGCTTGGTCATGGTTCATTACTCTACAGTCGGGTTCTCTAAAAACTTGGGAGGTAGTATATGAAATGTTTATGGGTAGGTTCTATTCCCATCAAAAGACTGTTGATCTAAGGACGAAGATAGCAACATTTTCTCAAATGTATGAAGAGCCCTTTCATGAAGCTTGGGAACGATTCAAATTCCTTTTCATTCAATGTCATAATCATAGCTTTCCATTAAAGCTACAGAACCAATTCTTTTATGATGGATTGACACTGCAGAGTCAATACATGGTTGATAATGCTACTGGAGGTGCTATGGGAGAAAAAACCGCAGAGGAAACCTATAATCTTTATGAGCTATTGGGATCTAATTACCAACAAAGAAGTGCTAGAAGGATAGCAAGAGTCAATGAAGTTGGCTCCGATAATGAGATAACCTTGCAACTTGCTGAATTAACTAAGCAAGTGAAACTTCTCACTACCACCAAATGCCAAATCAAGAGGTGTGTGAAGTGTGTTTTTCAATTGGGCATGGTACTCATAATTGTTCAAATACTTGTGATTCTAGTGTTAATGCCATAGAGGAAGTCAAATCCTTTCAAAGGTATCATCCAAACACCTATAATCACCCTAGTCATCATTGGAAACAAAAAAATTACCCAGCCTACACCCAAAGTCCAACACTAAGGCCGAATAAAAACCACCCTTACCCACAAAGCAAAATATTTTATTCAAGTTAGTCGTGACAACCAATTGATGAATAATCAAAGGTTGAACACCATTGAGGCTTCGGTTAAAAGGATTGAATCTAAAGTTGGGCAACTGGCTGAACAAATGCAAAAGAAAGAACAAGGAAAGTTGCCCAGTCAACCAGAACAAACAAAGGATGCAAGAACCCTTCGAAGTGGTAAGGTAGTCAATACCAGTTTACCTGAAATCTCTAACGATCTACCTTGTAGTTTAGGTAACAAAGAAGGTGATATTCTAGTCTCTCAAAAAGGAGAAACAAGTGTTAAACTTAACAAGCCTTCTGAAAAACTCATTGGGGAGTCATTTGACATCCCTAAAATTCAAAAGACAATAGAACCATACCAGCTGCAAGTACCTTTTCCACACCGGTTAAAAGAATCCAAACAAGATAAGCAATTCTATGATCTTTTTAATATTCTTTCTAAAGTAAATATCAATTTACCATTATTAGAAGTGATCATGAATGTGCCCTCATATTCTAAGTTTTTCAAATAGTTGAACACTAAGAAAAAGAGGTATGAACTGAATGAACGAGTAGTAGTATCAGAAATTTCTAGCGCTGTACTTCAGCACAAACTACCCTTTAAGTTGAAAGACCCTGGAAGTTTTATTATAAACCTAACTATGGGGGATAGGAAGGTTTCTAAAGCAATGCTTGATTTAGGTGCTAATATAAATTTGATTCCCTACTCTATATTCTTACAGCTCAATTTAGGAGATTTAAAACCCATAACTATGTCCCTTCAACTTGTAGATAGATCTCTTAAGTATCCAAATGGAATAGTTGAGGATGTGTTGGTACAAGTAGACAAACTGATAATACTTGTTGACTTTGTGGTTCTGGATATGCAAGAAAATCCAGCCTTGGATAGAGAGTGCACAATACTACTTGTAGACCATTTATGGCAACTACTAAAACTATAATTAATGTCCAAGATGGAAATTTGACAATGACAATCTTCAGAGAGACTATTCATTTTAAAGTTTTTGATTCTTCACCTTTTCCTTCTATTTCTGCCATCGATGAAATATTCGATGTTGACCTTTTGGATAATCTTGTCCAAAGCACCTTTTCCCGAACCAATATAGAAGACAAGCTTGAAAATGTTCTTACACTTGAAGAGGTTGAAGAAGATTTAGATGAGGAAATTAAGGGGTATCTTGAACAACTAGACAATGATGAAGTAATGACAAAATCTAGTACACTTTTAAATCTACCCAGTTCTTCATCTTGTAAAGAGGCCAATCCACCTGAACTTGAACTCAAAGACTTACCTGAGCACTTAAAATATGTGTTTTTGGGAGAAGGAGAAACTTATCCAGTGATAATTTCTTCAACCTTGACGAAAACCCAAGAAAAGGAACTTATCAAAGTGCTTAAACAGTTTAAGAAAGCTATAGGCTGGAGTATCGAGGATATAAGAGGCATTAGTCCTACAATGTGTATGCACAAGATCAACTTGGAGGATGGTTCTAAACCTATACGAGAGGCCCAAAGAAGAATAAACCCAAATATGCAAGAGATAGTTAAGAAAGAAGTTCTTAAATTGTTAGAAGAAGGAATTATCTATCCTATTGTAGATAGTAAGTGGGTTAGTCCAGTGCATATGATACCAAATAAATATGGGATAACAGTTGTTAAAAATGAAAAAAAGTGAATTAGTGCCCACTAGAATAATCATTGGATGGAGAATGTGTATAGATTTTAGGAAACTAAATTTATATACTAAAAAGGATCACTTTCCTCTTCCATTCATTGATCAAATGTTGGAAAGATTAGCTGGGCACGAATTTTACTGTTATCTAGATTGATTGTCTGGATATTATCAAGTACCCATAGCACCAAAAGATCGGGAAAAGACCACATTTACATGTCCTTTTGGGACATTTTCTTTTCGAAGAATGTCATTTGGGTTATGCAATACCCATGCCACTTTCCAGAGATGGATGATATCTATTTTCTCAGACATGGTCAAAAATTTCATTGAGATTTTCATGGATGATTTCTCTGTCTTTGGGAACTCATTTGATGATTTCTTACATAAATTGACTTTGGTTTTAGAAAGATGCATTGAATGCAATCTCACCCTTAGTTGGGAGAAAATTCATTTTATGGTTCAACAAGGGATAGTATTAGGACATATAACTTCAAACAAAGGCATTGAAATTGATAATGCAAAAGTTGAATTGATTTCCAAATTACCTCCCCTACATCTATGAAGGGGATAAGAAGTTTCTTAGGACATGCATGATTTTACAGACGATTTATTAAAGATTTCTCTAAAATAAGTCGTCCATTATGTAACTTGCTATCAAAAGATGTTTATTTTAATTTCAATAATGATTACCTTATTGCCTTTAGTACCTTGAAAGAGAAACTAACATCTACCCCTGTTATTATGGCACCAAATTGGTCTTTACCTTTTGAAATAATGTGTGACACTTCTGATTATGCTATCAGAGCAGTCTTGAGACAAAGAGTGGATAAGTGTTTGCATGTCATCTACTATGCTAGTAAAACACTCAATGATGCCCAAATGAATTATACCACCACTGAAAAGGAATTCTTGGCTATAGTGTTTTCTTTAGACAAATTTAGGTCTTATTTAGTAGGATCTAAAGTGATTGTGCATTCTGATCATACTGCTTTAAGATACCTATTAAGTAAACCAAATGCCAAGCCAAGATTAATCAGGTGGGTCTTACTCTTACAAGAATTTTACCTAGAAATCAAGGATAAGAAAGGCAGCGAAAACTTAGTAGCTGACCATTTGTCTAGGTTGATTTCTGACTTCAATTCTCTTAAAGATGAGAGTAATGAAGATATAGTTGAAACCTTTCCTGATGAACAGTTATTTTCAATAGGTCCGAATCCATGGTATGCTGATATTGTAAACTATCTTGGCACTGGTGTTTTGCGACCTAACACTTCATATCAGGACAAGAAAAGGTTTTTTAAAACTATTAAGGACTATTTCTGGGATGACCCTTATTTATACAAGATTGGTCAAGATCAAGTCATCCAGAGATGTGTACTTGAAGAAGAACATAAGAGCATTCTAACTTTTTGTCATGAACTTCATTGTAAGGGCCATTTTGGTGGTGAAAAGACATCCCGTAAGGTATTACAGTCTGGATTCTTTTGGCCCACTCTTTTTAAAGATGCTCATATGTTTTGTGCAAAATGTGATAGATGTCAAAGAATAGGAAACATAAGCAAAAGAGATGAAATGCCTTTGACATCTAATTTAGTTGTTGAATTCTTTGATGTATGTAGGATTGACTTTATGGGTCCTTTTCCCCCATCCAATGGTTTTCAATATATTTTGGTTGCTGTGGATTATGTATCCAAGTGGGTAGAAGCTATCCCCACTAAAACCAATAATGCTAATGTTGTTGTTAAATTCTTGAAAGATTTAATATTCAGTAGATTCAGAACGCCTAGAGCTATAATAAGTGATGGAGGTAGCCATTTTTGTAACATCTTTGATGGAGTACTAAACAAGTACAACATCACACATAAAGTAGCTACTCCATATCATCCTCAAACTTCTGGTTTAGTGGAAGTAAGTAATAGGAAAATTAAGGGAATATTGGAACGCATTATGCGTCCTTCAAGGAAGGATTGGGCATACCGCACTGCTTACAAAACACCTATTGGGATAAGCCCTTACCGGTTAATCTTTGGGAAAGTGTGCCACCTTCTAGTTGAACTTGAACACAAGGCTTACTGGGTAATTAAAGAGTTAAACATGGATTTAAAAATGGTTACTCCATCTTAATGAGTTGGAAGAAATTAGGAACGAAGCCTATGAGAATGCCAAATTATACAAAGAGCGTACTAAGCGCTATCATGACAAGAGGCTAGTTCCTAAGACTCTTCACCCTGGAATGAAAGTTCTTTTATTTAACTCTCGTTTGAGATTGTTTCCAGGAAAGCTAAGATTAAGATGTGATGGATCATTCAAAATAGTTCAGGTATTTGAAAATGTAGTAGTAAAACTATTGGATTCCAAGACACAAAAAACATTCAAAGTCAATGGGCATCGCGTGAAGCCTTATTTAGAAGAACCAAACAACATTGCTGAAATGGATTGCATTTGGCTGAGTAACCCTTAGCACCATAAAGTTACATCTTGCTAAGACGTTAAACTAAGTGCTGGATGGGAGGCAACCCATCATTTTAGGTAATTTTATTTTATTTGTTTTATTTATTTAATTTCTATTATTTATTTTAGTTTAATTACATGTGAATAATTTTTAAATTGTTAAAACTAAAAATATTTATTGAGATGTTAGAAGTTCACAACAATCTGTTTGTGTGCACTTTAATGAACATGATGGATGCACCTGCATTTCTTCATTACTACTTGCACATTCTCAAGAAATAGGTCATCTTTCTTCTCTTTTCTCTTCATCTTTAATTTACAGTTGTTACATTGAGGACAATGTAAGTTCTAGGTTAGGGGTGGTGAAAAGTTACCGTGCTTAATTTAAAAAAAGGATTTAACAAATATTTGTGTGATTTAGTAATTTTTGGAATTAAAAAAAAATTCTCACAAATATTTATCATTTCTTTAAATCAAATTTAAGTAAATAGTTAAGTCTTTTGTACTGTTAGATTAATTTTTAAAAACATATCATGAAATATTTTGTAATTGTTTTTTATAATTAGTTAGTTTTTGTCATAACTAGTATTTCTTGATAAGATGTAGAAATTATATTAAACCCAAAATCAGTGTTTATGGATTTTTTTAGTGGATACTACCTTTGTGAGATATAATTTGAGCCTAATTTCCTTTATTCAGAGTGAAATATATATTTTTTCTACTCCAAACACATTTCTTATTTCTTCAAATTTTTAGATGATCTCTATAGGTATTAGCACTGAATGTATGAATTTTTTTTCTCATCTTAATAGAGTGTTGTATATATTTTTTTTTATTATTTTTGCTTAGATGAAATGATTTGAGTGAAAATTGATAGTATATGCTTTTATCTCATTCATGCATGACTGCTACAAAAAAAGAGATATATCTGGGGTTACCTAAACCAAATCAAACATAAAAGCCACAAAATTATCCACTCGCCAAAATCTTAAAAAATGTACAATCTATACATGGGTTGACTCTCTAAAAAATGATATATATTGAAAAGTATCTTCATAAAAATATAGAGAGATAAAGAATATATAGTATAATCTACATATTATGACTCGTATTGCCTACAAAGTTATGAGTAAAGGCTATTTACAAAAGAAAGATATAAGAAGTAATTCCCTAAAAAGTCATCGCACTTTCTTCATTTGTAAAATGCATATATCTTCAAAAACAAATTCTTAATGAGTTTGATTTATGCATGAAATAATTTTTATATATGATATCTTTATAATTTATACATATGCAAACATATTAGTTCATTTCTATGCATCAACTCTTTCGCATATAAATTAGTATGAGTGTTTGAACCCATATGATTCAGTGTTTTGAGAGTATTGACTAGTGAGGAATAGAGTCGAAGCGAATTCGGATTCTAGACACTAAAATTGGGTGAAATTAAATTGATACATTTTTTTATAATGAAATATGAAAATGATTTTCGACTAATTATTATAATAAATCATGATTGTTTAAAGAGATTAAAATAACTTATGCTTGAAATTTTAATTATGATCTTAAAGGAGATTAAAAAGTATGAGACATTTTTGTGATATGTTGTTTTCATTTATTCTTAAAAGTTAATTTTTGATTTTGTTGAAATTTTAGTTTTTAAGTTGATTGTTTTTATTATTTCTTTTAATTTTTACATTTAGTTCAATGTTTGTAGGTATCATTACTGAAAACCCTCACGAGACTCAAACTCGTCCACTATGGGAACCTAGGGGTTTAAAGGCTTGTTACATAGGTTAAATGCAACCGTGTCAATCCACGGAAGTGATTTAGGATAGTTTAATTTTTCATTTTTATCGTTTCTCTTACTAAGGGACTAGCAAGAAGCTGATTGAGGGTTGTGGTGAGTGCTCAAAAAAAACTAAAGCTACCATGATTTTATGCATATTAATTTATTAAAAATATATATATTTATATGATTTTATCATATATTTATATAAATCTGTCTTCTCGGAATCACGGGTATTTTTATTATTTTTCAGGTATTTTCCCTTAAAAATGTAACTTAAAGACTCAAATAGGAATACTGGAGGCAATACATCACAAATATATTCATAAATAAAAAATAAAAAGTCAATAAATATGGAAAAATTGGACAAAATGGGTCAAAAATGTCAAAAGAGAGGAAATCGTGCACCCAACCGTCCAGCCACACCGAGCAACGCACCATCAGTGCCTGGTCCCGCGCGCGCTGCATTTCCTGTTCATGCATGCCCCACATGCTTTCCGCACGCGCCTATGCGTGCCCCTGCCCATCTGCGCCCCATTCCATGCGCACCGCCGCGCCCTGCGTTAGCATGACGTCATCATTCACTACTCAGCGTTTCCTCAATTTTTAATCATTTTTTCACCCACTTTTTTTCCCACCCTCACCTATAAATACCCCCATTCTCTTCACAACTAAACACACCTCAAAACACATCTTCTCTTTCTTTCTCTCATTTCTTAGTTTTTAAGTTTTTCTTAGTTTTTAGCTTTTCTTAGTTAGTTTTTCTTAGTTTTAGAGTTCTTCTATTTTTTAGAAGAACTAGTTATGTTTTTGTAATTTATTTGCTTTTTGATTCAATAAATGGGAATACAAATTCCGTTTGGAGGTTTTCCAACAACGGAAATAGCAACAAAGTACTATAAGGATTTTATTTTCTTTACAATTATTTTTTATGCTTTATTCTTACATGCTATATTTAATTTATTTGTGATTAAATTTAACATTGCTGGCTGTTTGTGACCATGATATAATAATAACATTGTTATGCTTGCGAAATATTAAATAGGTAAAAATCTCTAAAATGAATTGATTTTATTTTTATTCAAGATTTTATATTAAGAATGTTAGAGAGAAATATATTATTTTTCATTACAAACATAAATCTGAAAATTAGATTTTAAGGTTTAGTTATCCGGTCTGATTTAGAGTAATGTTATTTTATTTGTTGGTACAATCGCCCTGTAGTTAGAGTACAACTCTATTTCCAAAGTTTTTATAAAAATTATTATCTAAAAATGTATTGACAACATGTTTTCAGTAGTGGTTTTAAAACTTGAAAGTTAGTACTTAGATAATTAAATTCTTAGGTTTAATTTAGACACCTTGAATAAAGTTTAAACTGTCTAACCCCACCAAAGGTAGCATTTAAATGGTTCATTTTCAATATCTTAGAAAAAGGAATTAATTTAATTAACCAAATTACTTATCAACCTTACCCATAAGTGTTAATTGATTTGTTTAGTTAACAAAGAATATCTAACCCCACCAAAGGTGGTATTCATATAAAAAAGAGAATCAATAAATATCAATTTATATCTTTAATAATCTAAATAATATGAGCAAGCATAATTAACTTAGTTATTATATCCATAAATACTCCACTATTATAAATGATAAAATTTTCATAAATGTTTATTGAATCTTTATCTATGTTTATTTTTATGTGAGTAGATTAAAAACACAAACCCCAAAATATCGTGACATGATGTTTAGGATTTAATTTCGTTTTTAAAATTTGAATAATAAATTAAAAACCACATACATTCCTTGCTTAGATCGACCTTGGGAGTATACTTATCATTTTCTATGAAATGATTCTTGCACTTGCGAGAGTTTTATAAATATAAAACCAAAGTATTGGCAGAATCGGCGATGTCGGTTCTGCTCATAAATTAACAAGGATGATGAGGAATTAGTGGATAAAGAGAGTAATGGAAAAGAAATAATTCAGCCAAAAAAGAACAACCTCAACAAACCTACTATTCCTTTTTCTCAAAGACTACAAAAATAAAAAGTTAGATACATAGTTTTCAAAATTTCTTGATGCTTCAAGAAGCTGCATGTAAACATACCACTTGTAGAGGCACTTGAACAAATTCTGTCTTATGCCAAACTCATGAAAGATATACTATCAAATAAAATGAGGCTTGGAGATCATGAAATAATAACCTTGATTGAAGGTTGTAGTGTCATCCTTGACAAAAACAAAATATCACAAAAATTGAAAGATCTAGGTAATTTTGACATCTTTTGCACTATTAGGAATATTCATTTTGGAAAGCACTATGTGATTTGGGTTTCGGCATTAACCTTATGCCAATATTGGTCTTCCATAGATTGGGGGTTGGTAAATCCAAACCCATATCAATAACATTACAAATGGCGGATGAATCAATTAAGAGACCTTGGGGTATGGTAGAAATATGCTAGTAAAAGTAGACAAATTGATCTTTCTGATAGACTTTCATGTCTTCTTTCGCACTTTTTTTCTCTTTTTCTCAGTTTCTATGTTTATACTCCCTTTCTTTTCTTCCTCTGGTGTTGTTTCTTTCTATCTCTACCGCTATTCTCCTTTTTTTTCCTTTGTTTTTTCTTTTCATTTATATCATATATATATCCTTCTAACCATATGGCCTTTTCTTTTCTTATATATATAAAAATATCCATTTTATATTATATATATATCTATATCTATATTCTCGGTAGTTATATATATATATAAATCTAATTTAAATAAATCTTAATTTAAATTTAAGAATCCTTAGATATGTTTCTAAAAAAATTAGATCTTCATTATCTTCAAATCTGCAATAAAATTTAAATAATAATATAGTTTATAATCAATAAAAATAAATAAAATTAGACTAAAGTTTAAAGTTGAGAAGTGATAAATTATGTCAAATTATGCAAGTTATCAAACACACCCAAACTTAAAACTTTGTTTGTCCTCAAACAAAAAGAAAAAGACAATTGTATACAGTGTCAACAAGATCCCATAGAGAACTATTATCACTTACCAAGCCATAATCTAAATTTTGATTGCATCATTAATAACTTACTCTTTTGACATCAAAGATGTCAAGAAAATCAATCAAAATTCTACAATTTTTCAAGCAAGAGTTGAGCATTTACTTCAACCTAAAACTAGGTTATTGAGTGTGTGTGTGAAATAGTCAATTTAACTCCAAACCAACAACAAATTTAGATAAATGTAGAACAACTAAAATCAGAAAAATTCTCCCAAAACTTAACTCCATATATAAGTCTAATTTTCATAAATCCTTTCTACTAATGTAATCAAATACCAAAATCAATGATCAATAGGTCTTTAATCAGGGTTGTAATGACAGGCCATAGGGTGAAAGCTAAAAAAGAAATGGATATAAAAAATCAAAGCAAATTGAGAAAATACTTGGTAGAAAAAAATAATATAAAGAATATCCACATGATTCACCCTATAGCTCTTTCTCGATAAATGCATATATCGATGACAATATTCTTTCCATACTCAATAAGTGGAGTGCTCTTTTTTCTTCTTCTTTGTTTTTTGGTGTAACCGCCTTGATACTCATAGTCTTTAATAATTTCAACCACTTTAACCATTTTTCGATTCTTGCCTTTCACTTTTTTTCTTTTTTTTCTTTTTTTTTCACTCTTTGATCAAATAGAGCAAATATAATGTGGATTATTTAATTTGAACTTTATTTTTAAATGCAAATTTTCACCAAAGTATTTTCTCAAAATTTAAGGTAAGTTCATGGTTTTTTAGGCTTAGAATAGGAATTTTTTATGTAGTTAAAAAAATAAATAAGGCTTATGTAAAATAGGCTCAAGGGTTTAACTATGGGAATACACCATGCAATGATAGTGTGATAATTAGGAAGATTGGGAAAGTTGTTTGGTTGTGAAAAAAATTGCCTAGATCATTTCTCTAATATTTGGTATCAACTAGGATTTCTCCTCAAGGATCCATCAACAGATTCTAAAGCAAAGGAAGATTGAATTTTCCTAACTCAGTTAATTCAATTCTTTCCCTTCATAGGGAAAATGGAGTAGAGAAAAATTTACTATGTGCTCAATTATTTTCAAGGACAAAAATTTAAATCAAAGTACGTATAAAACTCTTACTAACATAATAGCATATTTTGAAAAAAAATTCTCCAAACCATCCTCAATCAAAATTTCATAATCATAGTGAATTCAATCATACTCAAATACATGTTTGATAAGGGAATTCAACAACTCAAGACTATAGAGTTGACATCTCCAAACTTAAACTAAACAATACCTTATAAGCTAGGTAGTTTACAATATCAGCATACCAAGGAAGCTTGATCCCACATGCAAACAACTGCTCATCAGGGAATAATTCTTGGAACACTAAATTTGGTTTTATTTCCTCTTGCTCCAACCGAGAGAGATAGTTAGTAACTAAATTTTCACTTCCTTTCTTATCTTGAACTTTTAAATCAAATTCTTGAAGAAGAAGAATCCAACGAATCAATGTTATCTTAGCATCCTTCTTGCTAAACAAATAACAAAGTGCTGCATCATTAATGAACACCATCACCTTTGTACCAATAAGGTAAGACCGAAATTTGTCACAAGCAAACACCAAAGCAAGTATATCCTTCTCAATTGTTGTATAATTCAATTGGGCTTCATTCAATGTCTTACTTCATAGTATATGGCCCTAAACAATTTGTCTAGCTTTTGTCCTAACATGGATCCAATTGCAAAGTCACTTGCATCACAAATTACTTCAAAAGGTTAACTCCAATCAGGTACAGTCATGATTGGTGCTGTAACTCGTTTCTTCTTGATTGTATTAAAGGCCTGCAAACAAACATCATAAAAGTTAAATGCAGAATTTGTTTCAAGAAGATTACATAAGGTTTAGCAGTTTAGAAAAATCCTTTATAAATCTTCTATAAAATATCGCATGTCCCAAAGAACTTAGATTCCCTTCAAATTCTTTGAGGTGGTATTTTTCTATGGTTGCAATTTTAGCTTGATCTACCTTAATTCCTTTAGATGACACTCTATGGCCAAGCACGATCCCTTCTTGAACCATGAAATTACACTTCTCTTAGTTTAGGACAAGATTTTTATCTTCACATCTCTACAAAACAAGAGTTAAATTATGCAAACAATGATCAAAAGATGTACCAAAAACTAAAAAGTCATCCATGAAAATTTCCATTATATCTTCCACCATATCAGAAAAGATAGTCATCATGCAATGTTGGAATGTTGTTGGGGCATTGCACAATCCAAAAGGCATCCTTCTAAAAGAAAATATTTTGTATAGGCATATGAATATAATTTTATCCTAATCTTTAGGGGCTATCACAAATAAGTTATACCTTGAATAACCATCTAAGAAGCAATATTAAGGATATCTATCCAATCAATCTAACATTTGATCAATGAATGGAAGCGTAAAATGATCCTTCCTTGTTGCTTTGTTCAATTTGAGGTAATCTATACATACACGTTAACATGTGATTGTTCCTGTAGGAATAAGCTCATTGTTGTCATTTTTCACCACCGTTATTCGACCTTTTTTTGGTACGACATACACTGGACTTATCCATAAGCTATATGAAATAGCATAAATAGTTCCAACATTGAAGAGCTTCAAAATTTTAGCTCTCAACTCTTCCTTCATTGATGGATTTAATCTTATTTCGAGCTCAATTGATGGTTTGTAAGGTTCCTCCATTAGAATCTTGTGCATGCAAATGGAAAGACATATACCTTTTATCTTAGAGATAGTCCAACTCAAGGCTGTTCTATGCTCCCTTAATACATATAGTAATTTTTCCTCTTCTTTGGGTGTAAGTGATGCCGCAAAAATCACTATAAATGTGTAATTATCACCCAAGAACACATAGTGAAGATGATAAGGTAATTGCTTCACTTCTTTTCTAAATGATGTAACCTATTGTAGTACTTCCACGACAAATACATAGTGGAGAAATTCTTCACTAACAAAAGGTATATTAGATTCACAAATAGTAGAGTTAGTAAAATCATACGCATGAGATAAAGTGGTAATACATCATTCTAAGTGATCAGCTAGCATATCCTCTTTTAAGGCTTTTTCTACACATGGCGTAATGATATTTACCCGAAAGCAAGTGCTTGGATATTTTGGAAATCTCAAGGCTTCGTACATGTAGAACGTAACTGATTAGTATTTTAGTTCAGAAATAACTTAAAGACTCAATTAAAAATACTGGAGGTAATACATCACAAATATATTGAGAAAAGAAATGAGGAAAAGTCAAAAGGATGGAAAAATTGGACAAAATGGGTCAAAAAAGTCAAAAGGCTGAAATCGCACGCGTAGCCACCCGTACATGGTCGACACATGACAACATACTCTTGGGCATGTCGCGCATGTGTCTGGCAAGACAACTGCTCGTCTACCAAAATTTTCACGCCCCATACGCGTGCCAACCTGTCCAAAAGCATCCAAATTCAAATTTTGAAATATTTCCCCCCCATTTTTGGCCTTTTCTCACCTATAAAATGACTTTTTTCTCCCATTCCAAAACACACAATTTTATGAGCTCTTTTTATCTCTAGAAAGTTTTATTTTTTTAGTTTTTATTTTTAAAGTTCTTATCTTTTTTAGAAGAACTAGTTATGTTTTTATAGATTTTTAGTTTTTGATTCAATAAGATGAAATGAAAATCTGTTTTAGGTTTTCCAATAATAGAATTAGCGTCAAAATTTTGTAAGGATTCTTTTAACGTATAATTTTAATGGATTCATTATAATTATTTTTTATGTTTTATTCTTATATGTGTTATATTTAATTTTTCTGTGATTGAATTTAACATGATTGACTGTTTCTAAATATGATATAATAATAATGTTGTTATGCTTACAAAATATTAAATAGGTAAAACATTTCTATAAATTAAATTTATTTTGTTTTTATTTAAGATTTTATATTAAGGATGTTAGAGAGAAAGATATTATTTTCATTACAAACTTAAATCTAAGGTCCAATGGATGGGATAATTAAAGCTCTATTTCAAAAGTTTTTATAAGAATTATTATTCGAAAATGTATTGACAAAATATTTTCATTAATGGTTTAAAACTTGAAAGTTAGTACTCGGATAATTAAATTCTTATTTTTAATTTGGTAATCTTGAATAAAGTCTAATTAACTGACTTCATCTAAAGTTGTAATTAGATGGTTTGCTTGTTATTAAATAAAAGAATTTGGGCCCTGCCCAAGGACACTTTCATACCAAAAAGAGAAAATCAATAAATATCAATTTATAACTTTAATAACTTAAATAATATAAGAAAGCATAATTAACTTTATTATTATATCCTTAAATACTCCATTGTTATGAATGATAAAATTTTGCATGATTATTTATTGAATCTATATCTATGTTTATTTTTTTTTATGTTATTAGATTAGAAAACAAAACCAAAATATTTTGACATGATGTTTAAGATTTAATTTCATTTTTAAAATTTTGAATAATAAATTAAAAACCACATATATTCCTTCCTTGATCGACCTTGGGAGTATACTTATCATATTATATAAAATGATTCTTGCACTTGCGAAAGTTTTACAAATTATAAAACCAATGAGTATTTCCAATTTTGTCCTTGTGACTCATCATGAGTAACCTCTTCCTTGTTCACTCTTAATGTTAACTCACCCTTTAAAACATCCAGTAAAGCCCTTCCCATAGCCAAGAATGGTCGGCCAAGAATTATTAGGACATCTTGGTCTTCATCCATATCTAACAAAACAAAATTAGCAGGAAAAAAAATTTATCCACCTTTACCAATACATCTTCTATGATTCCATGTGGATACTTGATGGATCGGTCTACTAGTTGCAAAGAAATTGTAGTTTGTTTAATCTCTCCAATTCCCAATTTCCTATAAATAGATAGTGGTATAAGATTAATGCTAGCTCCAAAATCACATAAAACTTTCTCAAAAAATGAATTTCCAATAGTGCAAGGCAAAGTGAAACTCCCTCGATCTTTTAATTTTTGACTTAATTTCTTTTGAATAGTGACACTACATTCTTCAAAAAGCTTTACTATTTCGAACTCCTCCAACCCTCTCTTCTTGGAAATGATATTCTCCAAGAATTTGGCATAATTTGGCATTTGTTCCAAGGCATCTACAAAAGGAATATGTATATGAATTTTCTTTAAAATATCCAAAAAACTTAGAAAATTTCTTATCTAATTTTTGTTTTTGAAAGAATTGAGGATAAGGAAGTTGAGTCAAAAGAATAAGAGGATTTTCAGGAAATGAAATTGATGAAGTCATGTTAGCCTCTCTTAGTGTATCATCAACAATCTCTTCTTCTACTACTTTATGATTGCTTTGGCCATTGTTTGGATCTGTAGGGGTGGACTTGATTTCCTTTGATGATGACTTCTCAATTTCTCTTCAATTCCTAATTGTAATGGCATTGCATTGTTCCTTTGGATTCACTTCTGTACTGCTAGGAAAAGTTCCTCTTTGTTGAGCATTGATGGTTGTGGCTAGTTTCTCAATTTGCACTTCAAGATTTTTCATAGTGACTCCTATATTACTACAATGAGTCTCAATGTTATCCAATTGTGAATCACAATTTTTAAAGCTTGCTTTAGTCTCCTCAACAAAGGAAACCATGGCATCCTCAAGTGACATCTTCTTTTTGCTTGGTTGACTATCAAATCCTGGAGGATGTCACAGCACATTTTTCGTGTTTCCATAAGAAACATTCTCATGATTTTGAAGCTCTAGATGGTAGTAATTTGGCATAGAATTATCATGATAGTTGTAGTTCTGATTGTTGATGTATTGAACCTACTCTTGACTTGAATCATTCATCGAAATTTTCATACTTGAACTTGCAACATATTCTACACTTTTTGGTATTATTTAAGTTGTCAACGTTGAAATCTGATGAGATAGAGAAGCAATTTGAGCTGAAAGGGCATTAAACGGCTTCAATTCATGAATCTCGGAAAATTTCTTAGCCATAGATATTTCAATTGGCCTTTGATAGTTATTTGAGGCCATTTCTTCCAAAAGAGAAGTAGCACCTTCAAGTGTCTTTGACATCAAAGTTCCACCAGAAGTAGTATCAACTATAGTTCTAGTTTTCCTATTTAACCCATTATAGAACATCTGAACTTGCAACCAATCTATAGATCCATGTTGAGGAAAATGTCGAATCATATCTTTATACCTTTCCTATTCTTCATAGAGTGTCTCAAAATCATTTTTTTTCTAAATTGACCAATCTCACTCTTGAGTTGAGCTATTTTTGCAAGTGGAAAGAATTTAGGAAGCAACTTTGCTACCATGTCTTGCTAACTAGTGATGCTTCCTCATTGTAGAGATTGTAGCCAACCTCTAGCCTTGTCCCTTAATGAAAAAGAAAACAATCGTAGTTCAATGGTGTCTTCAGTAACACCATTAATCTTTACAATGTCACAAATCTCCAAGAACATCGCCAAATGAATATTGGGATCATCAAGGGGTGATACACTAAATTGGACCTATTGCACCATGCTGATCAACGCAGGTTTGAGCTTAAAATTATTGGTATTAATGGTCTAGCATCTTACACCTGAGTAATTGTCATTCACAATCGGCCTTACATAATCTTTCAAGGTGTGTAGCGGTGCATTATGTTCTCCTTCATCCATGGCTAGTACTTTCTTTTTTCTTCACGATCTATAAGTTCTTTCAATTGCCGAATCAAAAGGAATAATGTTTCGAGTTCTAGCACGACGCATCCAACGTCAAAAACACACCTAGAGAAAAATAAAAATAAAAATAAAAAAATAAAATATAATTCTAAATTAAAACCAAGATTACTTTGTATCCATATTGGAAAATAAGAAAAAAATCAATCCCATGCAACAGCATCAAAAACTTGATCGGTACAAAACTACAAGTGCACAGTATTAACCTTAGGATTGGTAACTTATTTGTGATAAATACTAAAATAATACTAATCTTAATTTTATCTAGAGAAGTCACTAACGTTCTTATAATTGAAATTTAAAATAAAATTAATTAAAAAGAAAATAAAGATATTGTTCGAAAATTAAATCAATGGGAAGAAAACCTCTAGGAAATCGAATTCACCTAATCCTTCACTATGCTTTACGCATCTATCTAATTTAATTTAATTCTCTCTATTTGTTAGTAATCCCCAAAAAAATCCAAAAGCCTCTTTCGATAGTCAATTTAAAACATTCTTGTTCATCAATTTATACAAGAGTATGCAATTTAATAAAGCAACAAAGCATTAAGACCAAAGATTTTAATACTACCTAGGTTCATATAAGTCTTTTGATCTCTATATGTACCTATGCCAAAATATTCCAGATATATCATATAATTCTCTCTTTCAATAGTTAATCACAAGACTAAAATCATTTAATTAATTACCAGTTAATTAGAAGCAATAAACTCAGAATAAATCAGACAAACATGAAGATAAACAATTCAAATTAACATGGAAAATCAAGCATAGTTCAAAATTAAATTACATCTTTTTCCTATAATAAAGAAAAATTAGTTAATGCTAAAAATTAAATTTAACATAAACGAATTCACCATAATTTTCTGAGAAAAATTGAAAAAAATTGAATCATAAAAAGAATCTGTTTTCATGTCTTCTCCCGCGTTTTCTTTCTCTTTTTCCTATTTTATGCGTTTTTGCTCCCTTTTTTCCTTTTTTTTTCTTTTCATATATATATGAAATATCCTCGCTAGCTGTTTATTCTTTGCTTTTAATATATATTAATTTAAATTTGAGAGTTCTTAGATATGCTTCTAAAAAATTTGGATCTTCATTATCTTCAAATCTGCAATAAAATTTAAATAATAATAATAAAGTCTAAAATCAATAAAAATAAATAAAATTAGACTAAAGTTTAAAGTTGAGAATAGATAAATTATGCCAAATTATACTAGTCATTAAAGAATAAGCATTTCACTGACAGATTTGGTGTGCCATGATTAAGAGATTTTTATTTTCTTTTACCTTTTTTATATTTATATGTGCACATTGGGGATAATGTGTAATTTAAATTTAGGGAGAGAACTTCATTCTCTACATTAGTATTTACTATGCATTTTAAAGTTTTTAGGAATTTTTTAATTCTTATGATGTTCTTAATCATGATTTGGGTAGAAATTGATAAATATATATAAACTAAATACATGCATGCTTGATGTGAAACATATGAACTCAATGATAAAAATTGGTTGTCATGAATAGGATAAGGAATGTAACATACTTATTAAGATATTTACATTAATCATGTGATATGCTTGTTAGTTTTGATTGGATTCATTCAAATTTTATGCACATGTTCATGATTGATTTCAATATTCTTATTGAGAGAAAATTTGTAGCAAGTTATACGAATTTATGAGATCTATTAGGTTTTAGAATCTACTTGATCATCCGTTGAGGCAAAATCCTAAATAGTATTTAGCAAGAAAAATGATTTAGGCCTTATTTAGATTGATTTAGCCTTTCAAGATAATCATTGTTAATATTCATAGTCACCCATTTGAGCCTAAAAAATAACCATTCATATCTTTAATTCACATTTTATGCCTAACCAATGAGCATTACCTTTACCCTAACACTTTTAGCTTGTGTGAAAAGAAAAAAAATGCAATCATGTGTTATGCTATAGAATAAGGTGAAATGTAATGCACCCTAAAAAAAGAAGTAAAACTCACAACACAATTATCCCTCTAAAGAAAAAGAAAATAAAATTGAAAAAATAAGTTTAGGGGTGTTGTGAGGTTATAATAAAAAAAAGATGTGAAATAGAAGAATATGAAAAGAATGATAAGAAATGGTGCACTGAAATATCAAGTTATAGCTCAATTGTAGTTAAAAAGTGCATAATGAATAAAAAGAAAGCTAAGGTGTGGAAAGATCCTAAATGTTTTCATTTATCGACCCCTGCCTAAGCCTTACATTACAAGCACGTAAAGTCCTTATTGATCTTTAGCTAAGTATATATTTATATTAGTGGAGAGGGATGTGAAAAAATAGACTTATGAGACTTGTTCTAAGATTGAATTGATTAGCATACTCGTATAGGTTGATTTTCATGAGTACCTTGAATGATATCATGTGCGGCACACATACAAGAATCAATTTGTCAAAAACCTTAGATATCATTGTATTAATGGAATGTTGATTGATGAATATGTGAACCTCTTTGTCATAGAATTGTACAACTTTTGAGAGGGATAGTTTCAATAAATATGTATGTATTAATAAGAGATTGATTGTATTTCTTCTTCTAATCTTTTCTTTATCAATTTTTATGTCTTTGTTTTATGAAAAATATGAGTTTTATGGACAAAATTATGTCTAATTAACTTATTAATCTATGGATCTTATAAACCCATTTTTCACCATAGAATGATCTATTATGTTACCCCAATTATGATTTAATTTAATTATATTATTTAATCTGATTTTTATGGTATTAATTGTTTGGCCAACAATTTATCTATAGAGGCAATTAAATAGATTTGAGAGAATTATTTAAATTAATAGCACACAACCTTGATAAAATGGATATTACTCCCTAAATGTAAAGATGATTGGATGCCATAAAATTTTGTTAATTCCTTGATAAGTCAGTTTATAAAAGAACATGGAACATTAAGCTCTCAACTTGATATTAAAATCAAAGTAGTAAAATGATGTAAAAAAATGTCCAATACAAGCTGACGGCATAGCTACTTAAAGGGAATACATATTAAGTCCTAATAAGGAAATTAAAAATTATCCATTGGATCTTCCTCACGTGGTTAGAAAAATACAATGAAAGATACATGGGCCACAACGGTCATAACTCCATATTGTGATGCCAATTAGATGCTGGCAAAGCTTCAAGATAAAAAAGGGTCCACTATTACAAAAATGAGTATTTAAGTCGATATGTAAAGTCAGATTTTAAAAAAAATTGACTTATAATGAATTTAAAGTCAGTTCGGTGTAAAACCGACGTTATCCACGTAGGATGTAGCGTCGATTGACGTGTCAAACCAACATTATGCATGGACGTAGTGTCGGTTCCAGGTGTCAACTGATGCTACACATAGACGTAGCGTATCGTCAGTTGAAACCTGGAACCGACGCTATCCACATAGCATAGCGTTGGTTAACACCTGGAATCAATGCTACACATATGGATAAATTATTTTCTCTTCTTTCTTTCCCAAACAGAAACTATTCCAAGCGTTACATAACTCTCAAAAACCCCAAACTTCATCCACTCTTTCTCATTTTCCAACCATCTATGACTACCAATTCCAGCGCTGGTTAGTGGGTTTTATTTCTCTCTAACTAATCTTTTAGATCCCCTATTTTTTTGAGCAAAATACTCAAATTTTTTATACCTATTTCTCACTTACAAAACACCATTTTTTCTTCATTTCCTTCGTTTTGTCATTTCATTTACTTTTGTAAGTATTTCTATTAATTTTATGCACTTATTATTCATATTTTTTCTGTTATTATGTGTTATTATTTATGTGTATATATTTTTGTATTATATATGTAGGTTTGTATTATAACATGATGAGAACAATATGATGATCTTGAATAAAATAAAACAAAACCATGGTAATTTTCTTACTATTAATTAATATTTTATTTTCAAATATTTGTATTATTTGAACTATTTACTAAACTGATTTTGGTTTTTTTCTACTTAAATACAGGTTTTTATTTGAGTATAATAGAAAATGAGTAAATATTTAAAAAACAAAATTAAATTCGGTTCATCGTGTGAACCGACTTTAATGCCTTTTTTTGTAGTAGTGGTGAGGTCTTATTGCCCTTTATTCTTTGTCGTAGCTAGGGGTATGCATCGGATCGAAATCATTGATTTTATACTTAATCGATCTTATCCGACCATCTGATCGGATTGAAGCATCCTAATCTGCAACCGATTTGATCACCTTTCAAATCCGATGTAATCCAATCCATAATCTATTTGGATTAAATTGGTTGAATCCGATCAATCCGACTAATAAACTTAATTAACTCTATTTTTAGTATTTTTGAATAAAAAATTTAAATTTTCACGTAACATAAACTTATTTGAGCTAAAAGAAACTTTAAAATATGACTAATATAGGCATGACCAATGAGAATATGACTAATATATAAAATATAAATATATATTTAAGTATTTTCGATTAGATCAAATGGGATGAGATGATACATAGTGAAATCTGTCATCCAATTAGAACTTAACGGATTGAAAATTTTTCCATCTAATATGATCTGATGGTCGGATCGAAACCATCAAAAAATTAACAGATCGAATTAGTCGGATGATCAAATTCTTTGCACTCTCCTAGCCGTAGCGCACATGCCATTGCATAAAATTCCAAATTCTTTCCTTGGTAGACTATTTCTCGTGTTGTGGTGCGCCTTCATTTTCTAAGATTCCTTTGATTTCATTGACTAGTTCCTTTTATGCCTTATACTCTATTTGGGCCTCTCTTTGATCATGATTTAGTTCCTAAATAAGCCTACTTAATGCTTCCTTATGTTATTTTGTCTTTGATTTTGTAATGAGTCCATTTGAAATTTGTCATCCTTATCAATTGGAAATATGCCCAACTAAAAACTATAGAGCTTATTTTGATGACATGTGTTTAATTTTACATAAAAAATTAGACAATTATTTAACCAAGTATATGAGCAAATATATATATATAGTTATTAAAATACACGTAACATAAATCTAATCAATACATGATCATGAATTATACTCTATCGTTGTGATAATTAATTAAATGTATACATGTGTTTACATTATAATTGTGTTAGAAACACAATGTGTATTTATAATATCATAGAATAATATCTCATATACAAGTCATTTTAGGTGGATGAATGATTAATTAAGTGAGACTTGAATTGGACTACTATCTTAATATAATAAACCCACAATCATATGTATGTCCAACTAAAAACCAAGAAACTTCAAATTCTATTCAGTTGTTCAATTTTAGAATATAGAGTTCGACAATTATCCAACCATATATATGATCTTTAAAATGAAGCATTTTAAATCGAGGCGATAATTTTTTTAAAATAATGACATAATTTTAAAAAAAAACATCAGTTAAACTTTTTTGAATAGAAAGGTAACAAATAACTATAACTTTCAATCTCTAATATTTTCCTTCACTTTCTAAATTTCATTTTCAAAGTCTAAAGACTTTTTTTATTTTCTCCGACAAGTCCATCTTATCTCTACTAACCGAACGATTTGTATATTGTGAAAATATTTTTAAAAAATGTATGAATCAAATTGGAGTTTTAGTATTCATAAAGTTATAATTTCATAGCATTTTTATGTAGGATGAGGTTGAATAGTTTGCTCAATTTTATAATGTCTTATTATTTCTTTTTCTTTAATATCTCAAATTGTCTTTGATTTTTTTCAGTCCAATTCAGTTTTAGTTATTAAGGCTTTTGATTAATTAAATTCCAATTGATTAGACACTCATTTAGTTGAGTTATATGAATAATTCTTCGGTTTAGTTAGTTGAACATGTTTTCAACTCCATTCTGGCAATTAAGGTCACATGATGATTAAAATTTGGTCAATTGGTCACGTGTCTAATTTGGCTCCGATGAGTAAGATAATCGACCAATCAAAATTTAACTAGTTGGAAAATTATCCAGTTTAGTTGGACATGTATCCAACTCTACTCCGACGAATAAGATCACTGGACAACCAAGCTCTGCCCAGCTGGACAATTGTTCATTTAGTTAGATATGTTTCCAATTCAGTTTTCCGCTAGTGGGGTTATGATGAGTGCTCAAAAAGCACTAAAATTAACATGATTTTATACACATTAATTGATTAATATATATATATATATATTTATATGTTTTATCATATATTTATATATATTTGTCTTTTTCGGAATCACGGGTATTTTTATTGTTTTTCAAGTATTTTGGCTTAAAAATGTAACTTAAAGACTCAAAGAGGAATACTGGAAGCAATACATCACAAATATATTAATAAATAAATGGGGAAAGGTCAACAAATATGGAAAAATTGGACAAAATGGGTCAAAAAGGAGAAAATCGCGCCGCCGCGCGCACCTTGCTCCAGATCTGCATGCGCCCGTGCGCGCAGCTCCCCCTTCCGCACGCACCCCTACGCGCCCAACTGCCCTCCGCGCGCACCGACGCCCATTTTGCCCCATTTTTGCGTGCAGCTGCCCCATGACGTCATCAATGACCTCGGCAATTGCACTCTGCGTTTTCACCATTTTTTATCATTTTTTCACTCACTTTTTCTCTCCATCCTCACCTATAAATACCCCCTATTCCCTTCACTTCTAAACATACCTCAAAACACATTCTTTTCTCTCTTTCTTTCTCTCTTTTCTTAGATTTTTTTAGTTTTCTTTAGTTTTTCTTAGTTTTTAGCTTTTCTTAGTTAATTTCTCTTAGTTTTAGAGTTCTTCCCTTTTTGGGAAGAACTAGTTATGTTTTTGTAATTTTTTTAGCTTTTTGATTCAATAAATGGGAGTACAAATTCCGCTTGGAGGTTTTCCAGCAACGGCAATAGCGTCGAAGTTCTGTAAGGATTTTATTTTCTTTCCAGTTATTTTTTATGCTTTATTCTTACATGTTATATTTAATTTTTCTGTGATTAAATTTAACTGTGGTGGCTGTTTATAAACATGATGTAATAATAACATTGTTATGCTTGCGAAATATTAAATAGGTGAAAATCTCTAAAATGAATTGATTTTGTTTTTATTCAAGATTTTATATTAAGAATGTTAGAGAGAAATATATTATTTTTCATTACAAACTTAAACCTGAAAATTAGATTTTAAGGTTTAGTTATCCGGTCTAATTTAAAGTAGTTCTCTTTTATTTATTGGTACAATCGCCCGGTAGTTAGAGTGAAGCTCTATTGAAAAAGTTTTTATAAGAATTATTATCTGAAAATGTATTGACAACATGTTTTCAGTAGTGGTTTTAAAACTTGAAAGTTAGTACTCGGATAACTAAATTCTTAGGTTTAATTTGGACACCTTGAATAGAGTTTAAACTGTCTAACCACACCAAAGGTGGCATTTAAATGGTTCATTTTCAATCTCTTAGAAAAAATAATTAATTTAATTAAGCAAATTAGTTATCAACCTCACCCATAGGTGTTAATTGATTTGTTTAGTTAACAAAGAATATCTAACCCCACCAAAGGTGGTATTCATATAAAAAAGGGAGAATCAATAAATATCAATTCATATCTTTAATAACCTAAATAATATGAGCAAGCATAATTAACTTAGTTATTATATCCATAAATACTCCACCATTATAAATGATAAAATTTGCATAAATGTTTATTGAATCTATGTTTATTTTTATGTAAGTAGATTAAAAATACAAAACCCAAAATATCGTGACAGGATGTTTAGGATTTAATTTCGTTTTTAAGTTTGAATAATAAATTAAAAACCACATAAATTCCTTTCTTAGATCGACCTTGGAAGTATACTTATCATTTTCTTCGAAATGATTTGTGCACTTGCGAGAGTTTTATAAATATTAAAACCAAAGTATTGGCAAGAATCGGTGATGCCGATTTTCGCTCCTCAAGTTACCATTCAATCAAGATCATACTAGTTTGACAACTATCTAATTTAGTTTGACATATGTTTTATTCAACTCTGGTGCGTAGGGTTATCGGTTAACCAAACTTTAGCGAGATGAACAACTTTCTAGTTCATTTAGACATGTATCCAACTCGATTCCAATAAGTGAGATCACTCACTCGCTAAACTCTAACCCGTTGAAAATTGTCCTATTATGGTTGGTCAAATTAGATAAATATATATAGTTAAAATTAAATCACAATTGGTTAATGAAAATTAAAGAATTTTTTGTAATTTGTGTAAAAATTTAAGTAAGAGAGAGTTATACATAACTTTTAATTAATATCATAACAACTCATAATCCTAATAATTTTATGTACATTTTTTTTTGTTTTAATCTTTTCATTTTACAAAATTGAAACTTTAACATCAATTGGACTTATCATCTTAAAAATATACTAATTTTTTAATATATTTATTACTTATTTATGAATTCATATATTATAATTTTTAGAAGACTCCTTAAGTACATCGACTCAGTTATTAAAAAAACATTGAGTTTTACTTTGATAAATTGAGGTATTTTTAAATATTAGAGACTAATTAACGTATTTTTCTTCCAATATTATTTATAATTATTGTTTTTTTTAATTATTATAATTTTAAATATTTAATGTCTTTTATATTTATTTTAAAATTTTAATTTATTTAGTTTATCCGTCAAAATTTTGGCATTGTTTCAATCCTATATATAACAAAAGAAAAATAAAAGTAGTATTATCATGATATTATACATAAATCAATAAAATTTTACCAGAGAACTAGATTGTTAATATTTTAAAAACTCTCACATTTTGGAAATTTATTCCTAAATTTATATTAAATTAAAATTGTCACATTGTTTGTTTCTGAAAATTCTAACTAATAGGGGATATTTATTGCATCCAACTTCCATTTATGTTGAGTAGTTATTTAATCTTCAAAATTATTAAATAAAAATCTAATGAATGTGATTAACTTTCAGAAATTTAAATGTTCAACATAAAAGGATATATCTTTCCTTCCCGATAATTTTGAAAAACCTTATATATTTTTAAAAAAAGAGTTTTAATTAAATAAAAAATACATGATGGGATTTATTCCTAAAAACAAATCTTATTTATAATATTTTGTAATAAATTTTTAAAATTTTATATAAATAATTATATTATTGATATACTTTAACTAAAATTTAAATTTTAGATATTTTATATAACTATATATGCATTAAACCACAACATAGTTGATTTTACATGGTTTTACATTAATCTATATAACTAATGGGTGGAGGGCGAGAATTACAAGGGCACAAAAGTATATAATGAAAAAGATCCGATGGCTGATAAAAGGAAAAGTGACGTACCGGTTAAATAATTGAAAAAAATTGTCGATATTTTTGAAATATATAATAATACAATACTTTAAATTAATAAATTTTAATATAAATATAAATTTCACTTTAAAAAAATACTAATATTTATTAAAAGTAAAATATATTACGAAAAATATACCTTAAAAATAATAAACAGCCTCAAATAATAATTTCAATTAAGTTTAACTCGGAATTTCCAACTTCAAATGTTTGTCATGAAATCAAAAGATATTATTTATCCCCGTACGTAAAAAACATGATTATATTGATATAATTAATTTTATTATTAATACATATAAATAATATGATATTTTATTTATATCATTAATCTAATATTTAAAATATATTTTTATTAATAGCTTTAAATCATTACCTATATTAAATGTAAAATAGATAATTGAGATTTTACAAACAAATAGAGAATAAAAAATTCTGGAATTTATTTAAAAAAATATAAAAATTATCTATTATATAATTATAATTAATTATACTTGAGTATTATTATTGTTTACAGAGAATTTAAAATGTTACAAGAATAAAGACATTGTAAAGAAAGTTAGATTCCTTTAATATAACACTCAATTCATATATATAAATGTTACCACCCTTTGGTGTCAGCACATTAATGAAATGATTACACCTGACTTACCATCAAATATTTTGTCATGATATGAAGTCATATATGTACTTTCTATAATCATGTCTTTATGTCCTTTTATCACGTTATACACCTTGATTATCCCGTTAGGACACCTTGTGTGCCATGCATGATGTGTAGGATGCACCTCACAATGTACACCTTGTGTCCCTAAAGCACTCCATGCAATCCCATACATTAAGTCCTTCGTTCTTTGAATTAAAGCAAGATGAAAGAATCAATCTCCTTAGTTAGCCACATTAATGTATGTAAGTGTACACCTCGTGTCCCCAAAGTACTATGTGCAATCCCATACATTAAGTCTTTCATTCTTTTAACTTGAAGCAAGATGAAAGAATCAATCTCCTCAGTTAGCCACATTAATGTATGTATTTCTAAGAGATGTAATCCTTTCACCTTCCTTCTATTTAAACCTTTCAACTTCTCCTTGGGAATGCTACTCCTTTAGCCACTTTATTAAGAGCTCTAGCCTTTCATTCCTTTCATTCTACTACAAACATTAAAAACATTTCTTTAGAAAAATTTAGGCCTTTTGAAGTATTTCAGCCCGTTGTAGAGGAACAAACTAGCTCCCACTTAAGTAATGTCCCTTCGAGGTCTAACTCAGGGACAAAAGACCTTTTACCCCCAGTAATCTATAGGTATAACTCATGGGATGGAAAATTAAAAATAAGGGAAATAGAGACACAAAAGGAGGTTTTAGCGCTCCTTGCTTCTACCCAAGGTCCAATGGATGGGATCCATGTGCAAGGAACCACATGTTTCAAAATAAAACATTCTAGGACATCTGAAGTACATTAAACATCTCAAATACAACCTTGAGCCATTCTAAAACAAGTGGTGCTCAAGTTTTTAAATCGAACACCCCGATTTTTTCATGAGTTCCACCATCCAACACATCGATTCCAGATCCGTTAGGTGCCATAATTGGGTCTGTACCTTCCATTCTTCTCATTGCTCCTTAAAAGGTATAGAAAGAGAAGAAAAACCACGACATTAGGAAACTAGATAGCCTATGGAAATATTTTCAAAGAAGAAAATTGAAAAATTACCTTCGACATTGACTACGAATGATATGTACCATTTGAGAAGGGCATATTATATCCCACTCTGCATGGGCCTTGTTCCAGTCCCCTAACATCTCCTCAAAATGGATGACCCACCTTAAGGATGGTACATTTTACACGATGAAGCTCTGAGTGTTGGTTTAAAGTTACCAAAACCTCAAGTAACTACCAATTTTTTGAATACTTACAATCTAACTTTGGCCCAAACAAATCCCAATGGTTGGAGGATGCTCTTGAGTTTGGCCATAGTTAGCGAGGAGCAAGGATTTGAGATGGCATAAAATGAGCTATGGGCTATGTATTGTATCAAAAGGACTAAGGTGGATGAAGGTGGAGCTATCATCTTGACCATTACACTCTGTGGTTGGATTCCAAAGCTTCTTAACAAATCCAAGTGGAAGGATAAGTACTTCTATATCGGGGGTGATATTTGGGACGGTGAACCAGTGGTGCCTACACTTCTACCTGGAACCACAATTTTGACACGGCACAACCATGGGATCAAGAGATGCTACTTCATCTTGGTCATGGAGAGAAAGAAAAGGTCCATTGCCTCAAGCTTCAGAATACTCACCATATGACTTATAAAGACATCCTAATTGAGCCTCGTTTTAGAGCCTTTGGGGTGCAAAGGGAATATCACACTCCACCCTCAAGTTTTTCACGGATTGCTCTACTTTTTACTTTCCTCCTGAATCTGAATAAATAGGATGCATTGAGATAGTATTTTGTAAATACATAATTATCTGGACTATTTCTTTATTTTATGATCTCCTAGAAATGACAAAAGAAACATTTTTTTCTTTCATCAATATTTTCCAATCTCTAATAGACCTCTCAGTAAGATTCAAACCCATATAAGTTCTAACCATCTGTTAGAGAAAGAAGAATGAATGGATCTTGTAGGATTCCCAAGAAATTCTTCGATTTCTTCTAAAAGCAAATGATTATTCTTTTACTTCTTAGATTTCATGAATAGTAGGGATATTGAGGAATATCCAAAAAGGCATTTAGGAAATTGGTTTGATTCTATCTCTCTTCATTATGTTTAAAGTAAGAAAGGATCCCAAAGAATCTATCTTTCTTTTTAGTTGTTGAATCTCTCTTATTTCAAAGCTAATCTTTATTTTTTTGTAAGGGACTTCAACACAATAGGTATAGATGACAATGTTTTAGGTCTTGGGTTAGGTGAACTAATTGAGACTGAATCCCCCGAGAAAAATGAACATCTTTCTCACAAGATGGAAGCCTCAATTATTAATGAGAGTATCCCATCCAAGCCAATTTCCAATGAGAAGAAGCTGGAGGTAATAGAACCTTCGGTGAAGCCTTTACCATACAAGAAAGGGAATCTAGACACTCCCCATAAGGCTTACAAAATTGACAATGAACCCATACCCATGTTACAATTAGAGAAACGTCATGAGGATGGTGTGAAGTTGAAAAATATCCAAGTTGAGGATACTCTAGTAACCATCTTTGAAGAGGGTATTTTGGAAATCTGAGGAGTTACTAGATGTACACTACCACTTCAAGAGTGAACGAGAATAGGCTCAAGTACAATAGGCCATAAAGGAATTTGGACTAATCCACGGGAAGATGGTCATAAGCTATATGCTAGAGGTACATTTTTCATAACTTATGAAATGCTAGTATTTAACATTGATTACCCTATATTGATTAACCTCATGTTTTGCTAGCTATTTCACTATTAAGAGAGAGGGAAATTACTAACAATGCATATCTTGCTTGTGCCTATGAGGCTGAAGCACTTGTCACTCAATTTCAAGAAGCACTTGAGAAGAAAGACAAGATGTTAGAAGAGTATGAAAAGGTGCTTGGGGTGCAAGAAACCAAAATTTTTTATTTGAGCAATGATTTGTAAATTATACTCAAAAATTAAGGGCAACATTAGATTTTTCCATTGAAAAAGACAATCTATCTAAGGAAGCCGAGGAACGTGCCCATTTGGTCGAAGAACGAGCAAGACATGCCAAGGAACAAAATGCTTCTCTAAACAAGCTGGTGGCCAAACTTATAGAAGATTGTGCATGTGGTTACCGTGAGGGGATGTCCTTTGTGATCACCAACTTTAAGGATCAAGCTATGAAGTCTAAAATGGCCTCCACGCTCACAAGCTATATACGGGGTCTACAAAATGTTCAGAATACTCCATAAACACCCCAAGGCACATCACTTGCTAGACCTTCTCTTCCTCAAAGTACAACATCCAATGTACCTCATGTTCCTGATGAGCCTTACCCAAGTGATCTACCTAGTGATGATTCGGCTAAGACCTCATGAAGATATTGAAACAATTATTTTTTATTCACACTTTCTAGTTGTACTAAAATATTTTTTTTTTTTACTTTCCAGTTGTATCTATGCTTTTTTTTGCTACATTGACTACTTTTGGAAAGTTATAAATATGTAGACATTTGTGCCTTTTGAATACAAAATCCAATCTCTTCATTTGAGATAAATCTAGCTCAACTTTTTTTTCTTTTTGTAAGAATTTAACTTCTTATACCCATACTTTCATTCCAAGCACCTCATGTAATCATCGGTTATGGACTCAATTAGTGTTGATGACCTAGTGAGTATATTTCTTGTAGACATAAGCAATATAATACCAAAAGAGCCTATGTATGAGCGAGATGAGTCATTCTTATGGGATGGGATGCAAACTTCTAACATGAATGAGGTAGATTCTAAACATTATGTGGTATTTGTTGTGGTGAGTTCCCTAAGTGAAGTAGAATCTACTTTTATGAGAGACAACAAAGATCACCCCATACTAATGTACAAAGCACTTCCCCTTATCTGGGACATGCTACAGCCTTATGAAGTTATTAGGATTTTGAGTTAAAACCCATTGTTGTCTCTTTTAGGAGAACATAAAAACGTGCAGTATACACGGTCACAAGTAATAAAATTTGATAAGTAAAGTATCGTTCCCACGAAGATTTGTCACTACAGTTTGTTGAGTACTAAAATTATTTCACTCTGATTTTATCCAAAATAATCGTTAATTGGAAGATGATTTAACTAACTAAAAAGTTTTATAACAAAATAAAAGAATTCTAGGATTGCATTTTTTCAACAAATTAATCCACTCGAATCGTATTATTTTCTCTTGATTTATATTTTTTTAGTAAATTTAATTTTTCAACCAAGAACTTCTAATTTTATCCATACATCTCTTCTGAGCTTCGTATAGACACACCTTGCTAAATTAATTCACTATATTCCTATGAGAATTAAATTCACCAAGATTCATTACGTTCTGAGTTCTCAAATGGTCACATATACAATAAAGGTATATTCCTATCCTTCATATATACATGTTATTCTATCCACGAGCAATATACACAAAAATGCCTCTTCCAAGTTTATTTAAATACCACGGATCAATTGATAAATTTTCCAATAATCAAAAGCATTAAGCACAAATAGAATAAACAAATTAAAAGTCTCATAAATCTTTCAAAAATAAATAAATTCTAGCTTCATAAATTTAGATAAAACACAACCCTAGAAAAATTATATTACTTCATAAATAAAAATAAAAATTACAAAACTTAAGGAATATTAAATGAATCATAAAATAAAATTAAAAATTTATGAGCTCAAATTTTTGGCACACGCAGAACACAACAGAAGCCAAAAATGGCTTCTGCGTGTTCCAGTCCAATTATCCAACCCTCAAAAATGAACTCAAAACAAAAACTTCCAAATTTATCATAATAATCCCCTATTTATAACATCAAATCTCTAAAAAACAAATACATTTTAAAATATATTTTTTTACACGTGGGAACAAAAACGTATGTCGAAAATAATAAATAAATCCGCGTGGGGGACAAGAAATATTCTTCACAAATGCGTCTAAAACAATAAGAAACATCGTATAAAAAACCGTGTACAGTGCACCGTTTGTGGATTTTTTTTTTAATTCAAACCATGTGCTATGTGTCAACGTATGATTGGATGAAAGAATAATAAAGACACGTGGCAGCCGTTCATACGATGTAAGGAACGGGCTCACAAGGAACGCGACGCATGGGACAAATGCTTTGAATACATATGGCAGATGCAAGCGTGGTTGGAAACGTGCATCGTTTCCATGTTTTTATTTTAATCAACACATGCCATGTGTCAGATCCTAATTTGTTGAAATAATATTCGAGACACGTGGAAATTCTTGATTAGTTGTCATATATGGGCGTACGATATCCATCTGGACCGCGTAGCATGGGACAATTTGTTTGGGCAGACATGTGTGTCCCACCCTGCACGCCAGCCTACGCGGTAGGTGGGCCCCACTCAGCCCCGTGCAACGTGCACCTAAAACCCCATGTCCCCTCAAGATTTTCACGTCTAGATCCACGCACCTCATCTTAGCCGTTGATTTCTTGATCGAACGGTGGGTGTCACTCGTTGGTGATGCCACGAGTGGCCTTCTTTTCCTACGGAGAAAATAAATTTCCTTAATTGTAGTTTAGCCTTCCAATTTAATTCAAATTAACTTTTAAACTTTTTTTAATTACAATTAAGCCTTTTTCTAATTTAATTTAACTTTTAACATTTTTTTAATTACAATTAAGCCCTATTTTAATTCAAATTATATTTTATACTTTTATTAATTACAATTAAGCACTCTTTTATTTTAAATTATATTTTCAGACATAAATTTACAATTAAGTACGTTTTTTATTCAAATTATTTAATTTTCTTAAAAATATATTCCTTAACAAATAAATAGTAAATATTAATTTATTCCACTAAAATTAACTAAAAATATCAAGAACATAGCAATTATAATTAAAAAAAATAGATGAAAATAACTATATAAAATACAGTTATAACCCACCTCAAGTTATACCTAAAAAATCTAAATGTGATGCATGTCTTGTGCATCAACTATTGTTGATGATTTCCCTTGTGTTGTATGAGGTAATAAAAATCTCCTAGTACTATTTTAAAATGGTATAATTGGTAACACTGCAGCTAAGCATCGTCAAATAGCCATATCTCATGCTAGGAAAGATGAAGGTTCTTCTTGTCATGTGGCTGAGCATCGTCAATTTTAGGTATATACTCTTTGTATGTTTCCCCTCTTGATATATTTGCCTTGAATTCTTGATATTAAATTTTTTTTTTTTTGGAAAACAATGTCTTTGGTCCATGACTTCAAGAAATCTACTTAACAATTGTATGAAGAGGGTAGAGATGTGGAATGAAACATAGAAATTAAGCACGCCATCTACATGAAAGCTTCTCAAGAGCTCTAGATTCTTCAGAATAAAGTCTTTCATATTAAAGAAGGTCATGGTGCAATTCTTCAAGATAATCAAAACCTAAAAAGTGAGCATGATGAGCTATAGAAGAAGGTTGAGGCTATAAGACATAAACTTGGTGAAGCAAGTAAGGAACAAAACTTGTTACATCAAGAATTTGACCATTGAAAGATTAGCTATTTCAAGACACAAAGTTCCTTGTGTGGTCCCAAGGAATAAATGTATCGTTTTAAGCATGTAATAAAATGATTTCTTGTGATGAATATATAACTTGTTGATTTTCATCATAATGAGGTATTGAATGCATTATTATTGTTTACACTTATCATTACCTTTCATTATTCGCTTTTGTATTTTAGGTCAATGCTTTTTAAGAGAATATTCATTATGACAAACTCATAACTCTTACTTACGATGGACCTTGTGCCTTTTATACTCACAATCCTAGTGGGGGTCCATAGTCTCTTCCTCTACACTAGGGGATTATCACGTTATTTTATTCAAGAGAAAAGCGATAGAGATAAGTGGAAAAATCAATTCATTACTTATCCTTATAAACCTAAAAAGAAGGTCCATATTTGTGAACTCACAACCCTTTCTCAAGATGTACTTTGTGCCTCTTACACCCACATACCTAGAATGGGTCCATTTTGACTCTTCCTTCATATTAGAGGTTATCATGTTATTTTATTTATGAGATAGGCGATAGGACTAAGTAGGATAATCAATTCGTCAGTTATCCTCATCAACCCAAAGAGGAGGTCCACATTTATAAACTCACAACCCTTTCTTATAATGAGCTTTACACGTTTTATACCCACATCCCTAGTGAGGGGGTCTATTTGGCCTACTCCTCTATACTAAAGGATTATTGCATTATTTTATTCATGAAACAAGTGATAGAAATAAATGGGGAAATCAATTCATCACTTATCCTCATCAATCCAAAGATGAGGTCTACATTTTTCAATTCATGACCTTTCTTAGGATGATATTTGTGCCTCTTAAACTCGCTTCCATAATGGGGTATCCATTTGGCCTCATCTTCTATACTAGGAAGTTATCGCATTATTTTATTTACAAGACAAATGATAGAAATAAGTGGGAAAATCAATTCATCACTTATCCTCATCAACCCAAAGAGGAGGTCCACATTTTTGAACTCACAACCCTTTCTTAAGATGGGTTTTACACCTCTTACTCTTACACTCGCATCCCTAGTGGAGGTCCATTTGGCCTCCTCTTCCATACTAGGGTTTATCACATTATTTTATTTGAGATATAGGCATAGGAATAAGTAGGAAAATCAATTTTTCACTCATCTTTATCAACCCAAAGAGGTGTTCCATATTTGTGAACTCACGGTCATTTCGTAGGATGGGCTTTGCACCTCTTACACTCGTATCTCTAGTGGGGGTCCATTTGGCTTCTTCCTCCATACTAGAGGATTATCATGTTATTTTATTTGTGAAACTAGTTTCACTTTATGTAAATATATTTAAATTCATATGTTGATACATATGGATCTACTAGAAATAATACTTCTTTAATAGCTCGCCATTCCAACTCAGATCTTCTCATTTTCTATCTTTTTATATCTTGTATGATCCCTAAGAATATGTCACAAAATCATGTAAAATTCTTTCCATGTGGTCGAAAACTTTCCAAAAGTAGTTTATGCTAGAAATCTTGTATTCTTCCCAACAGTTTTGCCTCAATCCATTTAAAGAAGTAATCAGTGGCTAGAATGAGAACTTTCTTCTCGGTGGGAATAGAAAGAAGAGGATCTACTATGTTTAGTCCCCATTTTTGAAAGAGCTATGGACTAACAATAGCCTTTATTTCATATGTAGGCATATACGGTATATTAGTATGTCTTTGGCATCTATTGCACCTTCGAGCGTGATTAATGCACTTTTTTTGTAAATTGAGCCAATAATAGCCTTATCATATAATCCTTTATGCGATCAGCCTCCCCTTTGAATGTCTACCATAGTGACCTTCATGTAGTTCTGTCATTACAAGTTGAGCTTCTTGCATAAGAAGGCAATTGAGCAATGGTCCTCTAATTGCCGATAAAGAATGCCTTGAAGAATTACATAGTTCTTGGACTAAACTATGATCTCTCATACTTCTTCTTTATTTATGGGAAGGTTTTCTTGAATGAGGTATATTAAGTATGAGTTCATCTATGAGATAATAATGGTAGCTTGTAAGTTTAGGAGCAGAAGTAATGAGATCTATGGGGATGCTTGGACTTGGTAAGCAAAACCCAGGGATAGCTATTTTTGTTTCCATGCTTACTAATGCTGCTAAACTAGAAAGTGAATTGACATATGTATTTCCTCCCTTGGGTACTTGTTTGATTTCAAATGCTTAGAAGTTTGATATTTCCTTTTTTGTTTCTTCCAAGTATTTTTTTCATCTTTTCTTCCTTTGCTTCAAAGGCGTTGTTGACTTGAATGACTATTAAATGTGAATCACTATAGAGTAACACTTTTTTGGCTTCCAAAGAGTGGGTTTGGAAAAGTACCAATAAGAGAGCTTCACACTCAACCACATTATTAGTGGCAGGGTAAGCAATTAGGATGCATTATTCAATCAGTCCTTCTGTGTGGGTGAATATAGCTATCTCTATCCTTAAGCCTTTTGAATTACAAGTGTCATTGAACATACCATCCATAAGTCTAGGTTATAAATTTCAACTAATAAGACTTGCTTGGATGAATTGTTAGGGTCAACTACCAATTCATCTTCTATTCACTCGGTCACAAATTCAGCTAGTGCTTATCCTTTAATGGATGATTATAGCATGTATTATATATCAAATTCACTTAATTTGATAGCTATCTGAGATAGATGACCAGATTATTCTTGCTTACCAAAATATTCTTGAGAGGGTAAGATGTAAAGATAACTATTTTATAAGCGCCAAAGTAATGTCTAAGTTTTCTATAAGCCATCCTTATGGTAAATGCTGCCTTATCAATAGGTGGATATCTTTGTTATGTGTCCACCAAAGAATGGCTAATATAGTATATTGGTTGCTATTTTCCTTCTCCATCTACCATGAGGATGATATTGGGTGCCTATTCTATAAAATCTAGGTATAAATACAAAACATTTCCTACTTTGAGATTTGTTAAGAGAGGTGTTTTTCCCAAGTACTCTTTGATGGATTGAAAAGCATTCTCACATTCATCGATACATACTCACAATGGGTACGGGTACGGGCGGGAATGGTTTTTGATATAACCATTCCCGAACCGAATTATGAAACATATACTCGAAATTTCCCAAAAATCATTACTGTTTGGGGACGGTTTTTTACCCACGGGTAATAGTTCGGGACGATTATGAAAAAAACCCAAAAAAATTATATAATTTAATTTATTAAATATATATAATTAATTTTTTATTTATAATTTAATATATAATTTAATTTATTAATTATATAAATTAATTAATTAAATATAATTAATTTCGGGTACGAGCAGGTACGGTTTTTAGTATAACCATAACTGAACCATACCCGTTGTTTCATGTTTGATTTTTACTCAAAACTGTCCCCGTCCCTAAAATTTATCGATTAAAAACGGAACCCGCGGTTTTTTTGCCCATCCTTTCTCCATACATAATCTTTATTCTTTGTTAAAAGTTGAAAGAAAGATAATCATTTCTTCAAACACTTCGATACAAAATGACCTAATGTAGTTATTCATCCATTTAACTATTATACCTTCTTAAGGCATCAAGGAGATCTCATGTTAACAAGGGTAACAATTTTATCAGGCCTAGCTTTGATTCCTCGAGAAGATATCAAGTAGCCTAAGAACTTTCCTAAAATTAAAACGAAGTTGCATTTTTTAGGATTGATATGCATCTTATAATGTCTAATAATGGTGAAAACCTCTTCATGATTTGGAACATGATCCTTTGTGGATTTAGTTTTGACCATTGACATACACCTCCATATTTCTTCCTATCTGATGTTCAAACATTCTATTTACTAATTATGGATATATTGCACCTATCTTTTTTAACCCATTGACAACTCGAATATGTATCCATAAAACTCATTACTTCAAAACCATGTACGACATCAACCAATTGATCAATGGGTGGTAGGGGAAAACAATTTTTAGGTGTAGCAAATTTAAAATTAGTGAAGTCCACACATATGTCACACATATGTCGTGGTCATCACGAGTGGCTAGTACCACGTTTGAGCACTATGTGGGATAATCTACTTTTCTAACCCATCCGACTTTTTTGAGTAAGTCAACCTTTCTTTTGATAGTGTTGTTTTTCTCTCTCACAAACATTCACTTTCATTGTTGGACTGGTTTCTTTGTATGATCCAGATTTAACCCATGGACGATTATGTCCATGTTAATACTTGGAATTCCTCTGGTTTTCAAGTAAAAAGATCCATATTACTCCTTAGAAATTTGGTCAAGGACATCTACAATGGTGGACCCTTGAAAGGTGAAAAAGCTTTACCCTATGTCCCCAACCTTCATCTGGGTGTTATTGTTGGCTTAAAATGGGGTGGGTTTGGACATCTGTCCATAAATTTTTTTCCTTTTATATCATTCCTTGGACTGGGCCTGGGTGATGATGTAAATATACTAACTTTTGTAGGTTTCATTTCTCTTTCAACATAGATAAATTTTTGTGCCTCCTTATAAATCACTTACAGCGAATGTGGGGTGGTTTTAGTGTACTCTACTAACAAATCAATGTCCTTTTTTATTCCTTTCCTGAAAACCTCAATAGAAATAGAATTGGGACATTATGAAATCTCCATTTTCTTCTTGAATCTCTTCATATAGTTCTCTATCGTCTTCTCATTTTCTTGGACTTTGGAGAATAAATGGTGTGATTCTTTTTTAATAGGCTTGTTGCAGGCATAGTTCGTAATGAATGTCTTCACCAATTGATTGAAATTAATGATGCTTTTAGATGAAATCTCGACAAACAATTTTTGTGTCATAGCTTGAAAAGTTGAAGTAAAGATCTTACAGAATATGGAGTCCTTAATTCTTCCAAAATGGATACTAGAGCCATTGCCATTTTGAAGTGAATGATATGGGCTACTAGGTCATCTACTCCCTTAAAAAGTGGACATTCTGGGGCTGAAAATTAAGGTTGAGGTACCATCAATTCTATTTCATTTGAAAAAAGGTATGTCGATAATTAGTTATGGCCCCAATATTATCCACAGGACTTCCCTTTCCTTATTTTTTAAGTTGATCAAATATTTTTTTCTTTCATCTTCTTCCATTTCTCATTCTATTCATTATCAAGATTATTCGATTGGGCATTGGCATGTATCTCTGTATAGGATACTTGTGTATGTGTTTCAAATTGGTCATTAGTGGGTTTGATAGAATAGCAAGGTTCTTGAGCCTGTGTTGGATTGGAGGGTTGACAATGATGTTTTCTTGGTCCTAAAATTTATTGAGTTTTTATTGGGTGTGATTTTTGTATAGGTGTAGTAGTTGTTACAGTTTGGAAAGAGTTTTCAACTTCTTCTGAATAACTTTCTTGTAACAAAAGAGCGTTTGATTTCTTGTTATCATTTTGAGATTGGATAAAGGCTTGCTATAACTTTGCTACTTCTTGCTAATATTTTTTCACTTTGGTAGTTTTGTCTATTGATACATCTTCAGAGTTGACATTTATTGATCTGGCAACTCGTAGCATCGTTTTAGTGACTCCAACCCTATCTTCAAGGGCAGATGGATGACTAGAATGATACCTTAATCTTCAATGAGATGTGATATGGGTTACTTTGTGAGGTATGTGTTCCATAGAATTAACCTCAAGACCCTACGGTATGAGGTGCCTGATGTGATTCTATGGATTACTTCCTCTGGAAAATGATGCAGTGAGATAATTGAACATGATGAAAGGTGAATTTCCTTAATGCACGAGATGATTTTCTTGATTTTCTAAATAAAAGGTCTCAAATTCTCAATATGGATTGGAAAAACTCAAGGCTTGAGGCACCAATTATTTAGAAAGAATTTCAAGTGCTACAGAGTTAAAGATATGATAGAGAGAGTCAGATCCATATATATAGATGTTACCACCCCTAGGTGTCGACACCTCAATGAAACAATCATGCCTAACTTACCATCAAATCTTCTATTATACGATAAGGTCATGTCTATACTTTCTACAATTCATATCTTTATGTCCCCTTATCAAATCATAAATCTTAGACACCCCATTAGAATCATACAAATATGGCACCTAGTGTGTTATGACCACCACGTGTAGGATGTACCTCACACACCATACACCTCATGTACCCAAAGCACTATGTGAAATCGTATTTAGTACCCTAGGCACATGAATACCTTGGTACACAGCACCTCAAACAATTCTTATCATATAAAATTAATATTAATAAATTATTTATAATAATAAAATTGGATGTGATAATATTGCTCTCCCATAAGATAAATTATTTAAGTTATCTTAATCAATATAAAAAGTAAATAATATTTCTTAATATATCAAGTTTTTTTACATAAGAACTAATATGATACATAATTATTGGTTAAAATAATAAGATTTACTTTTTAACTTATAATTATAAGGTCTAGTACGTACTCCATTTAATACATTGGTACTCCAAATATCTCATGTTATTAAAAAAAATTATTTTAGTAAATCAATTTAAGTATTAGTATTTTTTATCTTTTTTAAATAATAACCAAATATTTTGCCCAAAATACCTTCTTGTCATTTTTATAAAGGATTTTTTTTATCTTTTTGGTAATTATCAAGAGTTAAAAAGGTAAAAAAAAAATTGTTAATTTTCAAAAGTTCTTAAATATTTTTATCGTTATCCTTGTCAATTAATCATGAATTTTTTTTAGTTAAAAGTTAAAAAGATATTTTAGTTAAAAAATAAATATTTTTTATTGAAAAATAATATAAAGAGTATCAATACTTAAATTGAAGTATTAAAATAAAATATTTTAATAACATGTGACATTTAAGATAACAATGTATTAATTAGGGTAACTCTAAGTTATCATTTCCTATAATTATATATAACATCAGTTATATATAATTATTAAAATAATTATATATATTATTATTTTTTAAATAATAATATATATGTGATATTTTTGAAAAAAAAAATACCAATCACTAATTAGTATTACGTGGATAAAAAATACTAACACATAATATATATGTGATATTTTTTAAATAATATTAATATATTATAAAAATAGATGATAAGAATGAAAAATAAATATATTATGTGTTAGTATTTTTTATCCACGTAATTGGTATTTTTTTTTTCAAAAATAACTAATCAATCTAAGTTTATGATTGAACTAAACCTATACTTTTTTTTAGATGCTCATTGGTGTAAATAAATATGAAAATGATGTAAAACAACTTAGTATGTTAAATTATAAATTTAAAAAATGATAAAACTAGGATAATAAATTAAATCTATTCTTTTAATACATTGATTTTTAAGTATTATTGATTATTTATTTATATATTTATATATTTATATATTATAATATCTATTATTATTAAATTTTAATTGTAATTGTAATTATAATTATATTATGATTTTATTTAAACTTTAAGTAAAAATCAAAATAGGATTAAAACATAATTTAAAATATTATTTAAAGAATATTTAACTTTAACATTGTAAATATTAACAAGTTATTTGATAAGGTATGACTAAAAATCATCATGAATCATTTTTTAAAGTGAATGCTATTTTTTACATTAATGAACATATTTATTTATTTTATTTTATTCTTTTCTTCAAAAAAAATTATATGATATATTTTATATATTTCAATTAAAGAAATTTTTTGTATAGTTTTAAAACCATAAAACTAATCTCACTTGATTCAACCTTTAAAGTTGATATTGAGATTATAAAATAGTTAAATAAGGATATCTATATTATAAAATAGTTAAGTAATTAATTTAATCATTTTATGCCCGTTCTTAATAGGAATTGTTCTAAGTTATAACGTACAAAATTAAAACAAAACAAACCAATAAAAAAAGAAGGTAAGTTTGACTTTAGCAGTTCACCGTTGACCTTCCATTATAAATTATAAACATTTCCAAATTGAAATTTTTATTTTCACGTCATATCTAGAAACGGAGGACTTTGAAAAAATGTTAATTTTTTTTATTAGTTATATTAAATAAACTGACCAATTGTTTATAAATTATTAATTAGAAAAGAAAAGAGACAAATACGTTTAGAGTAATTTATTTTTATTTTATTTTATCAATTTTATAATTATTATTACCTATTTTTAAATATAATAATAATATAGATATCTTAATAAATAAATAAATAAGTTATTATATATTTTTTCTGTTATTTTTTTTTTAAATAAATGAAATAAATTGTTCTAAAAACATAACTGGTAAAAAAACTAGCTATCATACGAAAGAAAATACATTCAAGTAGTATGCAATAACGTCAGCAGACGGCGTCATTCGTAACTTTATTAGGTACCGACTACCGACTACCGACTACCGACAATCAATTTTCTTTCTTTCTTTTTTCCCTTTTAAAGAGAATACATCGATATGTTTTTATTAAATGATGATTCAGTTTGTAACTCAAAGAATAAATATTAAGTTCTAATAAATTGTATGCTTTATTTTAACTTTACACGTATATTTTTTATTTAACTAAAAAAATTTATATATTTAAAAAGATGATTGTTTATATTTTTTTCAATAACGTACTAAACTTATGTTTTATTAAGAGAGATAAAGCTTAAAAATACGTGAACAATTGTAATTTGTCTAGAGATAGAAAGAAGAAAAAAGAAAGAAAAAAAGAAAAAAAGAGAAACGAAATTAAAAGGATAGAATATGTATCACGTGGACCCTATGATTATATATGCACACAAGCCACGAGGTCTCTTATAAGCAACAGAGAAATAACCAAGTCATCTTCTTTAGCTAGTACGTTATGGAGAAAAGCAACAAAAATAAGAGAAAGTTTAACGATGTCGAAGGTAATAATAATGAAGAAAATGAAGAAGAGAAGATTGAGATGTTCTATACACTTGTCAAAAGCATTCGAGAGGCTCGCCGGTCTATGATAATGATGAGGAATATTGGCTTAGAGGAAACGAACAGGACCAAAGAACAGTATTTAGAAAATGACAAAGTAAATAAGCAGAAGCAGATTCATGATCAAGAGGAATTAATTTGGAAGCCATCGTTGCAGCTACAAGACTTCACTGAAGAGGTTCATCTTCATCATATCAATGGAGTTCCTAATTTGTCATTAGCCTCTGCTGCTGGTTCTTCTCAAAAATCTATTTATATGGTAGATGATGCAAAACAAAAGAAAGCCAAACAAGACTTAGATCTTAGGCTTTCTTTATAGCTAGCTTCAACCGTTACCATAACTTTCTTCATGTTGCTTTTTAATAATATTATTTTGGGTGAATAAGAAGCGGCATATACATTAATTTTTTTTTTAAGGAACTAATCTCATGTTTTAGCATATTGAATAGATATTGAAATATGTTGAAATTATAGTGTTTAAGTATTATTCATGGGCGCGTGAATTTTGTTGTTGAAAAAATTTATATTTTATTAATTAAAATGAATAATACAAGAATAATTAAATCAATAAAATAAAAATACTTAAAATAATTATATTGTAAAATGAGAACAATTAATTCTTAATGCTTAAATATTATAAAAAATAAGTTATTATTGTTTAATATATAATGTATGGATAGCATATCAATTTAGTGATTTTATTTTCACAAATTCAATACATTTGTCACATTTATTAAAATTAGTACAATTTAACTACATTATTCTTTCATTTTAGAAGTTGTAGTTCTTTTTTGTCAATTTTATTTTTTTAGGCTTTTTTTTATAAAACTTAAGTTAAATTAAAATGAATTTTACGCACAATGATTGTACGAATAGATATTTAAAGATAAAAATGTCTCAAAAACTTATAAAAAAATAAAAAATAAAATAAATTAAAATCATCAAAATTTGTCTAAAATGATTAAAGTGTTAATAGATATAAAAAAAGGTGACTAAAGTATACATATTTAAAGTAACCTCAAATGGAATACTTTTTTTTAATAAATTTTCTTTAAGTTTTATTGAAAACAAAAGAAGTAAAATAATTTATATGTAGTCTAAAAATCCTTTTATTTGTGAATAATTTTTTATGTAAGAATAAAATGAACTTTTTATTCAAAAAATTTTAAATATAAGATAATAACACATGTGTCACATACATATTTGTATTTTTTGAAAGATATATACATTAAAAATATTTAATTAAAATATTACTCAAACATTTTTTAAAAAAATCTTTCAAACATTAACAAAATTTTCATTATCATTTACACAAATTAAGTAATACATTAGGTGATGAAAATTTTATTTAAATTTAATTGAAATAGTTTGTTAAAAAATTAATTAAATTTTTAATTAAAAATTATTTTCTTAAATATATTTCTATCAACTATATATATATAAAAAATTAAATATAAAGTTAACCTTGTCTTTTCATGACATATTTTTCACGAAAAATAAATTTAAAAACATATATTTTAAACAAAATAGACTAAATAACCCTTAAGTTCTAAACAAATGATCTTATATCACACTTTTTGCTTTTACATGTTTTTATCTATGAACCCAACATAACATCCACTATAACAAAAAAACTTTATTAATCTTATATCACACTTTTTGCTTTTACATGTTTTTATATATGAACCCAACATAACATCCACTATAACAAAAAAACTTTATTAATCTTATATCACACTTTTTGCTTTTACATGTTTTTATCTATGAACCCAACATAACATCCACTATAACAAAAAAACTTTATTAGGACAAATATTTTGGGTGATAAAACAAAATTTGTAAAGAAATAGTAGAAATATTATATCATATTATTTATATAAATTTAAAATTATTTATCAATTATATTACAAATATAATTAATATGATAATTTTTTATTAGATATAATTATATAAATTTAAATATATATATCAATAATATTATTCCACATTATTTATAATTTATTATATATTTGCCGTAAAGAAATATTAACATTATTGACAAACTTAAAAATTTATCATTAAATTTACTAATGGACAAAACATTCTATTCACTGGGAATATATCACCGATTTTATGTAATGTAATAAAAGAATAAATACATATGTTCATTTGCTTTCAATTCGGTGTTAATGCTTAGAGGTTAAACGTTGTTTTGGTTAAATCTTTGAGAAAAATGTCATGCAAGTTTTTTTTAACATTTTAAAACTTTCAAACATCCAAATTTAAAAAATATGTTTTTAAATCTATTAATTTTTGAAAAATATATCCATATAATAATAAAGTTAACTTTGTATTTTATTTTGAAATTTTATAAGATATAGACTTAATTAACTTAAAGAGATGAATATGTTATTTTTAATTTTTATCGATCTATAATTTAATAACATAAATAAACCGGTCAGGCATGTAATCGTATATAAAATAAAATACGAAAATAAGAGAATAAAACATGATATTTTTAGATAAAAACAAACTAAATCACAACCATAGTCTAAGAGGAAAATCATTAATCCATCAAATCACCTAACTTTTCACTATGAAAATCAAATGTTGAAGTACAAATTTAGTCTTATGTTACCCTCCCTATAATACTACCCTAATATACTTTACTTACGAGTCACTACTCTATTTTCACAGTTTTCAATATTAGCGTGAGGGATTTCCAGACTAACGTTCCAATAAGCTCCCGCTAACCAGATACGTTCACGTATCAATTGTAAAAAAGGTTAGTATAAAAACACAAGTGTTTGTGTGTGTTCTAAAATGAATTTAATAATAAGTAATCCTAACTAGATTATTCAAAATATATGTCACTTAAATCAAATCAACTAGTAAACCCTAGAGCAAAAAGATCAAGCACAAGTTCAATAAAAATAATTTCTTTAAAGATTAATATATAATCAAATCAAATAACTATGATATGACAAAAACAATTATTTGATCTAATAATTTAGGAACAAAAATAAAGAAGAAGCCATAAGAACATATTATCAAAATATCATAAAATAATTAGGTTTATTAATCAATCAAACATAACCACCAATATTTGATAGATTAACTAAATAAAGAAGTCTAAAGAATTATGATCTTATATTTGTAAAATAAGAGTGATAAATTAAGAAGAATATAATAATTTTTTTGCGTGGTTGATTGAAACAATGAGTAATGAGTTTTATTTATAGAAAAAATTAAAACTCTTAATCCTATTTAATTGATAAATATCTTTTTTATTACAAATAGAATTAGTAATACTCATTAATTAAGAAAACTCATATATGATTGATAAATATATTTTCTATTACAAATAGTATTAGTAATACTCAATAATTTAGAAGACTCCTATTTAAATAAGAGTTTTTTTTAAATAGACTCATTAATCATCAAGATTTCTATTTAAAAATAGTTCTTTTAAAGTATATTTTATACTATCTAATTTCATATATATAAACATATGTTATTAAATGCATAAATGTAATCTTATGTATCGTAGTTATCAAAGATACACCTAAAGTACAATTATCTGAAACTCGAGCATTTGTTTGGCTTTTCCTGATAGACTTGATAGCAGATCTAAAAACAAATATACAGATAAAAAATTTGTCCACAAAAATAACTAACACACATAATCCTTACACATTTTTCCTTAAATATAAAAAAAATAACATATGTATCATATATGTATATATATTTTTTGATAGGTAAATACGTAAAAAAAATTAATTTTTAATTAAAAATTTAATCATATTTTTTAACAAATTCTTTTTATCAAACTTAAATAAAATTTTCATAATGTAATGTATGATTTTGGATATTAAACAATGAAATTTTTGTTTGAGTTTGAAAGAAAAAGTTTGAGAAATACTTTTAATTATATATATATATATATATATATATATATATATATATATATATATATATATATATATATATGTATGTATGTATGTATGTATGTATGTATGTTTGTTATTTTATTATATTTAATATAAAAGTAAATGAAAAATTAACTTTGCCCTTATCTAATACGTTTTTAACAAACAAAGATTTTAAAATATGTTTTTTAAACTAATATATTGTTACTCAAACTTACATGCACCAAACGGTGCAATAAATGATAATAAAACAAAAGAGTGATTGTCAAGCCAATAACTCAAGAAATTTGAATGGATGGTGCATCCTTTTGTTTAAAAAGAAATAAAGTCAATTACAAATTAGTTAGCAAAACATGTAGAAATAGGACTTCTACATTTATAAATAGAGTACCCTAATCAATACTTTATACTATCCAATTGAGAGAAAAGCTTAGAGAAAAAAACTTTAATGAGAGAAAATTGTGAGTAATTTTCATGGGTGTAATTAGATTGTGAATTGTGAGTATTGTAAACATTTTGTATAATATCTCATTTTTAGTAAATAGATTTGCAGTAAATTCGGATATGTGGGCAAAATTGGTCAAACGTTGTTATCAAATTTGTGTTATTTTGTCTATTTTTGTTTTCTTATAAATCTGGCTTATTAGGAATTTGCGTAATTTCCCAATAATTAGTATTAGACCATTTTGTGGTGAATTCTGTCAATTTTCTACAATATTACTATTCAATTGAATAGTAAACTACATGAATGGTAAAATTTTGTTGACGATATATGTTTATCAACGGAGGTATTCTAATACACGGTGATTTGCAAGAATAGTTAGAAACGATTCGGAGGAAGTCAGATTTGAGTGGGAGTAGTGGCCACAGATGAAGGAAAGGTGAAACTCAAGAAATTTGATGGCACAAATTTTGAGTTTTGGAAAATGAAGATAAAATATTATTTGTATCAAAGAAGTTTATATCAACTTTTCTTAGGAAAGAAGCCAAAGGCTATGAAGGAAGAAGATTGGAATCTTGTAGACACACAAGCTCTGGGAGTTATTCAATTAACACTATCTGATAATGTTGCTTTCAATATAGCAAACGAAAAGAGAACGGTGGGTCTTATGGTAGCTCTCTTCAATATGTATGAGAAGTCATCAACCTCAAACAAAGTGCACCTTAGTGTTTTTTCAATTTACAGATGACGAAAGGCACATCGATAGCTCAACATCTCAATAAATTCAACACAGTCACAACCAAGTTGAGTTCAGTTGGAATTGAATTCGATGAAGAAGTACGAGCATTGATACTTTTGTCTTCTCTACCAGAAAGTTGAAATGCTACTATCATGGCTGTGAGTAGCTCATCAAGAAGCAATAAGTAGAAATTTGACGATGCTCGTGATCTAGTTCTCAATGAAGAGATCCATTGTAAAGATTCAGGCTAATCGCCAATCTCTTCAATTTTACATACAGATTCAAAATGAAGCAATTCAACCAGAGGAAATGGACGTGGTAGAACAAACTACTGAGGTAGATCAATGGACAAGAGGTCCAAATCTAGGAATCTCAATAATTCCCATAGCTTGAAGACTATCGAGTGTTAAAATTGTAGAATAACTGAGCACTATAAAAATCAGTGCAAGAGTGCACCAAAGGATCATAAAGTGAAGGTAGAGGAAAATGTTACTTCCACCTCAGGAGGCATGTTGTTCAATCGTAGATGTAGTACGCAATGAAACACCAAATCTGTGGCACTAGAGAGTAGGCCACATAAGTGAGAAGGAGATAAAGATTATGCGTTCAAAGGAAAAACTTCCAAGTCTATAGTAAGCAGAGAGAGACATGTACAGAGATTGCATACTTAGAAAAAAAAGTTAGCTTTCAAACAAGTGGCAAAACCTCAAAGAAGGAAAGGCTAGAGCTCATTCACTCTAATGTTTGGAGACCAACGACGGTCTCATCCATTGGTTGGAAACACTACTTTATGACTTTCATCGATGATCACTCTTGGAAGGTATGTGTTTACTTTCTAAAGCATAAGTTTAAAGTGTTTGAGTCTTTCAGAATATGGAAAGCTATGGTTGAAAATAAGATAGGTTTGAAGATCAAAAAGCTCATAACCAATAATGGTGGTGACTATGAAGACACCAAATTCAAAATTTTCTGCTATGAGCATGGGATCAGAATGGAGAGAACCGTGTCAAGCACCCCTCAACACAATGGTATAGTTGAGCATATGAACCAAACATTGACTAAAAAAGCTAAAAGTATTCGTATACAGTCAGGTCTACCAAAATAGTTATGGACAAAAGCATTCAACACGACAGCAATTTTCTTGTGTCATGTAGCATAGGTTTGCTTCACGCTCAATACTTTTTAAGTTCAATTTCAAGTTAGTCTCCAATTTTAGATTAAAAATATGAAAATTAAAGAGTAAAGAACCAAATTATATGAAAAAATTAGGAAGATCAAAATGCAAAAATTAAAAAGTAAAATTAAAAAATCATAAGAAAAATAATAATGTGACCAAAGTATATAATTTAAAAAATTGTTAAAGTGTATCATTAGTACCTAAACTTTAACTAAATTCTCATCACATAGATCTCACAAATTTTTAAAACATATGATTTGATCTTTAAAATTTTAAAATTTTACACAAATCATTAAAGTTTTAAATCTTCCAATTTAATCTTCAAACTTTTAAAATTCGTCACATTAATCTTAAATTTTTCATTTACAAATATATATTTTATTAACCAAGTTATGATATATATGTGTGAAATTTGAAAAGTTTTGAAACCAAATTTATGATTTAAAAGTTTAGAGACTTATATATAAAGTCTTAAAAATTTAGAGACAAAATCGTACGTTTAAAATTTTAGAGAGTTATATGTAAATTTGTTTAAAATTTGGGACTAATGATACACTTTAACATAAAATATATATATAAATTATTTGTGTAAATATATAGTCACTGTATTTTTTTCCTTAATTGAGATTTTTGGTTCTCCTCGAAGTGATCTAATTATTAATAGTAAATAAAATAACTTGGACAAACGTAAATAGAGGAAACACAGTGACTATATCAAAACCTAAAAATAGGTAGAATGCTGCCCCCGATAAATACTTAATTTATTATCTTTAACAATAATATATATATTGATAAAGTTAATTGTTAAACTTTTGATTTTGATTGAACAAAGTAATATATTTTTCCTAAGTAACCATGATTAATGCAAGGAAGCTTGTTTGTATGGTGATCTTGGTGGCAGCTTATTGCAGTGTAGTAATGGCGGGTAAAGATAAGGATAAGAAGTACAAGAAGAAGAAGAAGAATGATGCCCCCGATAGCATCCCCACTTTAGGCACTCTTCTTGGTTCCTCTCTTCTTTCATTTATTGCCTATTATTTTCAGTAATCGAAGATCACTAGATCGAGTTTGCATTGAGATGGCTTCTACTTACATGTCCTTCCCATTTCTTTTTTAATTGTTTCTTTCTTGCCATTAGAAGTGAATAATGATGGGAATTCACTTGATTTGGCTGTTTTTTTTAATTAGATAGCACGTGTAAGTCATGTGCAAAATTTGTTAAATTATTATTATTTAATGAGTATTAATTATATTTACATAACTAATTTTATTATTATTAATAATAAAAATATATAGATTGTATACTATTATTCTATAATTATTTACTTTAATTTTGTTATTAATAAATAATGATAATAATAATATAAGCTGTTGTAAATTTAAAAATATTTTTATAATATTTGTTATCTATCATTAAAAATAATATAAATAACATTTATTAAAAAGAGTTAAAAGTTTTGAGTGGCTTCAGATAAAACACATGTTTAAACATGTTCAAATGTAATATTAATTAAGTGTGTGTTTTGTTAATAGTAATAGAATTTGAAAAGAAATAGAAAATAATAATTTCGAAATGGATAGAATGAAAAAAAAGTCATTAAAATTAAATTTTTTTGTTGTCTTTATTTATAATATTGTGAAATTAAAATAGAAATTAATGTTCTATCAAAACATTTATTAGTACAATAATAATTATTGTTAAATATATTAATTTGGAAATATAAGGTTAAGATTTTTGAATATATTAATTTGAAAAAAATATCAGATGCTACTAAAATTTATTTGAAAATCAATAACTTAATTCTTAATATTTACGTGAGATTCTAATTGTTTAATACTTATTTTGTAAGTAAATAAGTGAAAGTGAATTATCGATAATAACTTAATATCCACTATTGTTAAATAACATGGTTTAAGTATTATTTTCTAGATAATAAATATTTATTTTATATTTGTAATACTATATTTTTTTTAAACAGATGCTAATTTTTCCTAATATTTTTTGAAAATGTATAACCTTATATTTCTTTCTTTTTAATTCAATGATAAACTTATCTTAAAAAAAAAAAAATCAAAATATTGGTCTCTTAAGTCTTGTAACTATATAATTTTTATACTTTAATTTTTTAATTTTTAAATAAATTTCATTAATCTTGTGTTTTAAAAATATAATCAATTAAATTACAATTTTTAAAAATTTAAATTTTCTAGGAATAAAATAAATATTAATTATTTTATTAATAAAAAAAACATAAAAAAATAGCTTCTCTTATCATTAATTATTTTATCTTTTTTTCCCTTTCATACGTTCTTTTTCTCTATCATATTCACTATTTATCTCTATCATTTTTTATATTTTATTAATAAAATAATGATAAGAGAATAGAAAGACAAAAAATTTTATTTTTTTTATATTTTTTACTAATAAAATATTTAATTTTAATTTTATTCTTAAAACATCTCATTTTTATTAGTGTAATAATTATTATCATTATTAAATATACTAATTTAGAAATATAAGGTTAAGATTTTTAAATATATTAATTTCGAAAAATATCACATGCTAAAAATCAATAATTTAACTATTAATATTTGTAAATAAGTGAAAGTCAATCATCCATGATAATTTAAAATCCACTATTTTTAAATAACATGCTTTAAGTATAATTTTTAGATAATAAATATTTATTTTATAGTATAATAATATATATTTTTTTTTAGCATTTGCTAATTTTTTCTAATGTTTTTTGAAAATATATATGATAAACTTATCTTAAACAAAATAGTTTGATTATTGTGTTCTTGAAGTCTTAATTTGTATATTTTAATTTTATTTTGAGATTCATTAATCATATTATTTAAAAATATAATTAATTAAATTAAATTTTTAAAAAATATATAAAGATAAAATATTTAATTTTAATTTTATTCTTAAAACATCTCATTTTTATTAGTACAATAATAATTATTGTTAAATATACTAATTTAGAAATATAAGGTTAAGATTGTTAAATATATTAATTTTAAAAAATATCACATGCTACTCAAAGTTATTTGAAAATCAATAATTTAATTATTAATATTTATGTGAAACTCTCAATTTTTAATACTTATTTTGTAAGTAAATAAGTGAAAGTCAATCATCTATGATAACTTAAAATCCACTATTTTTAAATAACATGCTTTAAGTATAATTTTTAGATAATAAATATTTATTTTATAGTCTAATAATATATGTGTTTTTTTAGCATTTGCTAATTTTTCCTAATGTTTTTTTGAAAATATATAAGATAAACTTACCTTAAAAAAATAGCTTCATTATTGTGTTCTTAAAGTCTTAATTTATACATTTTAATTTTATTTTGAGATTCATTAATCATATTATTTAAAAATATAATTGATTAAATCAAATTTTAAAAAAATATGTAAAGATAAAATAAAAATTATATATTTTATTAATAAAAACTATTAAAAAATAACAGCTCATTTCTCTCTCTCTCTCTCTCTTTTAATCCCTTATCTCTTTATTTTTCACTCGTTCATTCTCTTTATAACCATACCTTCTTAGTCAGTCCCTCCTCTATTTCCTCAATATAAACTTTAATCCACAAGTCTTCCATTAGATGTTTACATATTCAGCCATGATTTAGTCCCAAAAAATTTTATTATACGATAATAATGGTGGAAAAGCAACCACGTATTAGAAAGAAAGAAAAAAAACCTACTATTATGCTTTTTACTTTTTTGCTTTTTTGGCTTTTGACAAAAAATAAAGAGCGTTTTTTAATACCTACAGAGTCCACATTTATAATATTTTCATTTTTCCTTGCAATGAAACCTTTCCTAGTTTGAAGAAAGAAAGATGAAAATGGACGAAAAGGAAGAAAAAATAAATGCAATGATTTTTACATTATTTCCCTTGATTTTACTCATAATATCATTAATTTAAGTTAGGTAATAATTTTTTTATTTTTATTTTTATGAACACGTGATTTAAATTAAACTTTGGTTCATTTTATACAAATATACTTAAATTATTTATTTTACATAAAGATACTTAAATTTTGGTCTATTTTACACAAAAATACCTTAATTTTTTTCTCAACGAAAAGTTATCTATATTCTTATTTTGTTTACATATAAATATTTATATTCTTATTTTGTATCAACTAATTAACTTGCATAGTAGTAATTATGTGTAAACAAAATAAAAATATTAATATCTTTATGTAAAATGGATCAAAGTTTAAATACATTTTTATAAAAAAAAATAATTTGGTAATTTTTTGTATAAAATAAACCAAAATTTGTAAGCATTAAAAATGTTAATATACTGCTTTTTTTAATCATAATAAATTAAACTACTTTTTGGAAGCTATAAATACTTCTTCTTTTTGTTTTTTTTAAATAATGAAATATCAATTAAAAAAAGAAGTTAAGTATACATTTTGTAAATTGATTGGAATTGTGAATTACATTAGGTGTTAGTACCAGTTTTAGATGTTTTTAGTTTATTCAAATTTAATTAAATGATATAATTAATTTAAATTTAAATAGATTAAATTTTTTAATCAAATAAAATTATATTAATATTAAAATTTATTGTTTAAATTAAAATAATAATTTAAGATAAATGTAAAGCATAAGGTTATGTTCTAAGTTATTTTTTATTATTTTGTAATATATTTATTGTCAATTTTAAGTATATTAAAAACATACTCAACAAAATATAGAAATTTTTGATAATTTTTTAAATTAATAATAAATATAATATAAAAATAATAAAAAATAGTGTGATAATAATCTATATTTGAATACAATAATATTTAAAAATAAAATATATATTTAATTATAATTAATTAAAACAAATCAACCTAAATTCAACCCAAACTAAATAAATTATATATCAAATTTTTCAAGTTACATGTATCTTGATCAGGTTTGTTAAATAGATTACTCAAGCCATATAAAGTAATTAAGCCTCGTTCTCATCGAGGATTGACGTTTTCAATGTTTTAACACCAATTCCAAAAGCAGCGTTAACTCCAAGAATGGAGTGAAGAGTGAATAGCCGGACAGAAATTAAGCTCGTACTGTTTCTTGATCTGCTTAGTTTTGTGATCAGCTATGGCTATGATGCTGAAACTAGGGGTTCTCTGCCCCTTCACTTCTCATTTCAATGAACTTCCACTCTTAGATTCTTCCTCGTGTTATACCAAGATCAAAATTTCCAGGTTTTCTGGACCAAATGTGATCCTAAAACGCACAAGACGTGTTTCAATTCTTCCTTCAATTAGAGCTCAGAACGTTCCTGGTATGTAAACGCCTCCGTTTTACATATTGTGTGTCTGTTTGCTAGTGTTTTTGTGAAAACTGGTTTAAGACCGAAACAGTTTCAGCAAAACGCTTATAAGAAGATTAGTGTATGTTTGATTGTGTTTTTGTTAAAAATAATTTGAGACAGAACTCGTTTTAGAAGAAAACACATTATGTCAAGAAGCAGGAAATGTGCTTTTTAAGCACCGAAAGCGCTTATGACAAAAACAATTGTTTGGGTCTAGAGCGCTTTTGTGCTGTCAGAAGTGCTTTTATAGAATTCATAAACATAAAAAAGACCTATAGGGAATTCTGTCAACAACTACAGAATGTGCTGTTTTAGTAGTTTCAGAAGCGTTACAGAGTTCCAGAAATAAACAGACGGTTTGTTTAAAACATTTATACATGGGATCGAGTAGAGTCTTATTATGATTTATATATATATATATATATATATATATATATATATATATATATTTTTGGCGCAAGTGTACTGAATTTCGTGGATTTTATGTTTGGTTGCTCTTAGGTTATGTCCCGCATTCAAAGTTCTATAAAGTGGAAGCAATCCTAAGGTAACTCCACTATCTCTTCTTCTTCTTCTTCTTCTTCCTTTTTTTATCACATTATCTTGTGTTTCTCTCGACTGTTTTAGCTTTCTTTAGTTGTACGCCTACTTCAAAATTAGTTGTATGTCCGAGTTTGTGAGTCGCTTTGTTTGACTCTATTTTATTCGTATCTGTTCTGCTTTTTGGCTGAATTTGGAACGTGAAGACCTTGGAGACTCCAAAAAGTTTCTTCAGTAAGTGCTGATAAACTCTATCCATGACTTATTGTATTTTCGAGTAGTGTTTGTATCGCCATACTGGGTTTATCTCAATGAAATCAAAAGATTTGTGAAAAGATATATTAAATTTGGTTTCCTGTTTTCTGAAACCCTTTTTGTTGAAATGTTAAATTTCATGGGATCCCCATGATTGTATTTAGCCTCTTCTATACCCGACCTCATTTCCACGATGAAAGTTTTGGTAGAAAGGCTTTTAGTTTTGAGTTTTCCATCAGGTTGTGAACCCTCCTGCTGGGCAAGTTTAATTAAGAGTACAATTATGATTAAAAGTTGAAAGGAATATAATGTGACACACCGGGAAATGGTAATTTGAATGTGATTACTAAACCATCATAGCCTGAGGAGTGAGTGGTGAACAAATTTAGGCTCTGATTGAGCAGCTTGAGACCAGATACGAGGTGGTCAGAGAAAGGAAACATTGTCTAGAAATTTTCTATTTATGTGCCGCTGATATCAACTGAAGCCTTTATTGTTCTTTGCTCCTGGATTCTATGGCTACTAAATCATTTTCTTTTAGTTAAAAGACAGCCATCTAAATAGTTATTTTCACTGGAAGAATGTAATTCCATGTGTCGTAATTGAATTGGAGTTAGGAGTAGGAACTAGAATCTAGAGTGCAGCAAGGTTCATGCTTTGGTTTTATAAGGGGATCTTATTTTTGTCAAGTCGCTACCACTGCAAAGTCACAGCTTTAGAAGAAATTGTTTGTACTTGTATTTGAACTTTTGGAACTATGACATTTCTAAAGCTCCGAAGGGGCATAATGTTGAATATGCTGATAACTGTCTCTGTTGTCTTTTGTCGAAAGCGAAGGCATTATTGAAAATGGGTATTCGTGGTGTTACGGTTTCTGATGTGCGAGGGTTTGGTGCTCAAGGTGGTTCAACAGAGAGGCAGGGTGGTATGATCTTTGTTTTCTGTCTTTCCTCCCAAATTTTATATCATGTACATCCATGTTTTACTATACAAGTTCTCTGTTTGGTTACACAGGCTCTGAATTCTCTAAAGATAACTTTGTGGCTAAAGTTAAGCTGGAGATTGTAGTGAGCAAAAATCAGGTATGGAGAGTTTTTTTTTTCTTTTTCCCTTTTGTTTCCCTGCTCATATAGAAATTAACTTATCAGGCATACCCCAAACGAAGGATGGCAGATTTAAGTTTTGTATCCTTTTTTCTTTTCCTTGTAGGTTGAAGCTGTGATAAACAAGGTAATTGAAGAGGCAAGGACTGGAGAAATTGGTGATGGAAAAATATTTGGTACGACTTTATACATCTTGATAATCTTGTTTTAAACTTGCATTCACCTATCTATGAAATTTATCATTCTGCCACAGTAGAGAAAAATTAGTTGAACTTGACTGCATTATTTTCTATCCTATCCCATTTTCCCCATAGTATTTTGTATCCTTCTATCTGTTTTATGTCAAATATTAGGGAGATCATATATAAATTTTTTGTAGTGTATAATTAACATTAGACATCCAATCTTTAAAGGTTAACCTCAAAGGAAATTAATACATTAATATCTTTTTTAATCAATCTGATACACTATTTTTATATACTAATATTCTTCCTCAAAGTGTGATTCGTTTGACCCAACATGTTATATTTTTAACCTATTTTTATTATCTTCAAATTTCTATTTAGATCACTTGTTTTTTTTTTTTTTTTTTTTTTTTGCAAGGCCCATATATATATATTTTGTGTGAGAGGTCCATTACTTTTTTTCTTAACCTATTAATCAACGAAAGTTCTAATAAATGTAAATTTTATATAGTGTATAAGTAATAATAATTCTTTAATTTTAAAAGTTTAACCTCAAAGAAAGGTAAGTTTTATACTAATTACAAATATTATACTAGTATCTTTCTTGATCAACATGTGACATTCTTTTAATACACTAACATCCTCCTTAAAGTGTGGACCGTTTGACTTAATATTTTGTATTTTTAATATATTTTTATATATTATATTTCTATTTGGGATCACTTGTTTTAGATTAAAATTAGTTGAGACTTTATCATGAAGTTGATGCTCGGAGCCAAGATCTTCGAACAATCGAAATTTTATACAATCACAATGCGAGTGCAAGTGCCTTGAACTTGTAGCTTTAATCTGGTTCTTTTATTGGTGAGTCTTATCTTAATTCTTATGTAAACTGAATTTTCTAAGAAAGTTTCACTGGTTCTGCAGTGATTCCAGTTTCAGATGTGATAAGAGTTCGCACAGGTAACTTTTTCTGTGCTTTTAAATCTGCTTCACTGTAACTTGTTTTGCTTGCTTCCTTATCAATAGTTGATACTTTTATTGATGAATGCCTCTTGGTGTGAACCTGCATATTATAAATGAATTCACAGGGGAGCGTGGTGAGGAAGCGGAGAAGATGAAGGGAGGGCGATCTGACATGTCCTTAGCTGCCTGACCGTTTGAATCTGAGTGAAAATTGTGCAAAATCAGAATGTCATACTTGTATGCTACTGTAATAAGCTTTTACTCTGGTGTCCCTTCTCATTTATAGCTTAAAAGGCTAGGGTATATAACAGAATGGTTTCTTCCAATATGCAAAACACAGTGGACTAGTTTGGTAGTTTTTGCGTAGTGTGAATGTAATCTCTAATAAATTTATAGACATCAGTTCGGTGGCCTGACGGCTTAGTCGTATGAGTTTTGAGTTCAGATCGGTAATTTAATGATATCCTTATTAAATAAAAGGTAAATGTTTATATCGGTATTATCAAATTAATACAGTCCCACCTTTAATAAAATGTATATCAATGTTGAAATTTTTGAAAGAAAAAAAACTAATTTAAGGATTGAAAATATTATTATTTTATGCTTTCATTTTTTTTTCTTTCGTTATGAAAACAGTCTCATCACTCTAGCATTCATATTCATTTTTATCATCCTCTTTGTTCTATTCTTGATACCATCATATTTTTTAGTCTATCAACCATTAGCTACAATGGAATATTACTATTATTAACTCATTTTTCTTGATCTTTTTGACTTTATTTTTTTTATCCTTGTGTTTGATCAGAGTTATTTTTATTTTAAATTTTATCTAAGATTGTAAAAAATATAAAAGGATGGAGGCTTAATTATAGGTTCGTTAAAAAATATAGTTTTTCATTGTTTTGTATAAAATAATGAGTTAGTTGATTGATAAAAAAAAGCACATCAAAGGTATAAAAGAGAGAATGATAAAGGTTTATAGTAATTATTTGGATGATATAAGATGTTTTTGTATTGAAATAGAACAAAAAAAGATACACATAAAATAATAAATATTTTTATAAAGATAAAATTAATCTTCTATAAATTTTTTAAAAATTGGATTACCTTTTATTAAATAAAAAAATTATTAATAAAACAATTTAATAATATGGAATCAAATACATACCTTTAATAAAAACACTTTTAATATACCAAACATTTTGAGTTATGGGTTCATACATATTGCAAGTTATTCATAGACATTATTTTGCTTGTTACTACTAATAACAAATTTGACTTTATTCCCGAATAAAAATAAATGAACACAAACTTATTAGTGTTGTTATTGGATAAAAAAAATTGTATTGAGTTATTTTCTTACTTAATTTTTTTTCTCTGAACCGTCGTTACATTTAGTATCAGAATCATTGTTATATATATACCATATCAACATGAGTTAGTAAAAGATGCTAGTTGAAATGATTTTAATTGATTAACTAGCTGATCGTTTTTAGGTTCCGGACATATATTATCTAGATAACACTATTGTTGCCTTTTATTTGAGTCTATTTTGAAGGAAAAAAATCAAAAATACCCTCAATGTTTAAGAAATCTTCAGAAATACTCTTAAGGTTTTAAAAAATTCAAAAATATTTATGAAAACATAACGGATGTTAAATCTAACAGTTATCAAAAATACATATAAGGTTTAATTAAAAAAACATTCTCAAAAATGGAAGAAGAAAAAATAAACTAAGAAATAATAGACATAGAAACAAAAGACATTTCAGTATGTTTTTTTCACAAAAAATGATAATAAGTAAAAAGAAATTTGAATAAATTCAAAAAACAAAGTTAAATCTTAAATAAGAAGATGAATTTAAAGACCCATCATTTTTATTAAGAAAATTATTCACTAGAAAAAAATATAATCTATTATGGCATAAGTAATAAAGAAATGAGTATTAAGATTATAGATGCAAAAAGGAGATATAATATACCATTAATTGATAAATAAACTATATTAAACAAGTTATCAAAAATTCCTCATAAAGATAAAGAAAAAATTGGATACATCTATTTAGGAGAAATTCAAATATTAATAAAAGCTCATTTTAGAGAAAGAATAGATACACCAATAAAAATAGCATTATTAGATAATAGAATAATAAATAGACATGATGCCTTATTAGAAATGATCCATGGTAATTTAGGATACCAAAAACTAACATTTACAGCATACTCTAGATTTTCTATAAATATACATGATAAAAATCTAAATCAAGTATTAAGTCTAGCTTATGAATTTGAAAGAAAAGATTTAATGAAAGAAGAAAATCATTCATTTTCAATACATTATCTAATGACATATTCTTTAACAAATAGTCATAATAGTTTAATATATGGACAAAATGAATTTATAGAAATAGATAAAAAAATTTAAGGAACTTGGATAAATAATAAAACCAGAAATATTAACATACTTTGAAATACCAGAAGAATAGAAATTAGATATTAAAGAAAAACTCTTAATAACAGGAAGATATAATAATTTTGTTAAAACTAATAGCATACCAAAATTTATTTTTATAGACCATGAAGGAGAAACTTTTAACCATGAATGAGAAACTTTTAACCATGAATGAGAAACTTTTAACCAAGAAGAAGTTAAAAAACTAGAAAATGAAGTTAAAATAATGAATGCATTAGTTCATGATTGTATATTAGGGAAAATTCATATTTAGAGATAAAATAAAAAATATGCATTTAGAAATAAATGGAAACCTAGTAGGTGTAGCAAAAAATCAAGCAACATTATTTGAATCTATACAATTATTGAGAGAAGAAATGGATTTAGTCCAAGAATCAAACACAAAATATTTACAGGAAATAATAGATATACAAAGAGAATTACTAAAGGAAATAAAGGAATGTGGTTATAATAAACTACGATAAGATATGCACAAAGAATTTTTAGAACTAAGAAAAGATGTATATAATATACATAGGAATAATGAAATAATAGGTTATAAATATGATCCCTTAGAAGGATTAAAAGAAGAACCACCAAGGAGATCAAATTCTTTGATTCCTAAAAATGAGAAAAGGAAAAATGAGGAACACTCTAAAAATAAATAGATAATTCTAATTTAATAGAATATAGAAAAGAATTAGAAAGAAAATTCATGTATCTTGAAAATAGAGATATAGAAACATTAGTGAGGTTATTAACATTAACCAATGAAGAAATAGAATAACATTATAATGGAAATCTTTGTACTAACAAAGAAGATGATGATATGATAATAATCAGTGAAATTGATTTTGAACCAGAAAACATGACCTCAAAAGGTCATATGAAACCAATTTCATTACTAATCCCTTACCAAGAAGCAACATCTAACCCACATAAGGGAGAAAGAAATAGGCAAAGATCAGAACAACCTGATACTACGTATAGAAGAAGACAACCACCTAAAATGGAGGAAGGATTACATTGGGGAACTAAAGGCAATATTCCACCATAATTCAAACTCCATGATAATTATAAATCTGAACTTCTAGATTTAGATTGTATAAGAGATAGCAAAAAAGCCTTAGATGAATGGTCTAGTGGGATGAGTGTACTCATACAAACTTCTCAAACTACCCAAACAAATCCTTCAACTTGTAGAGTACTTATAGCACATAAAATGACAGGAAATGTAAAAGTTTGGTTTTCAAACTTAACAGATCAACAACATTTATTAATATAAGGAAATGCTTCCACAGGAAGAAAATACTTGGATATAGTAATAAATGAAATATACAAAGAATTTATTGGAAAAGATAAAGGAAGGACTATCACTGAATCTAGTGAAAATGAAATCAATGAAGCTAAATGGCATCTAACAAATATGAAAATTTGTAACATGTGTTACATAGATTCTTTTATTTGTGAATATGAAATGTATTACCATAAGTTACCACCCTATATACAAACAACTTATAAAGACATGTTTTTTTTCAAAAATTACTTGGAACACTATATAAAACCTTAACAGAAAATTGGGAACAAAGGAATAGAGAAACTATACCAGATACTCTAGGAGGAAGAATAAGAAGCCTTAAAGATTGAATTATTATTAAATGCCAAGAAAGAAAATATTATAAACAAATAAGAGGAAATGATAAAATCTGTTGTGATACAAAAGATTTTAGAATATTAGGAAAATATGGATGTAATATAAAATCTTATAAACATAAATATAAATATAAAAAATATAAATTCAGAAAACAAAATTTCCAAAAATATAAAAAGAGATTTAATAGAAAAACTATAAGAAAAGATATTTTAGAAGGAAAAATTATAAACCTTCTAAAAAAAGAAATTATTGCCCTTCAGGAAAGAAAAAATACAGATGTTGAATATGTAATGAAGAAGGACATTATGCTAATGAATGTCCAAGCAGACTTCAACATAAAAAATAATTTCTACAAAATGCAAAAATCTTAAAAGAAGCTTTCAAAATGGAATTAGAACCGATCGAAGAATCTGATATAGATGATACTTACAGTATCAATCTATTGGAAGAAACTAAGGAAGAAATAACTGACTCAGAATATATACACTCAAATCATGAATATTATTTATCAGAAGATGAATTATTTGTATAGTATTACAAATACAAATAGTACTTACATTAAAGTAGGACTAAAATTTAAAGGTTATAACACTTATCATTTACATGCATATATAGATATAGGAGCTAGTATGTGTGTAGCTAGTAGATATATATTTCCAGAAGACAATTGGAAACAAGCACCAAAAGATTTAATTGTAAGAATTGCTAATAATACTAGAATAAAACTCAATCAGGTATTAAAAAATACTAACATAATGATAGGAGGAGAAAACTTTCACATTCCTACTATATATCAACAAGAAACAGGAGTAGATTTGTTAATAGGAAATAATTTCCTAAACTTATATCAACCTTTCACATAACATTCTGACAAAATAAGTCTCACAACCTTAGAAGGAGATACCATCTATGTTTCTAAAGTAAGAAAATTTTTAGCTGTCTCAAACCCAACTTTTATGCAACAACATAAAAAACAAAAATGTGGTGAGGTAGAAGACCAAAAAATCCTTATTTATAAAATATTTCGTTAGATATAGAAGAAAAAAAATTCTTTTCTCAATGAAATACAAGAAGACAAAGCTCTAACAGACATTAAAAAAATATTAAAAACGATCAGCTTAGAAAATCCTTTAGATCCAAAAATAAATAAATCTAAAACAATAGTCAACATAAAATTAATAGATCCTAATAAGATCATAAGAGTAAAACCAATGATTTATACTTCAGAAGATAAGATTGAATTTGAAAAACAAAATCAAGAACTTTTGGAATTAAAAGTCATAATACCAAGTAATTCACCTTACTCTAGCCCAGTATTCTTAGTTGAAAAAGAAGCTGAGAAAAGAAGAGGAAAAAAAAGAATGGTAATAAACTTTAAAGCACTGAATAAAGAAACTATTGACAATGGATACTTCATTCCAAAAAAGGAAGAACTACTATCAATAATAAAAGGAAAGAAATATTTCTCGAGTTTTGATTGCAAAAGTGGATTTTGGCAAATAAGACTGGATGAAGAATCCCAAAAATTAACAGCATTTAGTTGCCCTCAAGGACAATTCCAATGGACAGTTATACCATTTGGACTAAAACAAGCTCCAAGTATTTTTCAAAGATATATGGATAACATTTTCAAGAAATTACAAGATATTTGTTATGTTTATATAGATGATATTTTGGTTTTCAGTAATGAATTAAGTAAACATTATTTGGATATTATCAACATTTTACAAGAATGTAGAAAATAATGCATTGTACTATCTAAAAAGAAATGAGTATTTGCTCAACAAAAAATTAAATACTTAGGGTTGGAAATTGAAGATGGAAAACATAATCTACAACCCCATATACTAAATAATATTCAAGGTTTTCCTAGTGAATTAAGAGATAAAAACCAATTACAAAGATTTTTAGGATGTTTAACATATGCAGAAGCCTATATCAAGAAACTTGCATAAATGAGAAAACCATTACAAGCAAAATTGAAATGGATGCTTCATAAGAATATTGGGGAGCAGTTCTTAAAGCAAGAGTAAATGACAAAAATGAATATCTTTGTAGATATACATCAAGATCTTTCCAAGGTTCAAAATTAAATTATCATAGTAATGAAAAAGAATATGTAGCTGCTAAAAAGCCTATTAAGAAATATGCAATATATGTCATAAGCTCTAGATTCATTGTTAGAACATATAACAAATTTTTTGGTTATTTCTTAAAAACTAATATTGCAGGTGATTACAAACAAGGAAGACTAGTTAGATGGCAACAAGGTTCAACCATTACAATTTTGATGTTGAACATCTTCCAGGATATGAAAATAGCTTAGTTGATGCTCTTACCAGAGAATTAGCACCTTTAACTATTTTTATGCTTTCAGGAATGGAACATCTTGAAATCAAGATCAAGATAAAAGAAAATAGATAAAAATCCTACAAGAACAACTCGAGTTGTTATATCTCGAGAAATCTCTTATAGAGACAGGAGAGAAACAGGAAGAACTTAATTGTTCAAAACAACCTCTAGGGACCAGAAGCTTAAATGAAAAATCTCTATTAAAAAATGAAGAACCTAATAGTTCACAAAAAAATTATGAAACCACAAAGCTCAATTGGATAGATGCGACAGAAAACGAAGAACAAAAAAAAGTTTATGTGGTCTATAATGGTCCAAAACCAGGAATTTATAATAACTAGGCAGAAGCTAGGAAATATATTTTAGGAATTAGTGGAGTAACTCATAGAGCCTTCACCAACAGAATAAAAGCTGAAGGTAATTATGCCAACTACAAAACACCAAAACTAATAACTCCAGAGGAGATAGTAAAAAATTATTCTACAGCACTACAACAACAACCAACAGTTCCAAGTAGATTGACAAACCTTGGAAAGATAGCAAGGCCTCCAGTGCTATTTAGAGAAACATCTCCACCAGAGACATCAAAAATAGTAAAACATTCAGTATTATTCAGGGAGACATCTCCTAGAACTATTTCAATAATTAAAGATGAAAATGACCAATACAGAAACCTCAGCAAGCTACAATGGTTGAGTCTCTATAATTTGGCTAGAAAATATACCCAAGAACATATTAAAGATATGAAATTCTATACTACAGACAAGGAATTTCCTACAGGAAGCAAATTCAATATATTGGGAGGAGTTCATCCAATATTTGTGTATAATGCATTTCATACAGGGCTAATAGAAAATATATATCCAGAAATTAATTTAAGTGAGTTAAATTATTTCCCAGAAAATTTTAAAAGAACAATCAAGAATTTCAGAAGAAAAATTAAAGCAGGTGATAAACCTGTTTATCTTAGATTTTTCAATTCATTAATGGACTGGAATAAGTAAGGAAGTATTAGTCCCTATCATTTCATCAAGATAAGGATTTCCAACACAAACAGAAAGGTTCCCAAACTAAGGGCACTTCCAGAAAAGGAATTCAACATAGAAGAACTTTGTGTATTAAGAGGTCAAATGCTAAGCCAAATTTACTATGAACTCAGGAAGATTGACAATTCTATTGAGATTAAAGTCAATTATTCAACTAGTAAAGTCATCATCATTTCCCACAGTAGCATGACTCTGTCATAAGAAGATGGTGAAAAATGTCATAAGAAGATGGTGAAAAAATCACCAAATATGAAACCAATTTTAATTACAACAACCTAGAAATTGGTCAAGAAACAAGGAAGGTATTTTGCTTATATGCCAAAAAAGTCACCAAAGACCACAGATGCATTCTCTACATCAAAGACCGAGAAGATGAAGATGCGTCATCATCAACGTTATCAAAGAAAATGTCGGTAGAAAATGACAAAGAAAAATAAGAAAAGAAGTTATCGGCAAAAGACTACAAAAGAAATAAAGATGTAGACCCCACATCTTAGTCGGCAACATGTGCCAAGGAAAAAAAGTAATGGCTATCCTTTAAAGTAGAAAAATAGATGAATTATTAGAACAATGGTAAAATAATAATTTTAGTCTTGTAAACAGAGATTCCTTGTTCTATAAAAGGAACTTTTATTATCATTTAAAATGACACACTTGAATACACAGAAATTCAGAGCTCTCTACTCTGAAACACTCTAGCATAGAAAAACCTCTCTATCTAGAAATCATAAAACCAATAATAATATACCCAGTAATTATGAGCAGCTAAGCACCCCTTTCAAGGTTCTTAGTTGACTTTAAGTTGTAATAATTATTATATTATGAATAAAATGAAGTTCAATTACTCTTCTTTAGTAAGTCAACTATATGACATCATTTATGTACGGATGTAGAAAACTCACCATTTCTAGGAGGGTGTTGAGGTGTGAGCAAAGCTGAGGCATAACATCTATAACAAAAGAAGGCGAACAAAAGGGAGACCATGGTGGACCCATCAAATTCAAGTATAATAATTATAAATTTAAGCTAGTTAAGAATCTTAAATATTTCAATATTTTCTTACAACAAGACATAATATTGCTAAAACAAGAAAATGGAAATTATTTTTAGAAATAAACAACTAATAATCCCCATGAAATCAAAGATAAAAATTTGATTATATTAGAAACATTTGATAAAGGTTATCTCTATCATTTAAATGAATATTTTAAAAATGAAGATTATCAAACTTGTCTTGAAAATTTTAAAAGATTTAATACCTTATTATATATTTATACAGATTATATTAAAGCTATTACAAGCATCATAGACCATCATGTTTCAAGAACATTAAAAGATTATTTTAGTCTAAAATATGTTTGGATACTACTTTTTTGAAGATTATAAATACACTGTATGTACACAAGAAAAACATGATTGTATAATAAGAATAGGACAAAATAATATACATTCAACATATATGATTTATCAAAATAATACTCTATGAACATCGAATCATTAGTACATAAGTTAGAATTATTAGATTTAACAAATGAAAGAGTAATTTTTAATTTTAAAAGATAATTAATAGATTCAAGATTAGAATTAAGCAACCAACATAATGAAGAACATAATATACTATGCAATTGTAACGAATATAGAAGAAAATTAGACTTATATAGCAAAATAATAAGTTTTTTAGATAAATTATTACCTTCAATAAATAGACAAAGACTATCAATTAGATCAATATTAACCCCCGATTAAAAATTGTATCGATCCGCAGAAATTGATATCAGAGCCTAAGAATAGTAATCCAAATAATAATGGATGAAAAATTAACACCATTAAGATATAAGGGTATTTTTGATATTTTATAAATCCCAGTAGCATAATTGAAGATATGACAACCCTCATGGGCATTTAAGATAGTGTTCCCTATTTTGAACTTTAAACCTAATTTAAATTTTGACATTTAAAGTAGGATAAGTATTTACTTTATGGCCCTTATCCTTTATGAAATAATAATTGATATGCTTCACTTTACCACAATTTACATTTTAATCAATCTATTTGCTATTGTATGCAAATTGTTGTTAGCATGTAAAAAAATAATATTATTGATATATTAAAAAATATTATTTGAGTTGAGTTGCACACTAAGTTGTTCTCTTGAAAACGTTTTTGCAAGTAAATAAAGTATCGTCGTCTCCATAATAAAACAGTCCATAATCTTTTTTTCTATCTTGGATCTTTAATGCACCGATAAAGTCCGAAATGCTACACCTCTAAAGTAATTATGTTGCTTGAAAAACTAAAAAAACAATTTTGAATTTTCTTTTTTGGGTTTCTTGTGAGAACAGTTTTTTTAGTTTTGTAAAACTGAGAGCTATAATCCACTTTTTTATAACTGAAAAAATGACGAACGTGGGTGTAAAGTTCACAAAGATAACGTTCATACAATAATAGTGAAAAACTTCATACAATAATGGAACAAAACAATCAGATTTTGCGTGACTCAGTTTAGATAAGAACAAAATTTCAGACGGTTGAAAAAAAAATTTAAACTCGAACAACGATACATACATGTGGTTACACAATTAGCGAGATTTTCTCCTCTTATACAAAAATGGATGTCCTTTAAAACCAAATCTTAATTATAAATCTTACTATATCAACATCTCCTAAGAAATGTAAAAAAATAAAGTAAGATAAAACTTTTTAAGAAAATAAAATTTTACATTTTTTTATCTTTTTTATTATTTAAATTTACACTATTTTTAACTATTTTTAACTAATGAATTCATTTAAAAATGATCCACTTTCATTGCCATTAACAAAGCTACGAGGACCTTCTCCGACATTTATTGTGAATGTTCCTTCGCATTCGAGGTCCCACAGTGTGAACTCGTGTGTAGTAGTATATTATTGCTTCTTGTATTTTATTGCAATAATGTCTTCTCTATGCATTTTGTCTTTAATTTGTCTACCTTAAAGATATTAAATTCTCTTAATATAAATAAGGAAAAAGTTAAAATTCAATTTATTCCCCTCTGAGTGAATAGAATTTTTAACAATAAACATTAAAATTGACTTATTCAAAACCCACAAAATATTAAGTTATATTTCAATGTTCTACTCTCGAGATAGAAGTATTTATATATTAATATAAATATAATATGGTTTGTTAACCCACAAAATATTAAGTTATATTTCAATGTTCCACTCTCGAGATAGAAGTATTTATATATTAATATAAATATAATATGGTTTGTTTTAGCGAGCATGATTGTGAATGAGCTAAGAGGGAAATATTTAGGAGGGAAATTGCAATTCAAAGTTAGTGAGTACGAAAGAGTAAGTCATTTGTAAAATATTTACTACTATAATTCGTACGTATTCGAAGGTCCGATTAAGTAGCATTTATAGATTCTATTTATTTTATGGATAAATTTTAAATTCAAACTTGCTTGTATGGTACATAAGTGATTTTTGTTGTATTGTAAATAATTTTTACTTATTTGTAGAGTTTTATTAAGTTAGATTCGTAGATTCCATGTTTTTATTGATAAATTTTAAATTCAAACTTACTCTTACATTACTAGTAATTTGTTTTTTAAAATTTTGAATTTTTTTAACTTATTCAGAAGATACGAATAAGTAATATTTGTAGGTTTCTTATTTTTATGTAAAAATTTACTCTTACAACTTAGGAAATTGAGTATGAGTAATTCAATTTTTAATTTTTAATTACTTAAAAAAGGCATGAGTAATTCATTTTTTAATATTTTTTAAAATTCATGCCTATTTGGTGGGTCTAAATAAGTAAGATTTATAGATTCTCTATTTAAAAATTTACTCATCTAACTCATAAGGTACCAATTGATTTTCAATTTGTTTCAATTTTGAAACCCTAAATTTCCCATTACTTTTATTGAAATTAAAACCACCATTTATATAGGCTTTTGGATTACAAAGAAACTACCACGTTTTTAACTATTCCTAGACGTGGTTTTGAGGCCTAAAGCCTCGGTAAAACATTCAAACTAAAGCAAACAGTCAACATGTACTACTGGCTGCACTCCCCTTAAATCGAGGAGATTTATTCAAAACAAAAACTCCTAAAAACTAGTTTAAAAAATAATTAGGTTTATTTTAACACTTTCATTTTCTCCCTTAAATTGCATTGCATATTGATGCAATCACTTCACTCTATCTTCTAATACACTCTCATCTTGTCTCTAAGCTTCAAAAATGTTTCTAATTTTAGTGCTTTGTCATGATATCAGATACTTGCTCTTGAGTAGGGCAATATATCAGTTCCACAGTTCCTTCATTTAATAGGTCACACAAAAAATGATATCTCACATGTATATGTTTACTTCTTCCATACAAGACCAGATTTTTTGATAGTTTAATTGTAGAGTTATTATCACAATAGATGGTAGTGCACTTACATTGAACATGCCTGATTTGTTCAAGAACTCTTCTCGGTCATATTCATTGGCAAGCACAATAAGCTACTGCAATAAACTCAGCTTTAGTTGTCAAAAGGGTTACAACAGGTTGTTTCTTGGATGCCCAAGACACAGCTCCATTTCCCAGTATGTAGACAAACCCTGAAGTGCTTCTTATGTCATCTAAATCACCTACATAGTCACTATTTGCATATCCTACCAAGTCTTCATCTCTTTCCTTCTTATATGTGACTCCTAATTCTATAGTGCCCTTCACATATCTAAGAATCCTTTTAGCAGCTAGGAGATGCTCTTCAATGGGATGCTCTATGTATATGCTGGCCAAATTCACAAAGAACATTAAGTCTGGTCTGGTAATTGTTAAGTACCTTAAACTTCCAACCAATTGTTTAAACAGTGTAGCATCCACAGTAGTACCACCACTAGTTTTTATCAATCTACACCCAGGGACAATTGGATTCTTCACTAGATTGCAATCTTTCATTCCAAAACGAGTCAACACCTCATTTGTATACTTGCTTTGGTAGATGAAGATCCATTTTTCTCCTTGCACCATTTTCTACTCCAAGGAAGTATTTCAAGTTTCCAAAATCGGTCATGGAAAACTCATTCATCATAGACCCTTTTAAATTATATGAACATAGCTTCATTATTCCTAGTGAAAATAAGGTCGTCTACATAAAGACTTACAATGAGAATGTTGCCTTTACTTCCTTTTTTTACAAACAATGCATGCTCACAGTAGCATTTCTCAAACCCTTCCTTGCTAAAATATTCATCTATCCTATTATACCAAACCCGAGGGGCTTGTCTAAGTCCATATAGAGCATTTTTAAGTTTGTACACTTTGTCTTCTTCTCCCTTTTTCAAAAAATATCTCGGTTGATATACATAAACATCTTCACTTAATTCTCCATTCTAGAATGCATTTTTGACATCCAACTGTGACACACTTCATCCCTTTTGAGCCATTAGGGCTAATATGATGTGAATCGTGTCCCACCTAGCAAAAAGTGCAAACACTTCATTAAAATCAACTCCCTACTTTTGTGTGTAGCCTTTTGCCACAAGTCGAGCTTTAAACTTGTCAATTTCTCCCTTCTTATTGAGTTTCTTCTTGAACACCCATTTTACACCTATCATTTTTGCTCATGTTGGTAGAATTGTCAGTTCCCATGTCTCATTGTCTTCAATAGCTTCTATCTTTTTTTCCATAGCTTTCTTACACTTGGGAAATTTCACAACTTCTTCATATATCTTTAGATCTTTAGAGGCTGTGAACATTACAAACCCTTGCTCTTCATGTTCTCTTTCGGACAACCCTTCTCCTGTCACATAATCTTACATCCATAGTGGTTCACGTCTATTCCTCCCTTGAATTGAGCTCCCATTCCTTTCAATACTCGTTGTGTCTTGTGATGAATTTGTTATTGTTTCAATATGGGTATCTTCATCAACGATTTGACTTTCATTCTCATTTTCATCTACTAACATTGGTTGGCTTTCTTTCCACTCCAACACATCACCTTTTTCTTCTTCATTCTTTTTCCAATCCCATTCCTCACTTTCTATAAATGTTACATCTATACTGATTAGGATCTTTTTTGTTTTGGGATTGTAGAGTCGATATGCCTTTGATTATCCACTTAATCCTAATAAGATACATTTCATGTTTTTTCTCATCTAGTTTTGTCTTCTTCACATCTAGCACATGGACGTAGCTGATGCTTCCAAATTTTTTGAGATGGTCAACCCAGGGCTTGTGACCATTCCAAGCCTCCTCTAGAGTTACCTTATTCAATGCTATTTATGGACTCCGATTTAGAATGTGAATTGCATAATTTACTACTTCTGGTTAGAATTCCCTTGGAATGGATTTTTCAATCAGTATACATCGTACCATGTTCATGACTATATGATTCTTTCTTTCAACTATACCATTCTAATGAGGTGTGTAGGTATTAGTGAGTTGCCTTGCTATTCCATTCTTACTGCAAAAACTTTGAAATTCCTTTGAGGTATACTCACCACCTCTATCAATGTGTAGGCATGCAATTGATTCTCCACATTCCTTCTCTATTCTAGCTTGAAACCTTTCAAACACATTTAAAACTTCTGACTTTTCTGTTAAGAAATAAGTCCAAGTTTTACGACTGAAGTTAATCAAGCACCTTATCCCACTATGAGAGACTGGTGTTATAGGTCCACAAATATCACTATGCACAAGTTGCAGTCGACAAGTTGCTCTCAAAATGCTCCTTTTTGGAATGACTTTTCTATACTACTTTCCTTTCATGCACACCTCACACACTCTTGTTGAAACACTAGGTTTTGACATTCCAAGTACCATCTTCTTGTAATAGAGAGTTCTCATACTCTTTGGATTGATATGACCAAATATGTGGTGCAACAGTTGCATTAGATCTTCTGTGACAGATTGTAGGCATGTAGCATTGTTTGTAGTTTATGCTTTAACCAATGCCAATACAATAAACATCTTGTTTTCTATTATGATTGACTTCATAATCATCCCTCTCATCGAATGATAAATCTTACACACATTATCCTTTATAACAATGGTTAACCTTTTCTGTTGCAACTACCCCACACTAAACAAATTGTTTTTTAATTCTCGCACGTAGTAAACAGAGGTGATTACTTGTGCCAAGCTATCAATTTCAAGTCTGATATTTCCTTTCCCTTTCATTATCATCCTTGAATTATCTCTAAGCCTCACCGATTGTCGAAAGTCACCATCAAAGTCAGAGAACCATTCCTTTGTGCCATACATATGGTTACTAAATCTTGAATCTAGAAACCACACATGTTCTCTGCTTGTTTTATTCATTGTGTCATAGAACATTAGCAATATTTTGTTATCTTTATATAGCTCTGAGTATTTTGCACCTTTTTCCCAGCTAGGACATTTATACTTGAAATGACCCAACTAGTGACACTTGAAGAATTCCACAAGAGCTTTGTCAAGTCCTTTTCCACTACCTCTTCCTTGGTATCCTCTTCTACCTCGTCCTCTATCACTTTTGCCTCCCCTGATACCAACTGTAGCCTTCAATGCTTGTTCTTCTCCATTATGCTTTCAAAGTTTTTGTTCATACACTAGGAGAGAGCTCTATAGTACATCTATCGAAAGCATGTTGATATCTTTCGACTCTTCAATTGAACACATAATATAATTGTAAGTATCATGAAGTGTTCGTAGGACTTTTCCATAACCTTGGAGTCTGGCATATCTTCTTCAAGGTTCCACATGTTGTCTACTACCATCATCACCATTGGAAAGTAGTTAGTCATTAACTCTCCACTACTACAAAAAGGGGTATTTAAGTCGCTGTGTAAAGTTGGTTTTTGGAAAAAAAACGACTTATAATGAATTTAAAGTCGGTTTGGTGTAGAACCGACGCTATCCACATTGGACGTAGCGTCGGTTGATGTGGAGAACCAACGCTATCCGCGTAGATAGTGTCGATTCGCCGCGTCAACCAACGCTACGTCACGTGGATAGCGTCAGTTGACGTGGCAAACCGATGCTACGTCACGTGGATAGTGTCGGTTGACGTGACAAACCGACACTACGTCAGGTTGATAAAAAGTCTTAATGATATTTAATAATTGATGTAATAATGAATGATATGTTTGTGTGCTTTATTATTTGTAAAGAGATGTTCAAGCAAAAATATTCAGGGGTGAAATAATCGAAGAGCCTAGGAGAGATGCTTTATATCATGCATTCGGACGCGAGCATCCTGGTCGTGTTAGGGGAGGTAGCCAATATGATGGTTCTATGGAGTATTTTAACATTCCAAAACAAAAGCCTCAGAAGGTAAGCAAGGAGAAGTACACTAAAATTGAAGAAGAATTCAACTTCTTTAAGGCCTCAGTGATAAATGAGATTGCCACTCTAAAAAAACATCAATCACAACAAATGTCAGCCCGTGGATAGCGTCGATTGACGTGGAGAACCGATGCTATCCACGTGACGTAGCATCGGTTGACGTGGAGAACCGATGCTATTCACGTGACGTAGCATCGGTTGACGTGGAGAACCGATGCTATCCACATGACGTAGCATCGGTTGATATGGAGAACCAACGCTATCAACCTAATATATCCAAATTTGGTTCATTTTTTACGTAGAACCTATTTTTCTTCCTCTCTCTCCTCCATTTTCTTCTTCACTCTCCTCCATTTTCTCCTAAAATCTACACCGTGTGCCACTTTCTTTCTAAATTTCCGGCCACCTTCGACCACTATTTGTAACGTCATTTTGTAAGTTATATTCCTCTTCTCACATTATCTTTCAGTTCTACTATTTTTTTTAGCAAAATATTAAAAAAAATTATACACATTTTCTGTATAAATTCTTGATTTAGGTATGTTTTTTATTTTTTTTTTTGTTATGTTTGACTTATTTTACGTGGAAATAATATCTGAAATGTTGTGAGTTTGATGGTTTATATATATTTACTGTGCGTGAATAAATTTATTTATATATTATAAATAATTATATTTTAGTAAGTAGAATTTTGCAACTTATTATTCAGTTTGTTTTATATTTTGTATAAATTTTTGATTTAGGTATGTTTTTTATCTTGCTTGTTATTATGTTTGACTTATTTTATGTGGAAATAATATCTGAAATATTGTGGGTTTACTATTCGTGTACAAATTTATTTATATACGTATAATTAATATTACTTTTTAATTATGATATAGTAACATGCTTAGAAATTAGAATCAACCAAAGTGCGTGATTGGTTTTTATATATTCATGCTAACATGTTGCTTATTTTTTAATTTGTATAGAAATGGTTTTGTAAAATGATTAAAATGATAATTGTTTTACATTATGTATGTTTTGATATATATTGTAGTAATTATGAAATTTATATATAATAATACTTGAAATATATTCATTGTATACATAATTAAGTAATATGTTTAAATAATGTCATTAATAGAAAATGGACAAATCTTGGATGTCAAAGTGTAGAATTGAGCAAGACTATATTTATGGAGTTGAAAGTTTCATGGAATTTGCTTGTAAAAATAGTAATACTCGAAGTAGTATGATTCGATGCACATGCATTAAATGTAAAAATGAGCAATTTCATAAATTTGATGAGGTTAAGTATCACCTTATCTGTAATGGTATTCTATTGAGCTATAAATATTGGTATTATCATGGAGAAAATATTGATAATACTCATGGGGAAAAGATAAATAAGAATGTGAGTGGATTACATACATCTTATCATAATGTACAGACAGAAAATATGTTTCATGGTGTTGAAGATGAATTATGCGAAGATGATCCCGAAACCTTTAATAAACTTATAGAAGGTGCCGAAAAACTGTTGTATTCAAAATGCAAAAAATACACTAAAATGTCGGGATTGGTTCATTTGTACAATGTGAAGGCAAAACATGGTTTTTCTGACAAGAGATTGACAGAATTACTAAATCTACTAGTCGATATGTTTCCTGAGGGTATTGAATTGCCATCTTCAATGTATGAAGTGAAGAAATCTCTTAGTCGATTTGGCATGAAATATCATAAGATTCACGCTTGTCCTAATGATTGCATTCTTTATAGAAAAGAATATGAGATTACATGGTACAAATGAGAGTACAACACATAAGAAAGGCGTGCCTGCAAAGGTTCTTTGGTACTTTCCTCCGATTCCTCGCTTTCAAAGGTTGTTCAATAGTAAATATACATCAAAGATGTTGACTTGGCATTCAGATAATTGATCTGATGATGGGGTGCTATGTCATCCTTGTGATTCTCCAAATTGGAAAGTAGTAGATAATTTATCTCTTCAATCTTCATCTGGTCCACGCAATCTTCGTCTTGCCATTATTGTTGATGGAATTAATCCACATAGTTCCCTCAGTAGTAGATATAGCTGTTGGCCAGTAATTATGGTAACATACAACCTTCCTCCCTGGTTGTGTATGAAAAGAAAATTCATGATGTTAACATTATTGATCTCAGGACCGAAACATCTCGTGAACCGACTTTAAATTTGTTTAAAGTTGGGTTTTAACCGACTTTAATGCCTATTTCTGTAGTAGTGCTCCTTCCTTCATTTCCAGCACTTTAAAGTCTCTTTGTAGGCATTGTTAGTGTGCACACTGAACAAGCTTATTCCCTTGATACTTACCCTTCATAGAATGCCACAGCTCTTTTGCTGTGTTCTTCTAGAGAATAGTCTTTAAAATGGATTTTTGAATTGTATCAAACAAATATTTCTTCACCTTGAGGTCTTTTTAACCTCAAATCATCCAACTTTGTGCATTGTATTTCATTCAGCACATCTCCTTTCCCTGGTTTTGTCAACCTTGACTCCACCAGGTGCCACCATTCTTTAGAGTGCAGCACATTATCCATGAGCATTGCCCAATGCTTATAATCCTCATCAAACTTAGGAATGCACAACTACCCATCTTTGTCACTTGACATATTTCATTATCAACACCTATGATTGTGGCTTTGATACCACTTGATAGGGTACCAATTGATTCTCAATTTGTTTCAGTTTTAGAACTCTGATTTCCCCTTTACTTTTATTGAAATTCAAACCATTCTTTATATAGGCTTTTGGATTACCGAGAAGTCACCATGTTTTTAACTACTCCTAAACGTGCTTTTGGGGCATAAAGTCTCGGATAAACATTCAAACTAAAGCAAACAGCCAGTGCCACTGGGTGCACTCCCCTTAAACTACGAAGATTTATTCAAAACAGAAGCTAATAAAAATTCCTAAAAACTAATTTTGAAAATAATTAGGTTAATTTTAACATTTTCACTAACTTAAGAAACTTAAGAAAGAGGTTATGATTTAGTTTTTTATATTTTTTTAATTCCTACTTATTCAAAGGGTATCAGTAATTAGGATTTGAAGACTCCTTATTTTTATGAAAAAAATAGACTTCTAACTTACAAAAAAGGGTACGAGTATTTCATTTTTTAATGTTTTAAAATTCCTACTTACTTAGAGGTGGGTTATATATTTTTGGGAATTTTTTTTTACTTCCAACTTACTAAAAAGGTACGAGTAATTCATTTTTTTTAATGTTTTAAAAATTCATACTTACTTGAAGGACCTAAGTAAGTAGGATTTGTAAGTTTCCTATTTTTATATAAAAAAAAATCCATCTTACGAAAGAGGATACGAGTAATTAATTTTTTTAATTTTTAAAAAATTCCTACTTACTCGAAAAGTTCTAGTAAATACGATTTGTAGGTTCCTTATTTTCATGAAGAAAAAAATGTATTTTTAACTTACAAAAAAGATACAAATAATTACTTTTTAATGTTTTTTTTAAATTTTCTACTTACTCGAAGGGTCTTAGTAAGTAGGATTTATAGGTTCCCTATTTTTATGAAAAAAGTCTGCACCTCCAACAAAGAGGATTCGAGTAATTCATTTTTTACTATTTTTAAAAATTCTTATTTATTTGAAGTGAGTAAGTAGATTTGTATGAAAAAAATTAACTTCCAACTTACAAAAGAGGGCACAAGGAATTCAATTTTTAATGTTATTTTTATGGAAAATTTTGTATTTCAAACTTATGAAAGAAGGTACATGTAATTTATTTTTAAATTATAGTCCAAGCAAGGAGGATTTGTAGGATCTTTTTTTCTTATGAAAAATACTTTTAACTTATAAAATATATGAATAATTCATTTTTTTAATGTTTTTAAAAAGTTCTACTTATTCCGAGGGTATGAATAAGTAAGAGTTTCATGTTCCTTATTTTTATGAAAAACTTTGCACTTCCAACTTACGAAAGTTAATAGAGTAATTCAATTTTTATTTTGTTTTTTAATTTTTTTTTTTTACTTATTTAGAGGGTTCAAGTAAGTAGGATTTATAAGTTCCTTGTTATTATGGAAAACTTTGCACTTCCAAATTGAAAGAGAATACGAGTGATTCATTTTTTTAATGTTTTCAAAAATTCTCACTTACTTGGAGGGTAGTATTTGTAGGTTCCCTGTCTCTGTAGAAAAATTTGCACTTTCAACTTACAAAAGAGGGTAGGAGCAGTTCATTTTTTAATTTTTTTTTAAAGATTCATAATTACTCAAAGAATCCGAATAATAAAGATTTATAAGTTATAAAATGGAAAAAATTCCATTTTCAACTTAAGAAAGAGGATAAGAATAGTTCATTTTTTAATGTTTTTAAAAATTCCTACTTACTTACAAGGCTTAAGTAAGGTTTACAAAGTTCAAAAATTTGAACTTACTAGCTAATAAGGATAAAAATGTCAACATTGTTGATATTATTGTGACAATATCGTTATTTTACATATTTTGATATTAAAATGTGATATTTTTATTTTTTTGCTAGATTTTTGCAAAATTATCGAGAAGATCAATAAATTATTATTTAAATATCGTTAATATTAAATTATCATTTAAATATATTTTTGGGCTAAAATATCCTTGATATTGTTGCTAAAATATTAACAAAAATTGACAAAATATCTTTTTATACTGTTAAATTTTATCTATTTATAATAGTTAATAAAATTATATAATCTATTTAATTATTTCAAATCTCTCATTTACTTATTCTATAATATTTTTAAAAAAAATAATATATGTTTATTTATATAATATTTTAATTAATTTATTGATCAATATAAATATTATAATTATTTAAAAATATATTTATTAATTAATAAATTAGTTTAAAATATAAGTAATTAGTTGTTTTAATATTTGATAAAAAATCATATTTTTGATAAGTTTTTCGTATTTTTTATGATTTTTTTTTTAATTTTAATAGACAATGATAATAATTTTAACATTTTCGTGAAAATTTTATCATCATATATATTGATATTTCAAACATTACTTACGAAAGCGGGTACAATAATAATTTTTTTAACAGGCGTGACAACTTACTACACACCTATGTATATTTCTTACGTATGCATGTGTTTTCTCTCCACCTATGTAATCTTGGGGTAATTATATATCAATAATTTATAAAATTATATAAAATATTTATTTTATTATAATTGTAAGAATTGGATTTATTGATGATGAATAAACGAATGTTTACAACCTATTTATACAAAAGAAAAGCAAAATTGTAATAATTAAAAATAAACACAATTATGGAGAGGCATGTTCTTGGACAGCCTATCCTTCCCCACCAACAGCTTGGTGGCTGCTTCCAGCTGGTGTGTTGGTTGTCACCAGCTGGATATCATGTTCTTTAACATTCCCCCTCAAGTTAGAATATATGTTAATTATTCCTAACTTGTTAAGTAAGCTTGAGAACTGTGGAAAACTCAGGGATTTGGTAAATATATCTGCTGGTTGCTCTAATGTAGAGATATGATAAGTTTTGATCATTCCAGCTTGAATCTTTTCTCTTACTAGATGGCAATCGATCTCTATGTGTTTAGTTCGCTCATGAAACACTGGATTTGATGCAATGTGAAGAGCTGCTTGATTGTCACAATATAACTTGGTTGGTTGGGAGTGTTTGATACCCAAATCATCCAGAATATATCGTAACCAGGTTACTTCGCAACATGCTGCTGCCATAGAGCGATATTCTGCTTCTGCACTTGATCGTGAGACTGTATTTTGTTTCTTAGTCTTCCAAGAAATTAGCGAGTTTCCAAGAAACATACAATATCCTGTGGTTGATCGTCTTGTATCTGTGCATTTTGCCCAATCTGCATCACAAAAAGCATTTAGTTGTAATGAACTAGTTGCTGAGAAAAAGAGACCTTGCCCTGGTGTGTTCTTGACATATCGTAGCACTCGTTGAGCTGCTTCCAAATGTGGTTGTCGTGGTTTATCCATATATTGACTGAGAATGTGCACGGCATACACTAAGTCAGGCCTTGTGATGGTCAAGTATATTAATCTCCCAACAAGTCTTCGATAGGATGTGGGATTACTGATGAATTCCCCTTCAACCTTGCTGAGGGATAAATTTTGTTCCATAGGTGAATTTGCAGATTTGGCACCAAGATAACCCATATCCTCCAATATTTCAAGTGCGTACTTGCGTTGTGACAGAACAATTCCCTTCCTGGAACGTGAAACTTCTATGCCCAAAAAATACTTTAATTCACCGAGATCTTTAAGCTTAAATTGGCTCATGAGATGATTCTTAGTTTCTTCAATGTCTTGTATATTGTTTCCTGTTATGATTATATCATCTACATAGACAAGGAGAGCAGAGAAGGAATTACCACGGGTTCGGACGAACAGTGAGTGATCATACTTGGATTGGTTAAAACCAGCTAGCTTAAGTGTTGTTGATAGTTTGATGAACCACTGTCGTGAGGCTTGTTTGAGTCCATACAAAGATTTATGTAGCTTACATACTCGTGTTTCCCCCTTTCGTCCGAATCCAGGTGGAAGGGACATGTAAACATCTTCATGAAGATCACCATAGAGAAAAGCATTGTTGACATCGAGTTGTCGAAGATGCCAATTTTGAATAGCAGCAACGGCAAGGAGAAGCCGAACAGTGACAAGTTTGGCTACTGGTGCAAAAGTTTCTTGGTAGTCAAAACCTTCAATCTGACTGTATCCTTTGGCCACTAACCGAGCCTTGTATCGTTCCACAGAACCATCAGGATTATACTTGATTTTGTAGACCCATTTACAACCAACTGGTTTCTTGTTTGGAGGAAGCTGTTGAAGCGTCCAAGTGCCATTAGTTTCAAGAGCATCCAGTTCTTGTTTCATGGCAAGCTGCCAATTTGGATCATTGAAAGCTTCAGCAAAAGTGGTTGGTTCCCTGAGAATGGAAATAGAAGTAGCAAAAGCACGATGTGCAGGTGATAATTGGTCATAGGTAAGTACATGAGATAAAGAATGAGAAGTACCTTTGTCTTTGGACGATGCTGAGTGAGACGAAGGGAAGGACCGAGAAGGTAGGGAAGCTTCTACATGATATTTTTGAAGGTAGCTAGGAACATTGGTGGATCGACGAAGCCTATGTGTGACTGGTGTTGGAGGAATTATGTGTGGTGGAGAAGTTGACGATGATGTTTCTGGAGATGAATTTTGAAGATGAAGAGTGTCTGAGTTGATTGTTGGAAGGACAGATGGTGTATGATCAAGTGATATATTTGGATTGGTTGATTGACGAATGTTAGGTAGGTCATCATAAATAGTATCTTCTGATGGAGGAAATAGAGTTGGAGTGTTGACAGCGGAAGTGAAATAAGGAAATACATGTTCATGAAAGATAACATCACGAGACACTAAAGTCTTGTTTGTTTCCAGATTGTAGACACGATAACCTTTGATCCCAGATGGATACCCAATGAATATGCATTTATGTGACCTAGCATCAAACTTGGTAAGTCGATCATGATGTGTAGAGACAAAGCAAAGGGAACCAAAAACACGAAGGTGTTCATACCTAGGAGTTTTGTGAAAAAGGACTTCAAATGGTGTTTTACCCTTGAGAACAGGTGTTGGAGTACGATTTATGAGGTATGTGGCTGTAAGAATGGCATCTCCCCAGAATTGTTTAGGAAGATTGGCTTGGAAGAGTAATGAACGAGCAACATTGAGAAGATGACGGTGTTTACGTTCAGCAACACCATTTTGTTGAGGGGTAGAGACACAACTAGTTTGATGAAGGATTCCTTTGGTAGAAAACAACTGGGTCATAGAGAATTCTGGTCCATTGTCACTACGAATGATTTTAACTCTGGATGAAAATTGTGTTTCAACAAGATTGATGAAGGTGGTAAGAAATGTACGTGTATCAGATTTAGTATGTAAGAGATAGACCCATGTGCATCTTGAGTAGTCATCAACAATAGTGAGAAAATAACGTGCTCCATTAAGTGCTGGAATGTGATAACCACCCCAAATATCAACATGAATCATTTCAAAAGGTGCTTTTGTATTGATGGAACTTAAAGGAAATGGATTACGTGTTTGCTTAGCTAATGGACAAATAGAACAATCACTAATGGAACAAAAAGGTGTGTTGATGGAAAGAGAAATTACACGCAAACTGTTATTAGATAAATGACCAAGTCGTTGATGCCATAGATGAGAGTTGGTGGAAGCAGTGTTTGAAACAGAGAAACATCCAGCCTTTTCAGAAATAGTCAAGTAGTAGAGTCCTGCTTTCTCAGTTCCCATCCCAATCGTCTTCCCTGAGCATTTGTCCTGAACAAAGCACATACTATTAGTGAAGGTGACATGGAAAAATGAGGTTTGAGTTAGTTTGGCTACTGAAACTAAGTTTAATTTGAAGGAGGGAACACACAAGACATTATGGAGTATAAAATTATTTGAGAAATGCACAGTGCCAATATGTGTGACACGGGCAAGAGAATGATCAGGTAAATGCACATGCCGATTAGTGACTGGAATGCTGGAGCTCATAAGGTTTTGGGAACAGACCATGTGATCAGTTGCCCCTGTATCAAAAATCCAACGAGTTTCTGAATGGAAAACAGTTGCACATAATGTGTTACCTGAAGAAGTAGTCACTTGATTTGCCATGCTACCTGATTTGGATTGATTGAGAAGTGTAAGGAGCTCTTGATATTGGGCAGATGTAAGATTGTGGGATGGTGTCTTTGTGTCGGAGCAGCTTTCCTGAAAGTCAGTATGATGAGCTTTGGAAGGGAAGCCATAACTTGTGTTTCTCTTGTCTTGAATTACTCCTTTCTTCCGACACATGTTGATGTCATGTCCATTTAAACCACAGAAATTACATTTGAGACGTTTTCGGCAGTTTTCAAAAATGTGTCCATTGAGACCACAAAAATCACATTTGAGGTGACTTCGGCAATTCTCAGAATTATGACCTATATTGTTGCATCTATTGCACTTGAGATGTGGGTTCCTTGGTGGGTAATTTTTCTGAGGATATTGTGGACGACTATCTCTGGCAACGAGTGCAGCAGCTTCTGGCATCCTTCCTATGCTTTGAGTGGAGACAGCTCTTTGCTTTTCATCTTGAAGAATAAGTGAATATACCTTATTTACTGTAGGTAATGGTTCCATGAGCAAGATTTGTCCGCGTGCTGATGTGTAAACCGTATTAAGGCCCATGAGAAACTTTATGGTTCGCTGCTTTTGTTGATATTCTTGTAATTCTCTTCCAGCATTTCCTCCACAGTGTGGAAGAGGACATAGTGCATCACGACTATCCCATAAACTTTTCAATTTGGTATAGTATTCGCCAATGCTCACACCTTCTTGCATGCAATCATGTATCTCTTGTTCAATGTGGAATAGGTGCACGCTGTTGGTGTGCGAAAAGCGTTCCTTTAATTCTTCCCATAACTCATATGCAGTATCACTATACATGACACTTTCTGCAATTTTGGGTGATATGGTGTTGAGGATCCATCCTTTGACAAGAATATTGCAGCGAGTCCATTGTTTGATTTCTGCTTCAAGGTTTGTTGATGGCCTTTTGATTGTGCCGTCAATGAATCCTTCTTTGTTTTTGGTTATTAGAGCCATGAGCATTGCATGACTCCAAATGTGATAGTTTTCTTGGTTTAACGATTGAGCTACAAGGACCATGCCTGGTTGGTCTGAGTGGTGTAAATATAAAGAATGACTAGGATCATCATACCATTTTGGTAAAGTAGGGTTGGTATTGGTAGTCATAGACATTTTTGGTTGAATAAATTTGAAAGAACGGGATGGGTTTAAGTGTGTTTTAGACAATAATGACTATTTATGAAATAAATAATGTACTGAAATATGCTCTATCTTATAGAAAATGAGTCAAGGATTACAGAACCGGAAATTTCAGCCGCAGAACCGGTCGGAAAAGGGGTGAACCGGCGTCTGGAGTGGCTGGAACGGCGGCTGCAACGGTGAAGCACTGAACCGGATGAAGACCGAACCGGACCGGACCAGACCGAGAAAACGACGCGTCGTTTATTTCAGCGCGGAGCGAACGACGTGTCGTTTGTTTCAGCGGGCGAGCGACGACGTGTCGTTGGAGTCGTCTTCTTCAGCAGCTGGCGCGTGTTGGAGCGTGCGTCTCCGGCGAGGCGCGTTGAACTCCGGCGAGATTAAAAAAGGCGCGTGTGAGCGCGTGGAGAGGTATTTTGGCTTGATTTTAATTGCAGATTGCTCGGATTTTTCTGAATAATATTCTGGGATGAAATTGAAATTATTTTGTGAATCGAAATTGGTTTTGGAAAAAAAACAGATTGAGGAAAAATTGGAAAAATTTCTATGAGCTGATTTTTTCTGGGAATTGTTTCCTAAGCTCTGATACCATGTAAGAATTGGATTTATTGATGATGAATAAACGAATGTTTACAACCTATTTATACAAAAGAAAAGCAAAATTGTAATAATTAAAAATAAACACAATTATGGAGAGGCATGTTCTTGGACAGCCTATCCTTCCCCACCAACAGCTTGGTGGCTGCTTCCAACTGGTGTGTTGGTTGTCACCAGCTGGATATCATGTTCTTTAACAATAATTATACTTGAAAGTATAGATAATGATAAAAATATATTTAAATTTATATATAATTATATCATCATTTATATATTATTGATATAATTATAAATATATTTAACTTTATATATAATTGTATAATCATTTATATATTATTGAGATAATTATAACTTTAAAATTATACCTAATTGTTTATGTTTTATTATTATTCGTAAATTATAAATATAATTGTTATAAAATAAATATTTTAAATATTTTTATAAATTACTTATACAGAAAACATAATTAATTCATGTAATCTATTACACACCGTATATAATTCATTACAACCTTACGCAATCTTCTTTGTTTACCTCCTATTTCGATTTTTTCAGAGACAATGTACTCGCCTTGCTCCTTGTCATTTGTCCAGTTCATTTCTGCTATAATTTTCTTTGGAAAAATATCATAAATAACAATTTTAAAATTAAATTCAGTATATTACATAAACTTAAGTTAATGTATATAATCTTAAATATCTTATATTATTAAAATATTTGTTCTAATATGATATAGATACTAAAATAATTTTTTTTATTTTTTTAATAATAACCATTTTTTTCACTAAAATATCTAATTGACATTTTAGTGTAGGGTTTTTCTTTTTTTCTCTTTCTAAAAATTAACTGGAGCTGATAAAAAGTAAAAAAAATATTAATTTTTAGAATTTTTTTATTTTTTTATTTTTTTATTTTTTGACAGTATAATTAATACAAATTTACACTTTTATTAGTTAAGATATATATTGTATACATGATTGGTTTAAAATTTATTTATATGTATTTGAATTTTGATACTCATTAAGTAATTAATGAATATTATACGGTAGATTCTTTGCAAAAAAAAATTAATAAACAAAAATTATAATATTTATGTACTTTCTTAATTTATCACCGCCGGTTATTTATAAAAAATATTTTCTTTATATTTCAATGAAATTATTTGAATTTTATAATTTTATTGTACTTATTTATATTATTTATTTTTTTAAAGATGAAAAATTAAATATTTTTATTTTTTTCGTAATTTTGAGTAGAAAGTGTTGAATCCAATTTTTAGTAAAAAAATCATTTTTCAACTCTATTTATTTTTTCATTTTATTACAATTAGCGATAAATAAAAAGAAAAAAGAAAGAGTAAGGCCATTCCAAAAAAATATTTCATTAAAAAGCCAAAAGGGTATTATGGGCAAAAAAAAACTGTTTACTATTTAAAAAAGATAAAAAATAATATACCAATACTTAAATTAATGTATTAACATAAAATAATTAATATATTAAATGAATTATCTATAAAAAAATTGGCCTTTTTTAACACTTGTAACTATTAAAAAAAATTATCATATTATTTTATTTTGAATACCATCTAATTTATATCATTTAAATTAAAATATAATTATTTAAATATATTTGATATTAAAAATGGTTTAGATTGAAACATATTAAATAATATTATTTTTTTATAAATTTTGTGAGTATTTTTTAAAATTTTCCTTTTTTTTTTCCTTCTGGTACTTAGCATCCCCTCTCCCTCAAAATTATGCCGATTGTTCTTAATTAACTATATTGTGAAATACACTTATCCTCTTCTAGGAATTAACACATATCTCAACCCCGTCGTTACCGTATTTTTAATCCAATTAAATAAATTGGTTATCTACTTAAATGTTTTTTATGCTATAAAACATATATATATATATATATATATATATATATATATATTTAAACATATAAAAAATATATAATTTTTTATGTTATATAAGAAATATATATATATATATAAAGTAAAAATTATTAAAATTGGAACTCGATTTATAAAAGAATTATATAATAAAATTAAGCCAATAATTTTATGAAAGTTATGTTAAATTTTTTGGGAGGCCTTAAATTCAAAGAGAAAAACTTTGGAACCACGCATTCAATTAATTAGTTGTATTCTTAGACAAATTTATCCCTCACTGTTATATGACTTTGTTTTCCTTCCCACTTTGCTGACACAAATAAGCTTCTTCTAATTCCCACTCTGTTTCAAGAATTCATAGTATATCAAACATTTTGTCTCTCTTCTTCTACGAAAAAAGTTTTATTAGTCTTATTATTATATACAAAAATATATTTTAATATCATACTTTAATCTCTTTATTACGAAACTTGTATACTTTAATATAAAAATAAGTCGTATGTTTGAGACTAGTAGTACTCTATTTTAAATAATTATGAAAATTTAAATGCTCATTTTTAATAATTATAGGAATAGATATACTCAATTTTCATAATAATAAATATAATGTGTGATGTAAATCTATGAGAGACACTTGATTATTATTGTAAGTGATCAAACATCAAAAGTTGGACTAGAAATATTATAAGGAATGAAGAAAATAGTTTTTATTTTAGCTCGATCAATCGAGACAGAACTTTATCAATTGATCGAACTTCGATCTAGAAGTTTCTACTTTGATTTATGGTGCCAATTTTATTAGCTTGATCAATCAAGAAATGACTTGATGATCGAGCCTACAAATTTCTACGCAAAATGATGAATATGAGTAAGCGAATCTACACATGAGAACTTAGAAATGAATTAGTATTTTGGTAAATCTACACATGAGAACTTAGAAATGAATTAGTATTTTGGTAAATGAGTTAGGGGACGCTTATAAGCACCCTTTTATCCTATAATCATTTGTGAGAATAAATAAGGATTTGGAGAACTTAGAGAGAAATGAGAGGCAGGTAGGAATATTAATTTTTTCCATTGAAAATGATAAAGAAAACTTGGCGTTCTCAGGCAACTCTTTGGATTTAAGCTCCTTTAAGATATTATTCTCACCTATTCAATTCTTGTAAGCATTAGAATTAAGTATATCTTCATTGAAGTAGTATGATGCATAGTAGTATTCTTGGGCTTAAATAGGATTAGTGATGCTTGTATAAACAAAAAAAAAGTAGATGATTGTAATGATATTGAGTACCATGGGTTGTAATAATCTTTGATTCATAGTAGAATATTGTGTGAGTGTTTAGGTTGTGGATATAAGCTCCATTATTTTGGAGAATAACCATGATAAATCTTGTGTATTTATTTATTGTTTTCTTTACTAGTCATTATTCTTTGTTGTTATATTGGTGTGGTTGCATTTGTGACTGTTGTTTACAGCTGATTTTCAATTGATTCTTCTTTTGCTCATTACTTAATTAGGTAACAGTCGGTTTATGGATATGTGGGCCTAAATAAGATCGAGAAAATTACAACAGAGTGATATCAAAGTTCAAGGTTTCGACATTGGGTTGTGATTTATTATGGAGTCTTGTTGGTAAGGGTTTTGTAAAAGTTGTTGGAAATTTATTTGAAGACAATTTTAGAGTCATTAATTATGAGTAAAGTTGAAATAAATAAATGGAATAGTTTTGGTGGCTTCTACATATAAAAGGCAAAGATGAAGAGCCTTTTGGTTTACTAAAATGTAGCACAAGCCTTAGAAAGTGATCCAAAGTTTTTGATGGGATCACCAATTTTCAAAAGAAGGAATTAGAAGCAACCAATTTTACCTCTATTTATTTACACTTTTATGATGATATGATTCATGAGGTGTAAGATGAAGTGATCTTAAAGGGTATATGGAAGAGGTTGGATGAGATCTATACTCAAAAGACTTTGTCTCGAAAATTCCATCCAAAAGAATAATTATTCTATTTCAAGATGAATATGTCAAAGGGCTTGAAGTCAAAACTTTCAGAGTTTTGGTGACTTGGCCAATATTGAAGAAAATCTTAATAATAAGGATCTTGCACATCTCTTATTACATAATCTATCAGAGTCGTACCTTGAAGTGCAGACATGGCTCAAGTATAGAAGAGATAAAACCTCTTTGGAGCAAGTGATCTCTCACTTAAGAACATGAGATTTGGAGTTGAAGACGAATGGTCTACATCTTGGTGGTCATGGTATAAGTGATGCATTGTTTACCTGTGGTTGGGGAGGTGATGAAAGCAAAGAATTGAATGACAAGATTCACTCTCGATCTAAGTCGCACAAAGTAAAGAGGTATATAAGGTGTTTTCATTTTCAAAAACACAGTCACATTAGAAAATATTTCCCAAAAAGGGTAGAACACAAGATAGAGTCATCAAGCAATGGAAGAACTTTAGTGGTGGATGAGAAGACAAGTTCTGAGTATGTTAAAACACTTGCAATTTTGATGAATGGTGAAAATTATGGTACGTGGTTTTTAAAATCAAGGTGCATATACCATTTTAAATCTCATAAGATTTGATTTATTGAGTAAAAATCACTAAAAAGTAGTGCTACAAATTTTCCAGATAATCGTTAATATGAATCAGTGTGCATTGGCATAGTACATCTTCGACTGGATGATGGTTCGATATTTATTCTTAGGAGTGTGTTACATATTTCGAAGTTGAAGAATAAATTTATCTTCTTGGGTATGTTGGATAGCATGGGCTTTAGTTTCAAATATGAACTCGGTCAAATTAAGGTGTGTAAAGGTTGATTGGTGTTTTTTTCGCGGTAAGTAGAGAAATGGGTTGTATATTCTTAATGGTGTTGTAGAGACTAAAGATGATATGGGTACCCACACTGAGTGAATATGAATTGGTGGCACAAGAGGTTAGTCCACTTTAGTGCTCAAAGGTTGAATGAACTAGACAAAAGGAAATCTCTTAGCAATGAATTAGTTAATGGGATGACTTTCGTGATCATAGTAAATTAGTATAAGAATTATGAGTATTGGTTATTTTCTTGGATAAAACATGTACATGTAATCTTATTTTTAAGCTTACTATCAAGTTTTTTAATAATATCATATCTTTCAAGAAAAACCGAAGAAACCCTCATATTCTAGATAGTCGTAATTCATGTATATATTTCATAACTATTATAAATAGAATTGTATACATTCTTAAGTGAATTTCACATAGGATCTTGATTGGATCAATTCTTATATTACATGATAAAGATATTGTTATTTTAAGATAGAGGGATGAATCTCCCTAGTATACAGATCGATGTCACTATAGATTGATATGTTATCGATCACATTTTGATACTCCCCTTTCTACATACAAAATTAAGCACACATTCATATATAAAGTAATTGATCCCCTATGTTACATAGTCATAACTCATTTTTGGGAGGAATCAATCCATGTCATTGAAGGATCGATCCTGCTATTATAAATTGATTTATTTCGTCATCTCTTATCCATTTTTTAATCTCAGTCAATATCCAACTACCTATAGAATTGTGCCATATCAAGTGTGTGACATTTTGGGTATTTAGGTTTTCTTTATGTACGTCACTTTTATCTCTTAATTATAGATAAAACTATAGAGTAGATTTGTAAGAACACAAGATTCAATAACCATGTTTCTTTTCTCCTTGCTTCTTTTTAGTTAAGATGAACTTCATCTCTTCATATATTTATATATGATTATGCTAGTATAAATATAAGCCTATTTGTTTCATATTTTTCATGTTAATATAGCTTATTATTGATAAAGGTCTTGCACATTTAAATCAAATAATTTTATGAGTAATCATGATTATTCGAATCTAATTATTAAATTTCAAAGAAACTATTTTCATTAAATTTGTGCTTAATCTTCCTACTATAAGATTTTCTACTTGATTTGATTTAATTAATATATACATTGAATCATCTAGTTAGGATTATTATTATTAAATTTGTTTTATAACACACATGGATAATTATGTTTTTTTGTGCTAACCCTAGCTGCAATTGTTGCTTAAATGTGTTTGATTGGTAAAGAGCTAATTAGAATGTTAGTTTGGATACCGCTCACACTAATCTTGAAAACTGTACAAATAGAGCAGAGACTCGTAAGTTAGGTATATTAGGGTAATATCCTAGGAAAGATAACATATGATCGAGTTTGTACTTGCACGTTTGGTTTTCATAGTGAAAAGTTAGGCCGTCTAGTAGACCAATGGTTGTCCTCTTAGGTCATGATTATAGCTAGGTTGTTTTCAGCTAAAATTATCGTTTGTTATTTTTTAATTTTTACACTTTATTATTTACACACGATTGCATAGTTGACCGCTTTATTTAGGTCATTAAATTATAAATTGATATAATTTGAAAATAACCTAATCATTTCATCTAAGTTAATTAGGCTCGTATTATAAACTTTTAATTAGCAATGACAAGAAAGTCTCATTTTTCTTGGACAAGGCCTAAGGGAGATATCATATTAAAGTATATGCATATAGACTTGCATGGGTCGAATAACATAACTTTAATGGGTGGTGCTAGATATATTCTTTCTATTATTGATGATTACTTAGGAAGCTTTGAGTATATTTATTAAAAAGTATAGATGAAGCTTTAAAGATGTTTGAAGAGTAGCGATTTCTTGTTGAGAACCAAACCGAGATGAAGGTAAAGAACCTTATGATAGAATATGGTTTGGAATTTTGTTTGAAGCCTTTGTTGGTTTATGTAGAAAAAATAGTATCATCAAGCACAAGATTACTCTTAGGATTCCTCAACTGTTTGGGTCAGTAGGAAGGTTAACGATGACTCTTCTAAAGAGAGTTGAGTGTATTCTTTTTAGTGCCAACTTACCTCTAAGATTTTGGGGTGAAGTTATTTCTATACCAGGGTATCTTATTAATAGGTTCCTATTAGTGCCTTTTGCTTCAAGGCATTTGAAGAAGTATGGATTGGACAATCCAGTGAAATATAACCATATAAAAGCTTTTTGTTGTGTTACTCATGTACAGGTTGGGTGTGAAAAGTTGGAGAAGGGGGTAAAAAAATGTTTGTTCCTGGGTTATCTAAGTGATGTTGATGGTTATAGTCTTTGGTGTGATGATAGCAAGAAGTGCATAATCAGTAGGGATGTAACATTTGACGAGGATGTGATGGTTTCACAAGTCGGTTTTGAGGATTCCATTAGCTCACCAAGTTTGGCCTGAGGTGGAGTAATTGGAATGTGTGCAAAGATATCCAATGAAAATGCATAAGCAATCGAAAGAAAAAATTAATGATAATAAAGAATATTCTTGAAAGAATACAGATATAGTAACCAATACTATGCTAGCCAAGCCATATGAGCTAGTTGGTTCTCTATAGCAAGAAATCAAGTTTGTGGTGACAAAGTGGCTCTGAGAGGTAGACCTTACTTTATGTATTATGTAAGGAATCAGTGATTTATGAAGATGCTATGAGTATGGGTACCCATATATGGCATGAGGCCATAGATGATAACAAAGCACACACACTTATTTGTAAGCATGGAAGCAATAGTGAAGATTATTTGTAGAGCACGTTAAAAGATGATGTACCTAAGCTTGATTTGGCGGGATACGAGCCTAGTGTTATTGTAATTGAATGTGAACAACAAAAAGGTATCATGATTCAATACTTTGATTTGTTTATTGCATTATCTTTTATTATTATTCATGTGGATATAGGGTTGGTAAATTTACTAAAAACACAATGAGAAAGAGTGAAGACGTAACCTATTAGAGATCTTTTTCTATCCAAATCACCAGCATAATCAGAGTCCACATAACCAATAATACTACAATTGGTATTAGAACTTCCATCGTATAACAAACCAAAATTAGATGTCCCTCTCAAATACCGAAGTATCCATTTCACTGCTTATCAATGACCCTTACCAGGATTATCCATATATCTACTGACAACACTAATTGCATGTGAAATGTCAGGACAAGTACAAACCATAGCATACATCAAACTACCAACGACACTAGCATATAGAACCTGAGACATGTACTGCTCTTCCTCTTCTGAATGTCGTGACAAATCCAAAGAAAGCATGAAATGCGCAGCTAACAGCATACTCACAGGTTTAGATTCTTTTATACCAAAGAGTTTAAGAACCTTTTCAATATAAATTTTCTGACTCAAATAACGCTTAGCCACTTGTCTATCCCTATAAATTTTCATGCCCAAAATTTTCTTTACTGCACCTAAATCTTTCATCTCAAACTCACCACTAAGTTGAGACTTTAATTTCTGAATCTCAAACTTATTCTTAGAAGCAATAAACATGTCATCAACATAAAATCAACAAATAGATAGATGGACCATCATGAATTTTTTTATGAAAAACACAACTATCATAATCACTCCTAGAGTAACCATGATCAATCATAAAAGAATCAAACCATTTATACCACTGTTTAGGGGATTGCTTCAACCCATATAAAGAATTTTTTAATAAACAAACATGATCTTCCTTACTTGGAACAACAAACCCCTCTGGTTGATGCATATATATTTGTTCCTCAAGCTCACCATGTAAGAAGGCTGTTTTGACATCAAGTTGTTCTAATTCCATGTCAAACAATGCAACCATAACAAGCAATACACGAATAGAGATATGTTTCACAATAGGTGAAAATACTTTATTGGAGTCAATACCTTCTTCTAACAATAACCATTTGCAACAACACGTGTCTTGAACCTAGCTGCTCAACCTCAGGTATACCTTCCTTTTTCTTGAACACCCATTTGTTTCCAACAATCTTTTGGCCCTTAGGTGGTTTCACCAATTCCCAAGTATGATTCTTCTGAAGTGATTCAATCTCTTCATTCATAGCAACCATCTACTGAACAGGGTCATCACAAGTGACAGCTTCATCATAACTAGAAGGTTCATGCACCTCAATAGACTCTGCCACATACAATGCAAAAGAAACTAAGTCTGGATCTGCGTACCTCTGAAGGCATTGAATCTCTCTTATTCCTTTACCCTTAGTGATACTATATGGTTGCTCATATTGCTCTTCTACTACATCATAAGCAGAATCATCTATCTCATCCACAAATGGCTTATTTGAAGTGCCCTATTGCACTCGATTAGGAGCTCCATTCTCAAGCTCCACCTGCTCACTAACACTGTGGTCTTTATCTGCAACAATAGACTCTTTTTTTTCTTTTTCAACATGGAAAACTCATCAAACTTAATATCTTTACTAATTAATTTTTCAGGTGACTTGGGTTCAATAAACCATAATCTATAACCCTTTATCCTAGAAGGATACCCCAAAAATATGAATTTCAATGCCTAGGCTCAAGTTTACCATCATTAACATGAGCATAAGCATGACAACCAAAAACTCTCAAATAAGAATAATTAGCAGGAGTACTAAAGAATACCTCAAATGGAGTCTTCAACTCAATTGCGGTTGATGGAGATCGATTCACCAAATAGCGGACATGGTTACAAGCTTCAGCCCAAAAGGATTTATCCAAGTCAGCTTGAAAGAGCATACAATAAGCTCTTTCTAAAAGAGTCCTATTTATAAGTTCTGCTACTCCATTTTGCTATGATGTATGACGCACAGTGCGGTGTCTCACTATGCCATTTCTTTCACATAACTCATTAAACTGACTTTCACAAAATTTCAAACCATTGTTAGTCTTCAAATGCTTAATTTTCTTGCCTGTTCGATTTTCTATACAAGCCTTGAATTTCAAAATATTTTAGAATGCGTCATTCTTGTTCTTCAGAAAATACACCCAAACATGACGAGAAAAGTCATCAATAAAAGTCAATATATATCAGGCACCACCGTTAGACACAACAAGAGAAGGACCCCAAAGATCTGAATGAATATAATCAACAGTACCTTTCATTTTATGGATGGTTGTACTGAACTTAACCCTACGATGCTTTCCATAGACATAATGCTCATAGAAATCAAGCTTCCCAATTTTCTAACCACCAAGCAAATCTCATTTGCTCAAAATAGATATCCCTGCCTCACTCATATTCCTTAGTCGCATATGTCATAATCAAGTAGTGTATGAATCTTGATCTGATGAGGACGAAATTGAAACACTACCAATAATAGTGCTACCATGAAGCATATAAATACCACTCGACAATTACCCTTTAATAACAACGAAAGCACCCTTACTATCTTTTAAAACTCCACCTTTGGCTACATACTTGTAACCTTGTGAATCAAGAGTACCCAAAGATATCAAATTCTTTTTCAAATCTGGAACATGACAAACATCTTTCAAAGTCCTAACAATACTATCGTGCATCTTAATTCGGACAGTACCAATACCAACAACCTTGCAGGACATATTGTTTCCCATCAAGACAACATCTCCATCAATAGACTGATAAGAAGCAAACCAATCTTTACTAAGGCATCAATGGTACGTGTAACCCTAATTAAGAATGCAAACATCTTCAGGAGAACCAATAGATACCGATGTAACATTTTCACCATCAGAACCAAAATTATCTGCAACACCAACAACATCATTATTTACAGAAGACGTTATGGTAGATTTTTCTTTACCTTTGAGTTTCAGACAATTTACTTTCTAGTGTTCTTCCTGACGACAATAGTTGCATTTATCTTTTCTTTTTCTAGATTTGGATCTAGACTTGCCTTTATTATTGCTTGTGTTTTTTTCTTGATTTATACCTCTGACAAATAAACCACTGCTATTATCATTATTACTTGTAGACACTTTTTTCTTCAATTCTCTGGAATTCAAAGCTGATTTGACATCCTCCAAAGAAATAATGTCTCGCCCATATATCATGGTATCAACAAAATGTTCAAATGAATGAGGTAAAGAACACAATATAACTAAGGCTTGATCTTCAATATCAATCTTAACACCACTATTTTTTAAATCACGAATAATTTTAGTAAATTCATGAGGGTGATCGTGTAAAGGGTACCTTCTGACATTCTAAATGTATACAAACGTTGCTTCAAATATAACCGACTTGTCAAAAACTTGGTCATATACAAATTCTTTAATTTAAGTCATAACCCAGTAGGAGATTCCTCATCACCAACCCCGTGTAATACCTCATCAGACAAGGATAACTGAATTGAACTGAGAGCATTTTCCATCAATGTATCTTTTTCTTCAACAATCAATTTTTCTGGCAATTTATCCTTGCCTTCAAATGTCTTAACGAGACATTCTTTAACTAATACGACTTGCATCTTCATACGACATAGACTGAAATCATTTCTACCATTGAATTTCTCAATATCGTATTTTGTTGCCATGATAGAAAATCCAATATTAAATAACCAAAAGCACAACCCAGAAAAATATGAAATCAATTAGATAACCAGAAGCTCAAAATAAATCTAAAAGAACAAACTTGATCAGTTATAATAAATAACAGAATAACTCAATGCTCTCATACCAATTTGTTATAAATTAGCACTTACGGAAGCGAAGATCGAGTCTAACTTTGGTTTCACAAATATATAATAATGGGTACTAGCAAAATAATAAGCAGTAAGAAAATAGATGATACACAATGATTTTAATGGTTTAACTTTTCAATATGAAAAGTCTACTCTATTGACGACGGCACATTGAAAAAAATCCATTAATAATCAAATGTAGATACAAACACCAATATTTAGAGAGTTTCATAAAATATATCAAAATTCAAAATACATTCATAAAATATCTCTCTAATTTACTGGTAATATATAACAAGATAAATTAATAAACTTGTTATTAAATCAAATATTACCACACAAATTGAGAAAAAATGAAAAATTCTTTTACTAAAAATAGAAAAATCAAGCGCTAAATTTTCTTCTTCTTCTTCTGACTCTTTAATTCGATATATTTGAAGCTCTCTATTTTCTCTCTTACGTCAGCAGCTCTTACGAGAACAAAGCATATATATATATATATATATATAAAAGTTGAGGGTTTAAAAGAAAATGGGTTTTGAGATTTTAACAAAATCTGTTTTTGGCGAAACAAATAACAACAATAATAAAAAAAACTGACTTCGAGTGTAAAACTTTTTTTCAATGACGGTGAAAATTCATTTACAGAATTTTTTTTTATTAAAATTTACGGAAAAATTAATCAGGGACTTTCGATCCTTTTTTAAAACGCGTACAGGTCCATTAAATAGCGTCGCGAAGAACTTCTCTTCACAGAGGCAGGCCAGATCTACGTGACTCTGTTGATGCCACACCACTCTTCCTAGCGCAAGTCCATTTGTCTCGTAAAATTCGGTACCCCTTTTATTTTCTTTTCGATTTTCTCTCGGTGATCTGTCGTAATTATATGTGCTATTCTTATTTTCTTAATTGATGTGCCCTAATTTACAGTGATTTGCTATTTCTTTCCCTATAATTTCTTTCTTCGTTTCGAAGTTTCTTAATTGGAATTTCGAATTCGCTGCTATTGCAGCTTCATTTTGTGTGCGATCTGACTTCTAAATCGCTTGCAATTGCTCAGATCTAATTTGGATCTCAAACTCTTTGAATGTAATTTTCCGTACTATCGGTTTTGTAATTCGATTTTGATTACTGTAACATTTGTTTATTCTATATGTTATTCTAGGTTTAGAATAAAAAAAGTTATAGAATCGGTTTCTTAATTCTTTAGTGAAGTATATCTTTTTCATTTTCTTAGTTCGGCTGTTCGTCGCTGTTAATTGTTATGCTTAGATTTGCGTGATCGATTGGGTATCTGATATTGGATCATTTAAATTTCAGCTAACGTGAAAGATGGGGTTGTCTTTCACCAAGCTTTTCAGCCGGCTGTTTGCCAAGAAGGAGATGCGTATACTTATGGTGGGTCTTGATGCGGCCGGTAAGACTACCATCTTGTACAAGCTCAAGCTGGGTGAAATCGTGACGACCATTCCAACCATTGGTATGTTGCATCGATTGATGAATTTCTTGGATTTTGCTCTCCCTTATTTGTACGAGTACATCTAATGTTTATCTCACAGTGCTGGTAACATGTATTTTTTGGGGGGCAAAGGAACTAATTGTTTATTATTTGGTTAGGATTCAATGTTGAAACCGTGGAATATAAGAACATTAGCTTTACTGTCTGGGATGTTGGTGGCCAAGATAAGGTAATATTCCCATTAAGATTTAACATCAATTGCATATCATCATTCTTTATGGGTTTGATCTAATACTGCTGAATGAAAAATCATTAGGCATGCATCTAGTTTAGTGACATTGTGGATGAATGATGATGTGTGGAGGCATTTATGGGCATTGGATGTGGGGAGTCTTGCCTATTGTGGTTGTTCTATGACTGGCACTTCAATGAGCAAACCAAATTTTAATATGGTATAGATGTCAGATTTATGTTTGAACTACTGCATTTTTAACTTGTTCCTGTTAACTCTCAGATCCGTCCTCTGTGGAGACACTACTTCCAGAACACACAAGGACTTATCTTTGTTGTCGATAGCAATGACCGAGACCGAGTAGTTGAGGCTAGAGATGAGCTGCACAGAATGTTGAATGAGGTATGGTAAAGGTCTTAAAGTAACTACATTTCCTAATATATAGAATATGGAATTCTGAAATAATGCTTCTTTGTTCTTTGTTTGACTTGTATTATTCACTGTATTGGCAGGATGAGCTTAGGGATGCAGTGTTGCTGGTATTTGCAAACAAACAAGATCTTCCCAATGCCATGAATGCAGCTGAGATAACTGATAAACTTGGCCTTCATTCACTCCGTCAGCGACACTGGTAAAGACAGTGAATGCTTTAGCCCTACTCTCATCCCCCTCCATTTCTTATACGTGATGCTTTTGTGTGGATTGCTAAATGTGCAAATATAAAATGCAGGTATATTCAGAGCACATGTGCCACTTCAGGTGAGGGGCTGTATGAGGGACTTGACTGGCTCTCCAACAACATCGCAAACAAGGTGGGTTTATTAACATCATGCTTGCCCTTGCACGTCTCAGATTATAAATGCATAATATTGCCTTTTGGGTTTGCTTTCTTCTGAATCTGCTATTTAATGCTTATTGCAGGCATAGATGGCTCTTTATCGTGTTAAAAGTGCTGGAATGCAAAGTTGATATTGTTTATTGGTGTTCTGGCTTTCCTATTCCTTTAGTAGAGTACCTTCTCATTTGTGTCACTGTTTTCGTTTTCTTAGTTTCAGAATAATCGATAAATTGGCTTTCTAGTATGATATTAACTATTTACTCAATAGAATTTTGTCCCCACTACTTTTTGTAATTGAGATAATGAGATGTGATTGATTTATTTTGGGAAATTAAAAAAATTACTTAAAATTTATAATAACAAAAATAATATTAAATATATTGAATGAAGTCCTTATAATTTAATTTAAACGATCACCGATTAATACGATTAATAATAAAAACTATATAAGTGTTATTTATGGTTATAAAATTTGAAGGTTTTTACTTTTATAATCTTTCATTTATTCTTCCAGCCGGATGTTATTTAGCGTGCTTTTTAAATTCAAAACATAGGATATTTCAATCGATTTCTGGCAAAGGTTTCATTTAGTAGTAAAACCAACTTTGGTCAAATATTTGATTTAATATTAAAACTCAGTTTTGTGTTGATTACCTACAGCTTTTTGGGAAATTTCAAAAAACAAATATTAATTTATAATAATAAAAATAATATCTTAATATTATTGTACGGGATTTAATGTTTTTTTTCAAAAAAATATAAAAATAAAATTAGTTAATTTTGTTTCTAGTTAGTAAATGTTATTTTTGTAATTTTGCAATAATGTATAATAAAATTTGAAAATTAAAAAAATATGTCCATTTTGTCCGATTCTCTTTTCGTTGTTATTTTTTTTTCTCTTTGAGATGACATAAAAGCAGCAGCAAGTCAGTAGTTATGAAGTGATTATTTACAGTGTTGGACGGTAAGCGATCTTAAACATGCTCAATAGACAAGTATGTGTTGTAAATGGAAAATAGAATTTGCACGTTTGGAGCAAGGAAACGAGTAAAGAAAACAAAATGTCAGGTAAAAGCCATAAAAATGCTACTGAGGAAAATTCCCTGCAATTTTTCTATAACAATCGGGCGGAATTCAGATTTTGCGTGGGAAAGTGTTTAGGTTTAGACGTTGTTCACTTTTTAACAACAAAATTATCTAATTATTTTTTCAAGTTAAACAGTATTATTAATATTATATTCAAATTTATCATTCAACTTAAAATTATTAAAAGTAAGTTTAATTTGATGTAATAATCTCATTCATATGTAAAGTTTTATTTTTTTTTCTTGGGTAAATATTTATTTACGCAATAAATAATAACACAAAAATTTCTGTGGTTATAGTGCTGATTTGGGTTAAAAAAATGTCTCTTCTTTTCTTAATTTTTTTTCAGTTTTCAGTTATTGTTTTTACATTATATAGATCACATAATTGATACTTTTAGTTTCTCTGATAATTTACGTTTTAGTAATAAATCAACATAAAATTTATAATTTTAATATTAAATAAAACGTTTGTTTTGTTTTGTTTTGTTTTTTTTTTCCTCCTTCCTCTTTTGGTCAAGATAAACCAATAGCTTCTTTTCCTACTATATTTTGGGTTAGACGTTCAAAACTCAATAACGCATCCATTATTTTTCAAACTATTCCCTGATAGCATTAAAAAGAGTTTCTCGTATTTCTAAATGTAAGAGATCCTCATATTTTTAAATGTGAGTCTTACCATTTATTTGATGACATTTAAAACAATGAAAAATAATAAAAATTAAATGTAAATAAATAATATTATTATTTTAATTTTTGATTTGATCAGAAAGAATAATTATTATAATATTTAATTAATAATAAAATAAAATAAAATATATTATATTATATTTTTATAATATTATTTTGAATAAAATTTAAATAATATCATTTAATTATTTTTTTAAATTATTATAATGTTAAAAATTATTAAATTACTTTTTTATTGTTATTGCAATGAGAGACAAAGGCAGTCGTGAGAATCAACAAAGTGTTATTGCGGACTAATAAAACAAGAATGAAGTTGTAAAAAATTATTTGGGTTAAGTTATTGATTAATACGCAATCTTTAAAACATTTAGTGACTTTGTTTAAGATATATATATATATATATATATATATATATATATATATATATATATATATAATCTATATTTTCATAGTTTTTAAGAAAAACTCTGTCTAATAAATTAAATTAAAAATAATTAAATAAAATATGTTTAAAAAATAATGCATCCCAAATTTCTTTAACATTCTATCAAAATTATAATAATCATTCAAATCATCCAACAAATCATTTATAATAAAAAAACATTTGACAAAAAATTATCTTTTACCTTATACTCAAAATCCTTAATTTATATTTCAATAATTTCAACAAGCAGATCAGATTTTGCAATATTTAAAACATAAACACTATTTTTATGATAAGAAAAAATAACATTTTTTTCTTTATCTTTTAAAATGAAACCTCTAAAAGTTTATTTAAGTCAAGAACTATTAAATCAAATAAAATAATTAAAATTTAATTTTATTAATTAATAATTAATTACTTACTTACAGTAACAATTAACGGTAAGTAATTAAATTGTATCCTTCCATGTCATAATCCAATCATATCACATCTCAATTAAATATAAATATTTTTAAATTTTTACAATTTTAACTCATACAAAAATAAAATTACCGCATTTTACTTAAATTAATATGCAAATTAAGTTATTCTTTTTAAAACATTTTAAATTCAACTCATAATTACTATAATATTATAGATGTGAAACATTGCACGACCATGTAAGGAACATGAGTGACGCTAAGAGGAGAATGCAAAAATAGATAGATTTTTTTTAATAGAATAAGATGATCAGATTTCCAACAAAATCATTTAATTTCTCAATGATTTAATTGAGGTTACTATTCCATGTCACGGTCGTTTGGTTGGTACCTAGCATCATTCCAAAAATAATAGTTTTAATAGTTCATCTTGTATACTTCGTTACTTTTTCTTCCTAGCTAGCTGTATTCACTATTCATGGTCTTTTGGCACAACTTATTTGGCAATTGACAGCTTCAAAGCGAATGGTGTTTTTAAAGTAAAGTATTATTTACCTGCGTGTATTAGAAAAGGACTGGGGGTACGTAAATGATAGAAGTGAAGCGAGAAAAAGAATCGCGCAACACTCTTTGGTAAGACCAAAGGAAAATAAGCTAATAAACAATTAGACAACAAATTCCAAAAGAGCTCAAAGTAGCACGCACTACGAACAAAACAAAACAGATACGCCAGTCCAAATCCACAAACAACATTATTGAGACAGGATGTAATATCAAGTGTCGACAGACTTTATTCATACTCAAGCGAAAGGAAAAAATGCCTTTATCTAAATACCAAGTTAAGTGAAAAAGGAACCAGTTGTTGTAAATAGGAGGGGAGAAAAAAAATAATAATGGTAAATATTTTTTATATATCAAAAAATACGTCAATACAATATGTATAATCAACACAGCAAGATTGCCAAAATGCCAGGTTGTAGAAAAAACAAGAAATATCTCTACACAAAAGAGTTCTCTAGTTTGTATTATTTTCTTCATATTTTCATTACAATTGTATAGCTATTTATAAGGAAATTTTATTCCTTCAATTACTCTTTAAATTAAGCATTCCTTGTTTTACTCCTTGAATTAAGCATTCCTTGTTTTACTCCTTGAATTAAGCATTCCTTGTTTTACTCCTTGAATTAAGGATTCCTTATTTTACTCCTTGAATTAAGCTCCTTGTTTTATTCCTTGAATTAAGGTTCTTGTGTTTATTCTTTGAATTAAGAACTAATATCCAATACTCCCCCTCAAGCTGGATCCAGAAGATTTATGGGTCCAAGTTTGGACAAAAGTCGTTGAAATTGATGAGAAGCCAAGGGCTTGGTGAAGATGTCAGCCAGTTGGTCGAAGCTTTTTGTATAATGTGTCTGAATCACCTGTGATTGAACTTGTTCACGAACGTAATGACAATCAACTTCAATGTGTTTCGTCCTCTCGTGAAACACTGGGTTTGATGCTATATGCATAGCTGCCTGATTGTCACAAAATAAGGACATAGGAAGAGTTGTAGGAACACCTAAATCACACAGAAGACCTTTAAGCCATATCAACTCACACGCAGTTGAAGCCATTGCACGATACTCTGCTTCGGCACTTGATCTGGCAATCACAGTTTGCTTCTTACTCTTCCATGTGACCAAGTTTCCACCGACAAATGTACAGTAGCCAGTGGTGGACTTGCGATCAATTGCATTCCCTGCCCAATCAGCATCACAATACCCCATGATTTGTGTGTTGTCATTCTTCTTCATGATAATACCACGACCCACTGATCCTTTTAAGTAGCGTAAGATCCTTTTAACAAGGGTCAAATGCTCAAGTGTTGGGGAGTGCATGAATTGGCTCACAATACTTACAGAATATGTGATGTCAGGTCTGGTGATTGTTAGGTAGATCAACTTACCAACCAGTCGTTGGTAATAACTTATATCCCTCAGTGGCGTGCCCTTCAAGCTAGGTTTGAGCTTGCTGTCAAGAGGGGTAATGGCTGGTTTAGCATCGCTCATGTTAGCTTCCTTAAGCAAATCTAGGATATATTTCCTTTGGTTAAGAAAGAGTCCCTTGTGCGAGGTTGCCATTTCTATACCAAGAAAGTACTTCAATATCCCAAGGTCTTTAATTGCAAACCTTTGTTTGAGGGACTGTTTGAGGTTGAAAATCTCGTCAGCATTATCACCTGTAATTATCAGATCATCTACATAAATCAGCACAACCAATTTGCCCATAGCTCCTGTGCGAACAAATAGTGAGGAATCGGCATTGCTGCTTTTGAAACCAACACTAGTGAGAACTGAGCTTAGCTTGGCATACCAAGCTCGTGGGGACTGTTTCAAACCATAAATGGATTTGTGCAATTTGCACACTAAATCCAGTTCATTGCTTTGAGGATGCCCAGGTGGCAATTTCATATAGACTTCTTCTTTGAGATCACCATGCAAGAATGCATTCTTCACATCCATTTGGTACATGGACCACCCCTTGTTTACAGCCACAGACAGTAACACTCTTACCGTGTTCATTTTTGCAACAGGTGCAAATGTTTCTTTGTAATCCACCTCGAATGTTTGAGTGAATCCCCGAGCCACCAATCTTGCTTTATACCTCTCAATTGATCCATCTGACTTGAATTTGAGCTTATAGATCCATTTGCAACCCACAACTTTCTTGCCTTTTGGAAGTTTGGTGATGCTCCATGTGTTGTGTTGATCTAGGGCTTTAAGTTCTTCTTGCATGGCTTCCTTCCACACCTCTTGGCTGTTGGCCTCATGAAAGTTTTGAGGCTCACTGTAACTCGATATAATGCTGAGGAATGCGGCATGGGTTGGTGTCACTCTCTTATATGACACATAATTTGAGATGGGATGTGTGGGTTTGTAGGTGACAAAGTCTTGAAGTCTTGTGGGAGGTTGCCTAACACGCATTGGATTACGTCGTGGAGCAGAAGGAGTTATCTCACACTCGTTCACATCTTGTACCATATTGTGAGGATCATCTTGATTATCACCATCTTCATGCAGTGTACCATTAAGACGAGACCCTTCATTGTTACTTTCAGTGAGAGATGCATCAATGTTGACATGGCTGGGATCTTGTTGTTGTGGAGCCTCAAGTTCGATTCTTGGTAATGGAAACACATCCAAGATGTCATCCCCTTGACTTGTGATTTCATGTGACTTGCTAAAAAAAGGGTTAGTTTCATAAAATCGAACATCTTTAGACACAATTAATCTCCTAAGTTGGGGATCATAACACTTATATCCCTTTTGTGTAGATGAATAACCAAGAAAAATACATTTAACAGCTCTAGGATCCAATTTATCTCGATGATGAGATTGAATATGTACAAAACAGATGCAACCAAAGACTCTAAGGTGTGAAAGGTTAATTTTCCTTCCTTTCATGACCTCTAGAGGAGACTTGAAATCTAAGACTCGACTGGGTAATCTATTGATGATGTAAGCAGCTGCCATAACCCCTTGGGACCAGAATCTCTTTGGTACATTCATTTGTAGCATTAATGCTCTAGTTTGTTCAAGTAAGTCCCGATTTTTGCGTTCAGCTACACCATTTTGTTGAGGTGTGCCAACACAACTTGTTTGATGCATAATGCCATGAATGCTCAAATATTGTTTCATGATATGGGACATGTATTCGGTGCCATTGTCAGACCTTAAGGTTTGAATTTTAGAAGAAAAGTGATTTTTAACAAGATTATGAAAGTCCTTAAATACTTCCATAACTTCATTTTTAGACTTTAAAAGATATAACCATGTGACTCGAGAGAAATCATCAACAAAAATCACAAAATACTTATAACCATCAAAAGATTCATTAATTGGTCCCCATACATCTGAATGAACTAGTTCAAAACACTTACTAGCCCTAGACAAGGAAGAATTAAAAGGCAATCTAGTGGCCTTAGACAAGTGGCAAGTTTCACATGCAATTTCATCATTTCCTAAGTTTGGAAATAAAGTTGACAAAATTGGTAGAGAAGGGTGAGCTAAACGTTGATGCCACAATTGATTATCTTGGATAGGATTAAACTTAGCTTGAAACCCTCTGGGATTGCTCTTGGATATGTAATAGAGACCATCTAAGTAAAACCCTTCACCAATCGTCTTTTTGGTGACACAATCCTGAAAAATGACATTGTGAGGAGAAAAAATGGCTAAGCAATTCAAGGTATTTGTGATTTTTCCTACAGACAGAAGTTGGAAAGGAAAGGAAGGTACATATAAAACTGCCGACTCGATTTCATCTGACATTAATTTTATTTTTTCCTTTCCTAAAACCTTTACATTCTCACCATTTGCAATTGAAACTTGTGAAGGATTTGCTAATTTTTCAAACTTATGAGACTTTGACACATGATTTGTCATATGATCTGTGGCACCTGAATCTACAACCCAAAAATCATGCAACATATTTATTTTAAGAGCAGTTTTAAAGGCTTTTATGATACCTTGCATGTCCTCTTGTGGTATGAGTTTTGTATCTGCCAAGAAGCCCGCAAACTTGCCTAGCAATGCTGTCGAGTTTCCTTCTTCTATGCTATCTACACAGTCAATTCTAGCTCCACTTGTCTTGCTTTGAAGATACAACATAAACTCATTCATGAGTTCAGCTGGATTCGCTGTGAAGTTCTTGAATGGATCAGACCCATTAGAGGTAGAGGCAAAAGCATGATTAGCACGGAGTCCAGTACGGTTCACTTTCTGTAAACCCTTATCCTTTATAAAATCAGGTTTTAATTCTGGATGTAGAATCCAACATGTGTCCTTAACATGGCCCGTATGGTTGCAATGTTGACACTTCAAGTTTGGATGCTTCCCTTTGTACTTCCTCTCGTTGGTTAGATAGGCTCTTGCCTCAGGTGAACTAGCCATTGTATCCTTGTTCATGACTTTCCTTCTTACTTCTTCACGTTGAATTGTCGCACATACATTGGTGAAGGAAGGAAGTTCAGTATTCATGAGTATATGGCATCGTATATCTTCATATGTTGAATCCAGACTGGACAAAAGTTGAAATATCTTATCTTCTTCCGCTCTCTTTCGTAGCAGAGCTACATCGGTTGTATGAGGACGATATATTTCCAACTCATTCCACATGCTTTTCATGCTTCCTAAGAGTTGTACAAAAGGCTTGCCATCTTGTTGCAGATCTGAGATGTCTTTCTTTAATTGAAAAACTCGTGCAGCATTATTTTGACTGCCATACATTTCCTTTACCGTCTCCCATAGTTGGTATGCAGATTCAGAGTAACTGAATATTTCAGCTAATTTACGTTCCATGGAATTTAGGAGCCATGACATAACCAGCTGATCCTTACTAAGCCAGGATTCATAGGTTGGTGAGGAAACATCAGGTACTTCGATGCTTCCATTTATGAACCCCAACTTGGACCTTCCACCTAGAGCCAGAGACACTGCTCTTGACCAAGGCAAGTAATTAAACTCATTCAACAAGACTGAGCTTAATCTTTGATTTGGGTTGACATCCACCTCATGCATATTCATGAAGGAAAGCACTGATGAACTTTCAGCTTCTGATCCTAGTGGCTTGTCTTCAGCCATTTCAAAGATTGAAGATGCTAAGATAATAATAAAGCAGAAGCAAGTTAATTTTCCTGCTCTGATACCATGTAGAAAAAACAAGAAATATCTCTACACAAAAGAATTCTTTAGTTTGTATTATTTTCTTCATATTTTCATTACAATTGTATAGCTATTTATAAGGAAATTTTATTCCTTCAATTACTCTTTAAATTAAGCATTCCTTGTTTTACTCCTTGAATTAAGCATTCCTTGTTTTACTCCTTGAATTAAGGATTCCTTGTTTTACTCCTTGAATTAAGCTCCTTGTTTTATTCCTTGAATTAAGGTTCTTGTGTTTATTCTTTGAATTAAGAACTAATATCCAATACAGGTGGCTCAGAACCAGGCAACCACTTAATTAAGCAGCTGATGGAGCCGTGACATACTGAACCGGACCAGCTTCTGAAAGAGCTTCAATGAATGGCTGCATACTCACTTTCTCATTTCCATCCTCCAGTACTCCTCCCAATGGCTTCTTATAATCTAACGACTTGTCGTTGTAAATGTCCAACCATTTCTTCACCATCATCTTAACATCCTCTCTCTGCATGCTCTCTTCCTTTCCCGTATACCTCCATGGTTTTGATCCCTGCAATCACATGCAATTAAAATAGACAAGTGATTAATCTCATTTTCAACTCATACTCAATTAAGTACCCAAACCCATTCATCGTTGAATATAAAAATTGATACTTACAGGAGCACAATAGTGAACAGCCTTGGTCTTCACTAGGTCAACCTTGTCAGGATGGCGCCATAACAAAGAAAGGATTAAATTGTAATCATTAGGAATAGGCTTGTAAATCTTGTTGAAATACATGTTCAAGAAATCCTGCTCAGCAAATGGGGCTGAAGGAGTAACTTTGAGGGTGTTCAAAAGGTCTCTGGAAGTAGACAGGCTTGGTTCAAACACAAACATGCCTGCATTGAAGTAAGGAGCTGGTGGTGAACCCATCTCAGCTGGCCAATTCTTCTTCTCTGGACTAAGCTGACAATATCCAACCTTGTACTGAGGAGTGTGACCCCATGTAAACTCACAAAAACAATCCAACGCAGCATAAAAGTACCCATCTGGTAAATCAAAGAGATGGTCTATGTTATCATACACTTGAATATCACTGTCCAAGTATACCATTTTGTCGTACTCTGAAAACTGCACCACCAAAATAACAAGGTCAAATATCTGAAACGGGCTCTACATATATTATTCAAAATTTTAAGGTATGAAAGTCGCGAGAAATGAAAATATAAAAAATAAAAATATTTAAAATTTAAAATTTTAATTGTGAGAAATTGGTTACACAACATGTTATATACACAACTATATTATGAATTTCGCATTTTTTAAAGTACCTCTCGAATTTCTTTAATATTTAAGACTCACCGTTCTTGAAATATGCATAAATTTTACTATTTTACACATTAATTTACTTTAAAAAATTATAAAGAGTGTCTTAAAATTTATAAGTAAAATAAAAATAAAATAAAATAAATGTTTCTAACAACATAAATTGCGTTCAAATGGTTATAACTCGAGATTTTCCTTTCATTAAGACAAGCTGTTATTTGACGTTAAAAGGCGTTACAAATATTATTTTTTAAAAATAATTCTAACTACATATCAAGAATTAGGATTATCTCGTAAAAACGTACCTCCCAGATACGGAGCTTGGAATAGTTGATAATATAATACGCCATAGCAAATTGGGCGTGGTTTTCAGGTGGACAAACAGGTTCGATTTCACGGACAATGCAGCCCTGCGACTCTAGGATATTACGGTGCTCTTCTGGTACATCAGGCAATACAGCAACTACTAGAGGATAACCACTTTTCACTTTCCTTAACCCCTTAGCCAATCCAACAACGCCTTTCACATAATCACCATTACCAGCCAAAAATGTTACATAAGCTCGGCTTGGTAAAGTCGCAGGTTTCACGAAACCGGCTTGTGTAACACTGCTTGGGACTAGTTCTGGAGCCATTAATTAATTAATATCTCGATCCAAACAAGTACTAGTTACCTCAACGACGGATTTAATGGAGGTTTAAGTAACGAATGAAGGGCACGCACGTACGTATAAGGATATGTAGAGAACAGTTCTATATATTAGGGAAGGTTTGATAATGAGAGATTTGTGTAGAGGACTGGATTGAAATTTCAAGGATGCTACTGCGATCGATGATTTGGCTATGTGCTGTTTTTTTTTGGGAGGGTGGGGGTGAGTACGTAATTGTTTATATAGGCGTGAAATGAAGTGGAGCTGTTGCACGAATCATCTTGTGTGTTCGAATGATGAACGGTTGATATGAATTACACGTGTGGGGTTGGACAATCAACGGTAGATGACGGCTCCTTTGAAGATTCTGGAAAAGGGGCTTACGAGAATAATGGAATAGGATTGTAGGAAGACGCTAGAACATTTGAAACTCTTTTGCAAATGTGAAATGTCTGTGATTAAACCATAATTATTTATTGGTCTATGACAACAAATACTCTACAATCTTAAGAAATTTTGAAAAAAAAACCTTTCTTCGATAAATTTATAATTATTATTTATTAAATTTATATTTTTAATCACTTTTTAAAAAAATATATACACTTATGAAATTTATAAAAAAATTTAGAAAATATTAAATGTAATGAAAAAAAGAGAGTTAAAAATCTCCATTTTAATAATATATTAAACATCACATATTCTATAAGTAATTTCTTAAAAATAAATATAAAAATAATACTTTTAAAATTTATAATAATAAAAATATTATCAAATAATATTAAATGAGTTTTAATTGAACGAGATTCAATATTTAACAAAATTAAATGGATATAGTTTAATTCGAATAATGTTTAAAATAAAATAATATATTATATATTTTTAATAATAGTGAAAATATATAAGATGGAAATAAGTGGTACTATTTGTATAATTATAAATTTTAAAAATATTAATTTTTTATTATTATTTTTAAAAATTAATATGTTGTCAAGATATAATTTAATTCAAAAATCACTTGAACAAAATCTTAAATTAAATACATATTTAGTTAGGGGTGGATCCAGTCTAAATTTTTACAAAATTTTAAAAAATTGGTTTAAATTATTCATATATATTAAGTTAAATATATATATTAAGTTGAATGGAAAATTATTAAAATTGATTTGATTCGATTAAAATATATTAAAATAATTTTAATATTATTATCAATTAATTTAATTTTTGTGATATTATTAACTTTTTTTATCCATTTCAACAACCATAACATTTTTAATTAAAAAAATTATTATTTTTATGAATTTGAGAACATAAAGTTAAATAATAATGAATTTAACAATTAATTTATTATAAAATTTAAATTATAAATATAACATGATAAATGGTTTGATACATTTTGGACAATTGAAATTTTTTACTACGGAATCTGATAAAAAAAATCTAATTAACTTGTTAAAAACAATTTAATTTTCTAATATGTTATAATTTATCAACTTTTATGTACAACTTTACATTTAATTATCTTAATATTGCATTAATTAATGATAAAAAGATAATTTTTAACCGCTAATTTGATTTCCCTGTCCCAATAAAATTAGTTACATTGAGTTTTACTGTAATGAAAAATTTAAGTATAAAATTGCGTAATCTAACCAATTTTTTCTATTAAATTAATTTTCTAATAATATCACTTTAATCTAAATTTTACTATCATAAAAATAAAATTTTTTATATTTAATTTATACATCTTAATTAATAAAAAAATTTAAGACATCATTTTATATTAAATATTATTTAAATTAAATTAAATTTTATATTATTTTTATTATTATAAATTTTAAAAATAATAATATTATTTGTTACGACTTTAAGTCATACTGGGAGCCTTACAATTCACAAATCACGACTTACTCGTCTTACGAACAAAATCAAATAAAGTAATTTAATATTAAAAAATCAGAAAAAAAATGCTGATTGGAAAAGTGTTGATCGTGACTAAAATGTCTAGGTTAAGAGCCGTGTAGTAAATCATTTTCCTAAATGTTTAATTACATTATATAATCTTACTTTTAAATCTTATAAAAAAATATAAGTTATTTTTTATATTATTAAATAATATATATATTTTTATAATTTTAAATAAAAATATGTGAATAATTAGGGAGTGAAAAAAAAAATTCCAATCACATGCTTGAAAAACCCGGCTGGTTCAATCGTAGTTGCCCGCACGCATCGCATGTGAGAATATCAAGAACCTAAAGCCCTTGTGCTCAAATCTTTCGCGCTCTAAAAGTCCTATTTTTTTCCTATCAATCCCTCCAATTTAAATCGAAATCAAAACCCTATTGTCCATTTAGTGTTTAGCACTCCTAATCAGGGTCACGAAAGCCATAATTGGTATATACGCCACGCGAATTCAAGCTCTTGCCTAGGATAAAGCCAGAGATTGAGAAAAAAAACGAAGCCCTAGTTCTTTGTTGGGGAAATCGAAATGGATGCCAAGGACATCCTGGGTTTGCCCAAATCCGTACTTCCTATAGCTCAAGAGAAGAAGTCTAGGCCTCAGAAGGACTCTCAGAGAAAACCAGATGGAATTTCCCGCGAGGTTCGTTATAGAATGTTAGCTCATGACACTAGGTTCTCTCTGCTTAGACGTACTGACTTAATCTGATGGACGTTTTCGTCCTTGTTGAATTTCTAGGTCTATGCGCTTACAGGTGGTCTGGCACCTCTTATGCCTGCTGTAGAGATGTCCCTGTTGAAAAAAAGACCTCCAACAGATGAGAAGGTTGGCAATTTTCCATTTTCATACTTATTCTATTGATGGCTTGGGTAGGGAACAAGTTTGGATTGTGTAGGACATGTCATAATTATCGATTGGCGCATTGAGTTTTTTCGTATTTCATGCTGCTACTACAAAGCTGAATAGTAGTTGAAGTGGTTGATAGTTATATTTGCTATGTAATCGTTAGTGCCATATTTGTTTGGATGATTAAGACTTCCATAAGCTTGTACCTGCTTCCAAGTATTTAAGGGATCAATCATACCTGCTTTTGAAGGTTTAAAAAAAATGGAAATTCTTTTTTCAGATCACATGGCAATGGCTTCCTTTTACGAATTCTGCTCGTAAAGATAACTTGCAGCTTTATCACTGGGTAAGTTTTTGTAACTTGGAAAGATGTTTAAGTGCAAATTTGTTGTATGCTAATTGGGTGTGTGTTAACGATCTAATTTTTTCATGTGCAATATGCAGGTTAGAGTTGTAAATGGCGTCCCACCAATAGGTGACTATTCCTTTGCCAAATATAACAAGGTATTAAAATTATCGTTTTTTCATTTTTTATATTATATTGGAAAAGTTTATATTCTGAGATGTTTTCCATTGTTCTTACGTATAATTGTTGTGCTTAACTGGATATATTAATTTATTTGATATTTGCAGTCTGTGGATATTATCAAATACACAGATGAGGAGTACGAGAAGTACTTGAATGATCCTGTATGTGTTAAACTTTAATTTTTTTTATTATAAAGAATAAAATCAAATAGAAAATTTACTTGTAAGTTATAACTTATATGTTCTTAGATTTTATCCTTTATTACACTGAAAGGAATTTATGTGTCATCATGGGTTTATCTAGCTTCTATCTCTTATAAAAATTGCTCCCTTTTTGTCTCTTTCCATTTTCTTTTAAGCTATTGTTAAAGTATTTGATCAAGGTAACAGACTAAGAAAGAGATCCAATGTTCTGCACTGTAACATATGCTCCATGGAACTCAATTTAACATCTTTCTCATAAAATTGTTCTTTGCTTCATATGAATCTGAAGTTCATTATCTGCTTGACTTACAATTGTCACTTAATGATATAGTACTAACGTTGCTTTACTTTCGCTTTATTATTAGCTATGCAACCCACTGGATCAAAATTTTTGTTGTGTTTTCATTAGCAAATAAAATATGGAGAACTTATTGTGTTTTCCTTGTCGTTTATGTAGAAGTGGACCAAGGAAGAAACAAATCAATTATTTGACTTGTGTGAACAGTTTGATCTCCGGTTTGTTGTTATAGCTGACAGATTCCCTTCACATCGAACTGCAGAGGAGTTGAAGGATCGATATTACAGTGGTATTCAATCTCTCAATTGTGTGGCTGTCATGTCTTCCCACTTTTTTATTCACTTCTTTATCATATTATGAGTTTACACCTTCTGAGTCTTTTACTGCCTCTCTTAGTGACATCATAGAAGCTGGTTAATCTATCATCAATGTTTTGTTTTTTTTTCTACTTCCTTTTCCAACAGTATCTCGAGCTATATCCATTGCTAGAGCATCATCTCCTGTGGATGTTTCTGGCCACCCTCTTCTTAAGGTATACAAACTGCTTTGGCCAAAGTTACTTGCATGTATATTTTCTTGTTTTGCATTAATCGTTTACTTGCACTTAAGTATTCATTCTTCCTCGTCCTCCATAATTCAGGAACCTTACAATATTTCCCAAGAGAAAGAGCGGAAGAGAGCGTTATCCTTGGTCCTTTCTCAAACAAAGCAGCAAGAGCGCAAAGATGCTGAGGTTGAACTTCATTTATGAAGTTATGAGCAGTGTTGCTGTATATGGGGTCATATAGGCACTAGTCTATTAATGATTTTTCAATTGAAAAGTAATACTTTTATTTTATAGGTTCTTGCAGAAGCAAAAAAAATACTTGAATCCCGAGCAGCTGCAAGGGTAAGTTTATAATTAGATATTATAAGGAGAAAATTGTAAAGTTCTTGTAAACTTCTGAATCTTGGTTTTGAGATCATCTTGCTATGTTTTGTTGTGTTACTGAGCTTTAATACCATGAAAACTCTCCTTTTGGTGCTCTTCCTTGTCAACCATTCAAATCTTGTTTATTCTTTCATGCTAAATCTTTGGTGTATGGTGTTCAATACGGTTTGAGGTTGTAGTTGTAGTACAGTTCTCTGACATACTGTCTTTGCTTAACGGGCGTAAAATGGTGTCTAGCAGAAACAAGTTTGTGAGGCTTTCTTCTCTTTTTATTTTTAAAAAGCAATGCTGAATAGGAACTCTAGCGTGCATGTTATATATATATATATATATATATATATTTTTTTTTAAAAGCAAACACCTATCTCTGCTTTCCTGTTTTATCTTGTTCTCCTTTATCTTTGGTGTTCATGCCCTATTGAATTAGTCATTGCACCCTAACAGTTGTTACTTATTTGAAGTTTAACGTTTATGTAAAAGAACTGTGTTTATGTTTTTTAATATGTAACTGTTTCTCTTTTAGAGTGCTGAGGAGCCTGAGCTGCCTGTTGCCTCAAATTCAGATAATGCTGAGAGGACTGCTGTCCCTGGTGACACTATATCACCTTCATTCAATGCTCAGGTTTCTTCTGCTGCGGTCACTCCAACTATAATTGCAGATAATGCCTCCACTCTTGCATCTCTTCGAATGGTAAGTCTAGTTGCTCTAGTATTTATTGCCAACTTTTTATCTACCTTGCCTTATCTCAGTGTTGTGCCTGTGTGTTTGCATGTGTTGAAAAGTCTTCAAGTCTAATAAGTTGAATTACATCAGCTTGGCAATTGTATTAATGAAATGACCTCTATTTATTTGCTTGTAAAGTTTTGTATTATATTGAAGAAAAATCTCAACTAGATGCTGCCACGGTTTGTAAAGGTTCATGAAAATTTGATTGTTTACAAGAATATATTAATTTATTTAAGGCTATGGTCTAAGTGGTTTGTGAAATTTTCAGCTACGAGTGTATTTGAGGACGTATGCGCTTGAACAAATGATACACGCCGCAAGTTCATCTGCCGGACTTCGAACTATCAAGAGAGTCGAGCAAACTTTGCAAGATCTTGGGGTTAGTCTGTGCTCTTACTGTTGACTCACTATTGGGACTTTTTGCCTATATTGTATGATGACACATTGATGGAGAATGATGTATATGGAAACTAGAGTGAGAAAGCTCTTTCAATGGCTTAATCACTCATTCCCTCCATGTATTTCAGTTGTAGGTTTTCACTTGAAAGTAAATTTTATGACCTCCATCAATTCAAGGGAGTGGATTTCTTAATCATTGCATGTCATTAAATTTGATGGCCTTTTAGAAACTTTAAGTGGGGTGGACAATGGTGGTGTCTTTTTTGGTTACTCCTTATATTTTTGTACAAACTAAGAATCTGTTACGGCATACTATTTTGACGTGTTTTGTCTTGGCAACAACAAATGTATTGATTCCATGAGTTAATTTCCTTCCACTTTATATTTGTTTATTGGTTGAGAAAATATTTCTTATTGGTTATCAAAGAGTGACCTACAGTCTGATTATCTTTTAGTTATATCTATTACCTTCCGGTGCAGGATTAAACTGTTGTCCTTTTTATATCCTTAATCTTTTACAGGTTAATCTAAAACCGAGAGTTCCAACTAAAGCTGTTTGTTCAGAGCATCTTGAATTAAGAAAAGAAATTATTACTCTGCTGAATCTTCAGAAGCAGGTACCTCATACAGAAGTTACTTTTCCTAAAGATATGTTGTCATATCAACTTCTTGTTCAGCAAGTGCTTTCCGTGCATATATGTATCTCTGAGTTTTCATATGCACATGCACAATGAGATCTTGTTATGTCGATTCTTCAATTTTAAATCCCCCTCTCTCCTCCTCCCATTTTAAACTTACCTTTGCTTTTAGGCTGTATCTTGGGTAATTATGCAAAATTGAGCAACTGTTTTATTTCTGTTCCATTATCAGTAAGAATAGAATTACTGACCAAGTTATGATTTCTGTAATATTGTGACTTACATTTTCTCTCACCAGTTGCAATATAAGGAGACAGAAGGTTCGTCTTTTCGTGATAGTCCTTCTGAAACTCCAGGCACACCTAAGGTCAGTTTTGTAGTTCTCTCTCTTTCTAATGGAAGGTAAGTGTTCTTGTTCATGTACTATATTTTTTATTTAACTATGCCATCCGTGATCTCAAAATATTGACCCCCCTTTTCTCTTATATTTTCTCTCTTCTTTGTGTTGCTAACATTGCTCGCACTGCTGTGGATCAGGATAGGATGTTTACTCCAGATACACTGAATTTTGGAGGTAATGTATCAAATTATATCAGAACTTCACATCAAGCAGTGTTATCTAATTGCTGATTGTTGGGATAATTTTTTGGGATATGAATGAGTTATAATTATATGTTAATTTTAGGTGAAAGGGTTGGTAAAAGGGACCAGAAGCGCAAGGTACATGCTCTTCCTATAAAAACAAACTTGCAGTTTCACTACACCTTTTGAAGAATGTAACGCAGTCAACTTACTTTTTAACCTCTACAGGCATCGGGAAGGTCAGAAGCTCCATCATCACCAGCACAATCTAAAAGGCCTAGAAAGTTAAAAGCATCAGATCTGTAGTTCAGAGGAAAGGCGATCAAAATAAACAGCTTAAGGGTGTGGATTTGAAGTTTTACTCCTGACTTACTGACGATCAGTACATGTTTATTTAATCAAATTATTTTTTCTCCAGGTATGCACCATGCAGATTCCTTGAACTCTCTGACTGAAAAGCAAAGTTTCGTGCGACCAGACTCACCTAATGGCACTCCAACTTGGAAACTCATTCATTTTGACATCACCAAAGCTGGAGCTATGATGCAACTTGTGGAATCAGTTTCTAAGTGGCAGTGAACGTTTCTTGCTGCAGTAAAAAATGAGTACGTAAGAAGTTGGATTATGTCAGTCCTACTAGTATTGGGTGATCCAGGGGTGCTGTGGGAGGAATTTTGTGCTGGAAAATTTAACTTCTTCCTGATGTAGTATTGCACAACTGAGCTTAGCTGACCATAGAATGCTGCAGAATTACTAATTGTGAAGTCTTTAAATTTACAATCTAATTTTGGGTGATCCCCACCTTTACCCCACTGGGAAAGCACTTGTATGTGTTCCACATTCGAGTTCGGGCATCATTAAAAAAATATAAAAGTTTCTGCTGAAAAAGTTCAAGCATTATTTGGTAGCACTTTTTAAACCATACAAGCAGTCTGTGAATGATCATCACTACAATAAGGCAAAGGATTGTTACGTTAAACTGGTAGTTTCAAGAACCCAAGTGGCTTTATGATGGGAAGAGACGGAGACTGCAAGAGGGTACTTAACATTGTAACTAATCATGAACCTACTTCACCTACCGTTAATTATATGGTTTCATTCTCTGGCATTTTTCAGACAACCCATTAAAAAAGTGCGATTATTGCCCCTTCCCCCAACAAAAATGAAAAGAGATGTCATCAACCAGTGTTAGAAAAATTACTACAATGACTTCATTGCCGGGATTATTAGTCAGTTGGACAATCATTAGCTTATTCGTCTACACCAATTTGATTTTGAGTATAATTTAAAAACTGTTGTGTCGTATGCCATAATCTAAATGAACCTTTGCTGTACTCAAAGTCGATGTCCTTGTCTTGAAAATGTATTATGGTTTCAATCATATTTTGCATTTTGCAATATTCCAAGTCCCAAACATCCATTTCAAAGTTCATTACCTTAGATGATGATTTCATTCAACATTCACAACATGAGTTCAATCATGGAAAAAAGTTTATCATAAGAGCGTAACAAGAAAGCAAAAATGGAATCAAAGATTTCCAAATTAAGAATCCATTGATTAAACCATAAACCTAATTCCCCACCCTACTTTTAATTTTTTATTAAAAAAGTATTCCACATTTCCATATAACTAATCATTCGGGAATACAAATATGTTTATTTATAGTACATCGCATGCACAAAGTAAGCAAATGCCATTTATGGACTTTTGATACGTAGGAATAGATTACCTGAAGGAAAAAACGAAATGTAAGACGAATTCTAGCAATCTACTGTTGGAAAACAACATTGACAACATCAGGAAACTTCTCCTTGATCGCTGCTTTTATTCCCGATCCAATTGATTCAGGCCCCATGTATTTTACGAAACATTCACCGTTTTCAACAGATAACACTTCAACACTTCCACCAAAGTTCTTAATGGCCGGTCTCAATATGTCAAGATGAGCATTCACTGTCTACAGATACAGCAATTTAAGATATCAGTACATATAGTTCAACTCTTGGGTATTACTTTCTCCATTAGAGCATGTATAAGAAACTAACCTCAGCAGTTGTCTCACCCTTTTCTCCATCATACACTTGGCGAATTTCCTTGACTGCATCTCCAAATTTTTCCTTCAGCACACGTTCGATTCCCATTGTCATAGTAGTTGTAGAGCTAGGACAGCTCTCACATGCACCTGTTTGTTATTTTCAATCATGGAAATTTCTCAGCTCAGGGATGTAAATAGCATGATCATATCAACTAGTCTTCCATCTTTGAACTTTTTTCCAACATTCACTGATTTGCAGCTGAGCAAGTTTTCGCCACAAGAAACTCAGGAAGCAGCACAAGAGTCAGGATAACTAGTTGTGGCAACAGTAAGTGTCTAGTTGCTAGTTACTACTATTAACATATATGAAAAGATTTACATTTCAATAGAAATCATCTAAAATGGGTTTTCCAATCCCATCCATGTTCTATTTAATGTTCCTAATGCATTAATAATTTAAAGTTATCTCATTCCATTTAAATTTCATTACATCTCATTTAGATTGGAATCCTAATCTAATGTATCTCATTCCAAACATCATGTCTCATCATTTTTCTTTCTATTAAACTTCCATATTATAGATAATTATGTTTCATTTTTTTCATTGCTGTAATTTTATCATTTGGGACAAATGAGATATTTGAATTTGTATCATTTCATTACCATCCCAACCTATAAAAAAATAAGTCAGACAAGATGGGATTGGTTCTTAAAATTAATAGATTGTACCATCGATAATGAGATATCTCATCCCAATTTACACATCTACATTTTAGAATATTCATGCAAACCGTTCCTACTAGTAAGTCGGTCTAAGACATCTGACTAGCTAAAGGGGCATGCCCTCTAATAGAACTGGCTACGTGGGTGTTGTTCGAGTATCTCTGTTTGTAAGTTTGTAGAGTTACTTCTTTTTAGAAATCACTTGCTAGGATAAATCCACCAATCAAATCCCTTATGCCAATGATACCGTTTGGCCATAAAAAAAGTCTCAACGCCTAAGACACCCGAAACCAAACCAAGGAAGGACAGAAAGGGAAAATTTTATCCTCCTCTCAATTATAAGTTGTGAATTGTGATGCACATAACTATGTATATTTTCAAATGTAAAGAGCTTATTTATCAAAATATGCTCAAAATAAAGCAGATAATATGTTCTTCTAAGTGTGCCTGTTTTTGTTTTCGATTGTATGATCTTAACCGTGTAATCTAAGTGTAAAATGATAGAAATTCTAAAGAAAATATGTCAAATGACCATGCGCTTTAGATGTAAAAGTAGTGTATGTGTATGTAGACGGTGGACGTTTTAAAACAATCGAAAACAAGTACAATAAAGAGAAGAAGAAGAAGGTAGAGGGTCTAGATCCTAAGGAAAAGAGAAGCATTTCCCTTTTACGTTTATTTTCTGATTCCAAGTCAAATAATCTATGCAACCTCTGCGGTTGAAAGAAACTAGAACTTGAACCACACACAATGAAAGGACACCATTGGTCCATGGACGAAGAGAGCCAGAAAACCAGCAGCCGAAACTTGTATAAAATTGAAAAGCTAAATGTTTGTCTCTATTAAATGCTCTAGAATCATTTGTTAATTATCAAAATCAATTTCCAGAGCAAAGCCCAAATCGTTTAGCTAACCAATATTAAAAAAATAATGATTTAAGCCTTAAATTTTGGAATAAATCGTAATTAAATGGAAAGTAATTATTAAAGAAGCCGGACGAACCTTGGAGTTTCAAGGAAATGATACCATTCTCAACGGACACGACATCAACGTTCCCGCCATCGGAAATGAGATAAGGTCGGACGTCTTCAAGTACCAAATCAACATTTCGAGGATTGAGTTCGAATTTCTGAGAAGAGTAAAGCCCCGGAGAAGAAGAGCCACTCGTTGCACTTGAATCGGAAGCTTTAATGGCCGTTTTCAACAATATCGTTTTCTGAAAGCTTACTTGATAATGTTTTAAACATATAATTTGTGGGTATTTGTAGGCTTTGACTGCGCTAACAGTAGGTGGTGTTGGGGTCCTCGGAAATCCCGTACGGGTTAGACACGCCATGGTTGGAACAGAGTGTTTCAGAGTTCAAGTTCTATTTTAAAGCCTAGGGTCTGAAATAGACAAAGAAAATGTATACTACATTTGGGTTCGTTTCAAATCGTTAATAACGATTTCGATTTATATTTATTACTATAATTAAAAAATTGAAAATTATTTACATTATTATACGTTTTTTATTTTCAAAATTTTTAATTTTTTTTTTTTTTATTTACAACTTTAATATTTTTAATCATTTTTTAAATACTTATAAATATAAAAATCATAAGAATTGATTTATTTTAAAAAAAATGCTCGATGAAAAATAAAAATCAAAATAAAAAATTATAAATTATTTCATATTTTAATATTGATTTTTTAAAAGTATAAAAATTAAAATTAGAATTTATTATCATTGAAAAATAAATTAAAAAAATTTAAAATTAAAATTTATATCAAATAAACTTTAAATTTAGTCATTTTTTAACGTAAAATGTTATATTTTAATATTTTAATCTAAGAATTTATATTTTTTTTAAATAAAATAATGCATTTGTAAAAATTTAAGAAAAATATTAAAAAATAGTATTTTAAAAATATATGATATGAAAAAACTAATATATTAATTAGAATATCAAACCTCAAGTAACAATAACTAGGATAATTTAAGTTTATTATTTATTTTTAGTTAATACATTATTATTATCTTTAATAATCTGAATTTAAAAATTTAAGAAATAACATAAAAAATAAAAAATTGTACTATCAATTTTTTTTATCTTTCAGCAAATATAATTGTAACTCTTTTTTTATTGCCTTTTTTTCTTAAAGTTTCGTAAATACGTTTGTTAAATTTATCATTTGATAAAAAAAGACAAAATATTGTCAAAAGTATTAAAATATATATCAATATTTAAATTTAATTATTAAAATATAACTTTTTAATAACATAATACATAAAAATACTAATATATTAAATAAGATATATATAAGATACTAATTCCTACATTTTTTAAGTTAGTAATTTTGTGTTTTAGGCATTGCAATCCATTTACAATAATAATTATATAAGTAAATATTAATATTTTACATTTAATTAAGTGTTTAGCTAAAAAATTGAAGTTTTCAACAAATAAAAGACTAAGATAAAATTAAAATTATATGTACAAATTAATAAGACAAATTTTATCTTTATATATATTGAATTGTTGTTTTCATGATTTCTTATTTTATTGAAAAAATAAATCTGTAACTTAATAACTTCTTTAAAATCATACAAAATAATATAAAATTTAACTATTCATAACTAATATAAAAATAAAAAAATTGACACAAGTTAAAAAATGATACACAAGGCTATATTAAAAAAACAGTAACTAACAAACTATATAATATCCAAAAACTTAATATTCCATGATAAAAGAATTTTTTTTAACTTGTAAAAAGTAAATACAATTTTAATGGTAAAATTACATTTCTTTGTTTTTATTTTTAGAAAATATTATTTTATTATAATTTGATGTAGGTATAAATCTATATTTATAATATAATTATTTTTTGTATATTTTACAATTATTTTAATATTTTATCTTTATAATTAACATCTAATCAAATATTAATACATCAATTAATATATACAATGAATATAATATTATTTTTTATCTTATGAAGGTGATATTGATGTAACTAAAATTATTATTGTTAATTTATTAATAATGATAATATTAAAATTAATTAATAATTTATATAATTTTATTATTATAATAATATTTTTATTTTTATTTTATTTTAAATATATATCTTCAATATTTTTGTTAAGGTGAGTTTACATTTATTTTTCATCTTTTTTTCGTTTTATTATTGTTTTTTTTTCAATCTCTAGCTCATTTTATTTTATTATATAAAAAAATTATCAAACAAATATCAAACAAGTATTTGAAAAATTATAAAAATAATATCTATAACATTTATAACAATAAATATCATATTTATTAATATTTGATGAAGTTTAATTAGATAACGTTTAATATTAAAAAAGTTTAAATAATCATAGTTTAATTTAAACGGTATTTAAAATTAAATGATTTATTAGATTTCTTTTTAATAATAAAAATATACATATGAAAAGCTATTTTTGTGATTAGAGATTTTAAAAGTGTTATACTCACAAAATAAATTATTATTATTAAAATTATTTTTAATTAATAATAGTTTTAACTATTAATAATACATTACCATATAATTATAAGAATACCAAACACATTTTATTGCGTTTATGGGATAAAATTCTCATTAGCATTAATAATTTGAGTCATGCAACATCCCAAAAAAACAATTTAGAGAAAGTAATATTTTTTTATAATTTTTCTTTAAAATATATATTTATATTATTTTTTAAATTAAAAAATTAAATAAAAAATTTGTAAAATTTATTAGTTTTGAATTCGTACGACACATAGATTAGATGATTAAATATAAAGAAAAATATTTCAGAATTATAGTATAAATCGGTAAAGTTAAAAATTAATTTATAGCATAGAATTGATAAAAGTTAAAGTCTATAAATATTTTTTAGCTATAAATGTATAATTATGATGATAATTTTAATATAAATAATCATTATTATTAACACAAATTTGTGTAAACTTTAATTATATTGAAAAGTTATAATTTAAAAATAATTGTCGAAGGATAAAGTAAAAAATATATATTTAAAAAAACTTTAAAATAAAATCAATTCCATTTTTTTTATATAAAAGTGTATGTACAATATTAAAAACACATAAAATAAAATAAAAATATATATTAAATAATTATAAAAGGTATGCAAAATACTTTAGTTATATTACTTATAGTATATTAATATCTTAAATATTTTTTATCAATTTACTTATTTTATTATTAGAAAATGACATTATAAAAAAATGATATTATCTTAATTTTTTTATTTATTTCTATCAATAACAACTTACGTAATTAATATATCTTAAAAAAATATGAAAAAAAATTAAAAATAAAATAAAAATTTGTTATTTATCATTGTATTATTACTTACTTTAAAATATAATAAAAAAACTTATGCTATATCCATCCTAAAAAAATATTATAATTAGACTTTAATAAACTCACTTTTAAAAATAGATTAATTATCAAATAAATTAAAATATTAAATAATTTTATAATTATCAAATAAATATGGATACAATTACTCTTCTTTGTATATAAAGTAAAAGAAAATGATAGATTTATGTATATGAATATTTCACTGATTTAATGATAATTTATTTTCATTTGTGACAACTTTTTATTTTTAAATTTTATTGTAGTTAAAAATATAAAAGTAGTCAAAATTATAACACATTTATAACAAAATGATAATAGTTTAAGTTATGAATTTAATTAATATAAAGGAGATAAATAGATAATTAATAATTATGTATAATTAATAATTATGTATAATTAAAAATTATCAAGAAGTCACACATGTAATCTTGTGTAAATAATAAAATTTAAAAATAAAAATAAATATAACACACGATATTTTAAGTAAAAATAATCCAGATCACAACAATAATCTAAGAGAAAAATTAATGGTCCACTGAATTACCTTACTATCTACTAGGAAAAATCAATTCAATTACAAAGACAAATCTTAAATTACCCTTCATAGATAATGCCTTCAAAATAATATACTTTCGATCATTCATTTTTTAATAGACTCTACATTATAGATGTACGAAACCAAACTAAAGTTTTGATATCTCGAGTCAAACGAGCATTGTTGATATCTCGAGTCACACGAGCATTGTTGATATCTCGAATCACACGAGCAATCTAACTCATTCAACAAGCACTTGAAAAGTTAGTACAAATAGCACAAGTACAAAGTGCATCCTATAGCAGATTTAAAAATGAAAAAAATCTAGCTAAAAGATTCAAGATGTAAATCAGATAAATCAAATCATCTAGCAAATCCTAGAACGAAAGTTAAATGCACAATATCATAAAAAAATAATAGGTATATGAATGAATCAAACATAACCACACAATATATTTGATAGATTAAATCAAGAACATGTCTAAAAAATATGATATAATTTTTAGAAAATATTAAGAGAAAAAAAGCATAAATAATGCAAGACGAATATAATAGGTGTGGTGGACAAAATAATATGCATTAGGTTATTTATATAGGGGAATTAAAACGATAATGCTAGGTCAAAAGGTAATGACCTTTTTATCCATAAAAGATTTAATAGAGCGATATTAAATAAGGATACTATTACCATCTACAAGTTTGGCTCGAATAAACAAACGAATTTTAAGTTGAAAACTTAAGCGCTCGATCGATTTAAACCAAGCTCAATCGCTTGAACCATTAAGTCGATCGATCAAAGCACTTTTCAATCAATCCAATAATGTTTAACAGAAATATGAGAGCAAGTAGATCGAACACGATCGATCTTCTATCAATCTAGACTCTCAATCTATTAAACCTAACTTCAATCAATTTACTCTAATTAGAATACATCCAGAGAGGAACTAAATCGTACATGATTGATTAAACCCTTTGATCAATCGAAATAAGACTTGATTGATCAACCAGTATATATACAATATTTGTTTGTATTCAAATTCAATTATAACATGTTAAGAAATAAATGTATTCACGAGGCACATCAAATTGAAACTTGGATCTTTTTTTAGCTTTGAATAATGAACATGAAAATGTACCTATAAACTAGTTTACACTTAAAATATTTTGTTCACGAATATCGCCAGCAATCATAAACTTTACAATCTCCCCCTTTGATATATTCGTGTGATAAAATCTTTCTCTTACTACACATTTCTCATAGGAAAAATAAAATTACATTGTGTAACCATCCCAGGATCCAATGAAATTATCTTCGCTTGAATCTTGATAGATCATATGTAGAGTGAAAAACAAATAGAGAAATAGACACACAATTTGTCTTGAAAGACTCATTGTTTATTAGTTCAGTGTAAATAGTAATAATAAAGCGAATAAAAACATAATTAATGAGTAGTAGTAAATAGAAAATTTAAAACATTAAAAAATCTCCTTATATGTGTAATATCTCTCCCATTATTAATCAATCTCAATCCTTTTGTCATACGGAAAGATAATTTGACTTTGAAGCATAATTATTTAGTATGAGCAATCAGGCAAGCATGCAAATAAATTAACTCCCTTTAAGTTCTATAACTTCCCAAAATAAAGTAGAATATAACAGAAAAATTATAAAATCTAACATATATTTTGTTATTATTAAATAAATAGAGTAGACTTATTTAATCACTAACAAAACAAAACAACCAATTAAGAAATCATTCTTATTTAAAACTAAACTATCCATTGTATGCATTTGTAAATTGACAAAACACATAGCATAGTTATACTAACACATATAGTAATATATTGACAATTATCCAAAAAGAGATACATGTTTGAAATCATTAGTAAAAATTAATGCATTTATGATAAAGAACCCAAAAAAGGAGCATTAAGTAAAAATGCAATTGATTTCTTACTTTCAAAAGATAAAAAAACTATCAAGAGAGAACCTAAAATTTTTATTTATCTTTTTTTTTAAATGTGGCATTGGTTATTTTATTTTTTTATTTAATCTCTTTTGGCTCTTTCTTTTTGTGCATGCAATTATTTTTTCATTTTTCTTTTCCTTTTTTTTTTCTTTGTTTTGTTAATAAGGAAATATGCACGAGTCATAAATTTAGTATGATGACTTTTATACTAGTTGTGAGGTAGCCTTTTCTGCTCACTGCAATAATTTCACTCATCACAATAGATATCCCTCTAAAAATTAGATGTCTCTCTGTAATAAAATTTTAGAAAGTGAATGATAGATCTTAACATAATTTTGCAATCAAGGTTAGCTCAAGCCTCAAAATAATACAAGAGCAATCATAGACTTCAAGCATGATATACATATGTGTGCAGTGAATGTGTGAGTAAATTCTTATCAACATCGATCATCTCATGTGAAAAAGTATGTAAATGCACAAGTCAAAATACTCACTTACACAATGAAGAGTCGATCAAAATAAGTCAAGTCACAAGAATAAATTTGTAAGTGAAAGTAATATTTGAAGTTTAATTCATTGTCAAAAGAAACCTACTCCTTTTTATAAATTTAATTGAAGAAACAACAATAAAAAATTAAAAATAAGAAACAAACAATCATACCAAAAATGTTCATCTAGGGTTAATGTAGCACTCAAACAAAAGTACATACGTGAACAATAAAAGACTGTTAGGTGACCAAGAAAAGACAATCTTTTCTAACTCAAATTTTCTTGAATTTTGATTTTTCTATATTTTTGAGTTGGAGCTTAACTACCTTAGTTGTCATTGGTGTGTTTCTTGGACTTATGTTTAATTTTCTCATTCATCCTAAATAAAGATGCAACATGTATGATAGGATGATGATAATTAATCCTAGACTTTAGAGTATGAAAGGAATTATTAAATTGAGTAGCAGTCAACAAGAATCTATAGTTAGGCCTAACACTACTACAAAATGGGTTATTAAAGTCGGTTCGCTTAATCGAATTTAAATTGATTGACTTAAATATTAAAGTCGGTTCACGCGTTGAACCAAATTTAAATTATATATTGATTTTTTTTCATATTTGTACTCATTTTCTACTCTACTAAAATAACCTCTATTCAATCACATATAGCATAAAAAGCCAAAATCTGTTTAAAAAAGTGTAAATAATAATACAAATAACTAAAAATTTAAATATAATTAATTACTTGATTATTAAATTTATTACAAAAAAATAATGTATATAGAATACATATATATATAGTTAACTTAAATTACAAATAAAATGATGTCGTCAAAGTGTAATAGATTTTGCGAGCAAGCTTGATTGACTTAGAATCACCACCATAGTGACAAGGAAACTGGGCAAAAAGTAGCTGGTCCATTTAAACAAATCATTCTCCTACATACATGAAAACGTAAACATTCATCAAACAAGCAGTCTAAACTTCAGAGACATATGAATAGAGAAATTAAAGCATTATAAATATTACCATGGTGTTGTCCTATATTATTCAAAATTATATTCTTCTCCTCATGTTATAATTTGAATAAAGTGTTCTGTCCATTCTTCTTGTAAATCATCAAAAATATGCATATCATAACCCCACTTGTTCCAACCAAAGAAATATGCGTAATTAATTAAATTCAAAACAAGAATGTAATATCATGAATTTACAAAAAAATAACTTATATATGTCAAAAGATTAGTAAAAGAGATTACCACATCAACATCCGAGTGATATACTAATAACCTTATCCTTTCGAACTCATATTAGCACTTTATTAATCATTGTCTATAAATATGAAGTTATCTGGAATCAAACTGGTATTTTTAATGCTATAATGGGCACTAAATATGAAGTCAAATGTAACTCTGATTTGTTATTTGACTTGGTTGAGTTTTGGTGCTTATAAACATATTACAATTGTTTCATACGTTTAAGGGCACCAAAACTCAACCAAGCCAAGTAACAAATCGGAGTTACACTTGATTTCATATTTAGAGCTCATTATAGCATTAAAAATATCAACTTGATTCCAAATAGTTTTATATTTATAGACAAATGATTAATAAATTGCTACCATGATGTTGTCATAAGGAAAGTAGGCAAGAGATATAAGATGAAGTTTGGGCAAAAAACAAGTCCATAAAACAATGCATTCCCCTAAATATATGAGCACATAAACATCCATAAAACAAAACATATTTGCCCTATCAAGGGACTTCAAACACAGGAATAGATAAATTAAATCATTATAAAAATTACTTTTATGTTGTCACATGCTATTCAAGATCATCAGAATGATCTTCTCCTGATTCTTCTTGTGATGATATAATTTGAACCATGTGAAACTAGAAAATTATTTGACATCAAATTTTGGACCATGTGCAAACCATTCTAAACTTTCTGTTATTTTATGATTAAGTTTCTTAAGTTGATCTCGAATATATGTATACAAAAACATGAAATGTGTTTAAAGCAAAGTTTTAAAACATTGTATAGAAGTACTAATGAATTCTTGTATGTGACACTTACATGGTTGTGAAACCAATTAATAAGCTTTCGCTTATGTTCATCATATAACCATTTTTCTCCTTTTTTTATAACGAGGATCAATCTTTAATAAGTTTAAATGCATCCTGTAATGTTATTAAAAATATATCAAGTGGATATCATCATTAATAGTTAAATAAAAAGTAATATTTGTATAAATGGAAAGGTTAAACATCACTTACTCTATATAACGTTGTGTCTCATTATTATTTACCAAAATGATCCGATGTACTTTTTCTCATCGAATGAAATCAATAAAAAATTTCTTACTTCCACCAAGCATAGGGTTACCTACTTGGATCATGTGACGTTCTAAGAACAACTTGTGCATAGGATTCCCAATTTCAGTGAAACCACTAACGTATTCAGAACAAAACTCAATGGCATTTCCACCATGCATCATTCAGGTCTATTTCTATTATTTACATATCATTTAAGGACTTGAATATCTCTATCAAAAGGATACATCCACCTTAAGTAAGTAGGACCACACAATTGAATCTCTCAAACTAAATGAACACACAAGTGAATCATTATATCGAAGAAAGAAAGAGGACAATATTTTTCAATTAGACACAAAGTCTCTACAACATTTTTCTGTAAAGAGTTTAACTCTCCAATTGATATAGATTTCTTACATATTGTATTGAAGAATGGACAAAGATGAATTATTTATAATCAAACATGTTTTGGAAGAATTGATCTAATAGAAACTAGTAATAATTGTTGTATTAAGATATGACAATCATATGATTTCAATCCATAAAATTTCTTTAAGTTGGATGAGTAATCATTAGGAACTTTCACACCCGTCAAACATTTACAAAACATATCCTTCTCTTTTTTTACATTGTATATGATGTTGGTGGCAAGTTTGTTCGATTCTTATCATTTTCCACCCTTGGTGCAAATTCAGGTCGTATGCCTAGTTTCTTTAAATCCAGTCTTGCTTTAATTCCATCCTTCGTTTCACCCATTTCATTAGTTGACCTATTTCATTTCCCTACCATAATGAGTATTCTTTTTTCATCTTTCCATATCGTTTGAATTTCATACCATTCAATTGCCTTAATATATCAAAACCTCGCAAAGGTTGGGGTGCATGATCTTCACCATCAAACAGTTTCTTTTGGTATCTAAACTTGTGTCCAAATGATAAAAATCTTCTATGTCTTCTATAAGATATCTTTCATCCGTGAACAAGATAAGTTGCAGAAGTGTCATCACTACATATAGAGCATCCCTTGTAACCTTTTGTTGCATGTCCTGATAAGTTCCCATAGGTAGCAAAATCATTAATTGTCCATAAAAGAACCCATTTAAGTTAAAGTGTTCTTATTTATGTGCATCGTAAAAATTTACACCATCATTACACAACGTCTTTAAATCATCTATCAGAGGCTACAAATACACATTAATGTCAACACCGAGTTGTTTCGATTCTGAGATCAATAATGTTAACATCATGAATTTTCTTTTCATACACAACTAGAGAGGAAGGTTATATGTTACCATACTTACTGGCCAACAACTATATCTACTAATAAGGGAACTATTTGGATTAATTCCATCAGTAACAATGGCACGATGAAGATTTCGCGGATCAGATAAAAATTGAGGGGATACATTATCTACTACTTTCCAACTTGGAGAATCACAAGGATGACGTAGCACCCCATTATCAGATCAATTATCTGAATGTCAAGTCAACATCTTTGATGTCTCTTTACTTTTGAACAACCTTTGAAAACAAGGAATCAGAGGAAAGTACCAAAGAACCTTTGAGGGTATGCCTTTCTTAGGTGTTGTCTCATTTGTAGCATGCTTCCATTTAGATTCTTTACACATCAGACAATCATCTAATGTCTCATATTCTTTTCTATAAATAATACAATCATTTGGATAAGAATGAATCTTATGATGTTCCATGCCAAATCGACTAAAAGATTTATTCACTTCATACATTGAAGATGATAATTCAATACCCTATGGAAATATATATGTTAGTAGATTTAGTAATTATGTTAATCCCTTGTAAAAAAAACCATTTTTTTCTTAACATTTTACAAATGAACCAATCCCGACATTTTAGTGTATTTCTTACATTTTGGATACGATGATTTTTTGGCATTTTCTAGAGATTTTTAAAGATTTTGGGATCATCCTCATGTATTTCATCTTCAACACCATGAAACATATTTTCTGTCTATACATTATGAAAATATGTATGTAATCCACTCACATTCTTATTTATTTCTTCCCCATGAGTATTATCAATATTTTTTCCATGATAATACCAACATTTATAGCTCAAAAAAATACCACTACGGATAAGGTGATACTTAACCTCATCAAATTCATGAAATCACTCATTTTTTACATTTAACACATGGACATCGAATCATATTAATTTCATTATTACTATTTCTACAAGCAAATTTCATGAAACTTTCAACTTCAAAAATGTAGTCATGTTCAATTCTACACTTTGACATCCAAGATTTGTCCATTTTCTATTAATGACATTAATTAAGCATATTAATTATGTATCCAATCAATATATTTCAAGTATTATTATACCAAAACATACATAATACAAAAAATTATTATTTTAATCATTTTAAAATTGTATTACTTTTACTTAATAAATTTTAATTATTTATATGTAAATAAATTTATCCACGTACATTAAATATTCTAGTCTCTCAAACCCACAACAATTAGATATTATTTCCACGGAAAATGATTAGCCAAACATATAATAACAAGCATAATACAAAACATACATAAATAAAACAAACTAAATAATAAGTGTGTAGGATTAATAGAAATATTTACAAGAGTAAATGAAGGAAATGAAGACAAAATGAGTGTTTTGTAAGTGAGAAAATGACGTGTTGAATCGACGCTACATGCATGGATAACATCGGTTCAACACATCAACCAATGTTATGTACGTAATTAATTTTTTATTTTAATTAATTAACTGTTTTTAAAATTGAAAATAATTAAATAATACAATTTTTTTATTTTTTTAGTCAATTAATTTATAAGATTTTAATTAACTATATACATTTTATAGTTTTTTGAAACCTTTTTCTGTATCATGTTTTTCATGGTATCCAAATTCGATAATTATGTAAGGAATGTATGTACATAAAATTAATTACGTGTGTATCTATGTAGTGCATTTTTTTATTTTAACAAATTTTAAAATTAAAATTAAACAATACAATGTTTTTTTTATATTTTTTGTCAATTATTTTTTAAGAATTTAATTACCTATAGACTTTTTATATTTTTTTGAAATTTTTTATGTATATTGTGTTTTTCATGCTATCCAAATTTCATAACTCTGTATGAAAAACATGTACATAAAATTAAGTACGTATCCAAACAAATACACAAAATTCTATAAATTATATAATTTTAAATACCAATTGACTATTTAAATAAAATAAGAAAAAATTATACTATATATATATCCAAATTCAATTTTAAATGGTTCAAATAAAATAATAATTGACCAAAAAAAATATTATGTAGATAGTGTCGGTTGACACGTAGAACCGATGCTATGTTATACGTATAGCGTCGGTTTTTCACTGAACTGAATTTAAATTAATTATACATCAGTTTTATCCAAAAATTGACTTTACATATCGATTAAATACCACATTTTGTAGTAGTATAATATGACTTTTTATACCATAGTGATGATAGACAGGTACCAACTTAATAGTTTTGTCAACCATAGGTGCAATGATGCTTAATGAGTAATTAGTGACAATATGTGTAGAGTTAGAAGGTCTTACAAATGTGGTTTTTGATGTTGAAGGTATGGAGCTCTCATCCTTATAACTAAGGCCACATGTATTACCATGTAACTTGTCATAACTCAAAACTTTGTAAAGTTTTTCAACGCCAATTGTTAAACTCTTCATAAATTCCTTTTATTGTTTAAATTTTTGCACAAGATTTTTGTTTTCCTGTTTAAGATTGCAAAATTTGAATTCAAAATATCAACAAGTTCAAACTACTCAATTTTTTTTCTTTTTCTACAATGGAGGAATTAATTTCATGGGATTTGACTTTATCATTTAATTTGTTTACTTCTACTAGTAATCTATCTTTTTCTTTCTTTTAACTCACAAAATCTATAAATATTTTATCAAGACTATTAGCATTAAATTTAGTATGTGAAAATTCATAATCACTTCCCTTACTATTTGAGCCAATGTTATACTCATTGTAGCATCCACCAATAGTTGTAGTAAATGCTAAATAGTTGGTGCCATAATTTTTTGAGTCATTAGGATTGTCATTGTCAATTGTTTTGTCACTAAATATAACATTGAAAGCCTTTTCAATTCTTTTCTTTTTGTTAGTATACTCAGTTGCAAAATTATCAATATCATTACATTCAAAACATTATGGTCTAATGGGTTTTTTTCTTTACCCTCAAAACTCATAGGTTTGGATTCTCTTGATTTTTCATCCCTTATACAACTTGATTATCAATTAGACTATGAGTTGTTTATGTTGAAGATTTTCTTGAGCCTTTTGGCTATAAGTACCAAATTTTCATCACCATTTTATTATCATTGTCACTGTCATCAGTTTTAGCAGATTTGAAAGACACTTATTTTTTGTAAGTGTTCAAAAACTCATTTCAAAGGTTTAAAGTGAACCAATAAGTTTCTCAACTTTGATGGTGTTTACATCCTTGCTTTCATCAATGGTAGTGACCTTTTTATGGAAACGATCTAATAATGAGTAAATAATATTCTAAATTAACCTATTTTTATCAATTTTTTCTCCAAGGTTTGAAGAGATATTAGCAATATCACACAATTTAACATAAAATTTAAAAAATATATCATTTTCCTTCATCCTAAGATTTTCAAACATAGTACCAAGCATGCAAAGTTTAGTTTGTTTAACTTGGGTGGTGTCCTTATAGGCAATCTCTAAAAGATCCCAAGTTCACTTAGCATTAAAAATACGACATAATCATCAGATAACACAACACTAAAGATGGTATTAATGCTCTTTTGATTCCAGTTACTACCAGTTTTATCCTTAATAGTCTGTTACTTCTTAGGTTTAAATATGACTAAACTATCTTTGGTAATCGTTGGTGGTTCTCAACAATAAATGGTAGAATTCCACACACTAGGAAACGTAAAAAGGCTCTCATATAAGCCTCTTAGTATAGGTAGTTGGACCTATCAAACAAATGCACACGTGTTTTAAAAGAACCCTCTATCAAATGATCCATGACAAGGTTTTAGGTAGCACTAAGTGTATTTAGTGACCCTTCTAATACCAATTAAAAGTTTAAGTTATAGATCTAATTAACCAAAAGGAAGTGAATAAATGGTTTTATTAATTATGTATAATTAAAAATTATCAAGCAACTAGACATGCAATTGAGTATAAATAATAAAATATATAGATAAAATCTATCAGACTACCGAACCACCTAGCTATCCACTATAAAAAGTTAGCTCAATTACAAAGTTAACTTTTAAACTACCCTTCACAAATAAAGTCCCCAAAGTAATATACTTATGATCCTTCACTTTTTCACAATCTCTACAAGGTAGGTGTACTTATCCAAACCAACATTCCAATATCTTGAGTCATATGAGCAATTAAACCTATTCAATAAGCACATAAAAATTTAGCATAAACAACACAAGTGCAAAGTGTGTTGTAGAAGATATCCAATGAAAAACCTAACTAGAAGATTTAAGATGTAAATTAGATAAATTAAATCATCTAGAAAACTCTAGAGCGAAAGTTAAAAGCGCAATATCATAAAAATAAATAGGCATATGAATCAATCAAACATAATCACACAATATGTTTGATAGATTAAATCAAGAACATACATAAAGAATTATGATATAGTTTTTAAAAATATTTTTAGAAAAAAAGCACAAATAATGCAAGAAAAATAGAATTGATGTGATGATCAAAACAATCAACATTAGGTTTTTTATATATGGGAACTAAAGCCCTAATGCTATCAAAAGGTAGTGACATTTCTATCCATAAACTATTTAATAGAATAATATTAAATTAGGGCAATATGATATTCTACAAGTTTGACTCGAGTAAATAAAAGGATTTTAAGTTGAAACTACAAGTTTGGCTCGAGTAAACTAGGCTCAATCGATCGAAACCCTTCTTAATCGATTCAACAATGATTAACAAAAACTTGAGAACAGGTAGATAGATCAAGATCGATCTAGACTCTATATCTATCGAACCTAACTTCGATTGATTTACTCCAATTAGAATTTGACCCAAGAGTAATTAGATCATACACGATCGATCTAACACTTCGATCAATCGATCGATATATATACAATTTACTTTTTATGTGCATAAATTCAATTCTAACATGTTAATAAACAAGTGTATACCTAAAGCACATCAAATTGAAGCTCAAAAATTTCTTCGTCTTTGAATAACGTATATGAAAACACGTTTAGAAACTAGTTTATATTTAAATATTTTGTTTATAAATATTACCAATATCGATAAACCTTATGACATCAATAAACCTATAAATTTTTTAAGCCTTCATCTAATTTTGAAAGGAGTTAAATAAATACAAATTAACTATGCCTTACAACATATAAATCATTTTAGAAAAAAAGGTGTATGAATAATAATAAAAATCATATCCTTAAAACTTATAATCATAAAAATAATATTTTATGTCCATCTTATACATTTTTATTAAAAAAAAGTGTAGATTATCGTTTCATTTTGAATGCCTTTTCAAGTTATATTATTGTTATTTAAACTTGTTTAATATTATTAGAATATTATTTTTATTATTATAAATTTTAAGAGTTATTTTTTTATAATTTTCTAAAAAAATTATCTTTATTGATTATTATCCGACAGAATTTCATTGTAGGTAAATTTGTAAACTTAAAAAATCTTTAAAAAGATGAAAATTTAACAAGCCTTGTTATTATTCTTATTATAGAATAATCATCATCACCATCATCATTATTATTAATCTTCCATGTGGATATAATTGAAATAGTTTTCTATTTGAATGTGATTTTTAATTATCCAAATTATTTTGTAGGTTGATTGGAAATTCTAAAAAGTAATTTCAAAATTGTGAAAAATTATTATTAATATTTTTAAGAGGAATAATTTGAATCACCCTTAAAATAACTATTAAAGTATTATTCAAAGGCTTTTTCTAACATTTTTATATCAAAAACTTATATATTTATCTTAAAATTATTTTTAACTAAATAATTTTTTTAAAGTTAAAGAACCACGTACAAACAAATCTTATATATTACTACTACATGAAAAATCATGAATTGAAAAATAATTAAAAATTAGAGCTAAAAATTAATAATGAAATTCTTTGACCAAAGAAATATCAAAATGTGTTCTTCTATTTACAATTTTATTAAATTTTAATCAAATAATAATTCAATTTACAAATAACATTAAGTTTGGTATAAAATATAAGGTAGCAATGGTTCCGTTACTATGATTAAGTATAAAAAAAATATTGATTTTTAGGTACACATTATAAGTTTATTAATTATTGAAAAGTGGATCATAAGTTTAAAATTTCAAAAAATATCATAAATTAAACACATAAATACAAGTGTGATTATTTTTAAATTATTATATGTTCATAAATTAATTATTATGTGTTCAAACCTATTAAGTTCATATTTTTGAACTGAAATTGATTTAGAAAACATATAATAATTTAAAAAATACGCAAATATATATTTATATATTTTATTTCTAATATTTTTTTGAAGTTTTAGATTTTTGATTACTTTTTCATAGTTAATAGACTTGAAATACTTTATTAAAAAATTAATAGATTTTTATTTTTTATAATTAATGAATCATTATTATCCATCACTCTTCTTTAAAATATTATACACTTAAAATAAAATTTTAAAATATATTATTTATTAAATATAATATAATTTTTACGTGCTATATTTGAATATTATTTCCAAGTAAACGTATTAAGAATAATATTTTTAATTTTAATAGTAATATTTTAAAAAAACCTAATATTACATAAGTTATATATATATATATATATATATATATATATATATATAGAAGATTAAACTCTAAAATTTAAGTTTATTCTTTTCATATTGAGGTTTAGTATCATTGCATTACAACATCACAGTCAAGAATAAAACTACTTTAAAAATATACTTTTAGACATCTTTTATGGATTTACGAAGTATACTATTTATTATACAATCTAAACGAAAAATGAGCTACTAAAAAAAAACCAAACGTTAAATCAAATAAAACTTTAATTGTGTTCACTACAAATAATATATATAGTACTAAGTTAAATGAGGTATATAACATAATAGTTTAGAATTAATGTTTAGAACTCTTCAAATTTGATCCCAACATAAAAAAAAAAATGGACTCATATTTGTATGCAATTATTAGGGTTGTTAATTTTATTCGATGAAGTGGAGGTGGAGTGGTGACGGACACTGGGAACAAAGACTCCCCATTTAATTTGACGAATCTAGTATGGGATGATATTTTCTCGAAACATATATTAATTAAATTAAATAATTTTTAATTATATATATATATATATATATATATTTATTTATTTATTTGAAAAATATATGAAACCTATAACTTTGCTTTAAATTAAAACCCATATACAACCAGGTTATTACCTACTTTGTGTTATTTTTATTATAGTTTTTATTTATAATTATTAAAATACAATTTCTATTAAAATAATTTTGAAAAAAATATGATACATTTAATTGATTATGTAAAATTCAATAGATCTTTTTATTTATTATTATTCTTTATGTGAAGACAAAGTCAGAAAGCTCATGTGAAGAAAATTTAAAAGTAAAGAAAAAAAAAACAAATCTTTTAACGATGTTGATTGCAATTTCATATAATGACGTGTTGAGACAAAACTTGGCAACTAATATCATAAAAGTATTATTATAAATGATTAAAAACGATTATAGATTAATTACTTTTCATGCTTGATTTTGTTTATTTTAATTATATGAAAATAATTTTTGGGCCATATATGAATCGGAGTCTACATTCCCTGATGTGGCCTCTCATTTCCCATGGTATGATCCACAAATAATCTCCGTAATGATTTAAAATAAGGATATGGTTTATCTCCATCAGTGGATGGGTGGCAAAGAAGAGGTCCCTTTGTGTGCCCTGTCCCGTTGCAAATACACGTGCAATAAGCATTTCTCGAAATATAAATATATTTCTTCACTACTGCAACGTTGATTGTTTTTTTTAATAATTTTGTAAAGCAAACAATGTCTACATTCAGCTCAGGTAATGATGTAGAAGTGAATTTTGACAAACAAGATCTAGATAAAGCTTGGTTCCCTGCTGTTGTGGTCAAAGAAAACGAGGATAATACCTATTTGGTTAAGTATCAAAAATCAAAGTCTGGATATAAGCAAGAAATTGTGGATTCCCTTAATATTCGTCTTCCCCATCCTAGTTATTTTGATAGGAAATATAAATTGCTTGAGGAAGTAGAAGTTTTCTTCAATTTTGCTTGGCATGTTGGCCAGGTTACTGATGTTTTGAATGATGGGATGTGTATGATTGAACATAAGTGTGGCATAAAGGGTAAGAAACATAGTTACTCAAATATAAGGCCTATTGTCAAATTGAAAGAGGATAGGTGGGATAAAGGACTGCAGGTATGATTCTCCTTATTTCAGTTTTCCCTTTTTTTTGGTTCAAATTTTATGCCCTTTATGTTGAGATTGGGGATGGGTTCTTGCTTTAGGCTTCTAGCATCGTTATTAACTTTCATGTGTTTGAGTTAATATGATTAAAATGATTCACATTTGTCTATTACTATTTCTTGAAGCTAAATAACTCAATTTTAATTATCTATTTTTTTTTCAAATCTACCTATGATAATGACATGTTGCTTAGTATTTGCCTAGGAAATTCTTCACATGCAATTCAATCATGGTGGTTGGTGAAATAGTAATTGATATTTGTCTATATAAACAATGTAAATATTCGATACAAATTAAGAAAATATACGAAGGAAAACATTTATTTCTTCCTCTGATTATTTCTTCAAACATTGATTTCTTCATGGTATCATAGCTCGTTGCTTTATATAAATTTGAAACTCTTGTTCTCTAAAACAGAGATTTCTTTCTCTGAAAATATTTCTTATCGTGAAAAAAAATTCTCATTCAATCACCGTACAAATATTAATTACAAACATCATTTTTAAGCAGTATTTGTCTCACCTAATTTTACTAGATTACTCTAAACACAATTTTGAACATTTTGGTAAAAATAGAGTAGAAGAAAAGCCCTCCACGCCCCTCCACGCACCGCCTGAAGTGAAGGGAAAATTTTCCACGCTCCTCCACGCGCCGCCTGGAGGTTGAAGATGATGATGTGTCATCCGGCTCGGCTCGATGCGGCTATCTCGGCTTGGCTCGGCTCGGCGCGGCTCGAGGGCGTAGCCGGCCCGCAGCACGGTTCGGCTCAGGTTGGTCCGGCCAGCGGTTTGGTTGAACCCAGTTTTCTCGGTTTTTCACAGTTTTCTTATTTTTGGCCAATTCGGTCCATTTTAAAGGTCTGAACCTGGTTTTTTTTTTCCGGTTCTGGATTTCTAAAACCGAGTTGGTTCAGTTTTTCAAGTTTTTAAACCAATTTTGAACCGATTTTGTGGTTTTTTATCCGATTTAGTATAAATATATATATATATATATATATAACAGAAAAAAACAGGAAATTTTTTAGTCCTAAAATTATTACACTATTTTTTAGTTTGATTACCATAATATTATGACAGAGGGTATAATTTCATTACCTATGGAGCAATCAAATCCAGTTGTTGTACAATCTGTTCAGTCTGAAGGTGTTTTTAATGCTGAAATTGTTCTTAATGAGACTAATTATGATGTTTGGTCTCAAATAATAGAAATGCATATTGTAGAGAGAGAAAAACTCTCTTATATTCATGACAAAAATTTACAACCAGAAAAAACATCAAACAATTATAACAAGTGGTATGCAGAAAATCAAAAGGTGAAGAGATGGATACTTATGTCAATGAGTCCAGAAATCATGAAGTGATATTTACGCATACCTACTGCTCTTGAAATTTGGATGCTTTGGCAAAAGCATTCTATGATGGAAGTGATGAATTACAGGTATTTGTCTTAAACCAAAAAGCCTTTACTTCCAGAAAAAATGTAAAATCACTTTCAGAGTATTATGGAGAGTTGACTGAAATTTTCCAAGAGCTAGACCATCGTGATAAGGTGGTCATGAAAGACCCTCATGATCTAATATCATATCAAGAGTCTGTTGAAAGACTAAGGATACATATTTTCCTTGCTGGATTAGATGATGAGTTTGAGTAGGTTCGTGGAGAAATTTTGCGAAAAGAAACTATCCCAGATTTAGAAGGTTGTTATTCTTTGATTCGACGGGAGGTAGTACGTCGAATCTCATTGAAGGAAAAATCTAGAGATGTTGACGCTTCCGCCATGATATCTAAAAATCGTTCTTTTTCTAATCAGCAAGAACGAAAGGTGACTGATAAATCATCATTTAAATGTACCCATTGTCATCAAAAAGGTCATACAAAAGAACGATGTTTTGAACTGGTGGGATCACAACCGTGACTCTCGAAAGAAAAATCCACGGCAAATGTCTACTGCCACCATTGCTGAAACAACAAAGGATCATGTTGCAACCTCCTCAGCACATGTTGGTAAGATGCTTAAAGTTTTTTCTCATGTTTTTAATAATACATGGATAATTGATTCAGGTGCAACTGATCATATGACATTCGATTCTAGACAAATCACAAAACCATCCTCACATAAAATTGTTTGCACTGCCAATGGTAACACAACCCCAGTCATTGGGGAAAGATCTTTGTCTCTCACTAGTACTTTGAATTTAGACTCAGTACTAGTTGTTCCCTCTTTAGAGTATAACCTTATATCTATTTCTCAAATAACCACTACTTTATCTTGTTTTATTATTTTTTGGCCTGACTTTTGTGTGTTCAAGGACATTCAAACAAAGCAAACGATTGGTCGTGGTGTTAGGCAAGGAAACCTGTATTATTTGGACTTGGATTCAACAAATCATGCATTGGTAGCAATTCAGACCATACTTTATTTCTAAAAAAAGAGTATGGTAAGATCACTGCACTTATTGTATATGTTGATGATATGATAGTAACAGAAAATGATCTTGAAGAAAGGAAAGCGTTACAAACTTATTTGTCCAAAGAATTTGAAATGAAAGACCTTGGTTCCTTAAAATATTTTCTTGGGATTGAGGTTTCTCGATCAACAGAAGGAATCTTCTTATCTCAAAGAAAGTATGCCTTAGATTTATTAAAAGAAACCGGTATGTTGGCATGTCAACCAGCTAATACACCAGTAGAGGAAGGATTAAAGTTATGTATCAAGGTTGATCAAGTTCCAACAAATAAAGAAAGATACCAAAGGCTTGTTGGAAGGTTGATGTATTTGGCACACACAAGACCAGACCTTGCCTATGCTTTAAGTATTGTCAGCCAATTTATGCATGATTGTGGAGAACAACATATGAATGCAGTTATTCGTATTTTGAGGTATTTAAAATCTGTTCCTGGAAAAGGAGTATTGTTCACTAAAAACTCAGAGTTTTCTAGAATTGAAGTATATACTGATGCTGATTGGGCTGGATCAATAAATGATAGACGATCTACATCAGGCTACTTCACTTTTGTAGGGGGGAAACCTTGTAACATGGAGAAGTAAGAAACAACATGTTGTTGCCCGTTCAAGCGCAGAGGCTGAATACAGAGGCATGTCACTTGGGCTTTGTGAAGCCTTGTGGTTACAATCTCTCTTAAAAGATTTGGGATATCATGCTAAAGAATCAATTAAGTTATTTTGTGACAATAAAGCAGCATGTGATATTGCTCATAATCCAGTTCAACACGATCGTACAAAACATGTTGAAGTTGACAGATTCTTTATTTAGGAAAAGTTAGAAGAAAATTAATTGGAATTGCCAAAAATTAAGTCAGAAGATCAATTGGCTGACATCCTCACTAAAGCAGTCTCATATCGAGTATTCACAGAAGTTTCAGTCAAGTTGGGCATGAAAGACATCTATGCACCAACTTGAGGGGGAGTGTTGAATTCAACAAACACTGCAACATAATTCAACAAACACTGCAACACAATTCAACAAACACTGCAACACAATTCAACAAACACTGCACCGACGCCAAATATTTTTTTCCAATATACACGACGCCTACCAAAGCCGATGTAAACCATGCAATTCAATCATGGTGGTTGGTAAAATAGTAATTGATATTTGTCTATATAAACAATGTAAATATTCGATACAAATTAAGAAAATATACGAAAGAAAACGTTTATTTCTTCCTTTGATTATTTCTTCAAACATTGATTTCTTCACTTAGTGGTGGCTATAAAGAATTATGTGAAATGGAAGTATAAGATTTGAGAAGAAACGACGAAGATGAAGTTAGGGTTGGAAGAGTTAAAAGAGAGAATCAATGCTCTCATTTCATAATATTTCATATCAAGTTTTCATCAAAAGTTACTACAATATACAAAATAAGAGAACTTATAGTAAACTAATGGACCATAAGTTCATGGGCTTTAAAACATTCACTAATAAAATAACAATACGGTAAGTAGGCTAAACTAATAACTTCATTAGCATTAGTTCCTAAGTCAAATGCCCCATCTTCGAAAGAACTCGACTCCGACGAGTTCCATAAAGCAAAAGTCGAAAGAGTAAGAACTTTTTGAGCCTTCTTGGAAGGTGCATAATAAAGAAAACCTTATGAAGTTCAATATGTAGCAAAAGGGATGATAGCAAAGGAGGCTTTGCACCTTGATTAGGTAACATACCATCACATTTGAAATGTGAGTGCAAAATCATATAAGTAGAAATTTTAAGTAATTTTGCATTAGAATAATCAAATGGGGCAACAAAATGGTCATGAAAACATGTTTGTGGTTTTGAAAAGAAAGGGAAGCAAAAATCAATGAAAGCGATTAAATCATGGCTAGAATGCACATTTAAATCATATGAAGTAATATAAGAAAGAACAATAGATGTAGAAGTGATTGCTTTAATAAAATAGTGCTTTGGAAGAGGACCCAATATACTTGGATTATGCATAATTGGAATGATTGGTTTGGGAGGTGGAGGAGTACTGATTATGCTTTCCTTAACAATGGGCTGCTCTTTTGGTTTAGGTGGATGAGGACCTAGAATACCCTTTAAAGGTGAAGGAATTTTGGTGATTTTGGGTAATCTAGGTGGTAGTTTCTCTTTTAGTATTTTTGTGCTCGATTTCTTTTCCAAAGAAAATATTTATATCCTTTTTATTCCATGAGAATTCAAAACTATTTTCTTTCAAACAATAGATTGCACTACATGTTTTTGTCAAGGTTTACCAAGAATAACATCATATTCATTGGACTCCCCCACATCACACTTTGTCTCTTCTGCATAGAAATACCCAATTGAAATTGAGACTCTACAAAAGTCGTTAAGATGAGGCTGTGTTTCAACTTGTAAACCCAAAGCTTTTACAACACTTTTGGACACAAAAATGTTAATTCATTTAATGTTAATAATGACATCATATACTTTTTTGTTGCATATAGACCTAAAAATATGAAGTGCTTTATGTAGTTTTGACAGTTGGGTTGTTGTGTTGTTTTGGGTTTTGGGGTAGAGACTTGAGTAAGTTTTGCTTGGCACTTGTCAATACTTTTGGCAATTTGTTCTTTTTTCTCGTGGACATGAGATGATCCTTTGATTCTCTCATAAAAGGCTTAGTCAGGCACATTTTAGTTCCATAATGGGTTAATAACTTTTAAGACAATAAGTATTTCATTTTTGAACAAGTTTGAATTGGTTCTTTACCAAAAGACATTCTATCTTTTTGAATTTGAAATCAAAATTCTTTGGCATACTCACTTATAACCTTTTTTGAGGATAAATCACACATTCAAATTCATATAGATTATAATACTCACATGCATATTCATTTTCATCAATCTAATCTAAGAAAGTTTCAATTTGTACCATCATATAAAAATGTACAAGATTTTGGAGAATAGACCAAACCAAAGCACAAGCAAGGTATCCTTCAAATTAGTTTCACAAGTTCTCTAAGCATATTCAAATCCCAACTGGAATAATTTATGCAAGTATTGTAAGAGAAAATCCAAATAACTCCACTGCTATTCTGAACTTTCCCAAATTAATCAGCATATATTCACTTCAAATATTAAATTTTTTCCAATTCGCTCAAATTGGCTGAATAACCCATATGAATAACACCAAAATATTCCTATATAGATTGACATGTGGTCAACAAGTTTAAGAGATCAATAGGAAATTCCAAACAGCTTCAAAATGGTTGCGAAGTGGTATTGCCTGTAGTGGAAGTTGGAAATTAAAGTGGGTATATAAATTGGGTTTTAGATTTTTTTGTTTTTGTTGTTGAATTATTGAATTAAAAAGAGGATGAGAAAACTAGAATTTAGATAAGAAAACAGATCAGAAGAAATATTAAATCAAATGGAAATTGGAAATAAAACAGGTTCAGTGGGTTTTAAACAGAGGTCTGGAATTTGTTGTGAGGTGAAAAAATGGTTGCTGGTTGATGTTGTGTGTGGCAAAAAAAATATATGTGGATGTTGGTTTTCAAAGGCAGCGAAGTGGATACTTGGGTGGTGGTAGTTAAGAGTTGGTGGCGAAATGGGTAGTCGTCGGGTATGGGTGTTGGTTTTGGGGGTGATAGTTGTTTCATGTGTCATGGATGGCTGAAAGGGGTGTTAGGTGGACAGCGGCTGATGGGGAGTTTCGTTGGGTTTCTGTAATTTTTTTTCTTTCAATAATCAGAAATTGATATTAGAGAGTAAAATTAGGGATTAGAAAAGAAATTTTAGAAGAAAATGATCCAAGAAATATCTTAAGAAAATCAAACCATGCTTTGATGCCAATCTGAGGTAGGGAGATTTAGAAATGAAAGTAAGATTTGAGAAGAGAGGAAGAAGAGAGAGAATCAATATTCATCGTTTTATATTAAAAAGTTGCTACAATACAAAATAAGAGAACTTATAGTAAACTAGCCATAAGTTAATGGGCCTTAAAACATTCAACAATAAAATAACAATACGGTAAGTAGGCTAAACTAATAACTCAATTAGCATTAGTTCCTACCTCAATTTTGTTAGTGTGCTTCTTAACTTATGTATGCCTCTATGTATGATGAAGGGATAGCATTTGTTTGCATAGTTAAGATTATGCTTTTGCTCATTTTGTGGGCCAACTTTATGCTATTCTAATTTGGAAGTTTGACTCAAAACTAAATATTTGGTTCAACTGCCTTATTTCTAAAGAAATTTTCTCTTGTTGTATCTTAGTTGTTGGCTTTGTTGCTATGGATTAATGCTATTGATTGCAAAGTTGATCTAATTTGTCCTAGATAACGCAATAGACATTGCAATGATTTGATGGGAGATGTAAATCTCACAGTTGCTATGAGCCCATTATTTGGATCATCTTGTGTTTCGACACCATATAATGTCATGGTATGTTAGGACGGGCCTTCTGTTCCAGGAAATCATATTAGCTTGTGATGCTCAAGAAGAATTGGAGCATACCCCGAAGAAGGACATTGCTTCTATGGTGGCTTCTCAATTAGACATTCCAGATGTTGCTAAGGATAACGTTGAACAGGGAAAAACTCCCTCTATAAGCTCAAGGACTAATCAGGAGCAGTCCACCCATCACATGAAGGAGAAAATAGTTTCTGCTTCTTTGACTCAAAGCATGAAGAAGGCAAAGCTGTCAACCTCTAGTGGCAATGATGAATACATTAATACCCCAGAGAAGTTAAAAGACTTGAAGGTTAAAGTGGTTCCATTATCCATCACTGCACATCATACGACTGAAGAACTAACCAGTTTACTATCTACACCAGTTCCTACACCTTCCCCTACATCAGCCCGAGCCGTACGCGTAAAGAAACCTGTTACTCGTTATCAGTTTTCTGAAAAAACTGGAAGGTTGCATGAGGAAAAGAAAGTTGTAAGCTAAATTCTTGTCCTCAACTTTTTTAAAAACTCTGCCCTTTCATTTAACATTAATAAATTTTATTTCGTTGGTTCTTGGAATTTTTTCTTGTATATATGTACATGATTTGCATCCAAATTTGTTGCTCCATTAAGCAACTTGCTTGAATTACATTTGTAGCTTAGGGGCTGGCAGAGTTGCAGGTATGAAGTGCTCCACTTGAACGCACAATTTCTTATATCTACTAATTGTATCCGATGAAAACTTGATCCAGACTAACTGATTTCCCTTAAGAGTCCATTCTCCTTTCAATTTTCCAGTGACCTACTATTTGATTTTCTTCCTTTTTCTTTCCCATCCAATGTTATTGATCATGGCACTTCTTATCTGTAGAGCACGAAACAGCAGAAAGATTGTGAACTGGAAAACCAAAGAAAAGATCCCATGAAAAGTAGAGGAAGACCTTCAAAGTCTCTTGCTAAAAGCCGACTTACTGCAGCAGTAGGTACAGACATGCGTGATATATTTTTTGTGCACTGCAGTAGTTGCATTATCCTATTCAGAGACGGAACTATAAATTTTAGTTTGGGATATGAAATGAGAAATTCACCCCTATTGACATTACATTTTTTCAAGGAGTCCTAATTTTTATATTTCCTCAAGGATAGGGATCGCCATGACCCCCACCCCAACCCCTTGGTTTTGTCACTGATCTTATATAGAGAGATGCACTGCTTTATAATTTGCAGGTAGGAAGGACGATACAATTTGTATTGAGGAGGAGTGTAATACAAAAGAAGCTGAACTACCTCTCACCATTGGGTCAAGTGTTACTAGATTTGGTAATTCAGTGGATGAAAATCCTCAACAGCCTACTGATGATGATTCGCCAATTGTCATCAACGATGCAAAAAAGTATTCCAATGATCCAGTGGATAATAACACCATGGTGAGCAATTTATTGTGATATGGTTCTTTTGCAAACATTTATCTCATTTGCTGAAATTTTCAAAAAGAACATAAAATGACTGAAGATTATGAGATATTGCCAATTATTTCATGCATTCCATCTAAAGTAAGTTATCAAACTTGCTAATAATTTAGCTTTTTCTGATATACTCCATAGTTTATTTTTTCTTAAGCTCATTTACATGTCTTACTACTCTTAGGCATTGAATCAGCAAGAAGATGGAGGAAGTGGTGGTAAGAGAAAGAGGGGTAGACCTCGGAAGTTAGTGATACCAGATTCCAGTGAAGGTATGTGAAAACTCAAACTACAACATTGACCATATATTGGTAATTTAGAGTACTTGAAGTTTTTCAAATTGTAGGTTTGCATCAAAACCTACCTGAACATGCATCTGAAACAGAGACTGTAAAAGATCATACCAGTGATAAAGCAGCATTACCTATTCATGAAAAGATGCCAGGTATAGAATCAGAGTGTTGATTTTAATTTGATTTCCAGCCTGTCGAGGAATCTAGAAATTTGTCTGAGATAAATCATTCTACGTTTTGACATGAGTACGTTTTTTTTTCTGCATAAACATGCCTAGACATAGAGGGGAGTGTTTAGTCAATCAGTTGTCAGAGCTTTTGTTTGGGCATGTACACAATAAACTGTTTCATTAGACCTTCAATTCTGAATTGGCTACATATGTTAAAATAATGCTGCTTCGAATTTATGCATGGGGTTGCTAAATTTTATTTCTTTTCTGGTATGTCCTTGACAATCCAATGGCTAAGACAGTGCAGATTATGTTCACAAATGTCAGGGAACTAATTTTTTATATTGATCAGGCCTGCATAGCATGTAACATAATCATTATCTGATATTTTGTAGATCTACAAGATGCCTCCATTATGAACAAAGCTAAAGTTTCTGGTAAGGAAGCATCCGATAATGCAGATGAGGAGGACCAACCTCTGTCAACATGGTTCGGAGGGATGTATAATCCATCAGGTGCCTCCGAATTGAGCAAGTAACTTTAGATATTAATGTAATTCCTATTCAACTAATCTGTCTGACCTTATATGCTTCTTTCTAGGGTCATCTAATAGGACTTCTGAAGTAGGGAACAAGCCGAGACAACATATTGATGCCAAAAATGGAACTTCTAAAACTGTTCTATTCAAAGAGATTATATCAAAGGAGAGTCAAGAATTTCCATTTGTGAAGAGCTCCACGCTATGGGAAACGATTGAATCAATGCCGGTATTTTCAACAATGCCACAAAATCCACATTTTGAACCTCTTAGTAACTGTAAAGAGGAGTGCCGTGAGGGGTTGGCTAGTGGTACCATGGTGACCTTTTCTAATTTGGTCAAGAGAATATCCAAGTTGCAAATTGAAGACCCTGGAAGCACTTTTACTAGCACTTTGGACAGTCTTATTGACTTGGAAAAACATGGGTTTGATGTTACTATATTACGCACTCGTGTGAATGAGTTGGTATCAATAAAAGATAGACAAGGACAGTTTGTAAATGAATCAAAAAATTGTGAAAGTAAGATGACCGAGCACACACACAAAAGAATTTTACTTGTAGAGGAGATGGATGATATTGTTGATTCACCTGAGCCTAACTCTACCCCTGAAAACGCGCTTTCAAGAGTGAGGATTGTCCAGACTTATAAACCAGCTCTTATGCTGGTCCTTGGTCGATGTGGGACTCCTCAACACTCCCCCTCACATCGACTATGTCGACGGACGATGGTGGTCTTATTGTTGCCACGGGTGTAAGTGCAGGGTAGCTCTCCTCCACCGTCAAGGGTCCTGCTCTGATACCAAGTTGATTCACCTGGGCCTAACTCTACCCCTGAAAACGCGCTTTCAAGAGTGAGGATTGCCCAGGCTTATAAACCAGCTCTTATGCTGGTCCTTGGTCGATGTGGGACTCCTCAACACTGGTTTTTGCACGTTTGTAGGCGGAAATTTAGTCACATGGAAAAGCAAGAAACAAAATGTTGTGGCACGATCAAGTGCCGAGGCAGAATATCGAGCCATGGCATCAACCTCAAGCGAGCTAACTTGGATCAAACAACTTCTTTTGGATATCGGAATTAAAATTCAAGAACCAATGAAGATGTTTTGTGATAACCAAGCGGTGCGACATATAGCATCAAATCCGGTGTTTCACGAGAGAACAAAACACATCGAAGTGGATTGCCACTTCATTCGAGAAAAAATTCAAGCAAAGGAAATTGAAACTCCATTTGTGAGAAGTGAAAAACAATTGGCAGACATCTTCACCAAATGTTTAGATTTAAAATCATTTGAAGAAAATTTAAGCAAGTTAGGGTTGATCGATATCTACACACCTAACTTGAGGGGGAGTGTTGAGAATAATTAGATTAATAACGGCTAGTTTAGTAACGGCTAGTTTAATAACGGCTAGTTTAGTAACGGCTAGTTTAATAACGGCTAGTTTCATAACGGCTAGTTTAATAACGGCTAGTTTCATAACGGCTAGTTTAACGGCTAGTTTAATAACGGCTAGTTTAGTAACGGCTAGTTTAACGGCTAGTTTCTTTTCAATGTATAAATATAACATTAGACATTAAGCCAAAATCAATTCAATAACTCTCTCAACAAAAATAAGAGAAAATCAACATGGTATCAGAGCAGATTTGATCTTGCTCCAAATCAATCCCACAAAGAAGAACTGTATAAGTTCAAGAAATCTAGAAAATGTCACAACATATAGAGAGACTTACAAGTGTGCTGCTAAATGGTAAAAATTACCATCTTTGGGCACGTCAAGTGACTTTTGGTCTAATCGGCAGAGACAAATTTGAGCATGTCACTGGTGAGAAATCAAAACCAAAAGCCGAAGATCCAACACACCCAACAGTTGAAGAAAGAAAGGAAATTTCAGAATGGAGAAAGAGTGACAATCTAGTCATGAGTTGGTTACTGGAAACCATGGAACCCCATATCTCTGATCTCATGACATATCTAGATACAGCTCGAGATATGTGGGTTAAAGCCGAGACAATGTTCGGAAAGAAGAAAAATTACTCTCTTATTTATCAACTTCAGCAAGAACTTCAACAGTTACAACAACAGAATCAATCTGTCACCGAACTATTTAGCCAAATCCAAAAAAAGAATGATGAGATTAGAGTGTATCGACCTCTCACAGCCGATCTTGATGAAATCAAAAGAAGAGAGGAGCAGGATGGAATTTTCACTTTCCTCGCCAAGCTCGATTCAAGCTATGAGGGGGTACGCTCACAAATTCTTCTCATGGGTGAGCTGCCATCTGTTGATGAGGTTGTTGGGATGGTTGAAAGAGAAGAGACAAGAAGAATAGTGATGGGTACTCAACTACCTGACAACCCCGAAGCCAAGGCTTTCGTCACCAGATCTAACCCTAGACCAGAACGTCGGAGAGACCAAACACTCACTCGATGTGATTATTGTAAGAAGGAAGGACATAAGCGCGAGGAATGCTGGTCACTCACTCGCTGCGATTATTGTAAGAAGGAAGGATACAAGCGTGAGGAATGCTGGTGTCTCAACCCTCATCTCCGACAAAAGGGAAGGCGAGGTGGAGGCTTCGTCAGAGGGGGAGATCAGCGACAAAATCGGGTAGAGAGCAGAGAGAAAATGGGTTACTCTGCACAAAAGGAAAAAGAGGATATGAGTACAAACGAGGCTGAAAAAGAAATAAAAGGTGAGGTGGATATGGATCAAATGAGGCAGTTATATACACAATTATCCGTGATGTTTCAAGGAAAATCTCAAAAAACCTCTGGTATGATTACAAACCTTACTCAAAATTCTTTAAATTCCAAATGGATTCTTGATTCAGGTTCAACTGATCACATAACTGGAAATAAAAACTTACTCAATAATTACAAAAAGATTGAGACTAAACAATTTGTAATCGTTGCAAATGGTGAAAAAATGGAAATTTTAGGAAATGGTTCAATTAGTTTCCTTTCAAGAAAAATTTCAAATGTTTTGCATGTGAATAATTGTACATCTAACTTGTTATCCATTAGTAAAATCACACGAGACTTAAATTGTGAAATTACATTTACATCCAAAAATGTGATTTTTCAGGAATTGATAACGAAGAATATCATTGGTGAAGGTTTTCTAGAAAATGGGCTTTATATTCTGAGTGAAGAAAAATGCAACTTCAATATTAAAAAAGAAGAAGAATTAGGCACTCTTTGGCATAAGAGAATTGGACATCCTTCCGATAAGATTTTAAAATGTATTTTTGATTTCAAACAACTAGATTGTAGTAGTTGTGAAATTTGCAAATTAGGAAAGCACACAAGGTTACCATTTAGTTTATCCAATTGTAAAAGCAAAAAACCTTTTGAGTTAATACATTCTGATGTTTGGGGCCCTGCTCCAATTGAGTCATTTAATGGTTATAAATACTTTGTTATATTTATAGATGATTTTTCAAGAACCACATGGTTACACTTGTTAAAAAATAAAAGTGAAGTATTTTCTCAATTTCAAGAATTTTATAATTTTGTAGAAAATCAATATGATGCAAAGATTAAAACTTTTAGAAGTGATAATGGAACGGAATTTGTAAATCAAAATTTTACAAATTTTTTCAAGCAAAAATGAATTTTACATCAAACAACTTGTATTTACACACCCCAACAAAATGGTGTGTCGGAAAGAAAAAATCGACATTTACTTGAAGTAACAAGAGTACTTTTGTTTCAAAATAATGTTCCAATAATTTTTTGGTCGGATGCTGTTCTCACCGCAACATATTTAATTAATAGATTGCCAAGTGCCAATTTGAATTTCAAAAGCCCACTAGAAATCCTCTATCAAGAAAAACTCAATATCTATCATTTAAGAGTATTTGGATGTACATGTTATGTGCACAAAAATAAACAACACAAGTTAGATTATACATCAATCAAAACTATTTTCTTAGGGTATTCATCTAAAAAAAAAAGTTATAAATGCTATGATCCGATTAACAAAAAACATTACATTTCAAGAGATGTGACATTCCAAGAAAATGAGCCATATTACAAAACACTAGAAAAGGAGACTAATAACCAAGAGGAACCAAATGAATTTACATTTCCATTTTTTTATTCTGAAGAAGGAAATATAATAGTAGAAAATGAAAATGAAATAATCAATGAGAATGAAGAGGAAGAAACTTCTCAAAGTGAGGGGGAAGATGGTACTACCGAAATAATACCATTGAGAAGGTCTAATCGGACTCCACAACCTACAACTAGATTACGGGATTTTGTAACATATGAGGTAAAATATCCTATCCAAAATTATTTATCTTATGAAAATGTTACACCACAATATAGGACTTATTTGACCTCAATTTCCAAAGAAAATGAGCCAAATAACTATGAGGAAGCAATAGGCCAACTGGTATGGTGCAAAGCAATGGAAGAAGAACTTCGAGCACTTGAAAAAAATGAAATATGGGTAGTTGTACAACTACCCAAAGGAAAGAAACCCGTAGGATGCAAATGGGTCTATAAGATTAAGTTTAATAGTGATGGTACTATTGAAAGGTACAAAGCACGATTAGTGGCAAAAGGTTACACTCAAACCTATGGTGTAGACTATCAAGAAACATTTGCACCCGTGGCCAAAATGAATATCGTTAGGATTTTACTTTCCATAGCGGTAAACCAAAATTGGACCTTACATCAAATGGATGTCAAGAATGTTTTTCTCCAAGGAACACTTGAAGAAGAGGTATATATGACGCTTCCATCTTGTCATAAAAAAGAAAACGATTCTAGTCTAGTGTGTAGGTTAAAAAAATCTATTTACGGACTAAAGCAATCTCCACGAGCATGGTATGGAAAACTAAGCTCTTATTTAATTTCTTGTGATTTTAAAATTAGTAATGCCGATCACTCATTATTTTCCAAAAATTATGGTACATTCACAACCATAATTCTAGTATATGTAGATGATATAATAATTACCGGAAATAATTTGGAAGAAATTAAAAAAGTGAAAATGAAATTAAAGGAGAATTTTGATATCAAAGACTTAGGTTTATTAAAATATTTTCTAGGAATAGAAATAGCACATTCACCCAAGGGACTCTTTATTTCACAAAGAAAATATACACTTGACCTATTGAAAGAAACTGGTAAATTAGGGAGTAAACTAACATCTACACCAATAGATAATAAATGCAAATTAAATATTGAGGATGTCGAACCCTTAGAAGACATAAGCCAATTTCAAAGACTTGTAGGAAAATTAATTTATTTAACGGTAACCCGACCAGACATTTCTTTTTCAGTAAGCCAAATTAGTAAATTTATGCATACACATAGAACACCACATTTAGAGGCTATACATAGAATTTTAAAATATTTAAAAGGGACACCTAGTAAAGGAATTCTCATGAAACGTAATAATTCTAATGAAGTGTGTGGCTACTCCGATGCAGATTGGGCTGGTAGCTTTGATACCATGATGATTCACCTGGGCCTAACTCTACCCCTGAAAACGCGTTTTCAAGAGTGAGGATTGTCCAGGCTTATAAACCAGCTCTTATGCTGGTCCTTGGTCGATGTGGGACTCCTCAACAGATATTGCTAAGAAGATAAGTGAGTTGCAGGATAAACATGCTTTGCTCAAGTCGAAACTAGAGAAGAGAGATGTGGAGATTGAGAAGTTGAAGTTAGAGGTGGATGCTATGAATAAATGTTTCAAGAGTGCCATGCTTGATTTTGAAAAACTTGCAGCTTCACCCATGTAATCAGCTTGTGGTCTCTCTGCACCCATCACCTTACTAATTCCTGCACTTAGAGGTGTGTTGTTAATTGCAGTATTGTACAACATAGGATAGACATATTTGTTGTATAGTTCCTGATTTTGCCATAGTAATTTTTTTTGTTTGAGCTAAGTCTAGTCTTCAGTTGTATACTTGTATGTTGATAATACTATAAAAATTAGAACCGATCTATTGCAGATAGCTTGTTTTTGTGGTAAAATGTGAACTGATTAGCATTGTTTCCTCATGTAAACGACGTTTTAGGAAATAATTACGTAGTAAATTTGATGTGTTATTAACATAAGAACTTACAATTCATCTGAAATGAGATATGATAAATTCTTAACAGCAAAGTATTTTTAGACCGGCGCATGAAAATTAAGCACGTGATTATATTGGAAGGTATAGGAGCATATACACAAGTTGATTCAGGATGTACTGAAATTAATTGGTTATTATGGGTGGGTTGGTCTACTACTTTGGAGACAAACAGTGAAAAATTCAGGAAGAGGAAAGTAAAATCTAAAACAATGTGTCTATCTATAAAAGCACTTCATCTTAGAATCACTTTTGTTCAAACTCAATTAACATGAGCACAATTAGGACCCTACTCTCAAAGGAAAACTTTATTTTTCTTTTTATTTTTCCTTTTTTCGGAACAACTTAAGTGTCTAGTTTCATTATAAGGGCAAATGAGGAAGGTAATTAGTCACCATAATGTCTGAAACAAGGCTCGAAGTTTAGGCCCAAATACCCTCAAATCATTTGTGCTAAAATGTCATTGGTTATTAGGAAATTAATTATTGTTTTATCTAGATTCCATCATCATATACTCAATTTCAAATCCCATCCATTATTTAATAAAAAAATAAGATTTTAGTTTTTTTTAAAGTATTTAACCTTTTAAATGTTAGTTCTTTTTTTCGACTTTTCCTTTTTCCGTTGAGATATTTTTGTTCTGACTTTTCACATTCATCTCAAGTAAAAAAGATTTATCTTTTCAAAATTTATAAAATAAAAAATATATTTTAATAATATCCATCAGAATTTAATTATTTATCAGAATTTAATATTTAATGAATTTGTTTAATCCGGATACAATTTAAATAGCTTTTAGTAAGAAATTTTTAGTCATTATGTTTTAAGGTTGATGTAAATGCTGTTTTTATGATATTTAAAACAATAAAAAAAAAGTTGAATGGTACTATTATTGTGTTCAACCAATGAGTTGAACCCGCTATTCTATTCACCTCTAATTTTTCAGTAATTCCTTTTTTTTTAAATATTAAAATGTATTTTACTTTGAAAGTTATAAATTATAAACTTAATTAATGAATAAATTATTTTTAATTTTTATCAATTTATAATTTAATATCCTAAACAAAACGGCAGACATGTAATCGTGTGTAAAAATAAAATGTGAAAATAAGAGAATAACATATGATATTTTTATGTGAAAATAACCTACGCCACAATCATGACCTAAGAGAAAACCACTGATCCATTGGACACCTAATTTTCTACTATAAAAATCAAATATTTAAGTACAAACTCATTTTTATGTTACCATCATTAGGATACTACTCCAATGTAATTTACTTACAAGCTCCTACTCTATTTTCATAGTTTCTAATGTAAGCATGAGCGATTTTCAAACCAAAGTTCCAATAAGCTCCCCACTAATTAGATCATTCATAAATCAAGCACTAAAACACAAGTGTTCATGTGTGTTCTATAACAAATTTAATAATGAATAATTTTAATTAGATGATTCAAAACATATGCCACTTAAATCAAATAAACTAGTAAATCTTAGAGTAAAAAGATTAAGTACAAGTTCAATAAAAATAACTTCTTTAAAGATTAATAATCAAATCAAATAACTATGATATGACAAAAATAAAAAATAAACTATAAGAACATATTATCAAAATATCATAAAATAATTAGGCTTATTAATTAATCAAACATAATCATCAATATTTGATAGATTAACTAAATAAAGAAGCTTAAAAAATTATAATCTTATATTTGTAAAACAAGAGAGAGAAATTAAGAAGATTAGAATAATACTATTGTGTGGTTAATTGAAACAATGAGCAATAAGTTTTATCTATAGGAAAAATTAAAACTCTTAATCCTATGTAATTGATAAATATATTTTCTATTACGAATAGAATTAATAATATTCATTAATTAAGAAAACTTTTATATGATGGATAAATATATTTTTTATTACAAATATAATTAATAATACTCATTAATTAAGAAGACTCGTATTTAAAGAATAGTTCTTTTAAAATAGATTTTATGCTAAAGATTTCAGCTATAATTTAGAGTATATCTTATCTAATATCTTTTAAAATACATTTTATGCTATCTTTTATGCTAAATATTCAAATTATAATTTAGAGTATATCTTATTCCATATTTTAGTACTAAAAATAATTTCAAATTTATAAGCATGTGTTATTAAATGCATAAATGTAATTCTATGTGTCGTAACTATCAGATAAAATTAATAATACTCACTAATTAAGAAAACTCATATTTAAAGAATAATTCTTTTAAAATAGATTTTATGCTAAAGATTTCAGCTATAATTTAGAGTATATCTTATCTAATATCTTTTAAAATACATTTTATGCTGCTAAATATTCAAATTATAATTTAGAGTATATCTTATCTATTATTTTAGCATATCTTATTCCATATTTTAGCACAAAAAATAATTTCATATTTATAAGCATGTGCTATTAAATGCATAAATGTAATTCTATGTGTCGTAATTATCAAAGATATACCTGAAGTACAATTATTTGGAACTCGAGCATTTGTTTGATTTTTTTTTTATAAACTTGATAGTAGGCCTAAAAAAATTTACAGATAAATATTTTGTCAACAAAAATAGACAACATTCATAGTCCTTATAGACTTGATTGGAAACTAAAAAAATATAATGTAATTAATTTAGTTATTGTTTGATAAAAATTTTGATTTATAATTAGTTTATATGTTTGGTAACAATTTTTCTTTATTTATTTTCAAGAAAAAATTTAAAAATCACTTACAAAGTTATTTGGTAATACTTTATGTATTTTAATTTTTTTTTTCAAAAACTTAAAAAATAAAAAATTGTTATTATTAATTGATTTTATGTTTTTAATCATTATCTTCAAATACTTATAAATACAAAAGTCATAATATTTGATTTACTTTTTTTAAAATATTTAATAAAAAAATCTAAAATTAGAAATCTAATTCAAAATTTTTATTTTTAAAGATTTAAGAATCATAGTATATTCTAGTAATGGTTCCTTGAAAATTAAATTTACCAAACATATCTAATTGAAAAATTACTAAAAAAAATCATAAATCTAAAATTATAATAGTTTTCAAACAAATTAAAAAAAGTTTACATATCAATTTTTATAATAATGTTATGTATTATGATTTTAGTTTGATTATTTAATGAATTTTTATTTTTATTTTTTATTATAAATATTTAAATTAAATAATGATACTAAGTATGACTTTAAAATCATGCTAGATAACATTAATTATCTAAAACTGAAAAGGACAATGAGCTCGGCAGGAAAGTGTGACATGCATTTGTCCAAAAACTTACGCATGATTTTCGTTTCGTTAATGACATATTAACAAATTAGAGGAATAATATCCTCCATTTATTTTTATTTTTATTTTTTAAATTTAAATTATATAATTTAATTTAAAAATTAAAATTAAAATATTTTTTTTATGAATAACTTAAAATCATCCATTTCATAATTTTTTTTAAACAAGGCAAGTACAGAATTATTGAGTACTAAGAAGAGTTACAACGAACTCATCAAATTCGAATTATTTGGTGGAGTTGCATTCTAACATCACTTTTGTATGAATTCGCTTCCGTAATTTGGGTAAGACACAAATTCTCATATTTTCTTTCTCGCTTTGCCTAAATTTCAACTACTTATTGTTGCACAAATTCTAAAAGAGAGCATTGATCATTGAATCCTTGAAGGAAAGGTGTCTCTGGTAATTAATTGGTGCCTACATATTTTATTTTCTTGTCTTTTCAGGTTTTGACAAGCAAAGCAAAGATGAAGATGTTCGCAGCTAAAGTTGAAGAAGGGAAGGAAGGCAAAGATGGGAAGCCTTCACTTGGTCCTGTGTACCGTAATTTACTTGCCAAAGATGGGTTTCCTCCTCCTGATCTTGACTTAAACACTTCTTGGGATATATTCAAGTAATTACTCACTTTCACTACTCTTGTTCTCACTTCAAATTGATGATATATAATATACTCAAAATGGAAGGATACTGAATATTTTTTATTAAAAGCGTTTTCGAATGGACGCTGGTGCTTATGATATAAGCGATTTCGAAGGAAAAAAAAAACGATTTCAAACAGAAGCACATATAATGTGATTTTTGAACCATAAAAGTGCTTCAATCAAATTTTTTCTTATTTGGTCTGAAGTGTTTTTTACTGTCAGAAGTAGCTTTATAGGGTCATAAAAAGTAAAAACAAACAGACCCTAGAGTACTTCTACTTCTAGTGGTGTCTGGCAATCTCTAAAAAATTGCATATGTAATGGGAATACATACTCGTTACATATGTGTATTATTCATGCCTAATTACAAATGGGCAAAGTAGGCTCATCGTCTAATTTACCACTAGTTCTAAGATGTTTTTACTTCAAAGAAGATAATAAGGTGTTAATCAATTGTATGCAGCTTATCTGTTCAGAGACATCCTGAAAATCGAATGCTTGGTTGGCGTAGATTTATGGACAGAAAGGTGAAGCATATTCATCTATGCCTATGCAGTGTACAAAGCCTTTAATTAACTGATATTTGTACCATTCTTTACTTGGTCTTTAGCCTGGACCCTATGTTTGGAAAACATACAAGGAAATTTATGAGGATGTTCTGCGAGTTGGTTCTGCATTGCGAGCATCTGGGGCTGAACCTGTAAGCCATTATTGGTTTTATGAGAAGCTCATCTCCACCTAGTGATCATTTTTCTTTATTGGATTTTAACGTATTTGTTTGATGTAGGGATCCCGAGTTGGGATTTATGGTTCCAATTGCCCTCAATGGATTGTGGCACTGGAGGTTTGTTTCGTCTTCAATATTGTCATATGTTTTTCCTTTCGCTTTAACGTTTAGTGTTATGTTATGCAGTGCATAATATTCTAGATTTTCATGTAATATTATTATCCTCTGGTATGTAACCAAATAGCTGTCTAATTTTGCGTAGGCATGCAATGCCCACGGTTTGATTTGTGTGCCACTCTATGATACACTTGGTAAACTCTAACTGCAGACAGTAGCACAATTTTAAATCTTAAGATCACTATTTTTTGGAAAATGAACTTGGTTTTAAGTTCTATTTGTAATTGACGGTAATTTTAAATTCTATTTGTAACATTTCCTTGGATGCAGGGCCAGGAGCTGTAAACTTTATAATAAATCACGCCGAAATTGATTTTGTTTTCGTCCAAGATAAGAAATTTAAACAAGTACAAATAAATAATTTGACCTTGTCTACATTGTGACCAGATTGTGAGATTATAAGGTTCTGATTGGATGAACAATTTCTCTTGCAGCTATTGAGTCCAGAATGTGTATCCGCTCAAAGACTAAAAAGTGAGAATGAAGATTACAGTTTTATTGATTGCAAGTGCTAAAACTAGAAGTCATTTCACTGAACTTGACTCTTGTTCTGCAGTTATTGTTTGCTTCACCTCATTTACAGAGGAAGAGAAGGATAAGGCTATGCAGATTGGAACAAGACCATACTCTTGGGATGAATTCCTCTACATTGTTAGCTTCTTTTTGTTTTGATTACTTTGGTACATCATTTTCGCATCACATTTCTGAAAATGCTTTAGAAGGGCGAGACTTAAGCTACAATTGGATTGTACAACACCAGCTTGTAATTTTAGGAGGTTTTGCTAGTATGTTTCGAAGATCTACTAATTTCGGAGCTCGTATGGTTTACAGGGAAAACAAAATCCATCAATGATCAGTCCTCCACAGGCTCATAACATTTGCACTATTATGTACACGAGTGGCACCAGTGGAAATCCTAAAGGTGTTGTTTTAACACATGAGAATATTGTATATACTATTAGAGGATTCGACCTTTTCCTGCAACAGTTTGAAGACATGGTAAGTGTGATGTTTTGAGCCTCTGATTTTTTATTTTTTATTTTTTCAATAATCTTTCTTGTTTTCCCACAGATGACACCAAATGATGTGTTTCTATCTTTCCTTCCGTTGGCTCATATCTTCGACCGTATAGTTGAGGAATTCTTTTTCCTGTATGGTGCTTCTGTTGGATACTATCATGGGGTATGAAAGTGACTTTTTTTTATAAAAAAAAAAAAACTGTCTTTCTTTAGTTTTAGACTAAAGAATAATATTATTATGATAAAGAAGAAAAAAAATTCTTAATAATATATAGGATTATTTTTCATTTTAATCAAAATCCTTACCTTTCTATCGTATCTATAACTGTGATGTTCATTTTATATGTAGGATCTTAATGCACTAGGGGATGACTTGATGGAACTAAAGCCGACGGTTTTCGCTGCAGTGCCTAGAGTTTTAGAAAAAGTGCATCAAGGCACATAAACAGTTAACATATTGCAATAGCTTTGCTATTTGTTTAAGACAGACCTGATCAAATGAATTTTATTTGTTTTTTAGGTATAAAGAAAGCAGTGGAAGAGCTGAATTCAGGGAGGAGGAAATTTTTCCAGCTTCTTTATAAGTAGTTAGTGTTCCATAATATTTTGCTTTTTTGGTCACTGCTTATGATAATAGAGAGTAGAGATTGGTTGTGTGCTTGATTTCTTAAGCTAAGACAAACTTGCTTGAATATGCAGCAAACTTTTTTGGATGAATTGGGAGTATAATCAAAAATATGCTTCTCCATTTGCAGATTTCTTAGCTTTCAGCAAGGTACCTTAAGCACTTGTCTTAAAGTACATGAATTAAATTAACTATTTCCATGTTGCTTTCTAACTTTTATTTTTGTTTTTTCTTTGTCAAGGTAAAAGCTAAGTTTGGTGGCCGGGTTCGACTTATAATATCTGGAGCTGCACCTTTGGGTTCTGAGGTGGAAGAATTCCTGCGGGTTACTTCTGGTTCCTTTATTGTCCAAGGCTATGGTAAGAACCTCAAATTTTAGAGTTATTGACATAAGTACTTAGGATTCCTATGTTGAAAACCAGAAGAGATTTTAACAACGAAGGGTCTGTTTGTAAGACGTCGAGGCCTGTTAAAGTGCTTTGGATAGGAGGGGAAAAAAGTTCTGATCCAAATAAAATTGTGAGGAGTTCTATCAAGTCTCAGAAAACACATTTTGTGCTTATTCCTCAAAGAACTTTACTCATAAACAAATTTTAACCAAAGTACAAACAAACGAACCCTTTGACCAAATAGACCCTAAGAAATAGATTGTGATCAAAGGACTTCAATGCATGTCAAGTACTTTTCCTGATGAAAACTGATTTCATCATAAGGAATTTTCACACAGCTTTCAACTGAGCCAATCACATTATGGATTATGCAGGGTTGACAGAGACTTGTGGGGCGAGTACTTGTGGTTTTCCTTATGACATGTGCATGCTTGGTACTGTCGGCTCAGTAAATGTATACAACGAGTTGCACCTAGAAGAAGTTTCGGAGATGGGCTATAATCCACTTGGGGATCCTCCTTGTGGTGAGATATGTTTGAGAGGAAAGACTATTTTTCCAGAGTATTACAAAAACCCTGGGTTGACAAGAGAAGCAATTGTAGATGGGTGGCTTCATACAGGTAAAGTGGAGCTTTTTTCAGCCCAAATAATCTTTTGTTTAATTTTTCTTCAAAAACTCTATATCTGAAATTTTTGAACAATCTCAACTCAACTCCAGGGGACATTGGTCAAATGCTTCCGAATGGAACCCTTAAGATAATTGATAGGAAGAAAAATCTAATAAAACTATCCCAAGGAGAGTACATTGCACTTGAGCACTTGAGCACTTGGAAAATGTTTATGGTATCACTCCAATTGTTGAAGATGTGAGTATCTGTTTCTATTACGCAGTTCTCTATTATTTGTGTAGTTTGTTTCTGACTTAGGTTTTTGATGAATGTTGAGTTTGATTCATTTTCTAACTCTTGTTTCTATCTGTTAAGATTTGGGTCTATGGGAACAGCTTCAAGTCTATGCTTGTTGCAGTAGTAGTACTGCATGAAGAAAAGGCCAAAAAGTGGGCAGATTTACATGGTTATATGTGTTCGTTTTCTCAACTTAGTTTTCTTGATCAACTGAACAACTATGTGATTTCCAAGCTGAAGTTAACAGCTAAGAGAAACAAGGTATAATATCTCAACAATCTCAAACTTTTTCTAAAACCCTTTTAACTCCAAAGATTGTGCAATAAAGTTTCTTGAATTTATCTATTACATTAATGTTATGTTTTCTGTAGAGGATATCTAAAAACACATACCGATATGCAACCAAACTACATTTAGAAATTTATTGGCCTAACTTTTGGTTCTCTTCAAATATCCAATGGCTAAGTACTCCTTTAGGAATACGTATACCATCCATTTTCTCAAATTTTTATAAATTTTCACCAAATTGGTGTCAATACTTGATGCCAATATTCATGTTGCTTACACATGGTACTTTGTGCATGTTCATGTTCTATCACTTACACATTTATGAAAATTAGAGAGTCCATAGCCTTTTCTTTATTATTATTATTAATTTTTTTTTTGGGTGCAAAATTCTTTCCCTTCCGTGAACAGTTGAAAGGATATGAACACATCAAAGGAGTCATTCTTGAAAGTCGTCCTTTTGACATGGAAAGAGATATGGTAACTCCAACCTTGAAAAAGAAAAGAAACCAGTTGCTGAAATATTATCAGGTAACTGAACTGAACTTACTCTTAGTCCTCAAAAGAATTATCTTTATCATGAATTTCGAAGCAACTCTGTGAGTTCAACACTTTACAGGTTCAAATTGATGAGCTGTACCACAATGTGGCTGCAAGAAAACAAGGCTAGAAGAGTTATGAACCATCAGATATATGATCTTCCAAGAGAAGCAAAAAAGAAATTGTATACTGTTTGTCCTAGCTAGTAATCTGTGCATGGAGTACTGAATGTAACATATATGCCTTGTACATGAGGATGTGTAATAGAAATAAAATTCATATTCAAATTAACATTGACCAATCTTTAGCTCTTTATAAGATACAGTTCACAACAACAGACAAAATGCGCATTAGTCAAAATTTGTGTATTGTGTAACAAAACAACCTATCATAGATTTCTTCAGCTTCAATGGCTACGCTTAACAATATTTTCCACAAACATCCTTCCCTGGAGCACAATGATCGCCTTGCACATTCAGAATAACCAGTTGCAACATGCCCAGTATTTATTTGATCAAATGCCCGAGAAAAGACCTCATTTGTGGAACACGATGCTGTGTGGGCTGCATAGAACTAACGATCCTAAGGGAGTATATTGTCACGATCTTATTTTTCAAGTAGAGATCGTGCGGCACTTAGCACCGTCCGTTGCACTAAGCCTGCCTTTGAAACCGAATGAAACTCCAAAGAGAATAGAGAGAGAGTTTGCAAAGAATGTTTTGGATTGCTCTAGAGAGAGATTATCTTACAATTTCCCAAGGATGAATACAAATGAAGACCAATGGGTCTATTTATAGTGTGGCTATAAGCTTAAGGCTATCCACCACTTTCTAGATTCTTCCTAGTCTAGAATGTACAAGAGTATTCTAGAATTATGTACAATATGCCACAAGGGTCTAGGACCTTCTAACCAACTCTAGAGTCTTCTAGGTTTGTCTAGTTCCTTCATGTACCTTCCGGGATGTTCCATAAGCTTCCAACAGCTTCTACATCCTTCCCGAACCATCCGGCACGTTCTAGAACATTCCAGCCCATTCTAGCACTCTCCAGCGTGCTCTAGAACATTCTAGGGTCTTCTAGCTTGAGTTGAGTCCATCCAACTCTAGCTCTTTCTAGACATCTCTAGGCAACTCTAGAACTTTCCATGTAGAATAGTCTAGATCCTTTAGGCAACCATCATTTGTTTGGATTTTTAGGGACAATTTGAGCGGGACGTGACAATATGCTTGTTTAGACTCAACGAGTATACGGTTTTTGTAGTACCCAATACGATATTTCACATCTTTTAATGTTTTAGTCAAGCAGATTCATGCATTAGCTATACTTTTGGCATTTAACTCAAGTGTGTTTGTTGGATCTGCATTGATTAAAGGGTATGCAAATTTGAAGGAGCGGACAGCTTTAAGCAGAGTGTTTAATGAGATTATTGAGAATGATATAGTTCGTGGAATACATTGGTTTCGATTTATATGATAATGGGGAGTAAAACCCAGGCTCAGAAAGTGTTTGATGCAATGACGGAGAAGAATTGAGTTTCTTCTACTTTTTTTATTAAAGGGTATATGATTATTGACAACAAAAGGGTGAAATTGCTCGGTAAGTTTTCGACTAAAATGAGAGGAATGTGGTTTCTTGGACATCGATGAATAGTGGATTATGCATAAGTGCAAAACATGTGTTTTGGATGCTTTGATGTTGTTTCTCTTGATGTTAAGAACCCAGACTTCACTAAATGAATTTACGTTTTAAGCGTGTTAGATGCTTTTGTAGGGTGCAATTCACTTCTCATGGGGCTAGGAGATCATAGTAACATCATCTTATCTTCAGCACTTGTTGAGAGAATTGATGCAGCATTTTGTGTATTTGAATCCATGTCTCTTGGGAATTTAGTGTCATGGAATTCAATGATAGGAGGATATACGAGACACGGACTTGACCAATTTGAGAAAATGATAAAGGAAGGTAGTGTTGTGCCTGATGAAATCACCTTCATAAACGTATTGTCAGCTTTTGATTATGGAGGATTGGTTGAAGAGGGTGAGAACTGAGAAGTACTTCAATTCTATCTGACCAAAGTTAAGTCGAACATTGGCAGAGCGTTATGCTTGCATGGTTAATCTATATGGGAGAGTAGCTCAACTAGAGAGCGGAGAATGATTGAAGAGCCTGAGCAATGCATTCTAGGTTAGAATAGCTAGAGATTGCCATTTGCCACAGATAATCTAAATGAACTTAAGTTCACATGGTACTTCTTAAGTTATAGTGAAAAGGGTGCTTGGAGCAATGTGAACAAATTGGAGGAAATTATGGAAGGGAAAATAATTGGAAAACAGCGCATGTACTTGTGTTCAATCTGGTTTCTTGTAGCACCTATTTGTTTGTTTATCTTTCAGCATCGTCCCCATAATCAAGAAACTTAGCTTTATAATAACAACATAGATAGTTTCCAAATAAAAAATACTGCTGTCTTAAATAAGCAAATGAAATGTTTTAATTTTTACTACGAGGCCATTCTCTACTCGTTCATCAACCAAAAATTTCCAAGGCTTGAGATGAGAAAACACCGAAGAGATACAGGTTCTGTTTTCAATAACATAGAGGGTTGTTTAGATTTTTTTAATCAAATGTGTCATATGAGGGAAAATAGACTTGGAAAGTTAAATAATATGGTCATCCAGAACAAATCAAAGAGGTCAAGAAAAACAAAAAAAACAGCATTAGGCCACTTCGATTATGTGATGACCTTGATTTCCACTGATTTCTCCAACAACCACGCTCCTATAAGAGGCACAAAACATACCACAGAAAACTCCAACTGTTTCACTGCCCCTGTCGGGAAAATACACAACAATTTTACAGCAGCTTTGTTAACGGTCATTTTCTGTTCCTGCTTTCATCTCTATCCTTCTCTCTTTTCTTGTAAAGCCTCTCGAGAACTCGCTTGGCTTCACACTGTGGGAAATTTTCAAGATCGTAGTAATGCGGTGCTATATCAATAATCCTGTACCAAAAGATTTCTTCAGATTAAATTGCACAACCAGACAATGGGCATTGTATGGATAAGTCAAACGAATATACTATTCACGAAATATAATGATAACATAGCTAGTCTCCAAACAACAAATATTTCTGTCGTAAATAAGCCTAAGATATGAAATTTTTGTACTCACCATTCACCACGGATATCTGTCACTGTACGGATAAAATTTCTGCTGGTTAAGACATACTCATTGTAAATAACCCACTCTGGCTTGTGATCCAGGCAGTTCGAAGGATGCAGGTGCACCACCTTCACCATACGTAGATGTAGTGCAGTTAGTGGATGAGCAAATGCAGCTCTTAGGAATTTAACAACAGATACAAACTGAAAGTCTAGCCCTGAAAACTAAAGATGGTGTTCATACCTGGTTATCTTTCACTGTCAAGTAGTGCCCTGTGCGCTCCAGATGTGCTACCTGCATGAAGTATCCAGCCAGCATGGCCTTTCTGATGTTGACATAGTAGTCTCTGCTGTTAAAATCAGTACTGCATAACTTGATGTTAAATCGAGCCATTATGCGCACTAGCTGTTGTCTAACATTATCTGCAGCCTTCAGCCCCCTATGGTTGACAAAATTTTCATAACACCAAGATGGATCCTCATCTACATCATGCACACAAATAGAACATGCACTCACAATCAAGACCACTTTCAAAAAATAACTCAAGCTAGACAACAAAAGACAAAGATTATGTACTTACTGTTTTGCTTGTATGCATGGTACACGTTCAACAATGTGAGATGGTCTCCATCAATGTGTCCAAACCTAGCTTTTGCTTCATCCGCAGCTTTTTGAGCCTCCCTAGGCCGTACAAAGCAATTGGGTACTAAGAAACAAATTGGTTATCACAGAGGAGGCCAACTGTAGGTCAGCAGATGCATAGACGCGAGATGACACCATTTGCTTCATGAGATAATACTGAGAAACTGAAACTATCAGCATCAGCACTTGCTTATAATTCCTATGGTGCATGCCAACCGGGGGCATGGTACCCAGACAGTTGCTGATGACAACCTAATTTGACACAATACTAATCTAACCGCACACATGAACACTTGCATGCACAAATAACAGTTAGATGACCAAATGAGCAGACAAATGCCTGTGCACATGCCAGATCAATAGGCACGCTTCAAGAAATGAATCAACATGACAGTAACCATCCCATGTAAGTCCATGGAAAATTGACAATGCCATCAAAGAAAATAGAATTTACCTGAAAGCATGGCAGTAACTGAAAGTATTTCATTTGAGCAGTTGAATTCAGGGCTAACAACGAGCATCTTTGACATCTGAGGATCCAATGGGAATTCACTCATGAGTTCACCCAGCTTGGTAAGGTTTCCATCATCATCCAATGCTCCTAAATAATTCAACATCTCTAGAGCTCGCATCAATGTCTCAGGCGCTGGAGGATCCATGAAATCAAAATGAACCAGATCATCAATTCCCAGCTTCTTCAAAATAAGAACTGTATTTGCAAGGTTTGACCGCAATATTTCTGGATATGTCTGTGGCTGAAGATCATTTTGGAAACTTTTCTCAGTATAGAGTCTGAAACATTTTCCAGGTCGGGTCCTTCCAGCACGCCCTGATCTCTGATGTGCACTTGCCTTTGATATGGGTGATACCAACAATGACTCAACACGCACTCTTGGGTTATAAACTTTCTGTTTAGAAAACCCAGGATCAATAACATAAACTATGCCATCTATGGTCAACGAAGTTTCTGCAATGTTTGTTGACACCACAATCTTTCTTCCAGGAGGTCCGCCCTCTTTTACTGGTGGAGGAGCAGGATCAAATATTTTTTGCTGCATAGCTGGAGGAAGAGAGGAATACAAAGGCACGACCTTCACAGGACCCACCTGGTCACCAAGATTTGAAACTTCCTTATTTATTTTACGACATGCATCTTCTATTTCCTCCTCTCCAGTTAGAAATACAAGTATATCTCCAGGAGGTTCACACATATGAATCTGCACAACAGTCCGAATACCTGCTTCCAAGTAGTCTCTTTCTGGTTCCTGGGTGTAGAATATCTCCACAGGATGAAGCCTACCAGGAACCTTCATGAGTGGTGCATTATTAAAAAAACCCTGAAACTTTTCAGCCTCAAGAGTAGCACTCATAACAACCAACTTCAGATCAGGTCTATTTTTTAGCACTTCCTTTAAAAGGCCAAACAGAACATCCGTTGCCAAAGTTCTTTCGTGAGCCTCATCAAGAATTATAACTTTGTAACGTTCCAAAAGTGGATCATTCATTGCCTCTCTTAAAAGCATCCCATCTGTGAGATACCTAAAACAATATAAAAAATATATATATATGTTATGCATCGAAATGGAATGATGCATGAATAAAGACACTTCAGGGATTAAATAATAACAAAACTTGGGAAGGGAATGAATCTTACTTCAGAACTGTTCTTGCACTACTGCAATCTTCAAATCGGATGCTATACCCGACCTCTTCACCAATTGCAACATCCATCTCTTCAGCAACACGCATTGAAACTGAAATTGCAGCCACTCTACGAGGCTGGGTGCATGCAACCATCATTTTTTTGCGTTTATCTCGAGTCTCCATGTCAACAGCCTCTAAAACAAATTGAGGAATCTGGAAAATAAAATTTTAGCTTCAATTAGTACGCATGGCCAGCAACACAAAAGCATTCAGTCTGTTTAACACTTCTATTACGTGTGGAACCACTAATTGATAAGCACACGGACAGATATCTCTTTGTCAGTTAGGAAATCAGCCGAATATAGAGTGTGCCAAAAGTTAGCAACAAATTCCACCATTTACTCAAATCAGTAATTAATAAAATATTTTATTGCCACTAAAATCAGAATAATTTGAAACGACAACCTATACTTAGCTAATACTGAAAATAAATACAGCAAAAATCCAAAACCAGAGGCAAAATAAATAAAATATGAATAAAATGGAAGGCGGATGCAACTTTTTCATTTGCAATGTAAGCCCTCAAAGAGTGAGGAGTGCAACTGGGGCTATATAAAACCAATGGAAATTACCTTTACAAGTTTCTTGTCAATATAATCCGACCATAAAAGTTCCTCCCAAATCAATCACACAATAAATTGATGCAACCAAAATTAAGCTATTTAGTTCATTATCATATTCTAATTTCTTCAAATTTCCTAGAAATTAACCATAACGACCATAAAACATTAAGCGAAGTTAGTTGGGGAAAAGTAACAAACCTGAGTAGTTTTACCACTACCAGTCTCACCAACCAAAATAACAGACTGATTGGCCTTCAAAACCTGCAAGAACTCGTCTTTCTGTTGCCAGACAGGCAAGGTTTTTCTCTTCTCGAGGATCTCATAGTACCTCTGAGAGTAAGGCTTTCCATTCCAACTATTGATTGAACTGTTTCCAGCGTTAAGGTTCATCGTCGCACCACCGTTGAATTTATTAAGCTTTGCTGAGACCGAAGTCTCGTCAACCACGTCAAACAAGCTCACCTTCCTCTTCCTCTCCGTACCCATCGATAAATGACCTAACAAAAGATATTTCACTGGAATCAATCAATGCTCTGACTTCACCTTGCTCTTCCTCTCCTGAAGTGAGGTAAAATCCGAATTACAGAGAGCTTCTGAGAAGCATATTGTTCCAAACTTAGAAGTAAACCCTAGAACTGGTTTAGACTACAGTGGCGTCACGTTGTAATTATATGGAGATGAAATTTATAAAATTACGGATGAGCCCTATTTGTATTTATTTTTAGGGCGAAGAGTCCTATATATTTATTAAAAGAACACATAAATTTCATTGTTATCAATTATAATATAAAGTCATTATTTTTGAAAAACACTACAAAAGTCCTCTAATTGTTTAAATGGGTATACTAAGGATACCAACATATTGTAAAAGTATTTGTAGTTTAACTATTTTTATAAAGACATTTTAAAATCTTCATCTATAACCCATCACTACAATGAAGATGAATTTTAATATAATTATTCTTGAATTAAATTATAAAATTTATACATAAAATTGTCGGTAAAATTGTTATAGTTTGAGAACGATTTTTATCCGCGGGTAACGATTGAAGATAATTATTAAAAAATATTCGAAAAAAAACATTTTTTTAAACATATTAATTCAATAAATATATAATTTAATTTAATAAATATATAAATTAAATAAATAAATATAATTATCAGTATAATTGTAATCGAACTGCGTTGCTTCATGTTTAATTAATATCTTAAGTCATATTCATCTTTAAAATTTATCGGATAAAAATCAAACCGACTGTGTAGATTTTTAAATATCTTTTGTAATTATTATCAATATCATGAAACCAAATTTTATTTTAGAATCGGATATAAATTGAGTATTATTGTTATTTGTACATTCTAAAATATTAAATGTTAAATGAGTAATTGTTGGATGGCTACATCAATTATATTTCTTAATAAACTCATTCCCTACCATAAGGTCATATCTCCCAAAAATTAGAGAGTTACTTTCAAAGAGTTAAACAGAAAGTAATGAAAATAATTAATTAGAGTGAACAAAAAGTAAAGATAGCAAATTACATGTAATTTATGTGAAATATATGATTATAATCCTTCTAGAAGTTTGATCATAAACTTATCTTTTTTTTACGATGATTTTAAATTTTTAACTATTATAAAAAAATTTAATCGTGATTCTTTCATATTATGATTTAACTTTTTATAAGCAACGCATTCAATTGTGTGAATAAACCTTATAATTAATGCAAAATCAATAATTACAAATGAAGTTTGAAGAAGGATAAGGTAGATATCAATTTTCCATTGTGGGTAGGTATGGATGATGGTAGAAGTGTAGCGATTCGAGGGAGGGGAGGATGTGAGACGTGGAAGTAATGCTTGAGGTGTTTTTTTTAGTTTGGATGAAATTCGTAAAATATAGTTACAAAAATAATTACATCAAAATGTATTTACAATGTAGGTTAGGGGTGAGCAAAATATCCGATCAATCCGATCAATCCGTAAAATCCGATCAAATCCGATAAAATTAAGTGGTTTCTATCCGAAGTCGGATCGGATTCGGATTGGATTTTATCAATCCGCTTGGATTCGGATTCAGATTCGGATTAGAAATATTCAAATCCGTATAATTCGATCCGATCCGATATATTTAATATATTATTTAAAAATATATTTAATATATTATTTAAATATATATATATATATATATATATATATAATTATTTAAACTAACAGCCGTATATCTCCAAAACCTAACCTAATATATTTTTCTGCTGCCTCCATCTCTCTCCCTGCCTCTATTTTTCTGCTGCCTCCATCTCTCTCCCTGCCTCCATTGTTAAGTGCTTCTCTGCTGCTGCTTCTCTGCTTCACAACTACTTCTGCTTCGCAGCTGCTTTTGCTTCTCTGTTTTTGCTTCCCTGCTTCTGCTTCTCTAATGCTTCTGCTTCTCTGCTTTGCTGCTGCTTCTGCTTCTGCTTTGCTGCTGCTTCTCTGTTTTTGCTTCCCTGCTTCTGCTTCTCTGCTTTGCTTCTGCTTCTGCTTTGCTGCTGCTTCTGCTTCTCTGCTTTGCTGCTGCTGCTACTGTTGCTGCTCGCCACTGCTACTGCTTGCCGCCACTGCTGCTCGTGCTTCTCTGCTCGCTCGCTGCTGCTGCTGCTCGCCACTACTGCTGCTGCTTCTACTGCTGCTGCTGCTTCTACTGTCGCTCGCTGCTGCTTCTACTGTCGCTCGCTGCTGCTTCTACTGCTGCTGCTACTGCCGCCGTTGCTGCTGCTGCTGCCGCCGTTGCTGCTGCTGCTGCCGCCGTTGCTGCTGCTTCTCGCTGTTAGTTATCCTTCATCATCCTTAACAAGAAGGTTATATTTTTTGATGACATTATAAGAAAACTTTGAACGATCATAATTTTGTGTTGTGAAATCTATTTTGGACGAATTTTTTTATGATTCCATATAACTTTTCGATATCTAGGCACACCAAACTGTTAAAGGCAGTTTTTCCAGAGTTTTTCGCCAAAAACGCTGTTTTTCATGCTTTAATTGAGCTATAACAATTTTTAAACTACTTTTAAAATATTGAGATCTATCGTGACTTGGTGGAACATATTTCATCATTGTAGTACATCATGGTTATTTACATAATTATAAAAATCAATATCATAAAACATTGTTTTATGTTTTTCGCCAAAAACGCTGTTTTTCATGCTTTAATTGAGCTATAACAATTTTTAAACTACTTTTAAAATATTGAGATCTATCGTGGCTTGGTGGAACAAATTTCATCATTGTAGTACATCATGGTTATTTACATAATTATAAAAATCAATATCATAAAACATTGTTTTATGTTTTTCGCCAAAAACGTTGTTTTTCGCCAAAAACACTGTTTTTTCATGCTTTAATTGAGCTATAACAATTTTTAAACTACTTTTAAAATATTGAGATCTATCGTGGCTTGGTGGAACAAATTTCATCATTGTAGTACATCATGGTTATTTACATAATTATAAAAATCAATATCATAAAACATTGTTTTATAAATGGTGCATGTTAATTGAACATTTCATTCGTATTATTAAAGTTTTAGTTATATTATATATAAATGTTCAATACATATTTTAAATCACATGAAATTAAACATGTCCAACATCACCCCACGTCTATGTGCACATTTTTACAATTATTTATTGCAAATGTCTAACATTTTTTTCTACAACTATACAGATGGTTTTAGATAAAGATAATGATACACTTTATGTGATTGAAGAAGTAAATAAAGATGAAAGTGCAACACAACCAACTCAAGAAGAAGATTCTGTAAGTACTCCAATTCCTGACCTATGCATTGCTTCTGAAGAAGAATGTAAAAAAGTTTCCTCTAGATCTAGTAGTGAAGCATGGGTTCATTTTACTATAGAATGGGTAGGGCAACATCGCAAAGCTATATGCAAATATTGTAAGAAACAATATAAGTATGTGTCAAGCAAATCTGGCACGTCAAATTTGCTTGCACACATTTCCATTGGATGTGATAAGTTTCCCGGTAGAGTTCTTAAGAAACAAAAAAATTTAGCTTTCCATAAGGAAGGAAGTCTTGTACCTCATAGTTTTAATGCTGAAAGATGTAGAGAAAAATTGGTAAGGATGATAATTAAGGATGAATTGCCATTTATTATCGTAGAAGGTGAAGGATTTAAGGATTTTATTGAAGAGTTACAACCTTTGTTTAAAATCCCTTCTCGGTGGACTATTGCAAGAGATTGCTTGAATTTGTACGTTACTGAAAGGGTAAAATTAAAAGAGTTGTTGAATAGAACTAGTAAAAGAATATGTCTTACCACTGATACATGGACATCTTGTCAGAATTTATGTTATATGTGTTTAACTGCTCATTTTGTTGATAATGGTTGGAATTTACAAAAGAGAATCTTGAACTTTTGTCAAGTTCCAAATCATAAAGGTGATACACTTGGTAGAGCGATTGAAACATGTTTGTTAGATTGGGGCATTGATAGGATATTATGTATTACAGTTGATAATGCAAGTTCTAATGATACTGCACTTACTTATTTGAAAAAATGCATTAATGGTTGGGGTAATGCAATTTTAGAATCAAAATATTTGCACATGCGATGTGGTGCACATATTCTGAATTTAATTGTTGAGCAGGGTTTGAAAGAGTATAACATATCAATAAATAGGATTCGTGCTGTTGTAAGATACGTGAGAGGATCACCAATTAGACTACAAAAATTTAAGAGTGCTGCTGAAATGGAAAAACTCTCTACTCAAAAACTCGTTTGTTTAGATGTTACGACAAGGTGGAATTCAACTTATTTGATGTTGGATTCTGCAACTTATTTTCAAAAATCATTTGAAAGGTTAGATATCACTGATTTGGGATACTATCAAGAGTTTTGTCGAGGTGAAATTAAACAAGTTCCGACTATAATGGATTGGGATAATGCGAGACATTTTGTCCAATTTTTGAAAGTTTTTTATGAAGCTACATTAATGTTTTCTGGATCTTTATATGTGACTTCTAATTTCTTCTTGGATCGTATTTGTTTTATTCATGATCAACTTGATATGTGGAGTAAATGCGAGGATTATATTATGATGAAGATGGCTAGTGATATGAAGGTAAAGTTTGACAAATATTGGGGAGGAATATCTAAAATGAATATGATGTTATTTGTGTCTGTTTTACTTGATCCTAGGCATAAAGAGTGTTCTTTACATCTAAGTTTGCTAGAATTGTGTAATGGGGATGAGATTGAGGCTTCAATGAGTTCTAAAAGGGTAAAAAAAACTTTGGAAGATATGTACGAGGAGTATCATAAAGCGTATTTTCCCTCAAACATAGAAGAATCTTCTCAACCTTTAGAAATGGGTACAGAAGGTTTTGGTTTAGAAGCAGATGCATTCCAACTTTATGCTTCTCGTAAGAGAAAGCATTTAAAAGAAGTTCATACTATGGAAAACAAATCTGAAGTGGAAAAATACTTACTAGAAGCATTGGTTGATATGGATGATGAGAAATTTGATTTTTTAAGTTGGTGGAATGTTCATTCCTCAAGATTTAAGATTTTGTCTTTGATAGCTCGAGATGTATTGGCCATACCAGTATCTACCGTAGCATCTGAATCTGCATTCTCTACTGGTGGTCGTACAATTAGTCCATACAGGAGTTCCTTATCTTCTAAAACTGTACAATCTTTGATTTGCACTCAAAATTGGATTCGTTCATCTCCAATCATTAATATCCAAGAGTCACTTGATGAAATTGAAGCTCTAGAATCAGGTATATTTCATAAAACTTTCAAATATATATAGATTTATTTGTTATCAAATATATATTATTATGTTTATTAGCTCATTATTTATGTATATTTTTAACTTTTTAATTTTTCATTGTGCAGATATTCTTGATGGTATTGGTGATTTAAATCTTGAATGATTATCAAAAAGTTGTTATTAATTTTCGTAGAGTGAAGTTAATTTATGTAATTGTTATTTAATTTTTTGGAGTTAAATTATGTAATTAATGTTTAATTTTTTCTTTTTGATTATTTTTGTTGAATTATTTTTAATCACGTTGTCACTTACTTTTTTAATTTGTATGAAAAATATTTTTATTTTAGATTTTTTTATTATATGTAATTTTTCATTTTATATGTTGAAATTAAATTAGATTTGGATTTGTTCGGATTGACATTTATAGCGGTTCCAATCGGATTGATATTTCATAATTTTTTTATTTATGTAATTTTTTTAATAGATTTAAATTAAAATTTCGGATTTAATAATTTTCGAATTGGATCGGATTCGGATTGACTTAAAATTAGCAAATTCAGATTTGTTCGGATTGGCATGTACAACGGATTGGTTTCGGATTGAATAATTTTTGGATTAAATAATTTTCGGATCGGATCGGATCGGATCGGATCGGATTCGGATTGACTTAAAATTGGCGGTTTTAGATTTGTTCGGATTGGCATGTACAGCGGATCGGATTCGGACTGAATAATTCATAATTTGCTTCGGATCGGATCGGATTCGGATTGACCTAAAATTTGCGGTTTCGAACCGATGCTCACCCCTAATGTAGGTAACATGCTTGGCTGTATATGTATTTAAAATAATACAAAATCTTTATTTTTAATTATATAGTAAGTCGTATCCTTATATGTATTTTCTTTTTAGAGAATTGATATTTTTAGAGTAAAAAAAGTAATGTTAGAATAATTTAAAATTTATATTCATAATTTAATGATTAATTATTTCTACAAATAAAAAGTTTACTTTATTAATAGCAAAAACAATTTTAGTAATAATTTTTTTATTGATTGTTATAAATAAAATTTGTTATTAAATTAAGTAAAAATTATAATAATTAATGAAAAATTTAATTTATTTTTAAAGATAATAATAAAAGATTTTTAGAATTTTTTATTTATTTATTCATCCTCTGTCAACTTAGTTGTGGCGAACCGACAACATCAGTTTCCCACACTGAAAATAGTAATGCTAGTTTTGTTACGTGAAAAGTATGTAAACTAAAAATGTGTATTTTAATTTTTTATTATTAAAAAAAATCATAATAATTCATTTGTTTTTAAAAAAAGTTATATATGTAAAAAAATATCACAAAAATAATCATATGAGGTCATGTTAATAGGGGCAAAAATGTCAAGATATTAAATGTAACTGCGGGGAAAATTTCCACTCCTCTGCCTCACTTGCTTGTCTCCTTTTATTCACCACCATCAATCCAATTACTCCATTGACATGCTTTAATTTCTCAGCCTGGAATTCAAAGCAAAATATAACCAAATTTACATAAAATACATGAAAAATTAGATCACAATTTCACAATAACGAACCAACAAAGCAAGTTTTAGCAAAAAGTTAACAATATCGCCATAAAAGAGCAACAGATTCCAACCCAATAATTTTTTTTTCTCTGCTTCCATAAAAGGGGTAATAAGTCTCTTATTCAATTAAAATAAATATAAAGCAAAATCCAATGCCTTATCCATTCATGCTCTTTTTCAATTTTTTTTTGCTTTTTTGAAAGAAAGAAAGAAAAATTGAGAAATTTTCAGAGAGAGAGAGAGTTTAGTGAACGTGTCGTTCTGTGGTACACTTTCAGGCTAGCTTTTTTTTTTTTTTGGTTGGTTTGGTGATAAAATGGTGGGAGAAGAGAAGTTCGATGGTGTTAAGACAAACCTGTCAGGCAGAGGAAGAGGATTCTGGCTTTTTTTTTTTTTTTTTTCTCTCCGGCAGTTTATATTTAGTAATTTGACATTTTTTTCCCTGTTTAAATAAAAGCAAGTGATTTTAAATGTTACATACTATGTATTATGAATACTTTTTTATTTATAATTAAATAGTAGGATGAATTATGATTTTATATTTTTATATATTATATAATTTGATTTTTTTTATTTTTGTTCTCTTTATTTTTAATTTTTACATTTTAATCTTTTAATCTTTTATATTTTTTAGGTTTATTTTAATTTGATATCAACTTTTTGATAAAATTGGTGAAAATTAGCAAGTAAAGGAATAAATCATTTACAATAATAGAAGAATTAAAATATACATTTTTAATAATAAATGAACCTATATCACTCTTTTTCAATAACAAATAATATCCACAAATTTTATTCAAATATTACACGTATAAATTATAAATATTTTTTTTACTTATAATTAAATAATAGGATGAATTAGGCCAATTATTTTTATATTTCTATATATTATAATTTTGGTTTTCTTCTTATTTTTTATATTTTTGATTTCTTTATTTTTTAATTTTCACATTTTAATTCTTTTAATTTTTTTCCTTACAATTTACTCCCTTTAATTTCTTTTAATTTTTATACTTTGTTCCCATTGCTTTTTTTAAAATATTTTTGAGGTTTAATTTTAAATTAATCTTAAATTTTTAACATAATATTTGAAAATTAACAAATAAAGAAACAAAATTATAAAAAAAATAAGGTCACTAAAGAGTGAAATGTAGCAATTCTATAAGATATAAAATAATATTTATAAAACTTAACAAAACACAAAATATATTATATGTTTGAAAAAATAATACTTTTTCAAAGGGCACCAATCAAATTATACAAACAAAAATTGCTAAAAACATATAATTATTACAAGTAAAAGATATATTTTCAAAAATTGAAAACGGGTAGGGGACTTCTTAGGATACATATGCATCCTTCCAAGCACTCAAGTGAGGTGTTTGATTGGTTGTTGAATTGAAAAATTGTGATGAATTATTTATTAATCGAGAAAATTATATTATGACATATAAATTAAAATATGGATTAAGTTGGGAAAATTATTTTTAAATTGAAATTGTTCGACTTAAGTTTTTGTTTGGATGACAATCTCTTTAACTTTTTAAAGTTTGACTGCATGATATAATATTTTTTATAGATAGAGTTTTATTTTTAATCTAATTCTTTGATATTTATGTTTAATTTTTATAACATAGTGAAATATATTCATTGTCTCTTTCATACATCTAACAAAGAGATATTCAATTTCTATCACAACATTTATTCTATAATATGAATGTCAATCTTAGAATAAGTGATCAAATATTATTTTATAATTTATGTTATAAATTAGCACTAGCAAAAGTGAAATTTAGATTCAATTTAATTGCACAAATATATAATTATAGATAATAGTAAAATAATAAGTAGTGAGAAAAATAAATAACATATCATGATTTAAATTATTTAACTTTTCAATGTGAAAAATCTACTCTACTGACAACAACATATCGAGAAAAATCCACTAATAATCAAATAGAGATACAAATATCAATATTGAGAGAGCTTCACAAAATATACAAAAACTCAAAAATATCAAGAAAATAACTCATTCTAATTTACTAGTAATATGCACCAAGATAAATTAATAAACTTGCTATTTAATCAAATATTATCATATAAATAAGATTACTATTGGTAGCTACAGCTTCGCATAAAAGGAGAGAAAATATGATGGAGTTGATAATGTTTTCCTCTACACCAACGACCGTAAAAAAAAATGGTACTCTTCGACTGTACAAAAATGAAGAAGATGAGTGGCTTCAGTTGTTGCTTCTTTTTTCTCTGTTTTGTGTTCTCTTTTGAGGTTGATATCTTTTGGTAGCTAATCTATCAAGCAACATATAAACTTATATATATATATAATAAAGGGCATAGGTTTAATATTAATATATAGGTTTTGGGCCCCTATTTATCAAATCTCCACCTTGGCACAAAATATAAATAAGTTATTTAATATATGAAATTTCTCAGATTACCAAATAATCGTCATCTAAAACCTCGAAGGGTGATCATCTACTGCAAATACCAATAAAGTCCAAAAAGTGTTTGAACTTGTTAAGTCGAACTGGTTTGGTTAACATATCAGTTGGATTCTCTGTAATGACTATCTTATTGACAACAATAGCACTCTGAGAGACAATATCACGAACGAAGTGATATCTAACATCAATATGTTTGGTTCTTTCATGATAAATAGTATTCTTCGTTAAGTGTATCGTACTCTAACTATAACAAAATACAACAGAAGTATTCTATTGTAAACCCAAATCACAAACCAAACTTCTAAGCTAAATGGCTTCTTTCATTGTTTCTATTGTTGCCATATATTCTACCTCTATGGTAGACAAAGCAACTGTAGACTGTAAAGTATCCTTTCAACTAATGGCATAATGAGAAAGAGTGAAGACATAACCTATTAATGATCTTCTTCTATCCAAATCACTAGTATAATCAGAGTCCATATAACTAATAACACAACAACTAGTATTAGAACTTTCATCATATACCAAACCAAAATTATATGTGCCTCTCAAATACCAAAGTATCTATTTCACTACTTGATCCTTACAAGATTACCCATATATCAACTGACAACATTAACTGAATGTCAAATTTCTGGACGAGTACAAACCATAGCGTACATCAAACTACCAACGATACTAGCAAATGGAACTTGAGACATGTACTGCTCTTCTTCTTCTGATTGTGGTGACAAATCCAAAGAAAGCTTGAAATGCACAACTAATAATGTACTCACAGGTTTAGACTCTTTCATACCAAAGTGTTTAAGAACTTTTTCAATATAACTTTTCTGAGTCAAATAAAGCTTGTCCGCTTGCCTATCCCTATAATTTTCCATGCCTAAAATTTTCTTCGTTGCACCCAAATATTTAATTTTAAACTTACCACTAAGTTTAAACTTTAATTTTTGAATCTTAGACTTATTCTTAGAAGTAATAAATATATCATCAACATAAAACAACAAATAGACAGATGAACCATCATGAAATCTTTTATAATAAGCACAACAATCATAATGACTCCTAGAGTAACCATGATCAATCATAAAAGAATTAAACCGTTTATACCACTGTCTAGGAGATTGTTTCAACCCATATAAAGACTTTTTCAATAAACAAACACGATCTTCCTTACCTGGAATAACAAACCCTCTAGTCGATGCATATATATTTCTTCTTCAATCTCAACATGTAAAAAGGCTATATTGACATCAAGTTGTTCTAACTCTATGTCAAATAATGCAACCATAGCAAGTAACATATGAATAGAGCTATGTTTCACAACAAGTGAAAATACTTCATTGAAATCAATACCTTTTTCTGACAATAACCCTTTGCAAAAACACGTGCCTTAAACCTAGTTGCTTCAACCTCAGGTATACCTTCCTTTTTCATGAAGATCCATTTGTTTCCAACAATCTTCTAGCCCTTAGGCGGATTCACCAATTCTCAAGTATGATTCTTATGAATTGATTCAGTCACTTCATTCACAGCAACTAGCCACTAAACATACTCGATACAAGTGACAAATTCATGATAACTAGAAGGTTTATGCATTTTAATAGATTCTAGCACAGACAATGCAAAAGAAACTAAGTCTACATCTGTGTACCTTTGAGGGCGTCAAATCTCTCTTATTCCTTTACCCTTAGTGATACTATATGGTTGCTCATGTTTCTCTTCTGCTACATCATGAGCAGAATCATCTTTCTCATCCACAAATGGTTGATCTGAAGTACTCTCTTGCACTTGACTAGGAGCTCCATTCTCAAGCTCCACCTGCTCACTAATACCGTAGTGTTTACCTGCAACAATAAACTCCTTTCATTTTCCAACATGGAAAACTCATCAAACTTAACATCTCTACTAATCAAAAATTTAAGTGACTTGGGTTTAACACACGATAATCTATAACCCTTCACCTTAGAAGGATATCTCAAAAATATGCATTTCAATCCCCTAGGCTCAAATTTACCATCGTTAACATGAGTATAAGTTGGACAACCAAAGAATTTCAAATCAGAATAATTAGTAGGAGTACCAAAGAATACCTTAAATGGAGTCTTTAACTCAATTACAGTTGATGGAGACCGATTCACTAAATACCAGGCATGGTTACAAGCTTCAGCCCAAAAAGATTTATCCAAGTCAATTTGAAAGAGCATACAACAAGATTTTTCTAAGTGAGTCCTATTCATATGTTCAATTACTCCATTTTGTTGTGGTGTATGACGCACATTACAATGTATCACTATGTCATTTCCTTCACATAACTCATTAAATTGACTTTCATAAAATTCCAAATCATTGTTAGTCCTCAAATGCTTGATTTTCTTGCCTGTTTGATTTTCTATACAAGCCTTGAATTTTACAAATTTTGAGAATGCATCAGTTTTTTTATTCAAAAAATACACCTAAATATGACGGGAGAAGTCATTAATAAAAGTCAACATATACTCGGTACCACCTTTAGACACAACAAGAGAAGGACTCCAAAGATATGAATGAATATAATCAACAGTACCGTTCGATTTATGGATGGCTATACTGAACTTGACCTTGGGATGCTTTCCATAAACAAAATGCTCACAGAAATCAAGCTTCTTAGTTTTCTGACCACCAAGAAAATATCGTTTGCTCAAAATAGACATCCTTGCCTCACTCATATACCCTAGCCACATATGTCATAATTGAGTGGTATCTGAATCTTGATCTGATGAGGACAAAACTGAAACACTACCAATAACAGTGCTACTCTATAGCATATAGAAGCCACACAATAATTTCCTTTTAATAACAACTAGAGCACCTTTACTAACTCTTAAAACTCCACCTTCAGCTACATACTTATAGCCTTGTAAATCAAGAATACCCAAAGATATCAAGTTCTTTTTCAAATCTTGAACATGTCGAGCATCTTTCAAAATCCTAACAATACCATCATGCATCTTAATTTGGACAATATCAATACCAATAACCTTGTAGGACATATTATTTTCCATCAAGATAGTACTCTCATCAATAGATTGATAAGAAGCAAACTAGTCCCTATTGGGGCACATATGGTAAGTACAACCCGAATCAAGAATCCAAAAATCTCCAGGAAAACCAGTAGATACTGATAGAATATTTTCACCATCGGAACCAGAACTATTTGCAACACCAACAACATCATTAGTACCAGAAGACGTTGTGGTAGATTTTCCTTTACCTTTGAGTTTTAGACAATTTACTTTCCAGTGCCCTTCTTGACGACAATAGTTGCATTTATCTTTTCGTTTTCTAGATTTAGATCTAGACTTGACTCTATTATTACCTATGCCTTTTTCTTGATTTCTAGCTCTGACAAATAAACCACTTCTATTATCATTATTGCTAGTAGACACCTTTTTCTTCAACTCTTTGGAATTCAAAGTTGTTTTGACATCCTCTAAAGAAATAGTGTCTCGCCTATATAGAATGGTATCAACAAAATGTTCAAATGAATGAGGTAAAGAACATAATAGAACTAAGGCTTGATCACCATCGAAACCAGAACTATCTGTAACCCCAGTAACATCAATAGTACCAGAAGATGTTGTGGTAGATTTTCCTTTACCTTTGAGTTTTGGACAGTTTACTTTGCAATGCCCTTCTTGACGCCAATAGTTGCATTTATATTTTCTTTTTCTAGATTTGGATCTAGACTTTCCTCTATTATTGCTTGTGCCTTTTTCATGATTTCTATCTTTGACAAATAAACCACTGATATTATCATTGTTGCTTATAGACATTTTTTTCCAACTCTCTTGAATTCAAAGTTGATTTGACATCCTCTAAAAAGATATTGTATCGCCCATATAGCATGGTATCAACAAAGTGTTCAAATGAATGAGATAAAAGATATAATAGAACTAAGGCCTCATCCTTATCATTAATTTTAACACCACCATCTTTTAGATCATGAATAATTTTACTAAATTCATCAAGATGATCCTGTAAAGGTGTACCTTCTGGAATTCTAAATGTTTACAAGCATAGCTTCAAATATAACCGACTTGTCAAAGACGTTGTCATATACAAATTATTTCATTTAAGCTATAACCCAACGAGAGATTCTTCATCACCAACCTCGCGTAATACCTCATCAAACAAGGACAACTGAATTGAAATGAGTGCATTTTCCATCAATACATCTTTTTCTTCATCAATCAATTTTTTTTGACAATTTATCCTTGCATTCAAGTGTCTTAACAAACCATTCTTTAACTAATACGGCTCGCATCTTCATTCGCCATAGACTAAAATCATACCTACCATTGAATTTCTCAATTTCATATTTTTCCGTCATGATAGAAAACCCAATATTAAATAAATAGAAGCACAACCCAGAAAATATGAAACCAATTAGATAACCAGAGCTCAAAATAAATCCAAAAGAGAAAACTTGATCAGTTCCAATAAATAAAAAAATAGCTCAATGATCTGATACCAATTTGTTATAAATTAGCACTAGTAGAAACAAAGTTTGAGACTAATTTTGGTTGCACAAATATATAATTATGGGTAACAGCAAAATAATTAGCAGTGAGAAAATAAATAACACACAATGATTTAAGTGGTTTAACTTTTTAATGTGAAAAGTATACTCAACTGACTACAGCACACCGAAAAAAATCCATTAATAATCAAATGGAGATACAAACACCAATATTCAAAGAGCTTCAACTTTTGGGCCTAAAGTTTTGGGCCAATAAAATATAACAATAACATCATTATTAATACAAATGGAATGATAATTACTTATTATAAATAAAACTAAATCATCATATAGGGTTTAAAAATTATCCTTAATCATCATAAAAAAAATTAGCCATCCATGAACATGGTTAACTCAAAAAATAATTCATATAAATAATTAGAAAGGATGAAGAAACTTAAAATGATGGCTAAATATTTGCAGATCTTCAATCTCTGTTTTTGTTTTCAATTCATTTCTAAAACTTGTGTAAAACTCTTCCCTTTCTTTGATCTCTTCTATGTTATTTTTTAGCTTATTTAATTATGATGTAAATAAATAGTGTATTTTAAGCTAATCTTGGACCTTTAATTAATACCCAATGGTCAAAGAGTTGTGATTTAAAGTTTTAGATTGAAAAACAAAACTTCATGAATACTAGAAGGCTCAATCTATTGAGACCCTAGGGTAGATTGATTGGACTCAATAAGAGAGTGTATCTGAGACTTCTTGATCGAAGCTTGATCAATCAAATGCATAACACTTGGGTTGGTCAATATGTTGATCAGGTGCTAGTGTATTTTTACAAAACTTCACTTTTTGATTTGAGGGTCCTTGATTGATCGAATACCCCTGAGTGCACTCTAAACACATTTGTTCTCCTTTTTGCTCTAAATGATTCCATACACCTACAAAACATCAAAAACACATGTCAAATGCATTTCAAAAATCAAACTAATGCAAATATGGTGCAATTATTATACCAAACTAAGTCTACTTCTACATATATCATTGATTTTTTTAATCTTTATATTTATAAAAATACATTTATATCAAAATTTAAAATTGAAAATATGTGTTGAATATATGTTCAAAATGTATGTACATATTGAACATATGTTCTTTTTATAGGGATTAAAATGAAACCAATTTAAAAGAATGTTATATAATAGATGAAACTTCTTAAAGTTAAAGCTGGTTTCATTTTGTTTGGTTTGATCACCGGAGTCAAAGAAGAAATTAGTATTATAGTGTTTGGTTTACAACTGGAATGGAATGGAAAAAACTATATATTACCTTAATACCCATATATTCAGTAAATTTTAAATAATATAATTTAATTGATATTTTTTTGTTAGATAAAATACATTATTGAAATCATTATTTTAAATAATTATTAATTATAAATAAAATATATTATTAAAATTATTTTTTTTAAAATAAGGTTTAAGGTTTTGAGGTTAGGGATTTAGGGTTTAGAATTTAGACTTATATTTATGGGTTAAAGTTTAGGGTTAAAATTATTATTTTTCTAAATAGAGTTTTGGGGTTTGGGATTTGGGGTTTAAGGTTTAGTGTTTAGGATTATATTTGTGATTTAAGGTTTAGGGTTAAAATTATTATTTTTCTAAATAGGGTTTAGGATTTTAAGATTTAAGATTTGGGGTTTAGTGTTTAGGGTTTAATATTTATGGTTATATTTATGGGTTAAGGTTTAGGGTTAAAATTATTATTTTTCTAAATAGGGTTTAGGGTTTTGAGATTTGAGGTTTAGAGTTTAGGGTTATATTTGCGGGTTAAGGTTTAGTGTTAAAATTATTATTATTTAAATAAGGTTTATGGTTTTGAGATTTTAGATTTATAGTTGGGGTAAAATTGGAAAAAAATTGTGATGTGAATGAAATCATGATTCTTTAAGAGGAAGAAGGAATTTTGATTCCTTCTATTTTAGGAATTAATTCTGATTTCATTCCATTTTAGTCAACCAAAAACTACATAAAAATACATTAATAGTAAAAAAAACTATTAGGATTAAAGGTTTTATTCTTCTTCTTCATTTTCTTAAAAGCTTCTAAGTTTTAATATATTTGATAAATGATCGATATTTTGAGGGGAGTTATATGATACAAAACCCCACTCCTTGAACAAAAAGAATATGACAATCTTATTAACGTGCGATTAACTAGTGCATCTAAAATAAAAATGTAATTTTTTATTCTCTTTCATTAATAATGTTGTTTTAGGGTTGATTAGAATATTAATACCCTTCTAGTTTAATTGATAAATATTTATTATTTTTTTATTTTCATTGTTCGTATAACCTATTTTACAACGGAGTTAAGTACCGACTCGTACCTTACTTTTAAAAAAGGTATATAAAAGTATTATATTTTTTAGGAATACATCAGAAGTTATTTTCTTTTAAAAAATGATACAATTAAAAAACAAATTTAATCAAGTTTAATCAATGTAAAATAATAATTGTTTTTTTAATAATAAACTTACTATTTTATCATTGCCAATTTTCATGTAAATTTCGTTTCACATTTTTAAATATTTAAAAAAAATCACTAATGTACCCCTTATTAAAATAAGATACTAATGATATATTCTTATATAATTTTGTTATTAATCTGTAATTTTTTTAAAAGTTAATATATCATATAAAATTTTTACTCATTCTATAATATTTTTTTTAAAAAAGTAACTAATAATATAAAAATTTGTGCTTGAAAAATGAAAGCATGTAAATAAATTTATAAAAACAGAGAGAAAAATATCATAAAGTCATTTACTTATTGCAAAAATGATCTTACAAAAATAAATATAATTTTTTATTTTAGTTTTTAATTTTTTTCAATTATATTAGATAGATTATTATAAAATAACAATAAGAAAATAATAATAATAATTATTTATCTTTACGTAGTTATTTTTTTCCATAACAATAGGACCAAAATTGTTACCAAAAATAAATGCAAAGTTTAAATATTAATTTTATAATAAGTATAAGATATTTTCGTTCGCTTAAAAATAAAAAAAAAATCGAATCAATTAGTGCAAATTTATTTACAAAAGGGGAAGAATACCACTAACATATATAGTTTACCCAAAAGCTAGCTTACGTTGACTCAATTATAGAAGTGCCTTTCATTTGTTAATATTTCAATGACATTGTATCCATCTTTCATTAATTGGAACAAAAAGAAACCGAGATTTTCTGCAATTAATTAAAGAAAAGTGAAATAAATGGTGATATATGTTATTAATATTTAAAAATATTTTTTAATCTTTTAATTTTTGAAAAATAAATAGTGAGACCTTTTATACCTTAAATGTTAAACCTTTTGAACGTAGAGGGTTATTGACTTTTGTGTTTAAAATCAACACTAACTCAATAAATAGAGTGATTGAAGGATGTAGAAAAATAAATGGAGTGTTTAAATGATGTATATAAAAAAAGTGTGTAAATAATATTTGTGTGGTTAGAATTATTTCTTAGTTTTATATTTGTATGATGTAGAATGCATGATAAAAACTATAAATAACTTACCTTACATTTGGTTTAGTCATCCTATCAAAACAAATAAGTCTTTGTATTCTTAGTTTGTGTGTGAGTTAAGAACTTTCTCTTTGAGTGTTTATATTTCTATTCAATTTGTGAGTTGACTTTGAAAGATATTATAGTGTCTTTTATTGTAGGTATAATACAAGTTTGGTTACTTGTTTGGATCAAATATTAGTAATTTTAGAGTTGTGTATTCTAAAATTTACTCAACAATTAGTATCAGAGCGAGACGATCAAGGATCGTTCTTAGTAGAGTTATCTTGAGTTGTGAGGAGTTTGGTACGCTGCAAGTTTCTTAGTTAAGCTTATTCGGTATAGTTGAAGTCTTTCCGGTACGATGAGTGACCTTCAAGTAGTTAGAGGAATCAAGAAACTCAACAACAAAAACTATAACACATGGGCAACATGTATGGAGTCTTACCTACAAGGTTCAGACCTGTGGGAGGTTATTAGTGGTAACAAAGTTACACAACCAGTAACAGAAGATGCAAACGACATCTTGCAAAAGTGGAAAATTAATGTAGGCAAAGCAATGTTTGCTTTAAAGACCACAGTTGAAGAAGAAATGTTAGAGCATATTCGGGATGCCAAAATACAAAGGAAGCATGAGACACTTTTGTTACACTTTTTTCAAAGAAGAATGATACAAGACTGCAACTTCTTGAGAAAAAGTTGCTATCGATGGCGCAACGTGACATGATGATTTCCCAGTACTTTCACAAGGTAAAAATCTTTATGCCGCAAAATTTCAGATTTAAATTCGAAAGCTCCTATTATGGAAACCAGGATAAAGAGAATAATTATCCATAGTTTGAGACCTGAATATCGAGGGTTTGTATACAAGGGTGGTTGGCACAACCATGTCTTGTTGCGTGTGAGAATTTGTTGGTCGGTCAAGAAGTTATGGCTAAGCAAATGGGAGGAGTCTCTTTGAAGGGTGAGGAAAAAATACTCTACACCAGCAAAAATAAAGACACTTTCAAGCGGTACAATGGGAGTAGATCTAAAAAGGATGGCAAAAAAATTCCTCAAGGAAATGAAGGCTTTTGTCTAAGGGGAGCTTGGAAGAATCGCAATAACAATAGAAAATTTGATGGTGAATGTTACAACTGCGAGAAGATAGATCACATGAAAAAATATTGTTGGAGTAAGAAAAACTTGTTGAAAGTAATACATCTACTTCCACTTCTAAGGAGCATAGCGAAGATGGTTGGGATGCCAAAACATTATTTGCTACAAAGGAGGAAGAAAAATTAGCTCTTATAGTGACAACATCAAAACAGATTAACTACAAGAATAACTGGATCGTAGATTCAGGCTACTCAAATCATATGATTGGTGATAAATAGAAGTTGGAAAACATGTCTAAGTACAAGGGAGGTTGTGTGGTGGTGAAAACTGACAACTCAAGGTTACCAATAACCTACATCGGTAAGATGATAGTTACGCCTCGATATAATACTAACCAGGTACCACTTCAAGATGTTTATCATGTCCCAGGAATGAAGAAAAACTTGCTATCTATAGTTCAATTGAAATCATCAAGCCACTATGTCTTGTTTGGTTCCCAAGACATGAAGGTGTATCGTGATCCCAAAATCTCAAAAATACTAACAATGGAGGGTAATGATTGGAATTATTCAATGTGATGTCAATAGAATCTGTATATGTAGACAGGACAAGAAGAAATGAGACAACAGATATATGGCATATGCAGTTAGGCCACGTTAGCTATTCACAAGCTAAGTGTGATGGTGAAGAAGTCAATGCTTAAATGGATTCCTCAACTAGACATGCAAACTGACACGGTATGTGCAGAATGCCAGTATGGTAAAGCTCACCAATTTTCATATGAGGAATCCAAGTTTAAAGCAAAAGAACCATTGGAGGTAGTTCAATCTGATGTATTCGGCCTGTTAAAGAACCATCAATTGGCGATATGCGATATATGGTGACATTCATTGACGAATTTTTAAGGTATGTATGAGTTTTCTTTATGTAAGAAAAATCTAACATCTTCTCAAAGTTTGGTGAAATTGAAGGGGGGCCTTTAGGACTTGATAAGGTTGCTGGAAAGCCTAGAGAATTTTGTCTATTTGTGTATAAAACCGTTGAGAAAGAAGGCATTGGAAGAGACACATAAGAATTTTGAGGGCTATATTTTGCATTGCTAGAAAGCTATTGATGGTCCAAAGCCAGAGAATGGTCAACTTTAGAATCAGAATAATATTCATGGAGAGTTGTGTTGAGGAGTATTGAAAATCAACACCAATTTAATAAATAGAGTGGTTGAAAGATGTATAAAAATAAATGGAGTGGTTGAAAGATGTAGAAAAATAAATAGAGTTGGTGAAGGATGTAGAAAAATAAATGTAGTGGTTGAAGGATGTAAAAAAGATAAGTATGTAAATAATATTTGTGTGGCTAGAATTATTTATTAATTATATATTTGTATGTTGTAGATTGCATGGTGAAAACTATAAATAACTTACCTTACATTTGGTTTAATCATCACATCAAAAACAAATAAGTCTTTGTATTCTTAGTTTGAATGTGAGTTGAGAGTTTTCTCTTTGAGTGTTTGTATTTTTCTTTAATTTATGAGTTGTATTTGAAAGGTATTATAATGTCTTTTATTTTGAATATAATACAAATTTTATTACTTGTTTAGAGCTAATATTAATAAATCTAGAATTAAGTATTCTAAATTTTACTAACACTTTGTACTTCTACCCAAATATTTATAACATTGAAACCATGTATCCAAACAACTCATAACAAAATTATCAATTGAAATTGAATATGCAAATGTAGTAGTAGATATAAAAAGGGAATTGTTATTTTCATGACAAAAAATGATTATGTAAAAATAATTATATTTTTACCTCATAATTTAATGTTTTAAGGATTTTAAAAATGAAAATATTACTTTGATATTAACAAAATTTACTCTTACAATAAATTACCCTATGAAAAACAAGAAAAGTAAGGAAGAAAAACAGATTGCGAATATTACCCTAAAAGAGTATAACAAAGAAGAAAAGAAGAGTGACAAACATAGCAAACGAGACAAGTTTTGAAGAAGAGGGCAAGGACGACGCGCACGAAGACGACAACTTAGCTATCTTAATTTTCCTAGCTGATTTCATTCGTTCAATTCGGGCACGTTCCCTTCTAACCAACTCACCAATCTCCCTTACAATGTTTTTATCAGCTACTGCATCAAATGAAGGATGTCTTGGTGGCCTTGGTGGTTTTGAAGATTTTTTTATTTTCTTATTCGTTGACTCAATCATGCTAATTTCTTTTTTAATATTTTCTTCTCCATCTGAAATCTTATTTTTGATCAACCCAACTTTCTCTTCCTCATCAAAAGGTATCAAATTATCCAATACTTTGGCAAAAAATGTCTCATCTAGGCTTTTGCTTGAGCCTCTAAATCTTTCTCTACCACCTTGTAATTGTCCATTAATGCTTTTGGTTATTCCATTTTCAAGGTCACCTTGTGAAGTGATACGATCCATTAATTGAGAGAGACAATTATTATTATTGGAACTCTAAAAGAAAAAAAAAATGCTTTTAGAGTTCCTTTGCCAGAGAGAAAATGCAAGTTCAAATATTTGTAAGAGAGGATGGATTGCAAAATCAGAAACAACCATTTTCAATAAGTCAAAGAATTCAAATCCTAATTTACCATTACCGTCCGACTCAAGATCACAACACATTTAGTAAAATATAGATAAGCCATTAAAATTGGAACACCATATTTATCAAAATTAACGAAAATAGTAAAAATGATAATAGTCCACCGGATTAAATGTTGCCAAACGTACTTAGATTTGGAGGGGAGAGAAAAATAATAATAAATGAAGAAATTAATAATATTGACAATAATAAATACTATTAATTTTTGTAGTGTCAAATTGGAGAATTTTTGTAACTAAATGCATCTTTTATACAAATCACCACCCATTGTACCAAAATATCTTTACTCTTAGCTTCACATGAAACCAAAATAAAATCAAACATTGCTAGCCTCCAGTGAACTTTTGGATGATTGCAATTTTTCAACTACACAGGTAAGACATTTGGCAAGGCATAAACATATTAAGGTAAAACATTGACATAAGATGGTAGGATATTGACACATAACATGCTAAGGTATTGGAATAACTTATAAGAGGGTGACATACTGTCCTAAGTCATTGACATGTCATTTACTTGTAGTGATAAAACATTAACATAACGTGATAAAATATTGACATTGTCATGTCCTAATAAAACATAATTTTTGTTTATTGGAAAAATGTTTGTTAGCATGACTCTAAGAGTCATATTCTACATGCCATGGCTCTATCATAAACTTTGATTTGCATATTAATTTAGAGTCATATTCTACATGCCATGGCTCTATCATAAACTTTGATTTGCATATTAATTTAGAGTCATATTCCTAGCCATGATTCTATCATAATCTTTATATGGTATATTTATTTTAGTTTTTATTTTCTCTCTTATGATTCAACGAATATGGTAGCATTATGACACAAAATATTACTCTAAAGTAGTATTCCATAACATTATTCTTGCTTATTTGAATGTAAAATGTCTGTCCTTACCTCCACTATTGTCCTCACTAGCTAGTCATTCATTCATAGCTACTGAAAACACGCCGACGATTTTGTACAGGTAACAAGTCTTGAGACAACATGTAACTAGGCGAGTAATATAACGACATTAATTAATGTTGTTTTTCTCTATGCTTAAAAAGTTTTAAGAGGATTCTAATAACACTCTTTCATGCATTCTCTTAACTCCTTGAAGGACATGTAACATTTTAATTTCATTTTTTGTTTTTGAACAATTAATTTTAGATAATAACAAAAAATGTCATTTAAAAAGGTAGAGGAATGCATAGAAGAGTATCTTTAGTATTCATTTTTTTGTCCAATCAATATAATCCATTTTGGGTTATATAACACATACTCATTACTTGTTATAAACTATGGAATGTGAATATGATCCTATGTCCAAGAAGATATACACCACCACCTTTACCACTAGATTATTTGGTATGTTTGTATTCTTCAAGTTTTAAGAAAAGGAGTGTTCCTATAAATTAATAATGCCCCTTTTAACAAAAAAAAAAGTACTTATATGGACTCATATTCTCAAAATAGTATAGTGGTAGTCCTCATATTTATTTTAATGTACACAAATAATGTAGTTTCATGTTTTAAATTGGGAATTTTGTTATATGCTTGATACATGTCATATAAGTGAAGGAAAATTGTATCATTAAGAGGATTTGATACTTTAATAGTACCCTTATTTAACAAAAGGTATGTATGTTGACCCATATTTTTGTAATAGTATACTAGTAGTCCCTATATTTAAATTTAGATACACTAATAGTTCAAAATTAAGATTTAATTATAAATTTCATTATGTGTCACATGCATGAACAAAAAATAAAGGACACACTCGTCATTAATTTTTTTATCACTAGTGAACCACTTTTTAATTTTCGATCTGTTATATCTTCTACAACCTTTTGAATGAGTTATTACATTATATGATTTGATCATGTATTGTCAAAGTATTAGATTCTTTCATTTTGCAATAGTGTCGTTCATATGCCATATTATATAGACTGCATTTCCTTTGATTTATCAGTTTGTCCTCTATGTTACCTAATATGTCTTGTGTTGGTTATCAGTTTGTCTCCTACTCTTAGTGTTAATATTTTACATGATCTTTTTTTTTTGCTTTAGATGCCTTTTTGGAAAAATTAATGTATTTTTTCAAGCTTAAGTACTTGAGTATTATCTCATCTTTTTCTCTACACTAATTGCTTATTGCATTTTGTTGTGTGCATTTATATGTCATATAATTGTTTGTCTGTTTTTAGGACTCTTGAATTTCATACATTATTATGAATAGACTAGTATGTTTAGTTATCATTTATGTTGATTTGTGTTATTCACCCTTAATTTCTAAGCATATCCCTTGTGTTTGGTTTTGAAATCTGTGCATTCTTCTCTCTTTCCTTACATGTTTTAGTGTCAATTAAAAGTTATAAATTTTTATCGCAAAGCTAACAATCCCTCCTTTGATTATTGATGTGAACCTAAGAATATAAATATTTTGAGAACTACAAGAGATACGGTCAAAGACCCAACAATGAAATTGAAATAGATCCCAAAACTAATATTTAGATTTAAAGCACTCACCTTGATATCAATTGATATTACTCACCAAAGATACAAAGATGATAAAATTCCACAAGGTTTGCAAATCCTTTGATAAGTTTATTTGAAGAGGAACAAAGAGCATTAAAGCTCCTAACTTTGATATCTATCAAAATGTATTAAATGTAAGGTGTCTTAGTAGTTGGAGGCATAAATGTATATATAGAGTTCAAAACAAAACCCTAAAAGAGAAAAGAAAATAACAAAAACATAGGTGGAAACATGAGAAAAAATACAGGAAAAACTATGGTGGCCATGACGGACAAAATCCATGTCGTGGCCCTGCGTGAAGTGAAAAATCTTCCTAAAACCCCCTCACCCTAACAGCCAAAAACCCATGCCCCAATACTCATAGTCCTGCTTGAGTTCCAAAATCTTCCCATGTGTGTCATGTCGTGGGTCATATTGATCCATGTCGCAATGCACTTTAAAATTCAGAATTATTTTTATTTCATTGACTGGCGATGCACTTTAAAATTCAGAATTATTTTTATTTCATTGATCGGCACTTTCCATGCCTTATGCTCCATTTAGGGTGCTCTTTGATCATAATTTAATTCTCAAATAAGCTCATTCAATATTTCCTTAAGTTGCTTTGTTTTTGATTTTGTGATGGATCTACTCAATATTTGTGTGGTTCATCATTCTCATCATTTCTTATCTCTTCAAAAGAATTCAATCTCCAATCATCACATGCATAATCAAAAGGAGAAATATCAAAAATATTGAAAGTAGTGCTAATGTTATACTCACTTGGAAGATCTAGCTTGTGGGTATTGTCACTAATCCATTCAAGCACTTGAAATGGTCCATCTCCTCTAAGTTGTAATTTAGATCTTTATTTTTTAGGGAATTGTTCTTTCCTCATGTGAATCCAAACCTAATCACTAGGTTAAAAATGAATTTTCCCCATCTTTTGTGTGCTTTGGAAGCATATTTCTTGTTCTTCTTTTCAATACACTTAAAAATACTTTCATGTAGCTTCTTCACCTTTTTCAACTTTTCTTTTACCATCTAATTCAATTCTTTCTAAAACAGGGAAGGTAAAAAATCCATATGAGTAAATGGGTTAAAACCTATCTACAACCACAAAAATAGAGTCTCTACCTTTCTTTGACCTAGGCAATCTTAAAATAAAATCCATAAAAATATCTACCTAAGGTGTGCTAGACACGGATAAGGGTGTATATAGTCATTGGGGTAGGACCTTGGAGTTGGCTTGCCTACAAGTAATACATCTAGAACATATTCTCTCTATATCCTGCCTCATTTTTGACAAATAAAAATATTTATGTAGAGTTTCTAAGGTTTTTTTGACACCAAAGTGTCCCATTAAACCTCCTGATAGGCCTCGTTAACTAAGTTCACACATAGAATAATTAGGTATACACAATTTATTTTCTTTAAATAAATACCCATTTAACTTGTAAAACTTACCAAACGCATCTATCACATAAATCATAAATAGCAAAAAAAATCATCATCATTGGCACACACATCTTTAATATATTCAAATCCTAGCAACCTAGGGTTTAATGTGAAAATTAAAGCATACCTCCAAGATAATGCATTAGCCATTATATTTTTCATACCTCTTTTTATTAAATCACATAAGGAAATGTGTCAACGAATTCCATCCATTTATTTGGTCTTCTATTCAACTTACCTTGATTCCTCAAGTGTTTTAAGGATTCATGATAAAAAAATTTCATCAAAGGTAGTGTTGCCATGTCTCAAGTGTCCTCACCAAAGATAGAGTTTCTTGTTATATGTTAAAAAATTAAGGCTTATTCTGTTGATTTTTTCACTGAAATAGGTAATACACCTTCATTTTTATATCAAAAAAGGTCATATACCTATACCTGAAGCATTACACTCAACCTTAAATGTTTTAGTAAAATTAGGTGAAGTTAAAATAGGTGTAGACTATAATCTTTCTTTTATCATGTTAAAAACTCTCTAATGTTCCTTACCCCCACTTAAATCCAACAACCTTTCTAATAACCTTAGTTAAATTTGTAGTTATAGTACTAAAATCTTTAACAAACCTACCATAAAAACTAACAAAATCATGAAAACTTCTTACCCCAATGACAGATTTAGGTGTGGGTCATTCCTTAATAGTGTTCATTTTTCTCCATTCATCTCTATATTATTATAACTAACAATATAGCTAAGAAAAGCTAATCTATCTATACAAAAAGTTTTTCAGATTAGTATATAATTTTTCCTTTCTTAATACCTCAAGTACAGATCACAAATATGAAACATGTTCTTTTGAATGTTTTACTATAAATGAGAATATCATTAAAGAAAAAACCACAAATTTTCCAATATATGCATGTAAGACATGATTCATAAGTCTCATAAGAGTACTAAGTCCTAATTTGATGGTATCCACTTTTGAAATCAATTTTAATAAATATGCAAGAATCATGCAATTCATCCAACATGTCATCTAACCTAGAAATAAGATGTCTATACTTTATTGTAATTTTATTGATGGCTCAGCAATCAACACTCATTTGACTTGAACCATCCTTCTTAGACAAAAGTAGCACTATAACTACACACGGGCTCAAATTCTCCCTCATTTGACCTTTGGTTAGTTACTACTCAACCTATCTTTGAAACTCCTTAGTGTCTTATGGGTTGGTTGGTTTGAAAGGGATACTCCTAGTATGAAGTAAATTTGATGCTCATTCCCCCTAATTATTGACACACCATTAGAAATTTCTTCAAGAAACAAATCTTCAAATTCTTGCAACAAAGAAATAATAGCACTAAGCATAGAAGAATTAAGGTCGTTAGTAGAAAAATTAGCCTCCTTGTACAAAAGTATAAGTATGGGTCATTTTGCATAAATAGCTTGCTTAACCTTACTTGTTCTAGCATAAAAAATCACATTTTTTCCTACTCTTTTTTTTCTTTTCATTATTCTCTCTTTCTTTTTCTTTTCTTTTCTTTTCTTTTTCCTCACTCTTCTATCTTTCTGTTTCACTATCTTCTTCTTCTTCACTCTTCTATCCTTCCTTTTTCTTTTCCATTTTTCTCTTTTTCTTTTGTCATTTTCAACTGATCTTTAAAGATTTGATTGAGAGTAAGAGGCATAGGTGTAATATTTATATCGTTTTTCACAAAAATGTACTTGTTTCTATACCTATCATGTGTTAAATTTTTGTCATATTTATATGGCCTACCGAACAAGATATGCCCAGTTTGCATTGGTATCACATCACATAACACTTCATCTTTGTAATCTTCAATGAAAAAGGTTACTAATACTTGTCTATTTACCCTTACTTCTTCACCATCATTCAACATTATAACTTATAAATTCGAGGGTGTTTAATCATATACAACCCTAACTTTTCAACTAGGGTAGTACTAGCTACACCTACTAATAATGTCATTACATATCTTATTGCTCACATGGCACCTTGTATGAAATATATTTTCTCTTTGTTGTTCCATGTTATCATATTTGATTTGAACACTTAATGCTCTCGTGATCACAAGTGTTTCCCCATCCACAATAGTTATTTCCTCATCACTAGCTTCCTCTAGTAGAGGCATTTATTCATTTTCGCTCTCATCATTAGTTTTCATCTCCCTATTTTCTTGTGTTATCATTGTTCTCTATATTGGACATTTAGATGCTATATGACTCCTACCAAGACAATGAAAACACTTAATATCATGATTATGAGTTGTGGTTTCAATCTTACCTTTATCCTTACTTGTCTCTTCTTCTTTAGCTTTGAATGATTTGAATCCAAGCTTGAAACTCCTCCCTTCATCTTTTTTCCAATTATATTTTCAAGGTGTGGTAGTATTCGATTTTGATGTAGTAGGGTTTGTCTTTGGTGGTAGTGATCGGTTACTTCTTTTTCTTAGTTTGCCCTCCATTTTAATTGTTATGTGGACCATGCCTTCCAAATCCACATAATGATGAAGTTTTACAATGTTGGCAATATCTTGATTCAACCTACCAAAAACCAAGCCATTATGGCTTCTCTATCCTCCTCTACATTAGCCTTTATCATTGCAACTTCCATTTTCTTATAGTATTCATCTACTGTCTTAAATACTTGATTAAGCCTTTGTAATTTCTAGTATAGTTTCCCGTAGTAATATCTAGGAACAAACTTTTTCTCATAATAGCCTTCATATATTTCTAATTATAAATTGGCCTTTCATAGTTTCTTCTCCTACTAGATATTAATTGATTTCACCAATTTAATACATAATCAATAAATTCAACGACAATAAGTTTTACTTTTTTCTCATCAATATAATTGTGGCACTCAAAGATGTGTTTCACATTTTTCTCCCACTCTAAGTACAATTCAGGATCATTATTTCTTGAAAATGTGGCATCTTCATTTTTATGCTTCCTAAATTTCTATCAACTCCATCATGTGGCCTAAGGGGTGTCCTCCAAATACCTCCCATATTTCCATATCTCCTTCCTATAGATACATTTTCTTCTTCCTCATTAAAGTCTCAATTATCCTCTAATTATCATCTTCAGGCTGTTCCTTTTACTTGGGCTTGTTTATTTGGGCCAGTAACATTTACAAATCTCTGTTGTAAATTGGCTATTATGGCTTCTTGCCTTTCTATCCCATCATTCATGTTTATCATTATCACATTCATTATTTCAATCGATTGTTTCAAAGCTCTCATTATGAATGTTGTATCTAATCTTTCTTTTGGACGGATGAATCTATTAATATTAGGCACTATGACCAACTAACACAACAAGATGTTAATAATAAAAAATTAATTCCTCTCACCTACCTCTAGTGGATAGCACTCAGGTTGATTACTCAAGTGTCCTTAGTTAAAAAAAACAAATTGTTCAAGTATTTCAAACAATATAGAATTTATTATCACCAAAGATAGTTCGTAATATTCAATTAAGTCAAAGTACAATAGAATGTACTCAAGTTGTTTAGAATTCCTAAAGCTAGAATATACTCGAATTGGAACAAGATAGGACAACAAAAATTTGATTAATTGCTCAAGAAAAATTTAAGGATACGAATGATGATTAATAATAATAAGGTAGAAAAATTCTAAAAGTATTTGATTATATCATAATTTTTTAATAATTCGAGTTTCTTCGTCTTATTCTTCTTATTTTTAATAAAAATATCTACTCGAAAATCAAGAAAACTAACACAAAAATTACGATATAAATCTAAAAATTTATGTTACAAAAATAACACAAATATTTTTAGAAAATAGCATAGAAATCACGATATGAAACTAACACAAAAAATTAACAGAAACACAAAAAAAAATCTAAAAATTACGATACGAAAATCATACAAAATATTTTTAGGAAATTAGTAGGAAGAAGGAAACAAAATCAAATTTTTTTCTTACCAATCTAATATAGAAAATTTCATAAATTAATATAAACAAGAAAATAAATATGAAAATACTGCGGAAAATGAAGCCAATACAAAATATATTTATTATATTAGCAAATTAATGCAAGAACACAAAGATATCAAGGATAAGAACCTTAAAGTTAGAATATAGATATCTAGTACTAAATGATGTGAACCTAAGAACACAAACCTTGCAATCCATAAATATGATAAGGTTTGAGAACTACAAGAGATAGGGTCAAAGACTAACAACAAAATTGAAATGAATGCCAAAAACTAATATTCAAATTTAAAGCACTCATATTGATATCAATGGATATTACTCACCAAAGATACAAAAATGATATAATGTCACAAAGTTTACAAATTTCTTGATAAGTTGATTTGACAAGGAATAAAAAGCATTAAAGCTCTCAACTTTGATATATATCAAAATATATGTATATAGGGTACAAAAAAACCCTAAAAGAGGAAAGAAAACTACAAAATTGTTATTGGGAACACAAGAAAAACTATGTGGGTATGTGGCGGCCAAAATCCATGTTGCAATGCTTATGGCCTTTTTGTGAAGTCCAAAATCTTCTCGAGAACCCCTCGTTGTGGTGGCCAAAAATCCATGTCGAGACTTGCATGACTCTGCTTGAATTCCAAAATCTTTTTATAGGTGTTGTGACGTGACTCACATTGATCCATGTCGCAATGCACCTTCGATATTTAAAACTACTTTCATTTCATTTACTGGCTCCCTCCATGGGTTTTGCTCTATTTGGGGTGCTCTTAAATCATGATCTAATTCCTAAATAAGTTCATTCAAAATTTTCTTGTTGTCTTTGATTTTGTGATGGGTTCACTCGAAACTTGTAATGGTCCATCATTCTCATTTTTCTCACAAAATCATTATTTTCAACATGATTCGATTATTTTATGTTTTTTTAAGATTCTTTATAAGTTTTTTTGTGATTTCGTTTGATTTTGGGATTACTCTTTTTTTTTGTTAATAATGGTTTAATGAATTTTTTTATTCTTAATTATTGTAAAGATGAGTATGCCCTTAATATTTTACCCATGTGTGTGACACATGTTGAAATTCTCAATTAAATATCAATTTTAAATCAACGGTATACTTAAAATTAAATGTATGGACTATTAATGTACTGTTATGAAAATATGAATCTACTTGCATACATTTTATTAAATAATGACATTTTATTAGACCGGATAATTAAGCCTTAAAATCTAATTTTCATATTTAAGTTTGTAATGAAAAATAATATATTTCTCTATAACATTCTTAATATAAAATCTTAAATAAAAACAAAATTAAATTTATTTTGTAGAGATTTTTTACCTATTTAATATTTCGCAAGCATAACAACATTATTATTATATCATATTTATAAACAATCAGTCATGTTGAATTTAATCACAAATAAATTAAATATAACATATAAGAATAAAACAAAAAAAGATAACTGTAAAGAATCTATTAAAATTATACCTTAAAAAAATCCTCACAACAATTTGATACTAATTATGTTGTTAGAAAACCTCCAAACGGATTTATATATCAATTTATTGAATCAAAAACTAAAAATCTATAATAATATAGCTAGTTCTTCTAAAAAAAAAGAACTTTAAAACTAAAAACTAAAAAAAAAAAGAACTTTCTGAAGAGAGAAATAATTGAGAAAATTGTGTGTTTTATAATGGAGAAGATGATCCTTTTATAGGTGAGGAAAATGCAAAAAACGAAGAAGAAAAATATTTCAAAATTTGAATTTGAACGCGTTTGGATAGGTTGACACTCGTATAGGGCGCAAATTTTTTGACAAACAGGCGTTGGGCGTACGTGGGACACGATGCAGAAGTGTGCTGGTGAGCGCGAAAATTGACACGACGTGTGCTGTGCTTGTGTCGAGCATGTGATGGTTGTGTGCACTTGCTTGGCGTGTGCCAACTGCGTGCGGGCATTTGCTGAGCGTATGTTGGACGTGCGCACACTGGTACAGGCAGGATTTCGCTTTTTTGATATTTTTGATCCATTTTATCCAATTTTTATCTTTTTGACTTTTTTTATTTTTTCTCAATATATTTGTTATGTATTGCCTTCGGTATTTTTCTTCGTGTATTGAAGTTATTTTTAAAGAAAAATACCTGAAAAAAATAAAAATATTATTGATTTCGAAAATACAAATTTATATAAAAATGTGATAAAATCATATAAATATAAATCTATTTAATCAATTGAACTACATCATGATAATTTTAATATTTTTTAAGTAGTAATTATTTATTAATACCTATTATTTCTCTGTCTATTCTAGTTTATTTTAAAATTAAAAAATTCACAGTTGAGGTAACTTGTGACCGGTATGCTAAACTTTATGTTTCAGAAGTTCCAGTAACAGCAACTTAAGAGGTTGTGAGTTTCAGGCTTCTGTGGAGCTTCTGAGCTGCATAGAATAAAAAGAAATTGTTATATATTATAGGCTACTTGTAGCTAGTAATTTCTCTACAACATTTGGATTATGCTTCTTTATGGTAGATTCACCCGTGTTTGAAGTCTAAATTACTTTTCGAATATTTATATTTTGTGAATTATTTGTGTTATGACTTGGGTTTATTATTCAAAAACTTCACTGTGGTGTAAATCCATTAAAAGAAAATAGAAATATTTACATGTTCGATATTTGTATTCAAAAATTTATAACTATATGTTATAAATTAACATTAATAAAAGTGAAGTTAATATCTAAATTAGTTGTAAAAATATATAATTATATATAATAGTAAAATAATAAATACTTAGAAAAATAAATACACATAATGATTTAAGTTATTCATTTTTTTAATATGAAAGTCTACTCGATATACCGAATTTATTTTATTAATAATCAAATTAAAATATAAATATTAATTTTTAAATAAATTTATAAAATATACCAAAAAATTAAATACAGCTAAAAGTCAATATACATAAATTACCAAATTTATTATTTAATATAAAAATGATATCTACAGCTTCTACTCTATCTGTTTTTCTCTCCTTCTCTGTCTCACGCAACTTCTAATAAAGTAGGAGCAAACGAACCAGACCCACTTTCCCAATTCAGATGTCAGAGAAGCCCAGACGAAGAAATCTGATACAAATGAGAGGCCAACGGTAGTTGATCAGCTGTTCGAAGACAGACAACAGAGGAGGAGTTTATCCCATTGGGAATACAAGGAATGACTGGGTGGAAGCTCTCTGATCACTCAGCAGGAATAACATATATAACAATATATAAATATTAGTTAAAGAATACTGAGGGTTTAAGTGATATATGTGTTTTGGACTCGTTGTCCTAAAAAAGTTCAAGTAACATTACTTTGAAGTTTGTGCAACACAGAAATATGGTTGAGGTTGTATACTTGTCTTATTCAAGGATAAGAGAACAGTCCTACAACTAGGTAAAGTAAGATGTTACTCTCATTCTGTTCATTGTGGGTTGTAGTATATGGTCGAAATGAAAGTATTTGAGTGATTAACGAGAGCATCATCTCTCTCGAGCAACAGATTTCATTTATTTTTTATCTCCATTTCAACTTTTTCCTTGACTTGGTACTCAATTGCCTGCTGCTCAACTGCTAATATTTGTAAGAAACTAATTGGCAAACTGGTTTTGCTGGAAATGTGGAACGCAAATAGGTAATGCTATATCGCTCTGAGGTGAAGTTTGTGTAAATTTGGTTTCCAATTTGTGGCTATCTATTCTGAAAGATCAAGTGTTTAAGGATTGTTGTATTAAAGATTCGTGACTGCAGAGAATCACAATCGCAGCTGCACTCTAAATCAGCATTAGCTTTATTTAATTTGTTTATAATCAATCATGTTGTTGATGCTTTTAATAAGTATTAAGAATCAATCCTTCTTAGCCTTGTTTTGCTCTTCTTTCAAAATCAGTGTTACAATTCACTCTTATGTGTTGTATGTTATTTGTCCTTGACTTTGTTAAATATACATGGTCATTAATGGTTTCTCTTGTTCGGTTATTTCATTGCTATTCTCTCTTATTTCAAGCTACATTGTCCCTGTTGATGTGTCTAGAACGCACATCCCAATCATTGTTGATATTGCATATATTTAAATTTCTTAAAGGGTGAGGCATTACCATCGCATGAAGTTGTTTTGTGAAGTATGCATCATCAAAAGAGGCTGATGCGGCTATTCAAGCTTTAAGCAATCAACATACTTTTCCTGGGGTGAGTTATGTCGTTTTCTCTACGTGGATAATAAGATATTTTTATGCTATTTATGAAATTAGTTGGAATTTTAAATGCTTGGAATTGAACACACAACAAATGCTTTTTTTATGTATAGCTTGCTAGATTATAATTATTATTAGTAATATATATTTTATGAGTTGATCTCCTATTGCAGTTTTCCATAATGTTATATTTGTAGATACTAGATAACTTGTAAGAACAGATCATTATTGTTCTTCTATAAAAATGCTTTTTTTTTTCTCAAAGACTAATTTTCATCTTTAATCTTGAATTCCATATTTTCCAATGGTTTTTTTTTGGGAAGTGAAACATGAATTTGAGCAATAAATAAGAATAAAAAATTGAAATATAAAAACGAACTAGCTAAGTGAATCATGAAGTATTGTAAATTTCATATTGATTTTCGCTTTGTCATAATTGTCATCCTTAATTATTGTTATGTTCTTTACTTTTTATAAAATCTTCTTTTTGATATATTTTTGTGATAATCGCATTTGTTAGTATATTTTGCTTCTTTTAGGATTGATGCCTAAAGTTATGCTATAATAGTAAGTGTTGAGACTCAAAGCCTTAACAATGAACTGGTAGAGAGAGGTTAGAGAGAGAAGAATGTGAAAGGGTCAATGTGTGGATCCTCATGATTGGTCTATCTATTTATAGCACATTTATAAGTACAAGTGTCAAAAATATAACATGTACACGTAGTTGTATGTTAAGAGGGTATAATTAACTTAAAGTACAATATGTCAGAGATTCAAGTATAGAATTACTCATGTTGTCAATGAGCTTATGTTGATCTTGGGCTTGGTCTGAATAGGGCTCGAGTTGACCTCTTTCTGAATAAGGCTCGAGCTGACCTTGAGCTTGGTCTTTCCTATGGGATGTCTAGGGTACTTCATTTTTTGTCTTGGGCTGGACTTGACTCGAGTAGGTTACCAGTCCTGAATTTGGGTCGACCTACATATCCAAACATCAAGTCCTCTCACTCTTTCAGCTTGAGCTTCGGTCTGAGGTAAAAGAATGAATATCGGGCACAAGATATGAACCGTTCGACTTCTACCATAAATGCGTGTCAGTTGATTTGAGAGAGAAATCCAATGCCCATATGTAAAGGGGTGCTTGGGCTGGCACTTACTATTGCTTATTTGCAAAATTGAGAAATTGTGAGGGAAAAAACGTTCTTTCGTTTCTTTTCGAGTGGTGAAACATTTTAATTCGGTGGTAAGAATTCAGCTCGTACTATAATATTCTCTGCTCGGTTTTTTCGCATCTAAGTGTTGAGAACCTAACGATTTGTGTTCTGTGTTTTTTAACACATAAAAACGTGCAAGCATACACGGTCACAAGTAATAATATTTGATAAGTTATCGTTCCCATGGAGATTTGTTATTATAGTTTGTTGAGTACTAAAATTATCACTCTCTGATTTTATTCAAAACAATCATTGATTCGAACAAATCTAAGAAAACAGTTAAATAACAAAATAAAAGAAATCTAGGACTACAATTTTTCAATAAATTAATCAACTCAAATCATATTATTTTCTTTTGATTTATATTTTTTTAGTACATTTAATTTGTCAATCGAAAACTTCTAATTTTATTCATACATCTCTTCCGAGCTCCGTACAAACACACCTCGTTAAATTAATTCACTATATTCCTATAAGAATTAAATTCACCAAGATTCATTACGTTCTAAGTTCTCAAATGGCCACACATACAATTAGGGTATATTCCTATCCTTCATCATACATGTCATTCTATCTATGAGCAATATACACAAAAATGCATCTTCCAAGTTTATTTTTGTGCCACGGATCATTTGATAAAATTCGTAAATAATCAAAAGCATTAAGCACAAAATAGAATAAATAACTCAAACGTCTTATAAATCGTTCAAAAATAATTAAAATAAAAGCTTCATAAATTTAGATCAAATACAACCCTAGAAAAATTAAATTACTTCATAAATTTAAAATAAAAATTACAACAGATACAGAAAAATTAGATGAAGAAGAAGAAAAATTAAAACATCAATTAGAACAAATATTTGGCACACGCAGAACACAACAAAAGCCAAAAAATAGCTTCTGCGTGTTCTAAAGTCCAAAACCGAACAACACAAAATAATCTCCAAAACTAAACTCTCCAAAACTCCAAAACTTTTTTACTCTATCATCTTATCTCCTATTTATAGCTAAAAATAATACATCTAAAATATTACATTTTATTTTTTTTTTTTTATAAAAACGCGTAAAAATTTGTATCAAAACTAAAATCGACGCATATCGAAAACATTATTATAATCCACGCGTGAGACAAGCAGAGCCGTTTCTGATTTTTTTAATTCAAAGTGCATGCCATGTGTCAGCGCCTGATTCATTGCAAGGATTTAATGTGGACACGTGGCAGCATTTCATTGGCTGCGGGAAATGGACGCACGATGGATTGTCGCACGGGAGACAACGGCTGCACGCGGACGTGATCCTGCGCTTTCGCGCTCATCATAACATGACACGTGTCATAACATGATTGGCTTAAAAATATAGTGGGGCACGTGGCATTTTATGATTCGCCGAAAGGATTAGTGCGGACACGTGGCATCATTTGATTAGCTGAAGATCTGGTTGCACGTAGAGATCAGCGCACGGGATTAGAGGCGTGCGTAAGTGGGGGACAGCGGCTGGAAGCGTCAGACACGTGGGTCCCACCTGCACGCCGGCCTGTGCAACAGGTGGACCCCACTCGGGCGCCGATCCACGTGGAAAATAGAGACCTGCACTCACTCGCTTTGGTCGGGTGTGATAAGGACGCGCGAATCTTAGCCGTTTCTTGTTTGATCGGACGGTCCACGTTTCGCACGTGCTGAATGGCGCGTGGATTCTTCTCACCTATGGAGAAAATTAAACTTTAATTAATTGAATTTTGGCCCACAAATTTAATTCAAATTACATTTTCAACTTTCTTTAATTACAGTTTAGCCATTTTCTAATTTAAATTAAATTTTTAAACTTTCAATAATTAAAATTAAGCCCGATTTTAATTTAAATTATATTTTTGAATTTTATAAATTGTAATTAAGAACTCTATTAGTTGAAATTATATTTTTAGACATAAATTTGCAATTAATTACCTTTTTCGATACAAATTATTTAATTTTCTTAAAATATATAAAAAAACAGTAAATACTAATTTATTATACTAAAATTAACTAAAAGCATTAAAAACATAGCAATTATAATTAATAAAATAGATGAAAATAACTATATAAAATACAGTTATCAATTTGCTCCTTATTTTTTAGGTCGGTTTTAAGAGGAACAATTTCTTTTTTCTTTCAAGTCGTCTTTAGGTAATCTATTTTTCTCGTACCTTACCACCTGCTATTGTTTTGTCTTTATTTATTTTCTTTGTAGTTTTTATCGAAATGCATAGAGAAGAAACATTTGCCTCTGGCTCTGGCTTGTGGGAGAGTCCTTAGTATTCTAGTGGAAACTCAGGGTCTTCTAGCTCGGGCTCCTCTAATGAAATGAATCAATCAATGCCACAACCATCTACTCCTCTCCCCCCGCCAGACCATGCCGACTATAAAACTGAGCGTATCTCATACTCAGATTTTAATGTCTAGGACTTAGAGGATAGAAAAGAAAAATATAGGATTTGGTGAGTCGAAAGGTCACATTAGGGGTTGGGTGGCCGTTACTAAGACTTGTTCGTTATTTCCTCTGAGGGGACATGTGATAGTGATGCACCTCCAGTTGGGTGGATGGTTTTCCATGAGAAAGCTTTGTGGCTAGGGGTAAGATTTCTTTTGTATCCCTTCATCAGGAAATTTTTGGCTAGAACACAGCTTGCACTAGGGCAATTAATGCCTAATGGATGGAGATACCTGCTCTGCCTAACCCTTATATGTCAAGAACTTGGGATCAATTTAGAGATGGCTAAGTTTAACGAGGCATATGTTCTGAAACAGAATCCCATAGACCTGTAGAGGGTATATATGTCGGTGAAATAGGATCATGGGGTGAACGTGTCGCTTCCTAAAAACGAGAAAAATTGGAAAGAATATTTTTTCTACGTTTCAAGTCGGTGGGAGTCCCCTACAAGTGATACTATATTGGTAAGACGTGTCTGGAATGATACTAAGGTCGTGATTAGGAATATGGCCTCTTTCATCACGACCTTGAGTCTTGATGCGAAGTAGAGGTTGACTGATATCCAAAACTATCTTCCTGAGAGAACGAACTGGAAGGCCCTTTTAAATACTCCTTGTTTTGTTACGTATGGGTTAATGAGGCAAGGTGCCCTAAAGCCTCCTCTAGTGCATGGGCTTCTACTAAACGACGCACTCCTCCTACGAATTTTGGGGGATGTTTCGAAGTGGTGGGGAAGGATGGTGACGATTAGTTTCTTTGCACCCTCTTTTATCATTTATATATATACATGTTTTTTTAAGGTACACAACCCGTGTATTTTCTTTATTAATATTATTCGGCAAACCGCATGGATTTGATAACTAATCAACTTTTTGCTCGGATGAAGAACAAGGTGGCATCAGGAGGAAACAACTCATCGATCGGTGGATGTCCTATTCTTGGGAGAAGGTCCTCAATGGGTAAAAATAGGGGTAAATCTACTCATGAAGGTCGTACCTCTTCTTTGAAGAAAAAAAAGAAGGTTAGGATCGATGAAACCGCCTATGACTCTGAGCCTGTGAATGTCCGTTCTCCTTTTCTTGAGCAACCTAGGACCTCCACTTCCATCACTGTCCCCATAGATCCTAGCAATCCCTTAAGAGACTTGAGGAAGGGGGGGCATTGTTGAGGACCTAATTGCTGGTGATGAGGGGGTCGTGCTTAATCGGGCCTTGGCACCGGAGTACCTTGATTGTTGTATGAGCCACATTTCCATGGAAGGGTGCAAGGAGCAGTTCGCGGCTATTTACGAGGGGACTGATGTTGGTGAAATCATTCGTCATCAATTGTGTCAGGTGCGTTATAATTTTTCTTTGTATTATTTAGTGCTTTGTAGTGTGAGCTAAATCCTTGTTTGCTTAAACCTCTTTCACTCTTTTTTTGTGTAGTTAATGATGATCTGTGATTTTGATAGAGCTCACAATATGGGTTATTTAAAGTCTGAGCTTGTTAAGGAGAAATAGGTTCATGCATACTTGTGCTCGAAATACACTGCTCTGCTTGCGAGAACGGCAAAGTGGGAGAGCGAGAGTATTGATAAAGAGGAAAGCTGAAGAAGGCGGTCTTCGAGCTTAAGAGTGATCGAGCTTGAGGAGAGGACGGGGGAGGTGCATAAACAGGTTGAGGCCTCTGTTGAGGAGGTGCGACGTCAAGCCAAAGCCGACGTGGACACTATGGCACAAAAGCTCGAGTCTAGTGTTGAGCGTGCATATGAGTTAGCGATTGAGACTTTTAAGATAAAGGCTAAAAGAAAAGATTTGGAGGAATATTACTATCCTATTCTAGATATCCCCGTTATATCGCTTTATAATCAAGTCTACTCAACTGAGGAAGAGGAGGAAGGATTGGGCTCCTCTAGTGGTTAAGATGGTCGTGATGTGCCTGGGGTAGGGACTGTTGATTCTTGAACGCTATTTTTTTTTTAAAGCTCAATGTCTTTTTGGCTTGTATAGACACAATCTTTTACTTGTATTTGTGAACGATCTTGAATAAATGAATCTAGTCTACAGTTTAGATAGTATCAGTTTCTAAAAACCTGAGATATTTAAAGTTTAGGTCCTAAGTTTGAGATTGAGCAAGGGCAAAAAAAATAGATTATACTATCAAGAATTATAGATTCATTCACATACAATTTTTATGTACGAATAAGGTGGATTTCAACCAAGTTTAAACAGTAAACTTAGCTGAAGGAAATATTTTTAAGCATAACCAAAATTTTGGTGTCCTTGACGGGATCGAACCTGGGTAACCCGCATGACAGGTGGCAATACTCTGCAACATTTATCCTCTGCCTACTTACCAGAAGACGTTTTCTCAGCAGCAATCCTCAGAAAAGTCACCTTCGCAATTGTCTCAGACTTCATCAGAACTCCCAGAGAAATTTTCAGGCATTTCAAATAGCAGATTCTGATACTCAAAGTCAGCAACCTAGTTCTGAGGTTAGTGGGAAAGGGGAAAAAAAGACACTGGATAGCTTCTACATGTATTCTATAAATATTTTTGTATGTTAATCATCTAATATGGATTTGTTTAGGATGGTATTGGTACTTTGCGTTCTCTCCCTCCCTCCCTCCCTCCGCCCAGTCTCGATGTTCTTTTCTAATTTACTTTTTTTCCATTCCCTCTTGGCGTTTAATAATATCAAGAAACCATGTAACTGTGTTGATAAGATGGAATTCTTTTACAGCTTACACTAATTGGAAATAATTTTCAGACAGTTGCTAGTGATTGTATGGATGCAGTACCTGTAGATTCCAAGATAGAATATCAAGTGTGTGATTGGAGTGAGCACACTTGCCCCAATGGATTCAAGTAGTATTATAACTGCCCCACTTTTGAAAGCAGAGTAAGGTTTCTACCTTTCATATTTTGTTATGCACTGGTGATGTTGTGGCTTTATAATTGCAGAAAAATATCGTTTAATGGGTGTGAGAGTTTATCTGCAGTGGGAAAAGCCTGAGCAATATGCTTTATTTAAGCAACAATTGAAGAAGCAGAGAGAGCCATAGTCTTCTCCGAAAGTCTCACAAAGACAAGTAGCTCTGTCAAGTCATTTTTTCCATCAGAATCTCCAAACCACAACCACCTTGCTAATTGACTGTACCATGAGAAGAAAAGCCTGTTATTTTTCAATCCTTTCTGGTAATGTTAGCGTGAGTTATAAATGAAAAGTGGAGCAACAGGATGGGTGTGAAATTAAGGTATGGGTGCAGCAGATTTACAGAGAGCATGTGCTGCATAATAATTTGATTGTAGCAGCAACAACATGTTTTCTTATTATAAATATATTGTATTTCTTTAAATTAAGAAGAATTAATGAAAAATAAGAAAAGTTGTCGGTTATCACGTGTGTGCAACATTTTATTGGTATATACTTATTTTTCTTTTATCCATACTAGTTGCTTTAGTTTTGAAAGTTGCGTCATTTCTTGCTATATTTGCTGATTAAAGGTCTAAAGTAATTTTCCTCCAACGTTTCCTAATCTGAGCTCCATATAATATATGGTTTGTCTGTTTAATGATATATTTGCTATTTGGAACACTTACATGATGTCATGTTGAAACTTTAAGTGTATTTATATGTCTAGTTTTCTTCATTTTGAATTTCCTCCCATTTTGAATGCTCTTGAGAACCTTTTGGTATAGAAGGTTTTTTGTTTCATTCAAGCGGATGATATCATGTGATGAATGCAATTATAAATTCAATAATACTAAAAATGGAATCTACCTTATGTTTAGGTGAATTTAGGTCACAAACAGGACACACGCACGAACTATCACCCCTACTCATCAGCAATTTGGTATTTATTTTGTCTCTTTAATTGCACCTAGCTAGTTTGCACCTCTAATTTTTCTTCTGCTCCTGAAAAATTTCAAGTACTTTTATTTGTCGATAACATGTTTGTGTCAAAGTTGTTTTTTTCAGAAGAATGTCTTAAATGCTTTGTAGCTCTAGGGTTCGGTTAAAAAATGATTCTCCATTGTGCCTTTCTGTGTTTCCTTCTACAGGTTTTAATAGAGGAAGAGAAAAATTAAACGTGAAGTGAATCACTCATTTAGATGTTTCTCATAGTTGTATCCAGTTCCATTAACTTCTCATGTCCCTTGTGATTGTTTTACAGTTTTTGGTGACTTCATTCGGAAGTCATTATTGGACTCATAAGTTGTTAAAACCAAAATATAACTTATAAGATAATTGTTAATCCATCTTTTCACTGCTTAAATTTTTAGTATAATTTATTTATGATTTTTCTAATATATGATATCAGAACGTAAGATTATGAGCTCGAATTTTCGAATTTTTTAGCAATATTAAATGGTTTTTTTCCCATTTCTATCTTCCGCAAAATCCATCCACACTCTATGCGCCCTTTAAAAATTATCAGCTATTTATTTAGTTAATGAAGTTCTATTTAATTTAATTTAATAGACATTTGAAATTATCTATTCAACACACCGATGAAAACCTTTTAGAATCATCTTTTTAACCCCCAAAGTGAGAGCTTAAAGGTGTATGGATCCGGCCATCAGGCTCATGCAAGCTCATGTCCATCAACTTATAGACTAGTATGGATAGATCCGTTAAGTTTGTTGGGCCTCTTTTTTTAATTTGATTCTTTTTTAAATATAATTAATGATATAATATTTTTTCATTAATTATATTTAAATCTATTCATTTTTATATATAAATTTATTTTAATTTTTAATATAAGATTTTTTCTTCTTATAAGTCATAAAGATACGAAGATTTTTTTTATTTTTTTCTATATTAATTATTTTTATATAAGTAAATTGTTAATGTATATCTAGTAATATATTAATATATATATATATTTGCTAATTTATATCTCTTTACTTCTGTCATATCTGTATCTAGTTACTTTAGACATATCTAGTTTACTTGTAACTCCTATATAAAGGTACCATGTATATTCATTTATTCACAGAATAAAATACAATCATTAAGTATTTCCAACATGGTATCAGAGCCACTATTCTTGTCTTTTTAGCAGTGTTTTCTTTTTTGGTGTTATTCAACCCTTATAGCTTCCGCTGTCACAATAGTCGCTATAATCATTCACCGTTTAACCTCCGACGTCTTTCAGCCGTTGTCCTTAGGTTCTAGAATTACGATGGTCGTTGTTAAGGAGTTCCACACCATACAAACAACTGCAATCAACGTCGCCGCCGTGCATATTGTTCCGAATTTTTTTCTGCATATACCACTATGATCGGCTCTACCGGATCTACACAACCGTGGAAGTATCGCAACCATCAGACACCACACGCTCCCTCACGCGCCGCACAACCAATATGCACGTCGTTAACGCGCCGCCACCGTTAATCTTTACTCGACGACCTATTGCAGATACCACTGTGATCGGCTCAACCGGATCTACACAACCGTGTAAGTATCACAGTCATCAGACTCCGTACGCGTTCTCACGTGCCGCCAACAGCCACTGCGCGTGGATCTGACGTGCCAAGCCGCTGCGCTCTGCTCGTGACGTCATCAATGCTTTGCGTAGGGCTGACGTCATCATCCCACAACTGACGTCACAGAACCGATTTAACCATTGACCGTGTTGACCGATCTGACCGTTGCCCTTGCTGACCGTTGATCGTGCTGACCAGACTGCCGTTGACCGGCTGACCGTTGACCGGAATTTCGCAATACAGGTTCACCCTACTTAGTTTTTCGCATAGATCTCGTTTTTGCAGTGTGTCTTTGCATATTTTGTATTCAAATGGATAAAAATGATACTTTTGTTTCTTGCCATATCAATACTATATTGGAGTGGACTAAGAATTATTTGTCATGGTCTCAAGCTATGCGCAGTTTTCTTAAGGGTTGTATGCTCTGGCATTATTGTACTGGTGCAATTAATATTCCTGATAAAGGAGCAAGTGAAGAAGATGTTATCTTTCTTCGTCACATGATTGAATGGGATAGTCACAACCACATGATCCTCACATGGATTCGGAATACTTCAATTCCATCCATCTCCAATCTGTTAGGCAGCTTTGATGATGCCAAATCAGCATAGGATATGTTGGCCAAAAGGTTCTCCACTACTCACGGATCCATGAAATATCAACTAATAGTTGAATTGCATAAACTACAACAGGGACCAGGGCAATCCATCAATGACTACTTTGATCAACTTCGCTTCCTTTGGGACCAAATTGACCTTTGATCCAATTTGGGCATGCTCAACAGATGCTCAGCAATATGCTACTATTAGGGATGAATTTCGTCTCTATGAGTTCTTGATGTCACTCCACAAGGACTTTGAGCCAATCCGAGGTCAGCTTCTTAATCGTAGTCCTCCTCCCTCTCTTGATACTGGTGTAAACGAGTTGGTTAGAGAAAAGCTCGACTTGCAACCCTTCAAGCCTAGAATAAGTTCAATGTTTTGGCTATTACTCCTTTTGCTCCTGCCAGTGAGCAACCTCAGCAATCAGGTTATTCCTCTGGCTTTAACAATCATTGTAGGCAGAGCAACAAAAGGTTCTGCAATTATTGTAAGCATCATGACCACACCATTGAGACTTGTTACCGTCGCAACAAATCTACTGCTGATGTTGCTAATACTGAGCCTACTTCTTTGATGCCTTCTAGTTCAGCAGAGTCCCAGTCTTCTGAATCCACTATCAATCTCTCCTTCATTGAACTACAGAAGATCATAACTCAGGCTGTTCAAATGGCTGGTAATGCATCTCTTTCCACTACCCTCTCAGTTTTGCCCGGTAAGTCTCAAACTTGGCTTTTTGACTCTGCATGTTGCAATCACATGACACCTCACTCATCTTTATTCTCCAAACTTGACCCTGCACCACATTCTCTTAATATTCATATAGCTGATGGTTCCACCATTCATGGGAATAGTCTAGGTTTTGTTTCGACCTCTACCCTCTCTGTTCCTGGGGTTTTCCATGTACCTGACCTATCCTATAATTTATGCTCTGTGGGCCAATTAGCTGAACTAGGATATCGCCTTATTTTTTACTATTCTGGGTGTATTGTGTAGGATCCAAGGATGGGGAAAGAGCTTGGGACCCGTCCTAGGGTCGGGCGTATGTTTCCCGTAAACAATCTTCATTTTCCACCTATTGCTCCTGCCTCTGTTGCTGCTGCAACTGCTGCAGTTTCTTCCTTACCTTCTCTCGCACTTTGGCATTCTCGTCTTGGTCATGCTCCATCCTCTCGGGTACAACAGTTAGCTTCTAAAGGTCTATTGGGTTCTGTGTCCAAAGATAATTTTGATTGTACTTCATGTCAGTTAGGAAAACAACCAGCTTTACCTTTCAATAATAGTAAATCTATCTCTAATAGTATTTTTGAGTTAATTCATTCTGATGTTTGGGGACCTTATCCTGTTACTAGTATTTGTGGATCTCGATATTTTGTTATTTTTATTGATGATTATTCTCGTTATAGTTAGATCTTTCCAATAAAATCTCGTTTTGAAATCTTATCAATATACAATAACTTTGCAAAAATGGTTGAAACACAATTCTCCAAACATATCAAAACTTTTCGATCTTATAATGCTCTTGAATATACTCAAAATTCTTTTCAAACTCTATTACAGTCCTATGGCACTGTACATCATCTAACCTGTCCAGGAACCTCTCAACAAAATGGTCGAGCCGAAAGAAAATGTCGTCATATTCTTGACACTGTTCGTGCTCTTCTTCTCTCTGCTAAAGTTCCTGCCCCATTTTGGGGTGAAGCTGCTCTTCATGCTGTTTATGCCATTAATCGCATTCCAAGCGGTGTCATTCATAATCAGACTCCGTATGAGCGCCTTTTTGGATCATCTCCTAACTATCATGACCTTCACTCATTCGGATCTGTTTGTTTCGTTCTTCTTCAGCCTCATGAACACAACAAACTCAAGCCTCGATCTAGACTTTGTTGTTTTCTTGGTTATGGTGAAACTCAAAAAGGGTATCGATGCTATGATCCTGTCTCACATCGTCTTCATGTTTCCCGTAATGTTGTCTTTTAGGAACACTGCTTATTTGTTGAAATTTCTCACTTTCGTTCTTCACTAACTAATTCAAATGTTTTAGAAATTTTTCCAAATGAGTCTCTTGATCCTTCTACAGATACTTCTAATTCATCTTTGGACTTCACTATTCAATCTTCAGATATTTTTGATGATATTCCTAGACAGGTCGTAGAAGAACAGGTTGATAATGAGCTACCTCACCTTGAACATAGGTCCCTTGCTCCTGCTCCGCCTGAAGATCCTCAACAAGACATTCCACCTCGCCACTCAACCCGAGTAAGATCCATTCCTACACATTTACTTGACTATCATTGTTACACTGCCCTTGCTACACTCCATGAGCCTCACACCTATCGTGAGGCATCTACTAATCCTTCTTGGAAGATTGCAATGAAAGAAGAAATTGATGCATTAACCAAAAACCGTACTTGGGATCTTGTTACTCTCCCTCCTGGTCAATCTGTGGTTGGTAGTAAGTGGATATATAAGATCAAGACTCGCTCTGATGGGTCTATCGATCGCTACAAGACTCGTCTTGTAGCAAGAGGTTTTACACAAGAGTATGGGATTGATTATGAAGAGACTTTTGCTCCAGTTGCCTGTATTTCCTCTGTTCGTACCCTTTAGCTGTTACCGCTGCTAATAAATAGGACCTTTTTCAGATGGATGTTAAAAATACATTCCTTAATAGGGATCTGCATGAAAAAGTCTATATGCAACCTCATTCTGGTCTTTCTGTTGAAACAAATAAGGTTTGTCGCCTTCGACGTGCAATTTATGGCCTTAAACAAGCTCCACGAGCATGGTTTGCCAAATTTAGCTCCATCATCCTTCGCTTGGGTTACACTGCCAGTCCTTATGATTCTGCCTTATTTCTTCGTCGCAATGATAAAGGCACCATTTTGCTTCTTCTATATGTGGATGATATGATCATAACTGGTGATGACCTTAGTGGCATTCAAGAACTCAAGGATTTTCTTAGTCAGCAGTTTGAGATGAAAGACCTTGGACATTTAAGCTATTTCTTGGGCCTTGAAATCACTCGTTCCACAGATGGTATTTACATTACTCAAGCAAAGTATGCATCTGACCTCATATCTCAAGCTGGACTCACTGACAGCAAGACTGTTGATACTCTAGTTGAACTTAATGCGCATCTGACACCATGAGAGGGGAAACCATTGTCTAATCCCTCTCTTTATAGACGATTGGTTGGCAGTCTGGTTTATCTTACAATTACTCATCCAGACATCTCTTATGTTGTTCATCAGGTGAGCCAGTATCTGTCTGCTCCACGATCGACTCATTATGCTGCTGTTCTGCGTATTCTACGATACTTGAAAGGCACTATCTTCCATGGCCTTTTCTACTCAGTTCAGTCTCTTTTAGTACTTCGTGCATTCTCTGATGCTGATTGGGCAGGAGATCCTACTGATTGCAGGTCCACTACAGGTTATTGCTTTCTCCTTGGTACTTCTTTGATTTCTTGGCGAAGTAAGAAACAAACCTTTGTGGCCCGCTCTAGTACTGAAGCAGAATATCGTGCTCTTGCTGATACCACATCTGAGCTCCTTTAGCTACAATGGCTTCTTAAGGATTTGGATGTGTCCACATCTTCTGCAACTCTCCTTTATTGTGATAATCAGAGTGCCATTCATATTGCTCACAACGATGTCTTCCATGAACGAACTAAACACATCGAGATTGATTGTCACTTTATTTGCTCTCATCTTATCCATGGTGTTCTCAAGTTTTTCCCCGTTTCCTCCAACGATCAACTTGCAGATATTTTTACCAAGGCACTTCCCAAAGGACGCACTCGTAATTTGGTTGACAACCTCAAGTTGGTCTCACATCCACCTTGAGTTTAAGGGGAGCTGTTAACGTATATCTAATAATATATTAATATATATATTTGCTAATGTATATCTCTTTACTTCTAACATATATGTATCTAGTTACTTTAGACATATCTAGTTTACTTGTAACTCTTGTATAAAGGTACCATGTATATTCATTTATTCACAAAATAAAATACAATCATTAAGTATTTCTAACATAAAGTATTAAATTCTTAAGTTAAATACTAAAATAAATTTGTAGATAAACTGTTTTATTTACTTTTTAATATTAAAATAACTTTGTATTAATATTAAAATATATATATTTAGACACTTTTTATCATCTTAATTTTTGTTTTTTTTTATTTAAAACATTTAAAATTTAAATCATATATAATATACATTTAAGTTATTCTTTTAACTAAACATAAAAGAAAAAAAAATGGAGGCTCAACTTAGACTAATGCATAACTTATTATATTAGGTCATGCCCGATACTACCTTAAAAGGGTTTTGACTGGATTTTACTAACCTTTAATCCAACTCTTTACGCCACTATTAGAGCCTATTAATTAAGAAAGTGTTGAAGCTAGGGATATCTTTCAATAATTTAAACTTTTAAGAATATTGTATGCTAATTTTTCTCTAATAAAAATCATAGTAATCATTGGATGAACAGGCAATATTAGTAATTTAATTCGCAAATTAATTTGCATTGTGCTGGAAGTGATTTATTCACATGTGGCCTTTGTATTTTGTTTTGGGGAGGGATATCAAAAAAATGAAGGCTTAATTACTGATTATTGTCTCTCTCAACTAGCCCTCTTTTTGACTAGAGATTGGATATATAAACTCTCTTGACTTCGATAAGATAGAATAATCTTCTGGGCTGTTAATTATTGGAGGAACATTTAAATATCAATTTGTTATATATATATTTCAAATGAAGTCATGCATAGTGATTAAATGTAGTATTTTTATTTTTTATTTTAGGAAAAAAAGAAAAGTTACTGGATAAATAACTTATTAGTAATATTTGATATGATTGGTTATATGGTATAATTCTCATTTAATTGTAAAGATTTTTCTTAATAATAGTAATTAAAGATATAATAAAAGGACTATTATTTTATATCTATATGTGAGGAATAAATTTAATTTAAATCAAACTTAAAATACAGTTGTAGAGCTAACAAAACTAACTATGATATTGAATGTTAGATAGATTCATAGAATCTATATAATGATATTGTGATCTTAAAGGGCCGGTTAAAAAAGAAAAAAACTGTTTTTTTTTTAAATAAGACAGGGTCATGCTAGAGATATGAGTTTTTATTGTATAGCCGTTAGCAATTTTCACATGGCCACCGACTGAAATACGATTATAATAATTGTAGTTTTTTTAATGTATCTAATATCTGTCAACGTCTTATTTCATCAACAATTCAAACATATCGCTGCATTCCATATTCAACATTTTTGAACGGCGAAGATTGGTCGGTTGTTAGCTTTCTTTGTCATAACAGTTGAAAGAAAATTTCAACAGAGTCTACTATGTAGATATTAGAGATTGAATAGTCGTTTAATTATTTTTTTAAAAATAAAAATAATATATATATATATCTAAAATTTATAATAAAAAAATTATTATACATTATTTTATTTTAAAATGTTATATAAATTAAATTACGATTATATAGTGTCATTTTTGTTATAAATTTTATGTGTATTATTTTTTTTATAATTTTTTATTATGTTTTAAGTGATTTAATCCATTACATTTAAGAAAGTGACTCCAGGTCAAATTATTTTTGGTTATTTTTTTATTTTCTTCTTCTATGTTTTAAAGATTTTATTTAAAAAATATATTTTAACAATTATTCATATTAAAACTTTATTTGATAACTGAATTTTTCTTAAATAGTTAATGAATCTAAATATACTTTTTTATAAGTCGTTTTTTTTAAACAAATGGAATTAAACTGCTTATAAAAATAAACTTGTAGATAAATGATACAGTTATATAATTGATTTTACTTTTTTAACTCTTTCTAATAAATATATATATATATATATATTTGTTTAGGAAATATTAAAATGAAACTCTTCTTAAGAACAGAGATTATAAGATGAAAATAAACCCAAAAACAATTAGGAGATTTACATATTTAAATGATTCAGTTAGCAAAAACGTTTGTGACCCATGCACCCAATTCACATTCTTACCCTCAGCCGACAGGTAAAAAGTGGGTCGGTGGTGATTCGATTTTGAAGTAAATATTCTACCCTTTACATAAAGTTGTACATAGAATAACAACGTTCATGTATCATTCATTCCTATGCTTCTTTTTTTCTTTTTTCCTTTCTTTTTAAACATCATTATATGTTCTCACCAAAACCTTAAAATTACATGTGCTTATTCTAGTATTGTCGGTTTAATTTTCTTTTCATAACTTGCATATAACCAGACAACGGCAAACCTAAGAAGGTCACACTCACCCTGAAAATCATGACTAAAGTCTACTAGAGAAATCAACGCACATTCTTTAACTAAGAAAAACAAAGATATAAAACAAAAGGAGAGATAGGAAGAATTAATTAAGAAACTCATATACCATATATTTTATATCATTCTTTACAAACCCCAAAATAGCAAACCCCATTGTTTCCAATTCCACATGTAAGATCAAACAACCACTAGCCTAAACTCGATCATCATAAAAAAAAAAGGGCTAAAATGGTAATCAACATCAGGAGTACGTACCGGTATAATGGAGTTTGCATCTGCATTACCCTCCAAAAAAAAAGAGTCAGTAAACTGAATTAAACTAGATATATAATTAATTAATAAAGTGGCAATTAATAATGTACTTCATGTTATCTATATATCTAGTCTTGCTTCAACATGTTAGAGGGCAGAATGTCTTGAAGAAGACCATAGTCTGAAAGTAAAGCAGAAGCAGTTTCAGGACTACAAAAGTGCTTCTGATCACGTAGAAAAGCTGCATTAATATTACAGCTTGTTGGGCCATTATGATCATAACCGTAACTCAAATGTGCAGATAAGTTATCAACAAAGGGTTGTTTCTGTAGCTGTTGGTGATGATTATAATGAGGCTGCAGGGTTCTTGTAAATGAAGTAGGATAGTTCGTAAGACATCCGGCGCCAGAGAGGAACGAGGCCGGAGATGCAACAGAGTGAGTAGTAGACGTTGTACGAGAGATGGAAGGGCTGGGATGGGTATGTTGGCCTTCGTAAGTAGTAACCACAATGCTAGAGTCAGTGAAGGATCTCTCTACTCTCTTCTTCACATTACATGAGGCACTAGTGCAACGATAGTAACTCCTAATTATAACAATAATAATCATGAAACAATTAAAACTAAAACAGTATAATGTATTGTTTTTAGCATATAATTAACTATCATATCAGGTTTGTAGATGGTGTGATAAATATAATTTTTCTTTCTAGAAATTAAACTGCTGAGTGAGGTGTTTGTTAATTACCTGGGAAAGGGGCTGTTTTTGACAGCTTTTTGACCGTACTTTCTCCATCTGTAACCGTCTTCTAGATGATCAACCTCACTTTTTGTCATGAAGGCAACTCTTGGTTCTTTGTTCCCCTTTTGATTTGTTCTCTTCGCTTTCAACCTTATACCCCAAAAAACCACAATAATATCAATATATCATAAAATTCCCCAATTTTTTTTCTTTCGAAAAACTGAAATATCTAGCCTGTTCTATACCTGTCACCCAGATCACACCAATTACTGTTTTAAAGTACCGATTTTTAGTTAAAACATGGTTTTGAGTTGATCGATATGTTGATGAATCTTAATTTGTTGGACAACATATAGAAAAAAAAACATTTATGAATTAAAATTAGAATACTGAAAAGAATGACTCACTGTTTTTTGGTGGAGTTTTGTTGGTCATGTTGTTGATGATCTTGATCAATAATATGAGATTTAGTATTGAGTTCCTGATTATTAACTGCCTCACTTGAAGCCGATGAAATCGAGGAAGAGTTATTTGGAGAAGTAGGCTGATTCAAGATCTCTGAATTCTCTTTTTCGGTGAGAGTTGGAATACTTGGAGATGCACTCCTAGAAAATGCTTGAGGAAAATCAAATAGTGAAGGAGTAAAGTCCTGGACAGTACCTAGAAGCTCCATAAACCCTAAAGAACTCTTATCGGATTCAGAGAAATCAAAAAATGGATTTGACATAGTTTCAGATATTAATCCATTTCTATTATCTTCCATCTTTATCATTCTATTCTCCATCTCACTTTCAAATCTTCAAATTAATTGTTTATAACAGATAGATAGCTCATGAAAGAGAGAAAGTGTGTGTTAGGACTGAAAATGTTTTACTCAGAAAGAGGAGAGAGAGAGAGAGATACTAGGGTAGGATTGATATGGTTTATAAAGAGAAGAGAATTGAAAGAGAGAGAGTAATTGTGTAAAGACTAGTAGAGGGGTGGGGGCATCCAATATTGACTGGCAATTGTAGGTCAATTAGTGTACGGACCAAGACAAAAGCCGGTAAAACAAATTTAATGCATGGTTAAGGAGTCAGACAAATTCATAGACGCTTTCAGACGTAAGCGTTTCGGGGTTTTGACCAGTGAACCGTTGGCCTAATAAAATTTCATTTTTATTTTTTTATGAGCGTATATATATATATATATATTGTGATCATGTGATGTATACATGTTTATTATAACATAAATGAAAAAAAAAAAAGAGTTAAAAGGGAAATAAATTGAATAAATCACATAAAAATCAAAGAGATTTTTTTTACCTAGTATAAGAGAAAGAGTTATATGAGATTGGTTTATGGATAAGGTAGAAAAAATTCATTAATTTTTTACATGAATATATTTATTTATCTATAAGTAATCTCATTTTATTATAATTATTAATAGTATATTTTTAAAATTATTAAATTTAATTATATAGATAGAAATTTACTCATATAAATGTTTTTCTTAGTATAGAGTATATATATATATTTCATATTTTCTTTAAATAATATATTATATATATATATCTTATTAGAGATATACTCAAGTATTTCTGACCCACTTATATTAATTATTAAGTTTGTTTTCACTTTTTTGCTCTCATTTTGGAAAATTATAATAAATTCTTTTGCTAATCAATAGAGTATATATAACTATAATGAGATTATTCTCCTATTGGCCTAGTGTGAATGGGAATTATTAGCACGTGAGGTTCTTACGGTTTCTGTGGCCGTAAACATGAAACCTGCGCTGTTCGTATGTGATCCCAAATCCTAGACAATATATATATATAATGTTAAATTATCTTAAATTTTGTAATACACTTTTATTATTTTATTTCATTTATAACAGACTTACTATTATACTTTTATTCGGACTCCTATAAATAAGAATTTATATATATATATTCTAAATACACTAATAACAAGAGAATCAATACAATAAATCAATATTTTTTATTTATTTATACTCTTAACATAATATCAAAGCCTTTTATATACCTCTAAAATTTTTATCAAAATTTTGTCTATATTCATTACAGAAAATCACAATCACTTATATTAATCCAATTAAAGTCAAAATATCATCATCATACTCATCTCATCTATAAAATTTCAATACCACCAAAATCCTTCTAAAATAACCTCTTACGTGCCACCTAAAGGATATGTTTGCAAAACCTACGCTCCAACCCACTCGCAGGCCCAATCTGCTCTGCAACTCACAACTGATTTGCGCTCCAACCTCGTTCAACCCGCGCTCCAATCGCACCCCAACTTGATTCACCATAATTATTTCTCTTTATAGTTTCGATTCAGTACCATTCCAACCGGCTCTCCACCATTTTTAGGCTTATTTCGACTTCTCTTTTAATTTTTAAGGTTATTTTTGACCTATCTAAACTCTTTTATATAGTTTCCTTGTATTCCTTTAAAATAGACCGAAATGATGTCCCCAAATAACCTATGCCACCCTTGATGATACTAACTACCTAGCATGAACACAAACAATGAAAGTTTCTTAAAAAAATGCAAGTTATAATGTCTCATAACTGGTGATATCTCTATACCCATCAAAGAAACCATTGAAACAGACTCTTTATTTGTTGACCGTTTTGAAGACTGAGAGAGTAAACATCATCAAATTATTACCTGATTTCCCAACATAACTCTATCCTCAATAACTTTTTTGGCTCCGTTGGCTTCTTGCTGATATGGATGTTCTCTAGTCAACCTTAACTATCATATATTATGACAATTATAGTGCTATTTAGATTGCTAACAATAATGTATTTCATGAACAAACAAAACATATCGAGATTGATTGTCATTTTGTTCGACAACATGTTCTTCAAGACACTATTTGTCTCAAATCAGTATATTCCACAGATCAAATAGCTGATATCTTCACCAAATCTCATCCACTAGATAGATTTCAAGACTTAGCTTCCAAACTTAAGTTGATTGTTTCTCCTCCTTCTTGAGTTTAAGGGGAGATGTTAAGTTATATTAAATATTGTACTTCACTTATACCACACTTATACTATTATACTTCTCTTTACAGCCCTATAAATAGGGTTTCCTATATATATTCTAAACATACCAATGACAACAGAATCAATACAATAAATAAGTTTTTCTTATCTCTTTATTCTCTTAACAAGAAAAAATATCAATTGTGTAAATTGCCAACATATATTTTGTTTTGTTTTGCTTTTTCATATTTTATCTTCTTTTCAACTAGCGTATTCTTTTTTAAAACAAATTTAGTGTGTGGAATTATGTATTATCAATTGGCAATTATATGTTGACATGCTATTATTTTCAAACAATTTAATTCACTCACTTTTCACTTTTGTTAAAATGCTTTAATTTTTCTTTCCTAAAATGATATACATAAACCACATCTTTAATACTTTATGATATAGAATTCACAAATAATTCTCAATTAAATTAGGAGATATTATAATTCATAATTTCATGACATTTTATTTTGGTGAACTGCTCGTAATATTAAGATGTAATTTTAAAAAAATAAAAATAAATCATTTTTTTTCTAAGTTTGATCTTATAATATTTTACACTATTCAACCTTTCTTAAAAGCTCTAAAATAGTCATAAAAAATAAAAAAATAACTAATATATATCTAGAGAAAAACATAATACAAATAAAAATAAGTGGTTGGAATTAGTACTTCGTGAGTAAGTAAAATAGGGTGATTATGATTAAAATGATAGTTTTGGTCTTCAGGTGAAATTAGTGAATAATATCTAAAATAATTAATTAAAGTAAATTGATAAACTTATGTTAAACATATTTATTCACCTATAAATGCCTATGTCCATTGCTCATATAATGTAAGTTGAAAGGAGAGAGATATTCATCAAAAATCTCTTTAAAACCTCTTTCTTAATTGTCTATGTCTCTCTCATTTAACAAATTGGTATCAAAGCACATGACAACTAATGTCTCAAATACTTTTGTTTCTTTCATGTCTCGTTTCAATTGAGATGATTTAATTATTAGAGCTAAATTATGAAAGTGTTGCTTAAATCTCTTGAGTTATAGAGCATTGTACAAGAAGGTTATAAAGAATCTGTAAATGAAGATAAATTTTTGTCTATAGTTCATAAAAATGACTTGAGGAAGAAAGACAACAATGTTTTTTATCAAATTTATCAAGCATTTAAAAAGTTAATTTATGAAAGAATTGTTAAAATAACCACAACAAAGAAAACATGAAAAATTCTTCATACAACTTACAAAGATAAAAATGGTACATTTTCAATGTTTAAGAGCGTGATTAATTTGAAAAATATTCCTATATATAATAAAAAATTATATATTTTTCTAACATTAGTTGTATAGAATAGAGCATTCGAGTCATATCTGATGAAAATAATAACATTCATGTGCATTAGTAATTTTAGTGGGCAATTAGAATATATATAAAGTGAATACGATCAAGGATGGCTCTTTTCCTAGTAATTAAGTACTATACATTGAACCTTTTAAAAAAGTAATAGCATTCATTTATTAAAAACATAAAATTATTTTTTTTATTGATAGAATTAAAAACATTGGATTATACAAAAAAAAAATAGAGAATAAATCAATTTCTGATTATTTCACATGACTAAATTTCATTGTAAATGAAATGGTGTCAAATGAAAAAAAATATATAAAAGAATCAAGAGTTGTTGTAAAACTTTTGTGCACCTTACTAAAAAAGTTTGATTATGTAATTGCTACAATTGAAGAATCTAAATATATTAATTTATTCCTTCTTCATTAAATCCTTCCAAGGGAGACTTAAAATTCATGAAATTTATATTAACAAGAGAAATTCAATTGATATTTATTATTTTTTAAATTATCAAGTTCTTTAATCTCAAGTTATTTTTTAGGGAGGTCATGACATAAGGAGAGATCATGCTGGTTATGGATGAGGTAAAGGTGAAAGAGTAACAAATTTTTAGGACGTGACAGAGGTTCCTCGAATACTAAATGGTTAAAGCAAAATATATCCCAATTAAGTTTAAATAATTTCCAAAGGGGGAAATGTCGTGGCTACAATCAAAGAGGTAAAAAATGTTATCACAATGAATGTTGGCATCGTTAAAATGAAAATATGAGAATGGATTTGGCAACAAAGTAGAAAACAATGAAACTTTGTTGATTGCATGCCAAGATGAAATTAATGATATTTGGATACTAAAACTTATAAAATCAAAGGAATTAGTGATACATCCATCAAAATAAAATATGAAAGATTTGAATTTTTTTAAGCTTATTTTGCCTGGTTTCAAAACTAATTTACGTAGTGTGGGTCATCTTATGAAGAAAGGTTATGATATTGGATGCTATGCTAACACTTGTGTGATGTCAAGGATGGATCAAGTTGTGATGTCAAGGATGAATCAAATTGTCGCAAAAATTGTCATGAGCTTAAATAATATGTTTCCTCTCAAGTTTCAAGTGCAAGATGTTTTATACTTTGTAACTATTAATGAAGAAAATTCCACGTTATTGCATGCAAGATTCGAGCATTTGAACTTTTTGGATGTTTGAAGATTTTATCATCCAAATGAATGGTAGAAAGCTTGCCTCAAGTTAATGCGCTATCGGGAGTTTGTAAATGATGATAAATTGGAAAGCAACGCTGAGACCTATTTTATAAACAGTCACAATGGGAAAGCATACATCATTTGGATCTGGTATATACTAACTTATATTCATTTTCATACAATCTCTTAGAGTTAACAACTATTTTATCTTGCTTATTGATAACTTTACTATAAAATTTTGAGCATATTTTTTTAAAGAAAAACATGAAGCTTTAAAACTTTTATAGATTTTAAGTCTCAAGTTGAAATTTTTTTTCCTTTCAAATTAAAAATTTAAGAATTCATCGAGGAGGTGAATATATTTCAAAGCTCTTTGAAGTTTTTTTTTTAAAATGGCGTAAGACATGAATTGATAATTCATCATACACCATAACATAATGGAGTCGTTAAAAGAAAGAATCAAACCATTAGTGAAATGACAAGATATATGTTAAAAAGAAAAAAAGAAAAAAGAAAAAGTTGTCTGCGAAGTATTTAGAAGAAGCAATTTCTTGCTCTGTCTATTTGTTAAATAGATAGCCCAAAAAGAAGCTTGAAAATTCCACTACATGTGAAGAATGATATGGAAGAAAATCAAGTGTTCATAACTTAAGAACTTTTTGAAAGTCTTATTTATGCTCATGTTCATGTTGCCATGAGAAATAAGCTTGATGATAAAGTAGAAAAATGTATTTTTTGGGATATAGAGAAAGGTCTAGAACTTACAAGCTATAAAACTTAAAGACAAAAAACAACTACCATAAGCAGATATGTTCAATTCGTTGAAAATCAACTTTTGTGTACTTTAAAATTAAAAACTCCTCCAATTTATTTATGTTTAAGGAAAATGGATAAGCAAATGATCGAAGCTCGCGTGAAGAAGATAACTCATCAAAGCCCTTCATCTTCCCAAATCTCTTCATATTCATAAGGAAGAAAGATAAGAAGTTTGATAGAAATTTATGAAAACATTAATGAAATTTGTGAAACAAATCCTATATTTTTCTCTCTCTTGTAGGTGAAGATCCAATTTCCTTTGAAGCTTCTTCAAAGAATGAAAAATGGGTTCGATCTAGGAGAAATTAAAACAATTGAAAAGAACAATACATTAAATGTCATTGATTTGCCTCCAAACAAGAATATTATAGATGTGAAATAGGTGTTCAAAACCAAGTTAAATGTTGACAGCTTCCTCAATATGTGTAAGGCAAGAATATTTGTAAAGTGCAACACACAAAAGAAAGGAGAAGATTACAATGAGGTATTTACTTATGTTTCTAGACTTGAAAATATTTGACTCATCATTTCTCTTGCAGCCCAAAATAATTGAAAGTTGTTTCAAATGAATGTCAAATCAGCATTCCTAAATCATTATATTGAAGAAAAGATTTATGTTATCCAACCACTTGAATTTGTCAAGAAAGGAGAAAAGGATAAAGTTTACAATCTTAAGACGGCACTTTATTGGCTTCAACAATCATCTCATGTTTGGTATAGTTGAATCAATTATTTCTTTGAACCAAATGGTTTGGAGCAATGCCCATATGAATGTACTTTGTATGTTAAAAGCAACTCTCAAAGAAATTTTATTTTTGCGAGCTTTTATGTTGATGATCTTGTTTTTACTAGAAATATCATTAATAATTTTAATAATTTCAAAGCTTCTATGATGAAAGAATTTGATATGACTGATATGGGAGAGTTGCGTCATTATTTTGGACATTGAAGTTAGTTAATTAGAGAAATGAACTTTTATTTGTTAAGAAAATTATGCGAAAGAAATGTTGAAAAATTTCAAGATGAAAAATGTAAATAATGTTTCTACACCATGCACCACAAGATTGAATTGAGTAAAGAAGGTGAAATAAAGCTTATGGATTCCACTATGTATCAAAGCCTAGTTGAAAACTTTATGTATTTGACAGCAACAAGGCACGATATCATGCTTGCATTTAGTTTTGTAAGTCAATTTATGGAGAAACCTTATTCAAATCATTGGAAAGCTATTGGCCAAATTTTAAGATATAAATATAAAAGAAACAATTGACTATAGGATTTTCTAGTGTAATTTTTTGGAGTTCCAAAAAACAATGAATATTGGCTCTTTTTATAACTGAAGGAGAGTACATAGTAGCATCTATTATATCATGTGTTTGGCTTAAAGGAATCTTAAAAAGCATTAAGCATAAGTGAAAAGGACAACAACTTTATTTTGTGACAATATATCTATAATCTCTATTGCCAAATATCTTATTCTACATGAAAGAACAAAATAATACAATGAGATTTAATTTCCTAAGAGAGCATATTCAAGAAGAAATTGTTCAAATTGATTATTGCAAATGTGATAATCAACTCCTTGATATATTTACCAAGTCATTGGGAACAAAATTGTTCAAGAAAAACATTGCATGCTTGGGAGTCAAGAATAAATTTAATTTAGGATAGGCATAATTAAAAAATTAAACCAAAATGTTCCTAAAATATTTTACACTATTAAACTCTTTCTTAAAAGCTTTATAATAGTGTGAAAAAAAGAGCTATGTAAAATAACTAGTCAATAATATCTACAATAATTAATTAAAATAAGTTGATAAAATTGTGTAGAAAATATTTCACAATTATAAATATCCATATCATTAATTATCTATATCTTCTATAATTTTTTTGGCAGTAAGTATATGAGTTTCTCTCATCAATTATTTGTTGAGGTAGCTAAAAGAGAATTAATCATTCAATTAGTCCGACACAATTAAGTGATAAATAGGGGGAAAAAAGTTTCAAGACTCTCCCACAAACGAAAGAGACTATTTTTCTTCCTAAATACAGAATACAATATTTTTCTATACTTGAATACAGGCTCCATATTTAGTATTCGATATGTGTTCTTTTTGACTTATTCAATCTTGATTAATTTGGAAAATATTACTATATATAATAAAAAAGATATATATTTTTTTCTAATATACGTAGCATAGGGCATGCAGAACATTCTTGTCATATATAATGAAAAGAATAGCATTCATGTGCATTAATAATTTTAGTGGACAGTTGAAATATATATATTACGTGAATAAGATGGACGAGAAAAGAGCTTAAAATTATTATTATTACTATTTTTAAAATATATTACACAACTTAAACACCTTAATATCAGATCCTAATCTTACGTCCTATAACAAAAAATTTGTACCACAACAAAGATTGAAATTATTAATGAGACAGAATATGAGCTTTAACGGGTGTGAAATAATGAAGTTTAGACTATCAAGAGTTGGTGGAAATGACCACTTTTACTCTCTGCATCAATATATAACATGACCCAAAAAATCCTAATATATAACAAAAGTTAGAATAAAAAGGAAAAAAAATGTTCTACGAGTACTAGTAAATGGAAAATTTTAATTAATTAGCTTAATTTAATTTCTTTAATATCTTCTAATTGTAACAATTTTTCATATAGTAAATTTTTCTTTAATTGTTTTTTGATAACGAATTTGATTTTTTCTTTAATTTGAAGTTTTAACTATAATTCTTGTATTATGTATTATATTTTTTTTTATTATTTGATATTCTGTTAAGGATGATCTTGAGAAGTAGAATTTGTGATTATATCATTTGATCTAAATTTCTTAACAATAATTAATCTATTATGTTAAACAAAATAAAATTCTAAAAATTTATGATATAGTCTTTTTATGTATACAAAATTTTTAAAATATACTTTGTGATATCAATAAGGTTGAAAATTCTCGACGATTGCTTAAAGATCACTTGCATATATATATATATATAAAACTTATACCACTAAATTCTCACCATTAATTAATGTCATTGATATTGCTACAATGGGAGGTTTATTTCAAAAAATAAATCCTGTTTAAACAACCACATAGACTTCTACATCTTGTTTTGTTAACTTAGTGAAATTTTAAAATATTAATTAAAAAGAATTATAGAATAAAATATTATATTTGCTAGAGCTAGTAAACTAGTTTAATACATCCACTTAAATAAAAGAAAAGGAAAAAATATATAGATACAATTAAAGTTTTTTATTTATATTTTTGTTAAAAGTAGTTTAGTTTTAAGGACAATGCTTCAAACAGCACGGGGGAAAAAACACAGTAACACAGAAGCATAAACACACACACCTTTATTCTCCTTTCTTCTTCTGATCTCTTTAGTTGATATGGTTTGGCAAAAGTAGTTACACACGTGTGACGTATGCATAAGACACAAAGATCACACACGCTGACATAATTTCCGTGTAAGCCCTACTCAACTTTTGCAGGCTGTAATCATGCATGTTGTTCCTAACTTTTTTGGGGCATGTAATTAATAATCTTTAAATGACTTTATTGTATTTTTTTCTGGTAATGTATTGAGTGGAAGTTGTATTATTAATAATGTGTATATTTTTGGTGTGTTACAAAATGATGTATTTTAAGAGAGAACTGAGTTGTGTCTCAAATAAGGGTTATTGTACTTGATCTTTCTATATATTTTCAGAAAGTTTAGACCTCAGAATGATGAGATAAGCACCCAATCCGAACAGATGATCAGGACTTTCACAAGAAATCATCATTGTAATAGAAGCAGTGCTGTATAATATGAGTCTTACGTACACCAGTTTCACCCTTCATAACGTACAATAAAGTAGTAAAAGTGCAAAACAACAAATTTTCATGATTGTGGGTACGTTTGTAACGTCTACACAAAAATATTTGATGCTAGCTTCTTCAAAGTTTCTAGCTTATTATCAGTGCTTTTGTCACGATCCTCGCTAATCGATGTAGATAAAGACAGAACTAATATACATATATATATATATATATATATTTCACAAGTCCTCTAGTAGAGTGGGGAATGATGGATTAGTAATGAGAGGAGGAGCATCTTAAGTATAATGATGGATTTAAGATTAGTAGTTAGATGAGGTATTATAAGTACTGAAATAGTAGTTAGAAGGTACATTATAAGATAATAAAATATGTTTTTTTATTTTTTAAAATATTATATGTATTTGATTTAAATGTAAATATGTTTAAATTATTGAATTTATATTGAAATTTTATATATTAAAAGTTAAAAAATGGAAATTAAGGAGATATAATTTCATTTTATATATTGATATTATTATTAAAAATTTATTTGTTAAAAAATAAGAAATAGCAGGTATCTGTCTTTATTTATTTTAGTACAGATCTGACCCTGCATTATAGTTGATAAATGGGAGTACATGTACCATACTTGGGATTTTAAGTTCGAACATCGGTAGAAACAAACTTATTCTGCTCTTTTCAATGAAGTAGTATAAACAAACACTTAAAAAATCTCATTCTGAACTCCTTTTACACGGAAAAAAATTAAAATAGTATAAAATACTTCTTCTTTTTCTTTTAAATAACATATTATAATATCTCAATTTTTTTCCAAAGTTTTACAAAACGAAAGATGAAAGTACATTTTACTTCTATTTTCTAACTTTAATAACATGTTAAATTAGATTGATTAATCTTAACTAATAATAATAATAATAAATGATTGTTAGATACAACGTATATAAATAAAATAAATTTTAAAAAATAAAATAATGATATCAACAATTTAACATAAGTTATCCACAATTTTAAAAAAATATTTTTTTTACTGATAAAATTAATAGGTAAAAAGTGATATACAATACAACAAATTGAGATAAATCAAAAATAATATCATACAAGTGTTTCTCAAACTCATTATTTTATTACTTTCGTTTTAGAAAAATATCTCAATATTTTTCAAAAATATTCTCTCTCCCTCTTTTATACACAACACTATTTTTTTCATAGGAAATTATTCTTTTAGCTTTGTTTTGATTCTATTCTTTCAGTGTGTTTATGTGTCTTTTTAAGACAAAAATATTGTCTATTTATAGACAAAATTGCATATATTTTATATGGTTAGAAATTGGCCATATAACTAGCTAAATTTTAGCCACAAAAATATTTAATGTATTTGTCAAACGTGATTGCACCTAATTTTATTTTGTCAAATGTGGTTCCACCTAAATTTTTTTTTTTGACAAATGTAGTTACACCTAATATTTTTATTTTGTCAAATGTGGTTACACATAACATTTTTATTTTTTTCATCTTCCATGTGGGAGAGACCTACAAATATTCCCCTCCTAACTACATAAATGGCTCCACCAATTCAACAACTAAACGACAGTATTCAAAATATTGTCTTGGAAGAATTTTCGTCAACATGTTTGATCCATTTTCCTTTGTATTGATCTTCTCAAGTTGTAGTAGTTTTTTCGCCATTACATCCCTAATCCAATGATATCTCACATCAATATGTTTTGATCTTAAATAAAAGGAAGCATTCTTTCCAAGGTGGATAACACTCACTATCACAAAATAACTAGTAAGTGTCTTGTTGTAAATCAAGTTCTTTCAATAAGTTTTTCATCCATAGCAACTCTTTACATTCTTTCGTTGTTGTTATAAACTTTACTTCTATAGTGGATAGTGCAACAAATTTTTATAACTTTGACTACCATGACACAACTCCTCCTGCAAATGTAATCAGATAACTTGTAGTGGATTTTCTAGAATCCACATCGCCAGCCATATATGCATTTGTGTATCCAACTAACACAATTTTATCATTTCCAAAATATAGTCATATTTTGGAAGAATCTCCCATAATTTGAAAGGAATCTACTCACAATACCAATTGTTGAGTGATATCTAACCATGTATAAACTATGGCATACATCAAATTCTCAACTACTGAAGCATATTGAACCTTTTCCACCTCTTCCTTCTCTTTGTTTGTAGAATGGCTCTGCTTAGAACTTAGCTAAAAGTGATTAAAAAGAGGACAACTAATCCCTTTAGCCTTATCCATATGAAATCTCTAAAGTACTTTCTCAATGTACTTCTCCTATGACAACCATAATTTATTGGCGCATTTGTCTATAATAATACTCATGCTAAGAATCAGTGTTGCTGGCCCCAAGTCTTTCATAGAAAAATACTTACTCAATTACTTTTTTAAGTTGTTAATTCTAGAAATATTCCGGCCAACAATCAACATAATCATTAGAGAATTTTTGCACAAAAACACAATGGTCTAAAGTAATCTTTCTGTAGCCTTTCTCCCCTATAACAAACTCAAACTTCTTGTACCATTGTTTCAGTGCCTGTTTTAAGTCGTAGAGGCTTTCCTTCAATTTGCAAACGTAATCCTCTTTTCCCTTTTGTTTGAAACCCTGTGGCTGCTCCATGTATACCTCTTCTTCTAAGTCACCATGTAAGAAGGAAATTTTGACATCCATTTGCCCAAGCAAGGACTTTATCTCATCTTGCATGACTTTAATCTATTTTTTTTAGATTCGTCATCTATGGCTTCTTCATAACTCTCAGTTTGTCCCTCATCAATGAAAGTTACATACTCATATAGAGGATATGTGGTAGAGGATCATTTCAATCTATCATTTCTTCTCAGTGGAACAAGAGAAACCACAAGTGTTGATGCTGGATAGTGAACATTATCATCTCCCTCGTCTTCAAAACCAACTTCTATAGAAGAATCATCTTCATCAGGTGGATAAACCTGGTCTTCATCTCCAACTTGTCTTGGCACTGATGTTGGAGGAATTAATTCCAAATCTGATGAGTCACCATTGGAATTAGGAACATCCTTATTCATTTTGACAATATCTTCAATGGTCTCATCTTCAACAAATACAGTATCATAGCTCCTAACAAGTCTCTTTGCAACCAGATCATAAAATCTATAGCCAAATTGATCTTGATCATAGCCAATAAAAATACATTGTCTTGTTTTAGCATCAAGTTTTTATCTCTCTTACTTGGGGATATGAAAAAATTATTTGTGGCCAAACACTCACAAATGATCATAAGAAACATCCTTTCTTGACCACACTTTATCTGGAACATCCATCTTGAGAGGAGTATAGGGTGAAAGATTCAACACATGTGCAACTATGAGTACGACTTCACCCCATGAAATGTTTAAGCAACTTTGTATGTGAGAGTAGACATATGACTCTCTCTATTAAAGTTCTATTCATCCTTTCAACTAAGTCATTCAACTACGGTGTCTTTGGAGGTGTCATTTGATGCTGAGTACCATACTTTTTACAATAAGCATGAAAAATTCTTGTGTATTCTCCACCATTGTCTGTTCGAATGCACTTTAGCTTCTTCTCAGTCTGTCTCTCAACTGAAGCATGGAATTCATTGAAGACATCTAGCACTTGATCCTATGTCTTTAGAAGATATACCCATGTCTTCCTTGAATGATCATCAATGAAAGTCATAAAGTATTGAGCACCACCAAATGACTTTGGCATTGGTCCACACAAATCTGAATGAATCAAATCTAAAATATTATTCATTCTCGAAGGAGGAGAACTCTTGAAAGCAATTCTGTTTTGCTTTCCTACTAAACAATCAACGCATTTTTTCAAATATACTTTATCTATTCCAGGAAGTATCTTCTTCCTAGCTAGACTTGTCATACCTTTTTCACCCATGTGATTGAGTCTTCTATTCCATAATTCAGCTACTGTTTCTTTCTCCACGGTATTTACTATATCGATGGAAACCTTTGCTTGCATTATATACAAAGTCGTATATACTCACCTCTAGCCACTACTAAGGAGCCTTTTGTAAGTTTCTATTTGTCATAAATGTAGGAGCTACAATATCCTTCATTTGCAATTTTTCTTACAGAGATCAAATTCAAGTGTATATCTAGAATATACCTGACATCCTTCAGAAATATTCAAGTTTCATTCTTTGTTTCCAAGCAAACATCTCCTCTGCCAATAACTTTTGACACACTTTTATTTCTAATTCTAACAACACCAAAACTTTCAGGTATGTATGATGAGAAAAATTCTCTATAAAATGTAGCGTGAATTGTAGCACTGTTATCAATCACCCATCTAGTCTCTTGTGATGCAAGATTGAAAAAATCTTCACCATAAACGATTTTGAACTCGTCTATGGTATTTGTTTACTCATCATCACTATCGTCGTCTTTCTTCACTACTTTGCCTTTGTTCATTTCCTCTTCCTTCTTGAACACCCAACAAAATTTCTTGATGTGACCCTTCCTCTTACAATGATGGCATTCAACATTGGAAAATTTGTTTGATTTGCCTCAACTCTTGCTTTTGTGTTTTTGTGTTTTATATTGTCTCCTTCTTCTGAACTCTGTGATAAGGGCTTATGTTTTTGAATCTCTCTCCCTGTTTTGTTTCTCATATGATAATGGGGCTTCTACAATAACTTCAAACTCTATCTTTCCATTGTCATAAGTCAAAGATTTTGTGAGATGATTATATGATGAGGGTAGTGATGCCAACAACATCACAACTTTCTCTTCATTGTCGAAATTGACATTGAATCTTGCTTAGTGAGAAAACTTGTTGTTGAAATCACTAACGTGTTGCATCATGTTCACATTATCTTCCTTCCTCATCTGATATAACTCATTCCACAAATAAAATTTATTGGCAATGTTCTTTGACATGTACACATTTTCTAAAGTCTCTCATGTTTCTTTTGCAATATTACATTTTTTTTATTCAGTATTTTGCAAGACATTATCTGAAAGATTTAGATGGATTGTACTGGTTGCAATCTCATCTATCTCCTCACACTATTCTTTGGTAACGGTTGGTATCTTCTTTTATTCCACAACAACGCCTTATAGATCTTCTATTGAATGAGAATACCCTTCAACATCATTTGTCATAAAGAGAAATTATTATTGCCATTAAATTTCTTAATATCTACTTTCTGGCTTGACATTTTTTTCGATGTGTTTCTTTTCTACAAATAAATACGCCCTGAATCTAATAAAGTCTTTTCAGATATGACATATCAATCTATGTTGCAACCACATAACATACTAAGAATTTTACTAAACTGGCTCTCATACCAGTTGTTGGGGCACAATGGGTACAAATAAAATAAAATAAACAGAGTAAAATAATGACACTAGTAATTTAAGGTGGTTCACCCTTTAATTTGAGCTAAGTTTACAGGACAAACTTCAAAAAATATTTCTTCTACTAATAAAATTAATGGGTATAAAGTGAGAGATAATACAACAAATTGAGATAAATACATAATTGTATCATATAAGTATTTTCCAAATTCACTATTTTGTCACTCTCTCACTCTCTTACACACAGAACACTATTTTTTTCAAAGAAAATTGTTTCTTTGGCTTTGTTTTGTTTCTCTTTTTTTGGTGTGTTGATGTGTCTCTATAAGACAAAAACATTGTCTATTTATAAGTAAGATTGCATATCCCTTATATGGCTAGAAATTAGCCACGTAACTACCCAAATTTTCACCACAAAAATATTTGATGCATTTGTTAGATGTGGTTGTACTTAATTTTATTTTATCAAATATAATTGTATCTAATATTTTTATTTTGTTAAATGTGATTGCAACTAATATTTTTATTTTATCAAATATAATTGCATCTAATATTTTTATTTTTTTCGTCTTTCACGTGAAGGATATACCTTAACAAAAATGTGTCAATCTTCAACCACATTCTAATTAGTCGAATATAGATGAAATTACAATAATTTTGGTAAAATGTACATAAATACCATGGTATTTCCAAAATACAATGATTTTGTTGAATTGATCGAATGAAAGCGAGTTTAAAGTTGGGCTACCAGATGAAATGTTGCAATTCGAGCCTTGACCATGGTAGATTTTTATTGCTAACTTTAATCAGTTTCAACCTTTATTTTTTAATGATTTATTTTTATAATTTGTAATGATCTAGATAAAAATACATTATCTTTCCTTTTAGTGAGGTATTTCTTTTTTTATAAAACAATTTTTTTATTGTATCATCTATTATTTTAAAAAATTCAACTTTAAAAGGAGTTTGATATTTTAATACTATCAAGATTTTTATTTTTAATACATTTTTTTCATATTTTAATTGTATCACATTTAAAAATAAAAATTTATTTTATATAATTTATCTTTTAATTGAAGATTTTTTACGTATATAATAATATAGATGTGATATCGAAGAATTATACATTTAAAAAAAATTAATTTAAATTAATATATTTTTAAATAAAATACAGTTAAGATATAAAATCACTGGTACACATTACTTAATCCCGTTGAGCTTTTCGAGGAATCACAATGGAAAAGTATTTGTGGGGGCATAATTAACAATAGATATTCTACAGAAAATCCAAAACCACTTAAACTAATTGCGTTAAATATATGCCTGTAATTAACTTCATTAATATTTTTTAAAAAAGGTAATAAATTCCTTGTTCTTTATTAAATAAAGAAAACGGGATTCTAATTTATATCTATCTACTTAAACCACAAACAAATTAATCTCATAAAATCTACTCAATCACGATTAAACATTACACTCGTGCCATAAAAAAATTTCAAATATCTTGGAAGTATCCTGAAATATTGACTCATAATTCCTGACCCATTCCCAACCCACTCATGTATTGGCCCCAATAAATTTCTTACTCTTACCTCCATTTTCACCTTTTTCCTATCTCCCTATTCTCCCAAGCCACAACTAGCTAAGCATACGATCACACCTTAACCCATTCATGTCTGATAATGATAAAGTTTCATATTAATAAAAACAAAAACTACAGTGAAGTTTATAAATTAACTTCAAATTGATGATAAAGTCCACTGTATTGTACATTATTTTTTTATTTAATTTTTTTTAATGTGGACTTTACCATTAACAATGCACACCCACACTTATTTTCGTCATCTATTTACGTGTTGTGAAAATAGATTACTATCTTATGCAAGTTGTAATGCATTTTCAATTGAAAATTTATATTTATAATATTTGTTGATATATTATATTATTAATTGTAAATATATTTAATGAAAAATTATCACATAAATTATTATTATCGTAATATAGTTATAATATGAAAGTGTTATTTTCAAATATATTTCCTAATATTGCACGAGAATAGTTATATTTGCACGCTGTTTTTTTCATACATTGTCGTTGATTAATGATAATACGTTGTTATGATTTAGTTAGGTAAAATGAAATGGGTAAAAGAAGAATAAGTTCTTTATATGCTATTCGTTTGTATCATTAGTTAAAGACTAATAAATAATTTAACCTCTCAAATTAAGTGACAAAATATAAATAGTTTGTAACAAAAGTCTCAAATTTATCTACCAATTAAATAATATCATTTCAATTGATATTTTATAATCCAATTAATTATGTGAAGAACACTACTTCTTCTTATTCTTCTTTTTCTTTCTTTTTTGTTTTCCCACCGGCAACTTTCCTAAGATCTTCATTCTTCCCTGTTCCAAAAATAGATTTACACATGCTCCAACTATTGTCGCTTATAAAAGTAATTTTATAAATTGATTCACGGGTTGTTTTATGGGTTGTGTTATTGGATAATGCTATTATTTAAAATAAAAATCACATATGAACTTTACTTTTAAAAAAATATTTTTTAATTTTTTAATCATAAAATATCATATTTTATATTTAATTTATATATTTTAATTATAAAAAAAATTAAACGTTATTTTATTTAATATCGTGGAAATGAAATTATAGTTATTTAATTATGTATAATATTAATATTTTATTTTTTTATTTTTTAGACAGTTATTTTTTATAATTAAAAAAAATCCGGTGTTTTTAGACAAACCCTAAAAGCCAAAAACAGCACGAATAAAGATAAAAGAGAATCACATGTCAAATACAAAAAAAAAGATCGAAATTATTGGAAAGCTAAAGTTTTACGCGTTTTGGGATATTCTTGGGTTTCCACATTTATATACACGCAATTCAATATCTGGTGTTAAATAATTCATAATACATTTTCTCAACATCTTTTTGTTAGTGGAAGATTAATTATTATTGTTAGATTTTCTTGGTCTTATATAATTAGAGGATATTCTGAGATTGGTCGATGGTATTAACTATTAAATTAAATGATATTAAAATGAAAACATAAAAAAAAAAAATTAATTAATTAATTTTGTGACTGTTTTGACTAGTGTTGCTTCTTGGATACGTTTGGAAGCTCCTAAAAAGACAAAGAACGACCAAATTATTTAAGTGATTTTTTGTTCTATTGGGAAAAGTCTCCGGCTTTCATTATGAGCTTAAATTACGGACCCAAAGCCTATATTTGACCGCTGTCACCGGTTTTTTAATGAGTAGTTGTATATGTTCATATTAAGGTTGCATTATTAGTTATTATTATAATAAAATTTATTGTTAAATCAAGCAATATATATAATAATTAATAAAAAAAATTAAGGCACATCTCTACTTTGCTTAGATTTGGAGCAATTGTTGTACCATCCATGCGATCGTTATAACCTATATAACCTTTATTTTTAATATTATAAAGTATGTAATTTTGATACAAACATGATAAATATAAAAAATGCTATATAGAATTGTCCAAACAAATACAACAAATATCCATAAAATATTTAAAAAAAAAAATAGAAAAAATATATATTATACTGTTTAAATTCAATTTTAAAACGTTAAAATAAAATAATAATTTTTTCAATATATTTACTTTATTATTATATAAGAATTTTTTATTAATAAAATAATTTTTTATTATTGAAAAATTATTAAAGTTTTTTATTTTTATAAAAAAAATCTAAATGTGAAAATAATATGACAAAAACATACATTTAATGTAAGCAAAATTACTTTTACAACCACCTTTTTGTTTTGAGGTGGTACATTATATAATTTGGTATATTTTATAATATATATGGGTAATTATGTAAGTAATATAATCTGCTTTTTTTTATATATTTGTTTTAAATTTTAATTGATTATTTTATATTAAATATATATAATAATTTGAAGTTATTAATAAAAAATAATATTTTAATTATTAGATTAAAAATTTATATACACAACTTATTAAGACACCACTTATTGCATACGACTAAAAAAATTGAAAAAATAAAAAAATACTGTTTATAATTCAAGTTAGGGTAATTAACTTTTGAGGTTAAGTGGTTATAAGATATCATTAAGTTAAGTATTGACCAAGATTATAAGCAGCAAAGCTGTTTTGTTCCTAGTCGATGTGGGATAAGGATACTTAACAGTTTCTCTCCACACGACGGATAAAGGTGAACATTAGCGCCACGGTGAGACTATTGTAGAGCCCAATTAGATCCAAACACATAGAGACTAGGCACAGCTCTGATAACATGTTAGAAACTCAGGCCTAACTTAACCCAATAAAATCTCATTAAGTTAAGAGTTGTCCAAACTTATAAACATGTTTGCTGCTTTGTTCCTAATCGATGTGCGACAAGGATACTTAACAGAAACAATGGGTTAATATGAATTCACATAGATATAGTACCATTCATATATATTTAAAATCTGTTAACATGTTTGAAAATTAAGGATGGTAATTTAGGTTACAGCTCAGAACATGAACTCAGTTTAACGTGATATAAATTAATTTTTATTTATAATTAATTATTAATTATTTGTAATTATAAAGATATTGAGTTTTATTACAATTATAAATAAATATATTAATTAAAAACAATTATAATATTAAAAAATGTGAATTAGGGTAAAAACAAAACATGATACGAATATATATAATGTGCACAAATTAAAAGTTCTATTTTATCAATAATTAAATCACACACATATATATATATATATATATATTTAAGCACTGCGTTAATGGAGTCTTTATACAGATAAGGACCTAAATTGGATCTTTACAAGTTGGAAATATTTTGTAATTCTTTTGGAAAAGTCAGCTCATTACAAGAAGCTGTGAAACTTATCTTGTTCCTGACCAGCAATATATTAATAATTTATGAGAATTATATATAAGTGGATGGAACTGCTTAATTGTTAATTTAGGTATTTTTATTTTATTTTTAACTTGAAATTCGGGATCGAGTCTTGTGTGGAAAAGGACTTTCGAGAACATTGACCTAATTGGGTTATTTTTGAAGTTTTTTTTTCTCAATTATTCAATTTATATTAAGTTTTAATTTCTTTTATAAAATATATATTTTATTATAAAAAAAGAAGAAGATATGTTCAGTACTGTTATTTTAATGGTGTTAGAAATGATTTTATCTATAAGAAAATTATGTCATATAATTATTTTTTTATGAAATGGTAATTAATTTGGTTTGATAAATTGAAAATGATTATGTGTCGCAAATTTAATTATCAAAATACTTGAAGTTATTTACCCTGACTTTGGTTTGTACTGAAAGAAGATGGAAATGCTTTTTTTTTTTTTGGATATATCAATAATAATTTTATATTTTCATTGAATTTCGGCATAAAAAATGTTTTTTAAAAATAAAAAAAAATGAATCCTTTCAAAAGAATTAGGCGTTAATATATCAGAAATAATTAATTAAAAAATTAAAAAAATAATAATTTGATAGTGCTATTTTAAAATTCGAAGCTGCCCAGGGATTAGTTTACTTTGGACATTTATAATCAATAAGAGTCGGAGTTAGTTGAGAGATGCACATGGAAAGTCAAAGTAAAACTATTGGGCTTGAATGAGCAGTGCGATGCGATGTTCATTATATTTTGATAACAAAGATATTACAGTCTTATTGAATTATTGATATGCGTGTTATATAAGGGAGCTAAATGTATAAAATAAGAAACAGTAAATAATATATATATATTGGGATCAAATGTAGAGACAACAGTCATATGGTACTGCTAACGAGATACTAAATCTAAGTTTGAAAAGAATTGGAATGGAGAATATATATTAAAGAAATTATGCTAGAAAATTAGCATCTGTATTGTGAATTGAAATAAAAAAATAAAAAAATCTAGAAGATTGTACGTTCTTGAACTAGTCCTCATACCACCTAATTTAATTACCTTCTAAACTACCAGTTAAAAAAAGACTCGATATAAAAACACTTCCAGGTTTGTAATTATATCATAGTTAGGTTTGTGAAATAACAAAAAAACCATTGTATTAAACCTGGAAGTCATATTGGTGTGTTAGTAATTTTGTAAATTTGAGACTTTCTGATTTCATGCCTCAAAAAAAATTTCAGGCTATAAATTTCACACTTGTTATATAACTCTTTCTTCTGTTTTGTTCTCGTTAATTTTTTTTTCTTTGTTTTCCAATTACCTTAATTTGTTGCATAAGTGATTTTATTTATAAAAAAATTCAAGTAAATGTTGATTCGTTATTCTTTACTTTCTTGTGAATTAATTGCTCGGTTGATGAATGTGTTTTTTCTAGTCATATTCATTATCTTTTATGGTTGTTTCTTTGCTTTTGATTCAATTCATCTACGTGTTTTTTTTTCCATCGGACTCTTACAAATGTAAACGTCAAATATTCTTTATACTTTTGTGTATTGTTTATATAAATTTTAGATATAATTGATTTGGTTATATGTAACTTGACATATATATCTTGTATATATAAATCACGTACATGTATTAAATTAAAATATGATAGGATTGAATTTTATTATCAAATCACTAAATAAATCATCTTAAAATAACATGTTAATTTAAATATGATTTATTGAATAATAGTGACACTGAATCTCTCAATTCATTTGCCTTAAAATTAATTAGTTTTAAGATTAGGGGGCCAAAAACAAAAAAAAAGTGATATAACTCAACTATATATAAATGTTATTTAAACTCTAAACTAAAACTCACCGTTTAATTTGGGTCTAATTACATCTCAAAACCCAGGTTATGAGATGAAAGATTGCCCTTATTTATATATGTATTTGATATTTTATACCCAATCAATATGAGACATTTTAACACTCTCCCTCACATCGATAGTTCATCGATGGACGATAGTGGGCTTATAACTACATGTCACGGGATGAGTTTGACTACTTTGATACCATATTAAATTTGGGTCTAACTCTATCTCAAAACTCAGGTTATGAGATGAAGGATTTCCCTCATTTTTATATTTATTTGATATTTTATGCCTAATCGATGTGAGACATTTTAACACTCATCTTTTTGTTTCCAAAAAAACATCTTTGGTGATGTCTATAGCGTTATCACCATGGCGTCTTTAATACTCCATTTTGCCAAATGAAAAAAACTTCCTTTGCCGTTAATTATTTATTACCTACTTACACAAACAAATAAAACAAAGCAAAGAAAGCAAAACTAATCTAATCGGATATAGAAAGAAAATTCCTACCACATGCATAAGACATCTGAAACATTTTCTTTTCGTGCTCTAACATCTCTTTGTTTTTTAGACGCTCATTATTTGTTTTTGACGCATTGAGCAAAGCTATGTTATGTAAGTCAAGTTGCTAGCTAGAATTATACTGGCAACCAATTTTGTTTTTATTTAAAAAATAAAAATAAAATAAAATTGCAATTTATTATTTTTATTATCTAACATTACTAACTCGTTTGCTAGTATAATGACGATGGAATGTTGAAAATAACAATTAAAATATATTCCTTTAATATATTATTGTTAGAGAATATACTAACATAATCTTTGTTGTAATATCTGTCATCCTCCATGACATATTTGGCTTTTGCATAAGGTTAACCCTTTATCTTTCAAAAACGCATTATACTCATTCATCATTTTCACATTGCATGGCAAATAAACTCTATTGCATATATCATTGGTTTTATTTTAACTCTTTAAATAAAAAAACATATGTTATTTTTATTACAATTTTACATTTTTTTAAATAACATGTTTTTTTTCTTATTTATGAGATTAAAAGTAAAACTCTCTATATAAATAGGATTTTGTTATTCAATTAAACTATAATTTTAACATAGAATTGAGGAGTTGTCAATTTTTCTTAACAAAGTAAATTTACGGTGGGATTATCTAGTTGGAGGTAAGGGATAAGAACAATAAAATAAAAATAAGAAACGGGAAACAATGATATAGATTTTATAACATGAGACGGGATAATGACGGAGTTTGTATTCCTTACATTGTTCTTTGAAATTATATAACATATTTTAATAAATATATAAAAATTTAATATTTTTACTTTTTATAAATTTAATTACATTTAAACTTATACTAAATGCTATATATTTTTTATTTTATTAAAACATTCAATAATTTTTCTTTTATAAAAATTATTTACAATATTTATTTAAATTCTAAAATTTTAAAATCTTATAATTTATTATTATTATTTAAAACTAGTTTGTAAAAAAATTGTATCAATGTTATTTAATATAAAAAGATTATATATTTTTTTCTTCCCAAATATTATTTATTTTTTATTATTTATCGACTTAAAATTTTAATTTTTCAAATATGAAATATTTATTATCGACTTAATAATTTTGTAAATTTTCATTTATAATAAAAATATCATTTAAAATATTAATCAGATTCTCATTTTTTATTTGGGTTTTCGTTTTATATGAGTATTCTATTATGTGTCTGCAAAGATTTGTAAGAAAGATATAAGATAAATATTTTAAATGTTGACGAAAAACAAAAAGAAGACCCTGATTCCGTCTAGTCCTGTTGCAAACCCTAACACGACATCACAAGGAAATAAATCAGAAGTAAACAAAGGCGATCAACTAATTCGATCGATCGATATACATCAAAATCATACATTTCCTTTCTAATTTTGAAGCTTACCTACCTACCAAAATGGAATTTGCTTCATATGAACACAGAAACTGTTTCTACGACGATAGCGATTGATCTACTATCATCATTCTTCTTCTTCTTCTTCTTCTTTTAAGAGATCATTATCTTCTTTATATCGTACTTTGTTCGTTGCCGACACCATCCTTATCTTAACTTTGTCGGCAATACTTTACTATATTATAAAAAGTAAAACAAGGAACAGTTTCATCACCGCCAAATTAAGTTCCATTAATATTCAAATTAGTCCAATTATCATAATGCCTCTCCGTGCGAAAATGTAATGGGAAATGTTTATAAGACCTAAGAGGAATCATTGCATGGTTTTTATTATAATAAGTTGATTTGTTCCTTTTGGTTTTGATATCAATTAATAACAGAAAATCATTAAAAAAACAAATAAACTATTTGTTTAGTTAATTCTCTTCATTTTTTCTTTAATTATCGAGTATTCATATTTTAATTAGTTCTTCTACTTTCCAAAGAAAATTTAATTTTCATTTTTAAAAATATTAAAATATTAAATTATTGAGTAAAATTTTAAATTATACTAACTTTAACGATTTATGTTATTTGAAATATAAAAAAATCACTAATATATTTAACAAGTTTTTTAAAAATAGTATATTTTAATAATTTTAAAATTTTCATTTTTAATGCTTTAGTAATTTCTTGCTAATTTTATATTTTTAAGATCATATTTTTAGTATATAAAAAAAGTTTAAGTTAGATCAAATTAAATTATACTAATAAGAACTAAGACATATAAGAAGATGAAAATGTCTCAAAAATTAATAAAGTAGTAAATAAAATAACCAAAGTATGCATAAAATGGCTAAAATGTTTAAAAACATAATAATAAAATAATTAAAATGTATTTATTTAAAATAAAATTATTAATATATTTAATTTATAAAAGTAAAATTTTCTTTCTTCAATTGTTTTTTACACGATAATGACCTAATTATACTAACCCTAGAGATTTTGAGGAAAATATTTCTAAAATTTATACTTAATATTTGATATAGGACGTTACATATCCCATGCACAAAATAAGAGCTAACCTATTGAAACCATTTTTAAAATATCATTATATCACTCAATTTAAATTATATGACATAAATTTAATAATTATTAAAATTTTAATAAAATTTAATCAATAATAATAAATTCATACAATTTAATAATTTTTATACTCTAATAATACCCTATAGAATTACTCGGACTCTCCACATACTTTACTTACCGCTTCATTCAATATAAAAATTGGCCCGTATTACAAAGAACATCCTGATTGGTCCATTTTTTGGACTTGCTATGTGTTTAAGCCCAATATTTTCAACTCATCAATTTTCTAAAGTTCAACCCAATTTATATTCTATTGGATTTGGACTTACAGTGGAGGTATAGTATATTAATTAGGGTGAGAATTTCTCGAATAGTATAAACTACTCATTTTAATTTATTGGTTAAATGTATCAAATATGATATTATATAATAATTTAAAATTAACTCATTAAATAAATAATTTAATATTATTTCACCTTTTGAATATGATTTAATTTGATTCAAATGAATTTAATAAATCGTATTTAATTAAAGTTTCATATTTTATTTTATTTTTTAGAGTTTGATAAAATAGTAATCCGATTCGAGATGACTAAAACCCAATTTAATGTAATATAATAATAGAAAAATTTCTATTTATCAAATAGGTATACATGAGACATTAGTTAATATTAAATCCTAAATTTACCACCTTTTCATAAATGTATAACTTAAATGATATAATATTAATAGTAAAAAACATGTTCAAAACATTTTAAAAAGTCTAAACATGATCAACGTTTAGAAATTAATTCACTTATTTCATTTTTGATGCGTCTGTATGTCATCAATTAATAGTAAACACATACGAAAATTTTACATTTTATATAATAAGAGCTCATACTTCTAATCATTTTTGCTTACATGTTTATTTATATTGGTGATATAAAATGTGGGACATGGAAAATAAAATAGAAGAATTAGACTTGTATCTTTATATAATTATCATACCAAACCATTAAGTTAACAAAAATACATCATGTATGCCATTCACGTGACAATTTTTAAAGGTATTTTTTTTTAAATTCATCTTATAGATAAAAGATAAGTTATGATTTATGTCCGAAGCCTATTAAATTTATAACAAATATTGAAAAATATATTGAAAAAGTGAAATTGAATATAACTTCTCATCCATCTTATAATTAAATATTTTTCAAAATACCATTAAAATTACCTTAATTATCTATTAGGTAAATGAAGTACTTAAATGATTATTTTATTTAGATCAAATGTGTTGTTTGGTTCATTTGTTTAAAAAAAGTGTTTTTACGTCCCTTTATTTATGAATAAGATGTCGTTGAAATAAAGTAAAGAAAACAGAATAGAATATGTGTTATTATGTTTATATTTTTCTATATATAAAAAAAATATTTAATTAAAAAATTATTTAAATTTTGAAAAAAAAGTCTTTCAAAATTAAACAAAATCTTAAATAAATCTTAAAAAAAAATTTGATGGTCTAATATCCAAAACTATACATTAGACAAAGAAAATGATCAAAAGTTTTATTAAAAAATTTGATTCATTTTTTTTAATTAAAAATTAATTCATTAGATATATATCTATCGAAAATTAAAAATATAAAAAAAAAAAAATATATGTATATGTCAAATATGATATTTCATTATATAACGAAAAATTTGATAAAAAATTAATTTTATCATACATTTTTTTATTAACAAAGAAACTCTAAAACACACTTTTTAAATAAAAAACTAAAACAACTCTTAATGCCCAAACGGAGAGATCCGGATGAACCTTTTTGCTTAATAGATTTGACTGCACCTCGAAGTTCCAATCGAATCAAGCTTCTTTTACAAGAAATCCCAACAAATTAAAATGAAGAAAGAATTACCAAAAAAAAAAAAAAGTATTAATAATTTAATGAGACAAAAGGAAAGATGAATATGAAGCTCAATTTACAAATGAATCAATAATCACTCCTCATGAACCGAATCCGTCAATACCTTGACCATATTTTGCATAACTCTAACTCTCATTTGTAGAGCAAAAATATAATCAGCCGTCTCTCTGAAGAGTCCAACCAATCCTATGGACTCTCTATGGGGAATCAGCCTCTTCAGTGTTCTCACCCTTCTTTCGATTACTCCATTTGCTAATTTCTTTTTCAATCCCCAATGTGCTTGCCTCTTCATCCTAACCCTCCTAATTAGTGATTTCTTGTTGCTATTTTGTATACTTTTCCTACTGACCACCCTTGTTTTTCTTTTTTCTTGGGCTTCCAAAATATTTTTCAACAATGACCCATTAATCAAATCGCAATTTTGTTTCAAGGGTTGATCAAGAAGAGGAAATTGAGGAACACCCATTCTAATTAAATTTCTTAATCAAAAGCAAGCTCAGTACTTTCTTTCAGAAGTAATTATCAAGAAGCCTTTTATTGTGTAAACTTTGGTTGTCAAATGACAAAACCCTATAGCATAAATGCCACATTCTAGGTTGCTCATATATATAGGGAATAATTGGGAGCTTTGTTGGCGGGCATTAAGGATAATGCAAATTAAATAAAACCTAGCTAGAGGGAAAATGAAAGGGTAGGGGACAACCAACCACACTTTTTTATAAATGCAATATAGTCTAATAAAATTTTATATTTATTTTCTGTTAAATTAATCTTATATATTGTTATTAAAGAGTAAAGCATAAAGATAAATATTTTTTTTTGTTTTTATTTATTTATTTCTTCTACTTATTTTAACTACAATTATTTTCTTAAATACATTAATTGTCTAAAGATGTCGACAAATACATTAATTGTCTAAAGATGTCGACAAAATGAAAAAAAAAATACTGGAACTAAGTGCCCACATATTTTATTCTTTTGTTTTCATGTTTTAATAACAATAAGAATACTATTTAAATAAAAATAAGTATAGAAGGTAAGTATTAATTTTACAATAAATATGAAAAATTAATTAATTAATAATATTTCTTATTTTTTAAAATTAAATGATATTTAATGTTATTCTAAGATATTACATTAAAATTTGTTGAAGGATAGTTTTTTTTAAATAATATTCTTAAAACTTATAAATATCAATAAAAGTAAATCTTAATAATATTAATATGATATATGAAAATTTTAAATTGAGAATTTTTTGTAACAAAAATATAAGATCAGACAGTGTGATTTTTGTTATTATTGTAAGTTTTAATTGATGCTATAGATGTTATTTTTGAGTAGTATTTAAAAATAATCTCCCCACAATATAAGGATAAATGAATTAGAAAATGGCAAGTGTCTAAAGGGAATTAGATGTACGTGACTTAATGCTTATAGCTTAGTAGCGTGTTTTAGAGTATTCCACAACTGAAATCACATGCAACCCACATGATTTTCCTCTAAATCACAACCACACATAACTCACCACCTTTCATCACGCCCCATCATCTCATCATACCAAGCTGGATTATTCTTCCCAGACCAACTTTTCAAATTCATTGCAATTTTAAATGTGATAAATTGAGGAAGTCCTTATCATCCAGCTCAATAATAAGAAGCATGCATGGACATTTCCTACATATTATTTATAAAATTGGTAGTTAGTTAGTCCATGTTTCCAAAAAGGAAACTTGTAAGCAGTGAAATTCATTTACAAATATGAAAAATGAATTATTATTTTCCCCCCACATAAAATGAAAGAGTTAGTTGTTAATTAAAATGGTTTAAAATTTAACATTTAATCTGTTTCTCATTAGCTCAAATTTTTGGAAAGAATGAAGACAAAAACACTAGAATAGGTGATTTTCTGATTAAACTTATGTTATATGATTTGTTTTTTTTTATAACGTCAGTCATAAATTTTTTCTTTTATTACATATCTACATGTCGGATGTACATATTTTTCTTAATTTTTATCAAATTATAATACGTGAGTATCGTATTAATAATCCAATACAAATATTTCATAAAATAAAAAAAGAAACGAAGTAAGATAGGTTAAAATTCATGCAATCTTCGTAAGGATAAAATTAACTCAAGTGATAACCATTAATGATATAAAAGTATTGGAGATAAAATTAAGAATTAATTTAAGGAGTAAATAAAAAAATGTTTAATTCATAGAGTAATTTAAGGAGTAAATCTCCATATATATAGCTATAGAATTGTAATGAAAATATGAAAGAAATAATATAACTTTAAGAGAAATTGTTTTATTTAGAAAGGCCTCTAGGCCTTAGTCTTTGACTTTGGCGTTTTCCAACACCAATTTTCAACATGGTATCAGAGCAAGTCGATCTTCCTGAAGAAATTGTTATTCCTCTACCGAAATAGCATATACGTGTAGTTCTTGTAATTTTATCTCTTCTTTCGACAGCAGAGTCTGTGATGTCTCAAAGTGCATTTGGCATTCTATCAGAGTGATTTCTTGTTCTAGTTTTTTTTAAAACCAAATTTCTTGGCGATGATGGATTAAATCTCTCCTGCAGCTTCTACCTACTTGATGTGAAGGATGAGTATTGTGGTAAAAGGAAAGTTCTCACATTGAAACCAAGCTCTTGGCGATGATGGATTAAATCTCTCCTGCAACTTCTACCTATCTGATGTGTGGTAAAAGGAAAGTTCTCACATTGAAACCAAGCTCTTGGCGATGATGGATTAAATCTCTCCTGCAACTTCTACCTATCTGATGTGGAGGAAGAGTATTGTGGTAAAAGGAAAGGTCCCACATTGAAACCAAGTTCTTGGCGATGATGGATTAAATCTCTCCTGCAGTTCCTACCTGCCCAATGTGAAGGGAAAGTATTGTGATAAAAGGAAAGGTCTCACATCGATAACAATATTTTTTTTTGCTATCGTAATTAGCATTTTTGTTAGTTTTACCTTTGTTGCCTTGACTTCTCATCAGTTTCAACGGCTTCTGTACAAGTTTTGGATCTATAAACCTTATGGATCCAACTTGAGGGGGAGTATTGAAGATAAAATTAAGAAATAATTTAAGGAGTGTCAACTCCTTAATTCAAGGAGTAAATCAAGGAATTATCATCCTTAATTTAAGGAAAAAAAATAAAAAAATCTTTAATTGAAGGAGAAAAACAAAAAATCTTTAATTCAAAAAATAAATCAAAAAATGTTTAATTCATAGAATAATTTAAGGGATAAATCTGCCTATATATAGCTATAAAATTGTAATAAAAATATAAAATAAATAATATAACTTTGAGAGAAATTGTTTTATTTAAAAAGAATTTAAACATTGCATTTCACTTTGAAGTTTTCTAACAACAATTTTAAACAAAAAAAAAAAACAATATTAACTCATATCCCTCCTCCTAAGCATTTTGAATATTTTTTTTATATTTCAATTGGTATACTCTTTTTTTTCCTTCTTCTAAACTAGCTATAGCTATTTGTCCGTACTTGTGTAAACAAAGGGTAGACAAGTTAGATCTCAATGTTGGTATTATGTAGATTTACTTTCCAAAATTCACGAACCCCACAATTTCCGTCCAAATGATGATCATTGTTTATTCATGAGAAAATAGTCCGCAAATTAATCATCGAATTATTTATATATATATATATATATATTAACAGAAAATTATTATATTTAATTGAAATTAACTTAAAGTTTACGAGTTACAACCAACAATCTCCATATATACAATTTACGTGATTCAATTAAACCACTTTTTTTTTTCAAACCATAAGTATTCATTTATCACAATCTCACTAACCGAACTATCAAAACATGAGCAATTAAGCCACATAATGACCATAAATTTTAATGGTTAATTAATTAACAATTACAACATAAATCTCTTAATTCATTCCCAACATTAATAAAAAAAAATAGTCGAACTCCAATTAATATTACCCATCAAAACATGAAATGGAATATGATCGTTCACATGTGGTTATAAAAAACAAAGCATATATATATATATATATGATCTTCATTAGAAAAATGTTGCGAATTTTAAAAATAAAAATGCATGTATGAAGAGATTATTTCAAGCAATTAAACCAAACAAAAAGTTTAAACATGTTTTCAAAAAGAATCAGTGTGCCAAAAATGAAACTGAGGGCAGCCATGCATCTATGAATAATCTACCCTTCTGGTTTTATTAAAAACAAAATGCTAATATATAAAATTCGATTAATTTATCCATAGGTAGGAATCTAGACTGTAGAGTATCACTTGTCATCTAAGAAACAAATACTGGTTGGTAATCATTTTTGTATATTTTCATTCAAAATTTATTAGATAAGTGTAGCTCATTAAACAAACACAAATACATGCATGACGGCTATGTCACATGGTATATGACCTCTAAACTGGATGAGTCATGCATGCTTAATACATTCCCCATTAATATATAAAAAAATAACATCATTGTTTATGTCTAAATTTTGATAAATTAGACATTAATTGTTGGATTATGTTTAAATAAATCCCATTTAATATATTATTAATGGGATTATTTTAATTGTTATAAGTTTTAGAGTATTACTTTTGTAATTTTTCAAAACTTAATTATTATTCAAAATTTTACATTTAAATTGTATTTTATTAAATTAGTTAATGTCTAATATTTTTCTTTTTGTCATGGATCTATTTCAAATCGGATGTAGAGAATCTTAACCTCACAAACTTTCATCATATATTAGCATGAAACTTAGAATGCTTCAAAACGCCACTACTTAAAGAGTTCCATTAATAAAGATAGTACATAAAGTAGAAACTAAGGAAATTAAGTACACCTCATACAATAATGATCAATATTTAGATTATAAAATAATTGGGTTATATTCACTTTTACATGAAACCCTGATCATCACTTCTTTGTAATTGGGTTTGTGGCCCAATGAGAGTCATGCTCTTGCTAAATAGCTTTCCTGTTATTATTTATCTGTAAATGTAGAAGTTTGTATAAGTTTATTAATTCGTAACGAAATAAATATAAATTGGACTGAAAAGTAAATAGAATGTAAAGTTTTTTTTTGTGTTTATTAAAGAGTTATAAATAATTAGATTAAAAATATGAATTTACTTAAATGTTCTTTTAAAAATAGAATAAAAATAAAAATATTAAAATAAATGACAGCTTTAATAGTTGTATCTTATGATTATAAATTTGAAAAATATAATCAATATTAATAGAAGACTCCCAAATTTATGAAGTTATAATTCCTTTTCAAGAATGTTTTTAAAAAGTAAACAAGAAAATAAGAATATTTCATTTCCTCTCGTTTCTTTTTGTTGTTAATAAAACACTCCCTCATTTATGCTCTCCATGTGCTTATAGAGATTGCAACCATGTGGAAGCTGGCCCTCAATTTAAGGATTGCAATTTATCTTATATATTATTTTAGATTGGGACTAATTCGAAGCTTATGTATTCAAAATAATCATTGAATTGCTAGGAATGTAATCCTAACAATTTTAATAACACTTGTATATATATTTGAGTTTGGGATTATACACATTTTAAATTTTTTAAAATTTTACATGACATCAACACTATTAAAATTTATAATAATAAAATATTATATTATTTTAAATTAAGAGGTATATATGAGTTAATATTAAGTATTTATTTTGATTTTATGAGTTTTATATAGTGTTAGACATGCAAGCATATAAGGTGCTTTTGAGACCCTAAAGGGCAAGTGGGAATTGGACAATTGGCAATCTATAAACGGTATATCTAAAATTAAATTAAATAAATCAAGCTTATTAAGATATTTTAAAGTCTTTTAAAATATAATAGGAAATTCTTATAAGTGGGCAAACTTTGATAATAATAAAAAAGTCTTACTAGATGCCATCTAAAGAAATATCTCGACTTATATAGGCCTATTCTTCTTTATCTTATATATAGCCTAGGCTAGTTTGGGCTGTAATGGACCTGACTTTGTCCGCCACAAAAAGTATAAAATATTGTCTACTAAAAAAGTATAAAACATTGTCAATTAAAGTCATCGTAGCTAGACAACCTTGTTCGAATTTAACATAAGAAATAGGATTCTTTTGGTTGAGTTGAGTTGCAAATCGATGGATTTTGGTTTCTTGAATACTTAATGACACCTAGGTGTGTGTATTTTATTAAAATCGTTAATTTTATATTTATTCGATTCGATCCGATCATCTGATCGGATTGAAACATCATAATCCGCAACCAATTCGATCATCTTTCAAATCCGATGTAATCCTATCCGTAATCTATTCGGATTGAATAGGTTGAATTCGATCAATCCGATGAATCGAACTAATAAACTTAATTAATTCTATTTTTTGGTATTTTTGAATAAAAAATTTAAATTTTCACATAACATAAACTTATTTGAGTTAAAAATCCCTTAAAATATGACTAATATAGGAATAACCAATGAGAATATGACTAATATATAAAATATAAATATATATTTAAGTATTTTCGATCGAATCAGATGAGATCAGATGATACATAGTGAAATTTGTCATCCGATCCGAACTTAACGAATTAAATTTTTTTTCATCCGATCGGATCCGATGGTTGGATCAAAACCGTCAAATAATTAACGGATCGGATTAGTCGGATGATCATATTTTTTTACACACCATTAATGACACTTTTCTTTCTCTTCGTTACTCTACTTTGGAAAATGTGATATATAATAAATATATATTCATTAATTTGAATTTTGTTTATTTATTATAAATGTGTATCCTCATTTAATTTGAGTGACTTTAAAATTATATATTTTTAAATGTTTAAGATAATATTTAAGTAAATAAAAAGTTGAATCATAATTAACACCAAAAGTAAAATTGTCAGCTAGACTTCAATTCAATTTTAGAAATACAAGGTTTTGGTTAATAAGTGAAGGTAAAGCGTTTTCTCATAAATGTAATATTGGGCTAGCTCGCTTCCAATTGATGACTGACTATTATATAAGTGTTGACCGAAGCCTCTGTGATAGTCTATTTAGGTGGTTAATATTCCATCCGACTGCTTTTGGTCTTAGAGGAGTGTCGGTAATGGGAAATGTGGCTAATGCTATCAAGTGTAAGATTTGTAATGGTGAAAACACGAAGATGTGACATTTCTTATTATTATTACTAAAGGGGCTTAAATACGGCCCGATCAACTATAGGTATGAGGTCACTGTTCTAATGGAAATAGGTCTCCTAGACCATGCTCTAGTAAGCGATTTAATAAAAAATGGGTATTGAACCTTCCTCCTAACCGCAGAATGGATGGACAGTGTCTAATGCAAGAGATTTCCTTGTATGAACTCCCACAGCTCCCTGTTAAAGACAGAATTGTTTGGTCTCTCAGCCTAGATGGACATTGAAACCCCAAAATAGGCTGGAACCTCATTAGGTAGACCCATCCTAAGGTCGACTATGCAAGCATCGTTTGAAACCATTTTTATATCCTCAAGCACACTCGTATGGATGTCCCTCAACTCTGAGCTTCTTACAGTAGATCGAGTTAGCAGACTTTACCTAACATCGTGACTCTTTGTGGCTGTGCATGCTTAAAGATGAAAGTGCTGAACATCTATGTTTTCAGGGCCGCTATGCAGGGTGGATTGGGGCTCAACTATGTTCTAAATTTGGATATGATCGACCTACAACCAACCTCCATGATGTTTACCAATGGATTAATTAAGATTAAAACTAAGAATTCAGCCTTTACTGGCATGATCCTAAAGCTCTACTTTACAACATTCATATACTATGTTTGGCGTGAGAGAAATTTCAAGCGCCATGAAGAGTAGCAAGTGGAAAAATTGTAGGGAAGTCAAACTACAGTTTCTTCTCAGATGAAACTGAGAGTTATGGACTCTTTTTGCACTCAATTTTGGGGAGTGCATGGTCACCCTACTCAGCCATCTATGGATAAATGTTACTCTTCTTCTCATCCTAGGAAAGTCTTAAGTAAAATTCTTACAGGGAAGGGAGTTAGCAAGCTGGTAAGGGGACAAAGGTAGAGAAAGGGATATGTGACTTTGACGAGTTTGAAGAAATTAGCTAACTATTACAATAAGATATCTTGCTATTCTCTGATCAACTGCTAGAGGAATATAAGTTTACATCGTCCTCAACCCATCACTACGTCAGAAGAAGTTCGGATGTACATGAATAACCTTCGACCGGGCAGTAGATCTACAAGGTGTACGACCCCTCACTTTTGAAGCCAAAGCCACATAGATTTATAACTATCTTCTACAAGCATGGTATTTAAGAGATACCACTCTCCCCAGGTATTCAATTCAATATTTTGCCCCATCTTCTTAGGGGTCAGTGAGGAGGACATGAAAATCCTCCACTCTGGCGGTTGCTTTCTTTACAACCGGATTATACCCCGCCCAATCCTATTTCAAACAAAAGAAGCAAAGAAGGGAAATCTTCGTAAAGGCAACAAGGGGTGTCACCTTCGAATTGAGTAGTGAGTCTTCTTTCTACAATACTTTTGTAATCGAAGCTTGACTAATATGGGGACTAGACACTGATACCGCCAAGATGACATCAAGGGTGATTAGGTGTGGCTTTCTTGATAAGGGAAACAGAAGATGCGCCCTTCAAAGCCCTATTAATGCAAAACAACTCGACCCCTAATTTTTTAAATTACCAGAAGCTCTTAGATATTCAATTGTACTATAATAAAGACTAAGGGGTATTACTTGATTGAAAGAGTATTCATATTATGGGAAGCTTCCCCTTCCAACATATGACTTATATAAAAGTCAATAACGACTTAAGAAGCACGAATACATATATTAGCTACCTTGGGAGAGGGATGAGAGTCATGTTTTTTAGTTCCATGAGGGTAGTTGCCTATTGCAGGAACTCCTAACTTGAAGGGACACCAACAAGCTTCTACTGAATGTAAACAAAGTCAAGGAGATTTGCCTCCATTTTTGTGAAACTCTTCCTCGAACCACCTATCCTAGTAAATAACATCTTTTTTGTTTTATTGAATCGCTTGGAACCTGGCCTCTTTTGCCCTAGGTCGGGGATCGATCCCCTTTCCTTTAGCCAAGGTGGATGGCTTGCTTATTCTGGGTGCCCTGTTGTCTCTATGCATTCTGCTGTGCTTGAACCGCATTAATTTGATCCTTGAGTTGGTTGTTGGGTTATTAGGGTATTCTTTGGCTTGCCTTTTCCCCCATTAGAACTATTCCTGAGGAAAGTGATAAACCTGTCTTTTATACTCAGTAAGTGAAGGTAAAAGTTTTCTCATAAATGTAATATTGGGCCAAAAGATAAACAATCCCTACTCGAATAGATAAGTATCTGATTCTAGGGTTAGGTGTTTTTAAATAGAATTAATAAATTTGATAATTCATTGGAGTAATAAATTTTAGTATAAGTTTATTACTTATTTATCGTTGTATTTTGCGATATAAGTTTCTAGATTTTTCATACATTTACTATGAGCAAAAAATTATTTTAAAGATATTATATGTTATACAGGTCTCGATCATTTTATATTATATTTATATTTGTATTTATGTATTTATAATTTAAAATAATATATTTTTATTATATATGTATTGTTTCTTATTATGAAAAAACATATAATTATTAACTATGAAAAGAGTGGATAGATAATTAATAAAAATATGATAAATTACATTTTTTATAGATAATTAGATATGCAATTATATATAAATAAAATAACATACAAGATTTTAGGTAAAAACAATTTATTCTATAATAATGACTCAAGAGAAAAACAATAGGTTAAACAGACTACTTAATTATTAACTATGAAAATAATATTCGATTTTAAAACTATGACTTAAACTATCCATTCATTTAATACCCACAAATAACCTACTTACAAGCCAGTCTCCACAAACAATGTGTTCGAATTCGAACCAACGTTCCAATAAACTTGAGTTACGTGAGTTATCGAGCCTGTTTAGTTAGTACTTGAAACATTAGCACCATAACACAAATACAAAGTGTGTCCTTGTTGTCGCTTTTAGGAGAACATAAAACGTGCAAGCATACACGGTCACAATTAATAAAATTTGATAAGTAAGTTATCATTCCCACGGAGATTTGTTACTATAGTTTGTTGAGTACTAAAATTATCTCTCTCTGATTTTATCCAAAACGATCGTTAATTAGAACAAGTTTAAGAAAAGAGTTTAATAACAAAATAAAAGAAATCTAGGATTGCAATTTTTCATCAAATTAATCCACTCGAATCATGTTATTTTCTTTTGATTTATATTTTTTTAGTACATTTAATTTGTCAACTGAAAACTTCTAATTTTATCCATACATCTCTTCCGAGCTCCGTATAAACACACCTCATTAAATCAATTCACTATATTCCTATGAGAATTAAATTCACCAAGATTCATTACGTTCTAAGTTCTCAAATGCCCACACATACAATTAAGGTATATTCCTATAGTTCATCATACATGTCATTCTATCTATTAGCAATATACACAAAAATGTCTCTTCCAAGTTTATTTAAGTGTCACGGATCATTTGATAAAATTCGTAAATAATCAAAAGCATTAAGCACAAAATATAATAAACAAATCGAACGTCTTATAAATCTTTCAAAAATAATTAAAATCAAAGCGTCATAAATTTAGATAAAATGCAACCCTAAAAAAATTAAATTACTTCATAAAATAAAATTAAAATTACAACAGTTTAAGGAAAATGAGATGAAGAACAAAGAAAAATAAAATTACTTCATAAAATTAAATTAAAATTACAGCATTTTAAGGAAAATGAGATGAAGAACAAAAAAAAATTAAATTACTTCGGATCGTAAATATTTGGCACACACAGAACACAACAGAAGCCAAAAATGTCTTCTGCGTGTTCCACAGTCGACCCCTAAATACTTCTAAAAATCTCAAACTCTAAACTCCCAAAACTTTTTAACTCTATCATAATATTCCCTATTTATAACTAAAAAAAATACATCTAAAATATTACATTTTTTTTAATAAACGCGTAAAAAAATTGTATCGAAAATAAAACCCTGACATTTTCCTTAAATTTTGCATCCATGCGTACGAAAGAGAATATTAGATTTTTTTACGCATGGATGACAGAAATAGAGGGCACCGTGCGTGATTTTTTTTAATTCAATCTGCATGCCACGTGTCAATCTCTGATTGGTTGAATAGTTAATACAGACACGTGGCATCATTTCATTCGGTGAAGAAACCGGCTGCACGGAGAGCTCGGCACATAGGATAATGGTGTGAGGAACGTGGGAGACAACGGCTGCAACGCGTGCGTGATCTTGCGCTTTTCGTGCTCACTGTAACATGCCACGTGTCATCCGTATATTGGTTGAATAACCGGGCGTATGTGAATCGGCCGCACATAATCATGCCTTGAAAACGCGTCAGACACGTGCGTCCCACCCTGCACGACAGGTGGGCCCCACTCGGGCACCGAGCCGCGTGAATCCAGGAATTACGGGTCCACTCGCTTTTTGTCGGGTTTGAATGACACGCGCGCATCCTATCCGTTTTTTCTTTGATCTGACGGCGTACGTTGCGCGCGTGGATTATGGCGTGTGGTCTTTTTTCTCTTACGCAGAAAAATAACTTTAATTAATTGCATTTTGACTCACAAATTTAATTCAAATTACATTTTAAACTTTCTTTAATTATAAATAACCCCTTTTCTAATTTAAATTAAATTTTAAACTTTTAATAATTAAAATTAAACCCGATTTTAATTTATATTATATTTTAGACTTTTATAAATTGCAATTAAGAACTCTTTTCTTTGAAATTATATATGTGGACATAAAATCACAATTAAGTACGGTTTTGATTCAAATTATTTAATTTTGTTAAAAATGTATTCCTTAACACATAAAAGGTAAATATTAATTTATTTAACTAAAATTAACGAAAAATGTCAAGAACATAGCAATTATAGTTGATAAAATAGATGAAAATAACTATATAAAATACATTTATCAGTTCTAAAGTTGATTAAATAATAAAAAATCCTAATTAGATGATTTAATAGAATAAAAAATAAATCAAAATAACTAACAATATTAGAACACATGTTAACGCATAATATCACAAATATTATATGCTAGTTAATCAATCAAATACAATCACAAAATGTTTGATAAATTAACTTATGAAAAAGGCCTATCAGAATAGTTTTTGCAAAATAGATTTATAGAGAAAGCTTATGTAAGGTTTATGAGTGTTAGTGATAATCTTGAACAAAACATCCAAATGCAATTTTAGTTTCTAGGTGTGTCTTTCAAGAATATTTTTAAGTCAAAGAAACTACATTGATCGATCACTATATCAATCGAGTTAATATTGGTAGATCGATCAATCACTACATCAATCGAAAAATGACTAGATTGATCTACTTGGCTTTAAAATTATTTATCTTAGATCAGTCGAGGATTGATCAGATCAATCAAACGTTTTTGCTCGATCGATCGAGCGACTAGGTTTTAAAATTTAACCTAGTTTTTCCTCGAGCTAAATATTTCAATTACTATTTTATCCCTATTATTTATTGCTATATGAATTGTTTAATGAACAAAATTGTATTATACTTTAACCTATCATTAAGACTTCAATCTTTCCTATATAAAGAACCTAATGTTCCATATTTTATTTAACTACATTTGAATCAAGTTTTGCATTCTAAGCTTTCTCTCTAAATCTATTTTGCAAAAACTATTCTGATAGGCTTTTTTATTAATTAATTTATCAAATATTTTATGGTTGTGTTTGATGTTTGATTGATTAAAAAGCCTACAATATTTGTGATATTGTGCTTTGACATTTGTTCTAGTATTGTTAGTGATTTTGATTTATTTGTTATTCTATTCAATCATCTAGCTAGGATTTTTTATTGTTTAACCCACTCTAGGACATACTTTGCACTTGTGTTATTGTGATAACATTTCAGGTGCTATTTGAAAGGGTTTAATAATTCGTGTGACTCGAGTTATTATAACATTGTCTGGATTTGAACACCTTGCTTGTGGAGATTGTAAAAAAAAGTGGAAGTTTGTAAGTAGGTTACTTGAAGGCATTATCTGGGTGGATAATTGAGTAATAACTTTGTAATCGAACATTATTTTCATAGTGGATTGTTAGGTAGTCCAGTGGATTGATATACCCGTGGTTTTTCTCTTAGGTCATTGTTGTGGCTTAGGTTGTTTCCACCTAAAAATCTGGTGTGCTATTTTATTTTTTTGTATTATTTTATTACACGTGATTTCATGTCTACTTGTTAGCTAAAATTTTAATTTGTCATATTTTTGCTAATTATCTATTCACCTTATTTAGCTAATTAGATATGTACATAATAAATTTTCATCTTAGAATACAAAAGTTGGTTCAAGTGTGATTCAATAAAATATGGAGCATTAGCTTCTTTATATAGGAAAGATTGAAGCCTTAATGTTAGGTTACAATCCAATTACAATTATATCTATTAGATAATTCATAAAGCAGGAAATAATAGGAATAAAATAATAATTGAAACATGTGATGTGAGTAAAAATCAAGTTAAAGTTTAAAGCTTGGCCGCTCGATCGATCTAAGTTAAACTTGATTGATTGACCCAAAAAAGTTTGATTAGTCTAGGGTATTAAATAAATAAATTCTGAGATAGGTAGATTGATCAAAAAACCATTAAAAACTTGATTATTCTACTCAAATGAAAAATTAATTATGAGACTTTTTTAATTTGAGATCGATCCAGTCACCTCAATCGATTTAGATATGTCTCAATCGATCGAGTAACCTAAATTCAAAATGTTTCTACGTGTCTAATATGAAATCTAACGTGTATATGAATAGAGATATACCTGAGATGTGTTCATTGGAGCTCGATAGTTTCTTTGGTTTGAAAATATTCTAGAAAGACATACCTAGAAACTAAAGTTAGATTTGGATGATTTATTCACGAATATCGCCAACACTCATAAATCTTACAATCTCTCCCTTTGGTATATTCATGTGATAAAACCTATCTCTAATTACATAACGCTCATAGAAAGAAATTACATAGTGAACTTATCTTATAAACCGGTGAAATCATCTTCACTTGAATCTCGACAACTCATTTTTACATTGAAAGATAAAAGCATAAACAACCAAACACTTTATCCCGAAAGATTCATTGTTCATTAGTTCAATGTATATAACAATAAAAAAGTGAAGATTATTCACAAGAAAGAATAATTATCAGATAGAAATTAAAAATACAACTCTCTCTATATGTAATATTTCCAAAAAATATTTTCAAACTAATTTACCCATTAATTAACTCTCCCATTTTATATATTTTCAATTAACACTCAATAACTCTCTTCCTTTTTTTCATAAGAATAAATAATAATCATTAAGAAATGACAAATAGGTCAAGTATGCAAATATTGTATTTAATGACTAAAAAGAGGAATACATATTCTAAAAAGCTCAGTAACAATCAAAACAAAGAGCTAAAAAATATATATTTTTTAAAATGAATAAATTCTTTCTAAGTTCTACAACTTCTCTAAATAAATTAAAATAAAACAAAAATTATGAAAATAGATATATATAATTTTTTTTAATTGAGGATAGTAGACTTAATTAAACATGAATACAACAATATACATAAAGGTAAAATTAATTTTGTTTAAAGTGTAAATATCCATTGACAACAAAAATATACGTAGATAAGATATAAAAACATACTAACATGTATGGTGATATATCGATAATCATCAAATGTAAAATATGTGTTGAAACTACAATAGGATGTCAATTTGTTCATTTATGTTCATTTATAAAAAAATCAAAGAAAAGAGCATCATCTATCACAAAAAGTTTACAATTGAATTCATATTTATACATAATAAAATTTTACTTACCAATAGAGAGCTTACTTAATTTTTTATTTTTTTATGTTCTCCTATTGTATATTTTTCTATAAGGGATCGACTTTCTTTTTGTATAATTATTCATAGCTCTTTATTTTTGTGCATGCAAAAATATTTATATTTTTTTCCTTTAATATTATTCTTATCTTTATAAATAAATATACACGAGCCAAAAACCAAGTATGATGACTTTCACACTAGTTGTGAGCTAGTCACCCTCTTTGCTCACTAGAATAACTTCACACATTATAGCATGTAGTCATCTCAAAACTATGTATCTCTTTATAGTAATATTTTAAAAAGTGAAAAGTAGAGTTTCAATTATAATTTAATAATCAAGGTTATCTTAAATCCCAAAATCTCACAATGTTAATCATAAACTTCAAGCATGACATACTTATTTGTCTAATGAATGTGTATGAGTAGGTTCATGTTGATATCTATCACTAGATGTGAAAATATGTAAATGCACAAGTCACAATATCTATTTGCATCATGCATAGTCAATAAATATGAAGATAGTGTGTAATATTCAAGTCAATGTTAAGGCAATCTACTTCCTTCTTTTTTATTTATATTTTTTCTTGAAACTTAAGAAACATCAATAAAAATGAATATGAAACAAACAAACAAACTAAAGATACTCAAATAAGATTAATTAAGTAATCAAACAAAAGTACTCAACTCCAATATTCAATCTCTTTACAACTTTCTTTAACTATCCCAACTCTTGCATAAGATTCTTATTTTTATATTTGAGATCTGCAAGGCTTGAATTCAAACCATCAATACATTTAAAAAGCTAATTTTTTTCTTTTTATAACATGGAGAAATTTACTTCATATGATTTGAGTTTATCATTCAATTTGATTACTTCTCGTACAACCCAATAAGTCAATTAATAGTTTCTCAATGTTATTAACATTAAATTTAGTAAGTAGGAATTCATAATCACTCCTCTTACTATCTAAGCCAATGTCAGACTCATTGGAATGTCTACCAATACTTGAAGTAAACACCTATTAGTTGGTGCCACGATTTTCTTATCATTAGGACTATCGTTCACTTTTGAGTCGCTAACAATATCATTGAAATATTTTACATTTATTTTATTTTTATTAGTAAACTCAATTACAATATGACTGTAACCCATACATTCAAAACATTGAGGTCCAATGAATTTAGATTTCTTACCTTCAAAACTCATAGGTTTGAGTTCTCTTGTATTCTCATCCCTAGAACGGCTTGGTTGTCAATTACTCTGTGAATTGTTCTTGTTGAAGATTTGCTTGAGTCTATTGGTTAAGAGTATGAATTCTTCATTGTCCTCATCATTCTCACTTTCACCATCATTAGTCATGGCAGTTTTGAAGGCTACACCTTTGTTCTTTAAAGGTATTCAAAAACTCATCTTAAAGGTTTGAAAAGAGCTAACGAGTTCCTCAATTTTGATGACATCTACATCTTTGCTTTCATCAATAGCAGTGACATTTGCATGAAAGTGATCTATTAATGAACAAAAAATCTTTCAAACTATCCTAAAATCATCAATTTTCTTCCCAAGATTGGCAAAAGTGTTAATGATATCAAATAATTTAACATAAAATTCAGAAAATGTCTTCTTTCAACTTAAGGTTTTTAATTGAGTAACAAGCATGCAAAGTTTAGATCATTTAACTTGTATGATGTCCTCATGAGCAACCTTTAAAATATCCCAAGCATACTTAACAGTATCAACACTAGAAATAAGACGAAACTTATAAGTAGACACAATACTAAAAATAACATTAATACCCTTTTTGATTCAAATTACTAGTAGTTTTATCTTTAGTGATGCATGCAATCCAAGGTTTGAGAGTAACTACAATATATTTGGTAACCTTAGATGGTTTCCAACCATAAAAAAATAGAATTTCAAACACTCTCATCTATAGACCGTAGAAAGACTCTCATACAAGCTTTCCAATATGGATAATTAGACTCATCTAAGAAATGTACATAGATTGTAGACAAACTCTCTCTCAAATGATTCATAACAAGGTCCTAGACAACACTAAGTGTATATAGTGACTCACTCTAATACCAATTGAAAGTTTTTTTAGTTATTGGTCTAATTAGCTAGAAAGGGTGAATAGATAATTAGCAAAAACATGACAATTTAAAGAAATTAAATAAAAAAAATATGTTGTTTGAAAATCAAATCAATGAGAAAAAAACTTCTAGGAAATCGATTTCACTTAATCCCTCACAATACTTTACTCATCTAATTAATTGAATTTAATTCTCTTTGTTCGTTAGTAATCTCCAAAAACATCCAAAAGACTCTTTTGATAGTTAATTGGAAACATTATTGTTCATCAATTTATACAAGAGTATGTAATTTAACAAAACAAGAAAACATTAAGACTAATGATTTTAATAATACATAGGTATTTAACTATGTCGAAATATTCTAGATCTATCCTATAATTCCTTCTTTCGATAGTAAATCACAATAATAAAATCATCTAATTAATGATCAGTTAATTAGAAGTAATAAATTCAGAATAATTAAAAAAACCTTGATTTCTAAATAATTCAAATTAACATAGAAAATCAAACATAGTTTAAAATTAAATCACATCATTTTCTTAGAATAAATAAAATTTAATTCATATTAAAAATTAAATTTAACATAAACGAATTTAACTTACTTTTTTTGAAAAGAATTGGAAGGATAATGAATTGCAAAACAATCAGCTTTGTGTTCCTTTCTCCATCTCCTTTCTGCGTCGTTATTCCCATTTTTTTCTTTTTGTTATCATACCATTTCTACCTCATCTTGTTTTGTTTTTTTCCTGTGCAGTTTGTGTCTTCCCCCTTATTCTTTTCACTGATATATATAAATACACTTTTTTTTGTTTTTTTTTTTTTTTTCTGTTTTCTCCGCTCCCTGCTCCCTTATGATATATATATATATATATATATATTTAACAATCTTATTTAAATTTGATTTAATTACATCTTAATTTAAATTTGATTTTAAATTATAAGAGTCCTTACACAATATGCTTCTAAATTTTGGATCTTCATTTTCTTCAAATCTATAATAAAATTTAAATAATAATAATTAAGTCTAAAATCAATAAAAATTAAATAAAATTAGACTAAAGTTTAAAGTTAATAAGTAATAAATCATGTCAAATTATACAAGTCATCAAACAACCCTAAATTTAAAACTTTATTTGTCCTCAATTAAAAAGAAAATAAAAAAGACAACTATAAACAATATCAACTAGATTCCATAGAGAACTACCATCACTCATCAAGGTATGATCTGAATTTATATTTTATCACTAATAACTTACTCTTTTTACATCGAATATAGTAGAAAAAACAATATAAAATTTAGCAATTTATCAAGCAAGAGTTAAGAATTTACTTCAACTAAAGCTAAGTCGTTGAGTGTATGTGTGTGTGAAATAGTCAATTTAACTCCAAACCACCAGCAAATTCAAATAAAAGTAGAACAATTGAAATCAGAATAATTTTCTCAAAACTTAACCTTATAAGTCTAATTTTCAGAAATCATCTCCACTAATGTAATCAAACACCAAAATCAAATATCAAAAGGTCTTTAATCAAGGTTGTAATGATAGGCCATATGGTGAGGGCTAAGAAAGAAATGGATATGGAAAATCAAAACAAACTTGGAAAATACTAGGTAAAAAAGCAATAAAAAGAATATCCACAGTATTCACACCATAGTTCTTTCTCGATAATATGCTCATACTAATGACAATATTGTTGTCATACTCAATAAATGAAATGTTTTTTTTCCTTTATTCTTATTCTTCTTTTTTGGTGTGGTTACCTTGATACTCATAATCTTTACTAATTTCAACCACTTTAACCCTTTTTTGATTCTTTTCTTTCACTTTTTTTCACACTTTGATCAAATAGAGCAAACATAATGTAGATTATTTAATTTGAACTAAATTTCTTTTTAAATGCAAATTTTCACCAAAGTATTTTCTCAAAATTTAAGATAAATTAATGGTTTTTCAAGCTTAGAATGAGAATGGTTTATGTAGTTAAAAGAATAAATAAAAGTTTACGTAAAATAAGGCTCAAGCGTGTTGACTATGGGAATATACCATGTAATGATGGCGGGATAATTAGAACACGTGGGAAATCTTTTTGGTTATGAAAAAAAATTACATAGATCATTTCTCTAATATTTGGTATCAACTGGGATTTTTTCTCAAGGATCCATCAACGGATTCTAGAGCAAAGCAAGATTGAACTTTCCTAACCTAGTTAATTCAACTCATTTTCTTCATAGGCAAAATGGAGTAGAGAAAAATTTACTATGTGCTCAATTATTTTCAAAGAAAAAGATTTAAATCAAAACACTCACAAAACTTTGTCTAACATAATAACAGTTTTTGAAAAAATATTTTTCAAATACATGCTTGATAAGAGAATCCAACAACTCAAGACTATAGGATTTGACACCCCTAAACTTAAACTAAACAATGTGTTCATTGTAATTCAAAAGTGAGACAGATTAAAAAAAATGAAAGGAACTTCCCTAGTTTTATGGTGAATCTACCTTAGTTTTTAATTTCCAACTCTTTATTCCTAAAACAAACCAATGTCAATATCCAAATTATTTAAATAGTAATAAAAATAAAATAAAATAAAAGAACAAAATAAAGTTTTTGGATTGTCTCCAAAGTGTTTGTTTTATAGTTTATAACCAAACTTTTCAATCTTCATTGATTAGGATTTCAAAAAGGAATAAATGCACAATTTCTCTCCATTTGTTCTCTATAATAGTGCTTCAATCTCTTACCATTAACTTTGAATATATTTCATTCCTTGTTCTTTAAGTATATTGCTCCAAAAGAGAAAACTTTGTCAATTGTATAAGGACCTGTCCATCTTGATCTTAACTTATTCGGTAAGAGTTTTAGTCATGAATTGAAAATAAAAACCTGATGTCCTGGAGCAAACTTGCACCTATGAATTTGTTTGTCATGCCAATTCTTTGTTTGTTCTTTATAGACATTTGCATTTTCATAAGCATCATTTCATAACTCATCCATCTAATTTAATTTAAGAAGTCCCTTTTCTCATGTTGCCTTCAAATCAAAATTAAAATTCTTTACAATCCAATAAGCTTTATGCTCTAACTCAACAAGGAGATGACATTCTTTTCCAATCGAAAAGTCATCTATGAAAATTTTCATTATATCTTACATCATATTGGAAAAAATAGTCATCATGCAACATTAAAATTTTGATAGGGCATTTCACAATCCAAAGGGCATCCTTCTAAAAGCAAATGTTTCATAGAGGCATATGAATATAGTTTTTTCCTGATCTTCGAGGGTTATGGAAATCTAGTTATACCCTGAATAACTATCTAAGAAGAAATAATAGGGATAACCAACCAATTGATCTAATATTTTATCAATGAATGGAGCTACATTCCTACTTGAATAGATAAATATTGATTTTATGATTTTGTTTTGTGACATAGAAAAGAGAAAAAAAATAACAATTTAGAGCTACATTCCTTTTCACTAAATTTCAGACACTTAACAGTTCGTTAGGGTAACAAAATGTGGCATAAGTTTGTTAGTTGTTGATTGTTGTATCTTGAGAGATAAATTCCTAGAGTTTTCATACACCTAGGTAAGCGAAAAAATTATTTTAATAACATCGTGTGATATACATGGTTAGATCATTTCTATACTGTATTTTTATTTTATGTTTATTTAAATTTTGTAGGTATTATTTATATATATTTATATTTATATATATTTTTTGATATATTTTAATATTTAACTTATTTATCTATGTATTATGTTTTACACAACTTTCAAGTATGTGTGTTAATTGGGACAGGCCTACATGACATGGTAAGTTAAGAACTCGACCCATTGGCATATCAGTCAAACAATGTATTGCTTGCTAAATATTCAATACAACATAGCATGACAAGCGAGTAAAAAAGTGGCAAGGTATGGCTCGTGGATTGGGGCCCGTAAAAGGTTGAGTTATGTCGACATTCTAGACCAAAACTAAATTCTACATAAATTAATATATTTAAATATATAAATGTGTCTACATATTACCAAATACATCTATAGTCTAATGGATAGAGTTAATATTGATACATATGAGGTGAAGAGTTAAACTCTTTTTAACAAATTTTATTATAAAATAATGGGTTAATGGGTCACAAGCCATGCCAACCCATTTAGCACAACCTAACAAAACAAACATAGTACAATGTAAGAGTAGAGATACGACATGATCGATGTATAGGTCACAGACCGACACTAAATGCTAATTAACAAGATGGGTCATATCGTGACGGCTCGGCTCAACCTCTTTAATACTTCTAGATTCAAGATTATGTTTTTAATGCTTTGATACATCCTATATCTCTTATCTCATTCTTCATACATAATTATATGTGCTTTTTTTGTTTTTTTCTTCAATTTATATTTATATTTTATAACTATTATAAATGAACAAATTTGCACTTTCGTATGAAAACTAACTATCATAACTTCAAAAATGACATGTTACATTTTGATTACTAATATTTACTATAAATATCAATGCATTTTCATTTAATCTGATTATCTATGTATTAAATATATAATAAATTTTTGATATTCATTAAAAATTAATATTTTTTAATTAAAATTAATCATTTTTAGAATAACAAATTACAAGCATAATGAATTAATTAAAAATTAAAAAAAATTAAAACACTTGAATTATTTAATCATCATTTTTTAATGTTTTCTAATAAAATTAAAGAAATTACAGATTACATATAATTATGTTGGTCACTTTCCTCAAAATTTTAATATTTTTAATTAAAACTAACTATTTTTAAAATAATAAATAATAGGTAATACAACCTAATTAGAAATAAAAAATAAAATTTTAATATATGTCAGTTTGAATTATTTAACTATCCCTTTTATATATCTATTTTTAAATATTTTTAATTAAAAATAATTTTTCGGATAATAAATAATTAATATAATGACTTAATTAGGAATTTAAAACTATAATTTTAAAATACTTCAATTACGATTATTTAATCGCACATTTGTAATTTTATTTTCAATATCTTTAACTAAAAATAATTTTTTAGAATAATAAATTATTTAGTAAATAAAAATTATAATTCTAAAAGAATTAAGTTTGGATTATTTAATCAAACATTCATAACTTTCTTTTTCAATATAGTTGAAATTAATTATTTTGAGTCATAAATAACAAACATAATAACTTAATTAAGAATTAAAGACTAGAATTCTAAAATACTTTAGTTAAAATTATTTAACCACTATTTCATAATATATTTTTATAAAATTTAAAAGTTATAGATTGTATATAATTATTTTGGTCATACTTCTTCAAAACTTTTATGTTAATTAAAATTAATTTTTTCAATAATAAATAATAAATGTAATGACTTAATTAGAAGTTAAAAACTTAAATTTTAAAAGACTTCGTTTACGATTAAAGAATCACTCTTTTTAAATTTTATTTTTATAAGATTTAAAAGTTATAGATTGCATAAAATTATTATAGTCATACTGGTTCAACAAAATTATTTTTTTAATTAAAATTAATTTTATTTAGAATAATAAGTAAAAATCATTAAAAATAATAATTTTAAAAGAGTTTAATTTGAATGAATAATTACTGTTTCATAACTTTATTTTATATAAAATGAAAATAATAATATAATTGTTTTAGTCAAAATTCTTTTAAACTTTAATGTTCTTAATTAAAATTATTTATTTATAAAGTAATAAATAACAGACATAATCAATTAGTTTAAAATAAAAAATTAGAATCACAAAAGTCTTTAGTTTTGATTATTTACTTACACCTTCTTAACTTTATTTATAAAATTTAAATATTTAAAAATCACGTATAATTATTTTTATGCATATTTGATAATCTCAATCCAACACTAATAATTATTATATATCTAATTTACTAGATAATATTACCATGATTTTTCGTTTTCTCAAATTTTTTAAGAGATTATTTGATAATTTTCATATCAAAATATATTTAGTATGATTTAAATCTGTGACTTGAAACGAGAGAGATATAGTTTATTTGATAATATAAAAATAAAAAAGGTTCAAAAGTAACATAGGCATAATTAAGCCCAACTTTTTTTATTATATTATTTTTTATTCGTCTTGAAATGTATAACTTTAATTTTATAAAAAATAATAAGTTATCAAATTAGTTATGGTTAAATTTAAAAAGAATTACAATATTCATAATTATTACAAAACTTTGTACTTTTAAAATTTATGAATATTTCTTAATATTTTTCATATATATGTTATACATATTTTCTATGTTATTTATGAAGCATTAATCAAAAAATATATATTATTTGTTTATTATGTTTGATTTTTTAGAATGTTATTTTCAAATACTCAAATAGAGTAATAAAATATTAATATTAAAAGTAAAATGCATATTATGTATTCATAAAAATTAATAATATTTTCATAATTTATTTAAAATATTGTAATAAAAATTTATGATCATAAATAAAAAATATTTCTCTATTTACTTCAAATATAAATTAAAATTACAAGAATAATATAAAGTATAAATTTATAATAAAATTAAAAAATTAAAAATTAAAGAAAGATCAAGTCTCATGTAACACGATCTCCTTGAGATAAACTTTTTACATCACACATGTGTTTGAAATTAAAGGAAAAATATATCTTACAAGATAAAATGATAATTAATAGTATTTGAATACCACCAAATATTGTTTTGATGAATTGTCTTGATGAATTGTTTTGTACCTATTCTCTATCACACTAATCTTAGCTCTAGATTAAAAAAAAATGGAAAGGAAAGAATTTGTTGTAGGGAAATGGGAGAGAATGATTGTTGAATTGTTTATCTTTTTTCTCAATTGTAAAGTCAATTATATGGATATTCAAATGAGGTTGTTGGACCAAAATTGATGCAACTAATGATATTCAATGACTATTGAAATACATGTTTTTGTAATAGCTCGAATGATTCTCTAACAATCATAAGAAAATTCCTAGAGTTATTCTAAGAAGGAAAATAAGATATACATGTCGTAAAAATTGGACTACGCAAGGACCATTAAATTTAGACGACATTCATGTTTGTAGGACATGTGAGCACACTCAAACAAGGAATTCTTATTTATCATTTAACATCAATAAATTCTTATCAACAAAATAATTAGTCTAAATATAACTTAAGAGTAAGATGATCAAAGTCTAAACCTTTCAAATTCAAAGTTATTATTACCAATAACTTTCACAAATAAACTCTCAATCAACAAGGGAAATTATACCTATAGTATTGAACAAATAGTCTAAATATAGCTAATGATGAGCCTAACTGACCTTTTAATTGTTGACTAATAGAAATAAATAAGTAAATTAAAGATCAACAACATCTTTCATTAGCAACTCTAGATAAAATTTGAACTTTTGATTTTCTTTGACGTAAAACCAGATAATTTTCATAACGTGATGAATAAGACAAAAAATGCAAAGAATAGGATAAATATTCTTGAATTTTTTATCAGTTTAGATCGGTTAAAACATCAATTTTTTTCCCACTAACGGTGCCAAATGTTGAAGCCAATTTTTGTATTCATTGTATTTTTGCGACATAAATCTTACAAGTTACTAGAAAATACATCAGAAAGAATGATACTGTGAAGTCTCGTAGTTATTCTGATGCTTAAGTTAATTTTGATATAAATGAACTTAGGTGGCGTTTGGTTCGTGGAATAGAATCAGAATCGGAATCGGAATCGGAATGGAATGGAAAGGAAACAATTTTGTTTGGTTTCACCACTGGAATCAAGCTCAGAATTAGGATTATAGTGTTTGGTTTGCCACTGGAATGGAATGAAAAAAGTTGTAAATGACCTTAATACCCCTACATGCTATAAAGTTCAAATAATGTCATTTAATTACTATTTTTTCGTCAGACAAAATACATTATTGAAATCATTATTTTTCTAAATAAGTATTACTTAATTAAAAATAAATATATTATTAAAATTGTTATTTTTCTAAATAGGGTTTAGGGTTTTGAGGTTTGGGATGTGTGATTTAGGGTTTAGGGATTTAGGATTTGGGTTATATTTGTAGGTTAAGGTTTAGGATTAAAATTATTATTTTTCTAAAAATAGTTTAGGGTTTTAGAATTTTGGATTTAGGGTTTAGGGTTTTAAGGTTTAAGGTTTAGGGTTTATGGTTTTAGGATTTGGAATTTGGGGTTTAGGATTTTGGGATTTATGTTTTAGGGTTTTGGGATTTATGTTTTAAGGTTTAGGGTTTAGGGTTTAGAGATTTGGAGATTTGGGGTTTAGGGTTTTAGGTTTAGGGTTTAGGGATTTGGGGTTTAGGGTTTTAGGATTTGGAATTTGGGGTTTAGGGTTTTGGGATTTATGTTTTAGGGTTTGGGATTTATGTTTTAAGGTTTAGGGTTTTAGGGTTTAGGGTTTAGGGATTTGGGATTTGGGGTTTATGGTTTAGGGATTTAGGGTTTAGGATTTAGGGTTTTAGGATTTGGAATTTGGGATTTAGGGTTTAGGGTTTAGGGATTTGAGATTTATGTTTTAGGGTTTTGGGATTTATGTTTTAAGGTTTAGGGTTTTAGGGTTTAGGGTTTATTGATTTGAGGTTTAGGGTTTAAGGTTTTAGGATTTTAAGATTTGGATTTAGGGTTTTGAAATTTTGGGTTTGAGAATTTGGGATTTGAATTTAAGGTTATATTTTAGGTGAGGGTAAAATTGAAAAAAAAAAGTTTAGATGAGAATGGAATAATGATTACCAAAGGTGGGAGAAGGAATTGTGATTCCTTCTCTTTTAGTAATCAGATTCCATTCTGCCCTCCATTCCATCCAACCAAACACACAAAATAGGAGGAATCAATTCTGATTCCATTCCATTCTCTCCAACCAAACGTGGGGTTAGATCAGAGATGATTTAGAGAGCTTAAGTGTTTGCTTATGTGTACTTTTTTGTACTAAAATAGGTCTCTTATAGACTTAGGCGAGTAAGATTCTTATAAATAACTTATATTTATTAATTAATATTTAAATTATTTAGCTATTAAATGATATATTAAGTTATTAGAGTAATGATTTTGTTATCATTTACATGACAAATAGTCATTAAATATATGTTATTGAAATCAATGACACATTTAATGTTTAATATATATGGAACACATGTTTTGACTAATTACCATCTTACACGTAATGATGATGCACATCACTACTAATTTGATCGATGGCGCGGTGTTGCATTAGTTATATGCAACATGAAACAATAATTTGGGGCATATACAAAAATACATAGTTTACTCCTCTCTAAGACAATTTAAAATTTACTAGGGTATCTATGTTTGGGGTTCTCATCTTCTAGTCATGTTATTTAGATCATGATTATAGAGGAAAAATGAAAATAGCAAAATAAACTTGTAACGAAACTCATTTTAGTTAACAGAATGAGTAAATGAGATAACAACTAAAGGAGGTCATCTTTTGTTAAGTATTGATTAACAATCTGTCAGTCATCAAAAACAAGAGTAAACTGTTGCCAAAAAAAAAATAAAATATTATTCATCATATAACGTCAGTCAATTTTGATAAACAAAAGAATCATTCTAAGGAAAGCTTACAAGTAAGATGATCAAAGTCTAAAGCTTTCAAGCAACCAAAGATATTATACCTGTAAGTATTGAACTAACAGTCTAAAATATAGCTAATGACTAACCTAAATGGCTTATGAATCACTGATGACCAAAAATAAGTAAATTAAAGATGATCATGACCCACATCTTCCATCAGCAACTCCATACAAAACTTGAAATTTTCGACTAACTTTGATGCAAAGTCAGATAAATTCCAGAACATCTTATGATTTAACTGATCATCATCCTTAAAAGCTTCCTTAAGCTCTTCTTCGTTATAGTGATGTTTACAATAAGTCCCATTCTTTTCAAACTTTCTAACAAGTTTAAAAAATACCTTTTTCATATCCCTGTGATCATCACCTACAAACTCTGCCAAACGAGCCTTACAGTTTAAAAGAATATAATGAGCTCTTGTTCTGTAAAACCCTTTAACATAAATTTCGAAACTCTTTGGCGGACGATTCAAAAGATCAATCATAGTCATACAAATTTGCATCAAATGATCATATCCTTTATCACTATAATCATTATGATCATAAACGAGAAGTTGGTTCTGAATTGTAACAAGAACTTCCAATAAATTTGATTCCTTGGGATTCCAATCTTCATTCAAGAGGGAATGGGAAACATATCCATCACAATGCAAGTAAGGGAGAAATTCAAGACCATAAGAGTGATAAAAAACATGAGGAGGATGATTTGGGTAATCAATAGGAAAGAGTATCAAATAAGAAGAGAGTGTTGTTATAAGGAGTTCCTTCTGAACCAACAATGATTGCTTGAGCAATGTCAATTCTTGACTTGTAAACCCTCACAAAAATTGATTTTGGAAGACTTGTTTCAAGTGCGTTCCATTCTTGGAAGATCTTATTGGGATTTCTGATATTGACGGTATAATCTTTGTACTTGTTTAAATTATTGAACTCGTCAATGTCATTAATCACTTGGAAGTTGTTGAACTTGTAGAAATTTCTTTCCACTATATCTATTTCTTCTAAAATCTTCTTTCTTCTTCCGTATTAGAATTATCATCAGCATTCTCATTGAAATTGCCATCGGTTCCAAACACTTTATTAACGGTTCTCAAGTCCTTCCCAAAATCGTGATCAGATTCCATATTTTCTTGAATCTTGCTCACTTTCTCTTGATTTTCCATCGAACCCACAACTTTGAACCTCTTAATAACACCTAGTTCTTCAATCCTTTCAGAAAGTGTTTTTTTTTCCTCTTTTTCATTTGGACGTTGTTAGTTACTAGCTAAATTTTGGAGGGAAATGTTATGAATGGATGTTGGAATAAAATATTCGGGAGGTAAATAAAAGAGGATAAAGTATTAATAGTACCTAAACTTAACTTTTTTGTGATATTTTAATAGTTAAATTATAACCGGTACACTTTATTACCTATATTTAAAATATTTCAAAATTTATGTCACATTTTAGTCTTTAAATTTTACTAAGAAGTAATACTTTAATCTAAATTTAAGGACTAAAATATCATATCTTAGTAAAGTTTATTAACTAAAAATTTAGTAACCAAAATATCCCAAAAATAGATGTTAAGCAACCTAGTGTCATTTTTTTTGGCCCTTTGCTAAACTTAAGCTTTTGATATATTTTAAAAAAATTAATTGAAATAAAAAAGATGATAGGCTTATCCGAAATAGTATGAATAAAAATAAGTTTTTGCTATTGCTAGAACATAAATGAGTTCATTACTATAAATAGTGTTTCATAATCAACAGTGAGAGGTTGTTGGTGATGACGAAGTTACACAACCAACAGTGAAAGATGCAAATGACATCTTGCGGAAATGGAAAATTAAAGCATGCAAAGCAATGTTTGCTTTAAAGACCACAGTTAAAGAAGAAATGTTAGAGCACATTCAAGATGCCAAAACACCAAAGGAAGCATGTGACACTCTTGTTACTCTTTTCAAAGAAAAATGATACAAGATTACAACTTTTTGAGAATGAGTTGCTATCGATGGTGCAACATGGCATGACGATTTCCTAGTACTTTCACAAGATGAAGTCGTTATGCTATGAAATTTTAGAGTTAGATCTGAAAGCTTCTATTGGGGAATAATTATCCATGATTTGAGACCTGAAAATCGAGGGTTTGTTACCACTATACAAGGATGTCTGACACAATCATCTCTTATTGAGTTTGAGAATTTTCTGGCCGATCAAGAAGCCATGGCTAAGCAAATGGGAGGAGTTTTGCAGAAGTGTGAGGAAGAAACGCTCTACACCAGCAAATGGGAGGAGTCTTGCTAGTGGATCTAACAAGGATGGTGACAGAGGGAAAATTCCTCAAGGAAAATGAGGCTTTCGTGCAGGAAGAGCTTGGAAGAATCATAATAACAATAGAAAATTTGATGGTGAATGTTACAACTACAAGAAGATAGGTCATATTGCAAAAGATTATTGGAGTAAGAAAAATCCTATTGAAAGTAATACAACTAATTCTAGTTCTAAGAAGCATAGCGAAGATGGTTGGGATGTCGAACCATTGTTCCCTACAGAGGAAGGATAATTAGCTCTTACGGTGACAACATCAAAACAGATTGACTATAAGAATGACTTGATCATAAATTCAGGCTATTCAAATCATATGACGGGTGATAAACAGAAGTTGGAAAGGATGTCTGAGTACAATGTAGGTCGTGTAGTGGTGACAGTTGACAACTTAAGGTTGCCGATAGCCCACATCAGTAAGATGATAATTATGCCTCGATATAATACTAACCAGGTACCATTTCAAGATGTTTATCATGTTCCAAGAATGAAGCAAAACTTTCTATCTGTGGCTCAATTGACATCATCAGGCCATTATGTCTTGTTCGGTCCCCAAGATATGAAGGTGTATCGTGATCTCAAAATATCATAAACATCGACAATGGAGGGGTAATGATTGGAATCATTCTACGTGATGTTAGTAGAATCTGTATATATAGACAGGACAAGAAAAAATGAGATAGAAGATCTATGGCATATGAGGTTAGGTTATGTTAGCTATTCCAAGCTAAGTGTAATGGTGAAGAATTCGATGCTTAAATGGCTTCCTCAATAAGACATGCAAACAAACATAGTGTGTGTAGGATGCCAGTATGGTAAAGCTCACCAATTTCCATAAGAGGAATCAAAGTTTAAAGCAAAAGAACCATTAGAGTTAGTTCACTTTGATGTATTTGGATTTGTTAACCAACCAGAAATTGGTGGTATGTGATACATGGTGACATTCATTGACAAATTTTCAAGATATTTATGGGTTTTCTTTATGAAAGAAAATATGACATATTTTCAAAGTTTAAAGAATTCAAAGAGTCCACTAAAGGAGAAGTAGGAAAGAAGATTTGTTGCTTGTGCATAAACAATGGCAGAGAATATAGCTCAAGCAAATTCTATCAATACCTAAGGGGATGTCAAATATATCATCAATATATTTGTGCAAACATGCCATAATAAAATGGTGTAATAGAGAGAAAGAATCAGCATCTTGCAGAATTTTGTCGAAGTATGCTACATGAAAAGAATGCACCTGGAAGGTTTTGGGCTGAAGCAATGAGGATTGTAACCTATGTGATCAAAAAACTTCCTTAACCAAGGTTAGGATTTGTTTCACCCTTTGAAAAACTGTGGAACATAAAACCTACAGTTAGCTACTTTCGAGTATTTGGTTATGCATGTTATGTATTGTTTCTAATCATTTATGGAGCAAGTTTGATAAGAAAGTTGTTAGATGTATTTTTGTGGGATACGACAACCAAAGAAAAGGGTGTAAATTTTGTCATTCAATGAGAGGAAAATGATACACTTCACGAGATGTGGTATTTGATTAAGCATCTTCATAGTGGTCATGAGAGAAGGAGGCATTGCTAGACTGGAGAGAATTTGGAGAAAAGCTGCAACAAAAGATGGGGGAGCATATTGTTCAACTCCAACCAAGTTTAAATGGATCCAGAGATCCAAATGATGATGATGCCGAAAAAAGAGTAACTCAAAATTCTTGGCAAACTGGCATATATCAATAACTAAATGAAGAAGGTGGGCCTAGTGAAACAGAAGAATCAACTTCATAATATCAACTCCGTAGGTCAATAAGAACACAAAGGCCAAATCCCAAATCCCAAATATGTCAATGCAACCATAGTGGAAGAAGCAATAGAACCTAAGATGTTTGAAAAAGCATCACAAATATTTGAGTGGATAACAACTATAAAAGAAGATATCATTGCACTTCAACAAAATCAATCTTGGGATTTGGTGCGAAAACCAGGAGATGTGAAACTCATATCCTGTAAATGGGTTTACAAGATAAAACATCATCTAGATGGGTCAATTGAGAGATACAAGGCATGATTGGTAGCTCGTGATTTCTCTCAACAATATGGACTAAACTATGATGAAACGTTTAGTTCGGTGGAAAAAATTACAATTGTACGAGTCCTACTTGCACTTGCAGCCAACAAAGACTAGAATTTATGGAAAATGGATGTGAATAATTCTTTTCTTCATGGAGAGCTGGTTCGAGAGATCTACATGATCAAACCAATGTGTTTTTAGATCCAAGATCACCCTAAATATATATGTGTAAGCTACGAAAAGCACTTTATGGATTGAAATAGGCACCCAAGGTATGGTATGGTAAGATTGCTAATTAAGGAAATCTAGTTATCGTACTAGTGTACGTAGATGATTTAATCATAACTGGTGATGATGAGGCAAACATTCTTCGAACAAATGAGAATTTATCAGTTCGTTTCCAGATGAAGGAACTTGGACAGCTCAAGCACTTCTTTGGTCTAGAGGTTGACCACACACAAGAAATAATATTTATTTGTCAACAAAAATATTCAAAAGATTTGATGAAGAGGTTCGGAATGTTTGAATGCAAACCGATTTTGACGTCGATGGAACCAAATGCCAAAATGTGTGCACATGAAGGAAAAGATTTGGAAGATGCAAAAATGTATCAAAAATTGGTAGGCATTCTATTCTATTTAACATTAATTCAATCTGATATTTCTTATGTACTTAGTATACTGAGTTTGTACATGCAAAATCCAAAGAAGCCTCATTTGGAAGTAGTTCGAAGAATACTGAGATATGTGAAGATTATAATTGACTATTGTCTTTTGTATAAGAAAGGTGGAGACGACAAGTTAGTTGGTTACTGTGATATTGACTATACAGGAAATTGTGACACCAGAAGATCAACAACTGGGTATGTGTTTAAGCTTGGTTCTGGAACAACTTCTTGGTGTATCAAGAGACAGTCGATAGTATCATTATCAACCACTGAAGTTGAGTATCAAGCAACAGTAATGGCATCTCAACAGAGTACATGGTTGACACAGCTAATGAATAATCTACAACAACCAATAGATTATATAGTTCCTTTATACTGTGACAATCAGTCAACAATTCGTTTAGCAGAGAATCTAGTCTTTCATCCAAGAACTAAGCATGTTGAAGTACATTATCACTTTATCATAGAAAAGGTTCTACAAGAAGAAATTGAGATGAGGAAAATCAAGACAGATATTCAAGTTGCAGACTTGTTTACAAAAAGCTTAAGCGTTGGTAAGTTAAAAATGTTTTGTCGTCAGCTTAATACAATAAAAATAGTGAGAGTCGGTGTTGAGAGTGAGTGTTAAAAATCAACACCAATATAATAAATGAAGTGATTGAAGGATGTAGGAGAATAAATGAAGTGGTTTAAGGATGTAGGAGAATAAATGAAGTGGTTGAAGCATGTAGAGAAATAAATGGAGTGGTTAAAGGATAAATAAATGGGGTGGTTGAAGAATGTATAAAAGATAAGTGTGTAGATAATATTTGTATGGTTAGAATTATTTCTTAATTTAATATTTGTGTGGTGTAAATTACATGATGAAGACTATAAATATCCTACCTTGCATTTGGTTTAATCATCTCATCAAAAACAAATAATTTGTTGTATTCTTAGTTTGAGTGTGAGTTAAGAGCTTTCGTTTTGAGTGATGTATTTCTCTTCAAGTTTGGGGGTGTGATAACTATATGTTATACAGTTATTTTGTCCAATTTATTAATTATAATTACTATTTTCATGATATTTTTAGTTAATTTTAATGTATTAAATTAATATTTACTTTTAGTTTTTTAAGGAATATATTTTTAAAGAAAAATAAAGAATTTGTATTGAAAAATGACTTAACTGCAAATAATAAAAGCTGAAAATATAATTTAAATTAAAAGAGAGCTTAAATGCAAATATCAAAAGTTTAAAAGTTAATTTGAATTAAATTGGAGGGCTAAAATGCAATTAAATAAACTTTGTTTTTTCTACACAGGAAAGAAGACCACGCACACGTATTGTCCACGCACCACACGCACTGTTAGATTAGAAATCAACAGTGATGATAAGGTGAGTGAGATGCACGTGTGTTGTCTCTTTTAGAGAACATAAAATGTGCAGGCATACACGGTCACAAGTAATAAAATTTGATAAGTAAGTTATTGTTTCCACGAATATTTGTTACTACAGTTTGTTGAGTACTAAAATTATCTCTCTCTGATTTTATCCAAAATGATCGTTCATTGAAACAAGTTAAGAAAAGAGTTTTATAACAAAATAAAAGAAATCTAGAATTGCAGTTTTTCACCAAATTAATCCACTCGAATAATGTTATTTTCTTTTGACTTATATTTTTTTAATACATTTAATTTGTCAACCAAAAACTTCTAATTTTATCCATACATCTCTTCCGAGCTCCGTATAAACACACCTCGTTAAATTAATTCACTATATTCCTATAAGAATTAAATTCACCAAGATTCATTACGTTCTAAGTTCTCAAATGGTCACACATACAATTAGGTTATATTCCTATCCTTCATCATAGATGTCATTCTATTAATGAGCAATATACACAAAAATGTCTCTTCCAAGTTTATTTAAGTGCCACAGATCATTTGATAAAATTCGTAAATAATCAAAAGCATTAAGCACAAAATAGAATAAACAAATCGAACATCTTATAAATCGTTCAAAAATAATTAAAATCAAAGCTTCATAAATTTAGATCAAATGCAACCCTAGAAAAATTAAATTACTTCATAAATTTAAAATAAAATTACAACAGTTAAAGAAAATGAGATGAAGAACAAAAGAAAATTAAATCGTCTCAGATCGTAAATTTTTGGCACACGCAGAACACAACAGAAGCCAAAAATGGCTTTTGCGTGTTCCATAGTCCACCCCCGAATACTACTAAAAATCTCAAACTCTAAACTCCCAAAAAAAACTTTTTTTTTCTATCATAATATCCCCTATTTATAACATCAAATTTCTAAAAAATATATACATTTAAAAATATATTTTTCTAATACACGCGGGGGATAGATAGATATGGAAAAAATAATTAAATATTACGCGTGGGGGACAAAACTGGTATCGAAAACGCGGTTAAAACTAAGTGGAAAGCCGTCCGTTTCTATTTTATCTTCAATAAACTATGTCACGTGTCACGATCTAATATACTGAAATAAATAGTAGGACACGTGGTGGCACCTCATTGGTTGCAGGGAACGGGCACATGTGAATCGACCGCACGGGAAAAGAGACGCAAGAATGTGGGAGACAACGGTTGCAACACGTGCGTGATCCTGCGTTTCACGCTCACGGTAACATGCCACGTGTCAGAACATGATTGGTTGCAAGATAAAGCAGGATACGCGGCAGCTGGTGATTCATAGAATAACCGGGCGCATGTGGATTGACCGTACGGGAAAATAGGCATGCGAACGTGGGATGACAGCGGCTGGAACACATCAGACACGTGGGTCCTACCCTACACACCGACCTACACGGTAGATGGGCCCCACTCGTGCACCAAGCCGCATGATAGAAGAAACCCTGTTCCCACTCTCTTTGGTCGGGTTTGAAGGACACACGTGCATCCTAGCTGTTTCTTCTCTATTCTGATGGTCCACGTTGCGCGCGTGGAAGACAGCGCATGGAATTCTTCTCTCCTACACGAAAATTCAATTTTAAGTAATTGCATTTTGACCCACAAATTTAATTCAAATTATATTTTTAAACTTTCTTTAATTACAATTAAGCCATTTTCTGATTTAAATTAAATTTTAAACTTTTAATAATTAAAATTAAGCCCGATTTTAATTTAAATTATATTTTCGACTTTTATAAATTGTAATTAAGCACCTATTTATTTGAAATTATATTTTTGGACATAAAATTGTAATTAATTATGTTTTCAATTTAAATTATTTAATTTTCTTAAAATATATTCCTTAATAGTAAATACTAATTTATTAAACTAAAAATGTAAAAAACATAGCAATTATAATTAATAAAATAGATGAAAATAACTATATAAAATACAGTTATCAACGTGCCACACATGGGATTGGACACATTTCCTAGGTGCCACTTGTTTGCATAGGCCGGCGTGTAGGGTGGGACTCACATGTCTGTTGTGCAAAACTTCCCCCACACGTGTATTCATTACTCACTGTTAGATCATCAATTGGATGACTCAGATCTTGCATGAGGCACACGCTCCACACGTGTGGATTCTAGTTGTCGCACACCGTTCAACGTGTAATGTTCCCGTACGATGCGGTCCATCTGATCTTCATGCACCCTCTCATTCCACCGAATGCGAAAATGCCACATGTCTTGATTATTCTTCCAACAAATAAGATGCTGACACGTGGCATGAGTTATGTAAAATGAAAATACAGAAATGACGCATGCTTTCCAACCGATTTTGTCTCCCACACGTGTGGGATTATTGCGATAAAATTAATGGGGTTGGACAGAGGACTGTGGAACACACAGAAGCCATTTTTGGCTTCTGTTCTGTTTCTACATAGATGAAATTTTAATTTTCTTTTTGTTGTTCTTCATCTAATATTCCTTAAACGTTTTAGTATTTTCATTTTGTAATTTTAATTTTTGTTATGAAGTAATTTAATTTTTCTAGGGTTACGTTGTAGCTAAATTTATGAAGCTTAAATAAATTACTTTTGAAAGATTTATGAAATTTTTAATTTGTTTATTCTATTTGTGCTTAATGCTTTTGATTATTGGAAAAATTATCAATTGATCTGTGGTACTTAAATAAACTTGGAAGAGACATTTTTTTGTGTTGCTCGTGGATAGAATAACATGTATATATAGAGGATAGGAATATACATTTATTGTACATGTGACTATTTGAGAACTTTGAACGTAATGAATCTTAGTGAATTTAATTCTCATAAGAATATAATGAATTATTTTAGTGAGATATATCTATATGGAGCTCAGAAGAGATATATGGATAAAATTAGGAGTTCTTGGTTGAAAAATTAAATTCAAAAATATAAATCAAGAGAAAATAATATGATTCAAGTGGATTAATTTGGTGAAACTGCAATCCTAGAACGTTTTTATATTTTGTTATAAAACTCTTAATTAGTTAATACTCCATCAACTTTTGATTGTTTGGATAAGATCAAAGTAAAACAATTTTAGTACTTAACAAACTGTTGTAACAAATCATCGTGGGAACGAAATTTTACTTATCATTTTATTACTTGTGATCGTGTATGCTTACACATTTTCATATTGTCTTAAAGAGACAACATGTGTTATAGTGTCTTTTATTGTGTGTATAATACAATTAGTTTGTTTACTTGTTTGAATCCAATATTTTTCTAAATTTTACTCAATAAGAAATGTCACCATCATCTTCAACCCAATTAGGAATATTCAAGTTAAGTTTGCCATCATCTGAACCTTCACAAGCCATCTTAGAGCCATTAAGGAAACATTGTTTAGGACAACCATTTGAGTAGGTAAGGAAGTTACCGACACCTTTAACCTTAATTTTAGCAACAAACTCAATTTCATTGACTTTGTAGTACTCCAACTCTTGAATTGTCCCTCCACTATTAAACATATTTATTAACCCAACAGGAGAAAATTTGATACTGAGTTCTATCCTAACAATTGGCACGAAGCTGAAAAGCTCAAATGAAGATGGTTGGATTGTGATTTCAATTGCATTAGATTTTGGGGTCATTAGACTCAATTCTTGAGCCTAGTTTAGATAAACCATAAACCACATACTATTCAGGCTTGCCCATATGGACTGCCTCTATCTTTTGATCCCATTCAATATCATTAACATGAATTAAATGTTGAAAATAAACACCAACTCAATAAATGGAGTGGTTGGAGAAAGTTGTTGAAAATCAACATCAACCCAATAAATGGAATGGTTGAAGAGAAAATCTAGAAGGATGTAGAAAAGATAAGTGTGTAGAATATGATAATATTTGTGTGACTAGAATTATTTCTTAGTTTTATATTTGTGTGATGTATATTGCATGGTGATGACTATAAATAGTCTACCTTGCATTTGGTTTAATCATCCCATAAAAAATTAAGTCTTTATATTCTTAGTATGAATATGAGTTGAGAGATTTCTCTTTGAGTATTTGTATTTCTCTTCAATTTTTGAGTTGTCTTTAAAATATGTTATAATATCTTTTATTGTGGGTATAATACAAGTTGTTTGTTTACTTGTTTGGATCTAATATTAGTAAATTTAGAGTTATGTATTCTAAATTTTACTCAACATTAAACTAGACATGGAATTTTAGGATTCTGAGTAGCCCTTAATTCTTTGCTCTTTTGGATCCCAACCAACTCCTTGGTAGTTGAATGCTCCAATCACTCCTCCATACTGTTAAATACCATTTTAATTAAGGGGAAAAGTGCAACTATGTTAACTTAATTTCATAAATTGGATACATTAATAACTTTATTTTAAATTGATGTATTTTAGTCATCTTATTGTTATATTTGTTAATACTTTAGTCCTTTAAGATTAATTCTAATAATTTTAATCATTTTTTCACTTTTTCTTCAAACTTTTCTGACTGCTTCTCTTCAAACATCTACCAATCTCCTACTAGTAAAATTAAATTTGATCAAACTTCATTTTGTTGAACAAAAAAAATTAAAAAAAAAACAAAATTGGTAAGAAATGATCGAAATATCTAAAAATACAATAGTAATATGATTAAAATGCATAAATTTTAAGAAGAATGACTAATGTGTACACTTCGTAAAAATAAAGTGACTAGATTATTATGCTACCCTTTATTAAGAGTAAATGGATTTCTTTTATCACTGAACTATAGTATTGTTACAAAAGTATCATTAAACTTTCAAATGTTTTAAGGTATTTATTTAACTTTTACCGTTAGTTTTTGACAAATGTAAAGGCGATGTTTTTTAGCTGAAGTTCGGTAGAAATTTTGTAATAGTTGAAACTTTAGTGTTACCTTTGTAATATAAACTATAATTGGTGGTAAAAAATATTATTTAATATTTTATTAATGAAAGGATATTTGAAGGTTAAGAACCTAAAAATAAGGACGTAGTAGTATATACCTTGTTGAGGTTCCAAATCTTGAGAATAGTTTTGTTGTCAAATAAAGGGTTGCTGAAGAGACACTCTCTTGTTGGGAGGGCAAAGTGTTGGCACTTAGGAATGGTACCATCTGAGTAAACAAGCTTCTTTAAGAGATCAAAATCATGACCACCAAGTAAGTCGCTAACATAAACAGGCCCTCCACATATTGCCCTTGATCCTACGTGAAATTTTGCACATAAATGGTCGGATTTGAACATGTCCCAATCTGGCTTTATAATCTGACCCATCCACATCCTGTTATAGGCACAGTGAATCATATGAACCCCTTGTAACCAATACACTCCATTTGGATCACAGTTTGGATCCTCCAACCAAAAATCATCCCCTGGAGCAAAAGCAAAAATACTTTTGAACCAAACATAATTTTTTTATTACATAAATGCTTTCAGGTTTTCTAAACAAACACAGATTATATGTATTTTTTTTTTCCTGAAAACACTTTCTTCTAAATCTACTTTTAACAAAAGCTATTTTTAACATAAGTGCAAGCAAATACAAGCTAAGAAATAGTACTTGATGATCGATATTTCTTGTTCTTACCAACTCTTCTCATAGAAATCTGTTATGTTCCAAGAAAGAAGAAATCATTACATTGGTGCATGCTAGCGATAAGTCTATTTCCATTGAAGTTCTTTATTAGAGATTTTGTCAACCTCTTGTAGTAAGCCTTAGCAAGTTCTACTCTACCTCTATATTCCTCACATATATATTCCAGAGCCTACATTAAAATAATCACATACCAATTAAAAATTTGAGACAAGGGATAGCTCAAGTCTGATGCCTTTAATGAAAATACACTTTAGATTTATACCTATTAAATGAGAGAATACAAGTCCATTACTTTTACAAAAAAAAAATAACAAAAGTCTATTTTATAAAATGACGGACTTGTATTGCCCTACTTGTCTACTTCAAAACTAAGATAGCATGAGTCCATTACTTCACAAAATGGAAGGAAACATAAGTCTATTATTTTACAAAATGAGTTTCTACTACTCTTTTTGTAAAGATAGCAGACTTGTACTATCCCACCTAATAAGTAGGAGACTAAAGTATGCTTTTATTAAAGATAGCAGACTCAAGCTACTTTATTTTCTAAAATTTTGCATGAAGTATCTTCATTTGATTATTAATGGATTTTTCTCAATGTGTCGTCGTCAGTGGAGTAGACTTTTCACATGAAAAAATTGAACCACTTAAATCATTATGTGTCATTTATTTTCTCTCACTGCTTATTATTTTGTTGTTACCCATAATTATTTATTTATGCAACCAAATTGGACTCGAACCTCGCTTCCACTAGTGCTAATTTATAACAAATTGGTATCAGAGTATTGAGTTATTCTGTTATTTATTGGAACTGATCAAGTTTGCTCTTTTGGATTTATTTTGAGCTTATGCTTATCTGATTGGTTTCATATTTTCTAGTTTGTGCTTCTGTTTATTTAATATTGGGTTTTCTGTCATGGCGACGAAATACAAAATTGAGAAATTCAATAGTAGGAATGATTTCATTGTATGACGAATGAAGATACATGTCGTATTAGTTAAATAAGTGATCATTAAGACACTTGAAAGCAAGGATAAATTTTCAAAAAAATTGACTGATGAAGAAAAAGATGCATTGATGAAAAATGCTCTCAATTCAATTTAGTTATCCTTATATAACGAGGTACTATGCGAGGTTGGTAATGAGAATCTTTTGCTAGGTTATGGCTTAAATAGGAGAATTTGTATATGACCATGTCTTTGACAAATTAGTTATATTTAAAACAATATTTGTATACATTCATAATGTTAGAAGGTACACCTTTACACGATCATATTGATGAATTTACTAAAACTATTTGTGATCTAAAAAATGGTGGTGTTAAAATTGACGATGAGGATTAGGCCTTAGTTCTATTATGTTTTTTACCTCATTCATTTAAACATTTTGTTGATACCATGCTATATGGATGAGATACTATTTCTTTGGAGGATGTCAAAGAAGCTTTGAATTCTAGAGAGTTGAAGAAAAATGTGTCTACAAGCAAAAATGATAATAGCAGTGGTTTATTTGTTTGAGGTAGAAATCAAGAAAAAAGCACAAGTAATAATAGATGTATGTCTAGATCCAAATCTAGAAAATGAAAAGATAAATGCAACTATTTCCGTATGGAAGGGCACTAGAAATTAAATTGTCTGAAATTTAAAGGTAAAGAAAAATATGTCATAACGTCTTCTGGTACTAATGATGTTATTGGTGTAGTAGATAGTTCTGGTTGCGATGGTAAAAACTTTTTATCAGTATTTGTTGGTTCTCCTAGAGATGTTTGGATTCTTGAATCAATTGTACTTACCATATGTGCCTCAGTAGAGATTGATTTGCTTCTTATCAATCTATTGATGGAGGTTTGTCTTAATGGGAAACAATGTGTCCTGCAAGGTTATTGATATTGTTACTATTTCAATTAAGATGCATGATGATATTGTTAGGACTTTGATAGATGTTCACCATGTTCTAGATTTTAAAAAGAATTTGTTATCTTTGGGTACTCTTGATGCACAAGGCTACAAGTATATAGTTGAAGGTGGAGTTTTAAGAGTTAGTAAGGGTGATCTCGTTATTATTAAAAGGAAATTGTTGTGTGGGCTTGATATGCTTCAGGGTAGCACTGTTATTGGAAATGTTTTCAATTTTTTCCTCATTAGATAAAGATTCAGATACTACGTGATTATGGCATATGCAGCTAGAGCATATAAGTGAGGTAAGGATGTCTATTTTGAGTAAGCAGGATTTGCTTGGTGGTTAGAAGACTGAGAAGCTTGATTTTTGTGAGCACTGTGTCTATCTAAAGCATCACGAGGTCAAGTTCAGTAAAAGCATCCATAAAATTAAAAGTATTGTTGATTATATTCATTCATATCTTTGGGGCCCTTCTCGTGTTGTGTCTAAGGGTGGTGCCCAGTATATGTTGACTTTTATTAATGAATTTTCCCGTCATATTTGGGTGTATTTCTGAAGAACAAGAATTATGGGTTCTCTAAATTTGTGAAATTCAAGGCTTGTATAGAAAATCAAAAAGGTAAGAAAATCAAGCATTTGATAAGTTATGTGAAAGAAATGGCATAGTGAGACATTGCATTGTGTGTAATACACCACAACAAAATAGAGTTGCATAATGTATGAATATGACTCTCTTAGAAAGAGCTCGTTGTATGCTTTTTCAAGCTGACTTAGATAAATCCTTTTGGGCTGAAGTTTGTCACCATGCCTGCTATTAGGTGCATCGGTCTCCATCAATTGCAATTAAGTTGAAGACTATGTTTGAGGTATTCTCCGGTACTCCTATTAATTAGTCAGATTTGAAAAATTTTGGTTGTCCTACTTATGCTCATGTTAATGATGATAAAATTGAGCCTAGGGTATTGAAATGCATATTTTTAGGGTATGCTTTTAGGGTGAATGGTTATAGGTTATGGTGTGTTGAACCCAAGTCACCTAAATTTTTTATTAGTAGAGATGCTAAGTTTGATGAGTTTTCCATGTTGGAAAAGAAAAGGGGAGTTTATTGTTGTAGGTAAAGACCACAGTGTTAGTGAGCAGGTGGAGCTTGAGAGTGGAGCTCCTAGTCAAGTGCAAGATGGAACTTCAAATCAGTCATCTATGGATGAGATAGATGATTCTACTCATGATGTAGCAGAAGAGAAACATGAGTAACTATATAGTATCTCTAAGGGTAAAGGAATAAGAGAGATTCAACGCATTCAGAGGTACGTAGATGTAGACTTAGTTTATTTTGCATTGTTTATGGAAGAGTCTATTAAGGTGAATGAACCTGCTAGTTATCATGAAACTGTCACTTGTAATGATTATGTTCAATGGTTGGTTGCTATGAATAAAGAGATTGAATCACTTCATAAGAATTATAATTGGAAATTGGTAAAACCGTCTAAAGACCAGAAGATTATTGGAAACAAATGGGTCTTCAAGAAAAAAGGAAGGTATACTTGAGGTTGAAACAACTAGGTTCAAGGCACATGTTGTTGCAAAAGGTTATTGCCAGAATAAGGGTATCGACTTCAATGAAGTATTTTCACCTATTGTGAAACATAGCTCTATTTGTGTATTGCTTGCTATGGTTGTATTGTTTGACATAGAATTAGAACAGCTTGATGTCAAGACAACCTTTTTACATAGTGAGCTTGAGGAACAAATATATATGCATGAACTAGAAGGATTTTTTGTTCCAGGTAAGGAAGATCATGATTGTTTATTGAAAAATTCTTTATATGGCCTAGATAGTGGTATAAGCAGTTTGATTCTTTTATGATTTATCATGGTTACTCTAGGAGTGATTATGATAGTTATGTTTATTTTAAAAGATTCTATGATGATTCATATATCTATTTGTTGCTTTATATTGATAACACACTTATTACTTCTAAGAATAAGTCTAAGATTCAGAAATTAAAGTTTCAACTTAGTAGTGAGTTTGAGATGAAAGATTTGGGTGCAACGAAGAAAATTTTGTGTATGGAAATTTATAGGGATAGACAAGCGGACAAGCTTTATTTGGCTCAGAAAAGTTATATTGAAAAAGTTCTTGAACTCTTTAGTATGAAAGAGTCTAAACCTGTGAGTACGCCGTTAGTTATGCATTTTAGGCTTTATTTGGATTTGTCACCACAATCAGAAGAAGAAGAAGAGCAGTACATGTCTCAAGTTCTATATGCTAGTGTCATTGGTAGTTTGATGTGCGTTATGGTTTGTACTTTTCTTGACATTTCACATGCAATTAATGTCGTCAGTAGATATATGGGTAATGTTGTAAGGGTCATTAGCAAGCAGTGACATGGATACTTTGATATTTAAGAGGCACATCTAATTTTGGTTTGGTATATGATGGAAGTTCTTATACTAGTTGTAGTGTTATTGGTTATATGGATTCTGATTATATTGATCATTTAGATAGAAGAAGATCTTTGACAGGTTATGTCTTCACTCTTTCTCATTGTGCAATTAGTTGGAATGCTACTTTATAGTCTACAGTTGCTTTGTCTATCATTGAAGTAGAATATATGGTAGTAGAAAAAGGCAATGAAAGAAGTCATTTAGTTTAGAGGTTTGGTTTGTGATTTAGGTTTACAATATGATACTTCTTTTATATTTTGTTATAGTTAGAGTACGATACACTTGACCAAGAATACTGTGTATCATGAAAGAACCAAACATATTGATGTCATATATCACTTTGTTCGTGACATTGTCTCTTAGGGTGCTATTGTTGTCAATAAGATAGTCACTACAAAGAATCCAGCTGATATGTTAACCAAATTAGTTCCATTTAACAAGTTCAAGCATTTCTTGGACTTGATTGATATTTGTCGTAAATGATCACCCTTCGGGGCTTTAGACAACATTTATTTGATAATCCAAGAAATTTCATATTTGAATAACTTGTTTTCTGTTTTGTTAAATATTGGCCAAAAACTTAAGGCCCAATTTATTCTCCTAAACCTTCTACTTATTTATTTATATATATATATATATATATATATATATATAAAATAAAAAAAGGTGAGAGCAAAAGGAGCCCTACCTAATAGAAAATAGAGAGCTAATAGAGTTAAAGTTGTTGAACAACTATACAAATCAAGTTCCTTCCTTTCTACATCATTTGAAGATTCTTCAATTTGAGTGCAAAGCATATTGATTTTGGTTTTGCTCTTCCTTTCCGATAACTTCATTTATTTGTATGGTAATATTGGATTAAATAACAAATTTGTTAATTTATCTTTTTGTATATTACTAGTAAATTATGAGTTATTTTCTAGATATTTTTGGGCTTTAGTATATTTTGTGAAGCTCTCTGAAGATTAGTGTTTGTTTCTCCATTTGATTATTAGTGAATTTTGTTCGGTGTGCAATCGTCAGTTAAGTAGACTTTTCATATTGAACCACTTAAATCATTGTGTGTCATTTATTTTTCTTACTGCTTATTATTTTATTGTTAAACCTAATTCCATCGTCAAGAATTCTAACCACAGTTAGATCATTCATTGTCCTATGGAGTCCAGGAGAAACTTTGCAAGAGATTATCTTAGAATTGAGATGGGTTGAACCATACCTAACACCACCTTCATTACAATAGCTTCCACAGCCTTCGGTTAAAGAAACACTTCTTGTTTCTTCTCCACCAAACATACCCTTCAACTTTTGTTTCAAATTATGGATTTTTTTCCCTTCATTATAACGAGCCTTTTTCAGCATTATCTATCTCAATAGCCTTTGAGATAAGCTTCTTTTGCTTGTTGGGATCATATGAAGGAGAGTTAGGACCCAACAAAGATCCACCTTTGTAGGTTCTGAACTTTTCACTCTCATCAAATCTATAAAGCCTAGCGGTTGTTTGAGATCCACAAAGAGAAAGACCTTTAGCATCTTCTTTTGGGTCTTCTCCATCTAAATTGATACTTTGCCAACCATCATCAATTATAAGAAACCTTGATTCCAAACCACCTTCTACAAATTCTTTAAAACCATGAATACACCAATAGGTTCTAAAGTTAAGTAAAAAGCATCCCATGTACACCAACCAAATTTATCAACCAAATTAGGGACTGTTCTCTTCCAAAAGCCTAAAGGTATTCAAATGAACTCTCAAAGCACTAAAGGCTACTTTCATTAAGCTATAAGGGTTTTCAGATGCATGAACATAAGCTACTGCATCAAAGTTTGAAGCTTTCACTTGAAAAGAACCACTATCAACAGAAATCATGACATGCCCTTCAGAACCAGGTGAAGAGCTGACCTAAAACTACCTTCAATAATGGGTATGATTATCACATTAAAGTTAATTTCAGGAACATTTAAGAGAGCAAAGACACACCTTTGAGACTGAACTTTCCATTTGACAAATCAAATAGTTTTGTAAAGGCTGAGATGGGAAAGGTGTGAGGATTGTATTGATAGGATCGTTTGGAGGAGTCATAATTAAGCAGAGAAAAGACAACTCAAATTAAGAACCAAAATTAAAGACAGAGACTTCACAAAGAGAAGCAAGTAATCAGTTAATGGTTTGAGAGAGCTTCAAATTCGATAACTACTATAATTAAGAACTCAGAAGCTATTCCAACAAGATGAAAAATGGGAATACGTACGAGGAAGTTTGTAATAAAATAAGAACAAAAACGAGGTAAGAAGATGAAGAGATGGTCCGGACGGTCCACTATTTTAATGCCAAAAATTGAGACAAGACCTGCTTTATAATTTGTTTGAATGCAAACTGGATTACTTGTTTCAATGGACATACATATTGAGTAATAGAAGTCTGTTACATACTAGAAAGTAGAAGTTCATATATCGTAGAAACTAAATTACCATTTGAATTATTCACTCCAAAATATAATTATTAAAAAATATGAGTTGTAATATACTCTTCTTCTTCTTTTTTTATAAGAACACAGGACTACAATTTATTATAAAGTTTAAGTAATTACAATTTTATGAATACAAGAAGGAATATCTAAAACATTAAAACTACCTCCCTTATAATTTAAGAAAGATCACTTGGCTATTTTATGTACTATACAATTACAGTTTCTAGAGATCCAAATGGACAAAATCAAACTGCTTTACAAGTAACACATCATTAAGAAATTGGTTAGCCTCCCACGAAGTCTGGTTAGAATTCGCCTTTTAATATAATAAATAACTGTTTTACAATAGTTTTCTACTAACTTAGATTTTATCTGCAGTTGCTGCATCGATGCATTGCCTTGGCCAAACCGATAGCTATAGATAAAACTCTTGCTTTTACCATAACCTAGCACTTGGGAAAGTGAAATTTTAGTTTAATTTTGGTTATACAAATATATAATAATAAGTAATAGCAAAATAATAAACAATGAGAAAATAGATAACACATAATGATTTAAATAGTTCAACTTTTCAATATGAAAAGTCTACTTCATTGACGACGGCACACAAAAAAAAAATCTACTAATAATCAAATAGATATACAAACATCAATATTCAGAAAGTTTCACAAAATATACCAAAATCCAAATATACCCAGAAAATAACTCCCTATAATTTACTGGTAATATATAGTAAGATAATTAACAAACTTCCTATTAAATCAAATATTATCGTACAAATATTAACAGTAGGTAGCTTCCTCTTCTTCTATATTAAAGGTGGAGGGAAAGGACCAAGTGGTTGGACAAAATGACTTTAGCCTCATTATGAATTAACTGTTTGATGGTGGCAATGGAAGCACAAATTCTAATATCATCGGTAATGTTATGATTATCATCCAAAAGCACATTCAAGTCTGCCTACACGAAAACTTTAACAACCTTCTTGGCCATGGACACAACGCCTCTAGCCTCTTTGCTAAAGTCGGCAATGGAGCTTAGAAAAACTGCTATATATTATGTTCTTCACCAACGAGTTTTATATATATAGGGGAGAGAGGGAAATTAGTTAATTTAATAATGGATTGGGGCCTAAAGTTTTGGGTCAATCATTTAATAAATCTCCACTTTGGCTCAAAACGAAAAACAAGTTCTTTAAATATGAAATTCTTCGAATTTTCAAATAATCGTCGTCTAAAGTCTCGAAGAGTGATCATCTACTGCGAACACCAATCAAGTCCAAGTAATACTTGAACTTATTAAATGAAACTAGTTTGGTTAACATATCAGTTGGATTCTCTATAATGACTATCTTATAGACAACAATAGCACCCTGAGAGACAATGTCATGAACGAAGTGATATCTGACATCAATGTGTTTGGTTCTTTCATGATACATAGTATTCTTAGTCAAGTGTATCGCACTCTGACTATCACAAAACACAATAGAAGTATCCTGCTATAAACCCAAATCACAAACCAAACCTCTTCGCTAAATGACTTCTTTCACTGCTTCTGCTACAACCATATATTTTGCCTCTGTGGTAGATAAATCAACTATACACTGTAAAGTATCTTTCCAACTAATGGCACAAGGAGAAAGAGTGAAGACATAACTTGTCATAGATCTTCTTCTATTCAAATCACCAGAATAATCAGAGTGCATATAACTAATAACATTACAACTAGTATTAGAACATCCATCATATACTAAACCAAAATTAGATGTGCCTTTCAAATACCAAAGTATCCATTTCACTACTTGCCAATAATTCTTACCAAGATTACCCATATATTTGTTGACAACATTAACTGCGCGTGAAATTTCTGGACAAGTACAAACCATGGATTATATAAAACTACCAACGACACTAGCATATGGAACTTGAGATATGTACTGCTCTTCTTCTTCTTATTGTGGCAACAAATCCAAAGAAAACCTAAAATGCACAACTAACGGCGTTTTCACAAGTTTAGACTCTTTCATACCATAGCGTTCAAGAACTTTTTGAATATAAATTTTTTGAATCAAATAAAGCTTGTTTGCTTGTCTATCCCTATAAATTTCCATTCCCAAATTTTTCTTTGCTGCACCTATCTCTTTCATCTCAAACTCACCACCAAGTTGAGACTTTAATTTTTAAATCTCAAACTTATTCTTAAAAGTAATAAGCATGTCATTAACATAAAGTAACAAATAGACAGATAAACCATCATAGAAACTTTTATGATAAACACAATTATCATAACAACTCCTAGAATAAGCATGATCAATCATAAAAGAATCAAACCATATATACCACTGTTTAGGAGATTGTTTCAACCTATATAAAGATTTTTTCAATAAATAAACATGATCTTCCTTACCTAGAACAACAAACCCCTCTAATTTATGCATATATATTTATTTCTCAAGATCACCATGTAAGAATGCTATCTTGACATCAAGCTTTTCTAATTCCATGTCAAACAATGCAACCATAACAAGCAACACACGAATAGAGATATGTTTCACAACAGATGAAAATACTTCATTGAAGTCGATATCCTTTTTATCATAATAACCATTTGCAACAACACATGCCTTGAACCTAGTTGCTTCAACCTCAGGTATACCTTTATTTTTCTTAAAGACCCATTTGTTTCCAACAATCTTCTGGCCCTTAAGCGGGTTCACCAATTCTCTAGTATGATTCTTATGAAATGATTCAATCTCTTCATTCATAGCAACCAACCACTAAACAGACTCATCACAAATGACAACTTTATGCTAACTAGAAGGTTCATGCACCTCAATAGACTCTATCACAGACAATGCAAAAGAAACTAAGTCTGCATTTGCGTACCTCTGAGGTCATCAAATCTCTCTTATTCTTTTACCCTTAACGATACTATATGGTTGCTCATGTTTTTCTTCTGCTACATCATGAGCAAAATCGTCTATCTCATCCACATATGACTGATCTGAAGTGCTCTCTTACACTTGACTAGGAGCTCCACTCTCAAGCTCCACCTGTGCACTAACATCGTGGTCTTTACCTGCAATAATGGACTTTTTTTTCTTTTTCAACATGAAAAACTCACCAAACTTAACATCTCTACTAATAAAAAATTTAGGTCACTTGGGTTCAACACACCATAATTTATAACCCTTCACCCTAGAAGGATAACCCAAAAATATACATTTCAATGCCCAAGGCTCAAGTTTACCATAATTAACATGAGCATAAGAAAGACAACCAAAAACTTTCAAATCAGAATAATTAGCAAGAGTACCAAAGAATACCTAAAAAGGAGTCTTCAACTCAATTGCAGTTGATGGAGACTGATTCACCAAATAGCAGGCTAGTTACAAGCTTCAACCCAAAAGGATTTATTAAGTCAACTTGAAAGAGCATACAATGAGCTATTTCTAAGAGAGTCCTATTCATATGTTCTGCTACTCCATTTTGCTATGGTGTGTGACGTACAGTGACATGTCTTACTATGCCATTTCTTTCACATAACTCATTAAACTGACTTTCACAAAATTTCAAACCATTGGTAGTCCTCAAATGCTTGATTTTCTATACAAGTTTTGAATTTCACAAATTTTGAAAACACATCATTCTTGTTTTTCAGAAAATACACCAAAACATAACGAGAGAAGTCATCAATAAAAGTCAACATATACCGGACACCACCCTTAGACACAACACGAGAAGGACCCCAAAGATCTGAATAAATATAATCAACAATACCTTTCGTTTTATGGATGGTTGTACTGAACTTGACCCTGCGATGCTTTCCATAGACACAATACTCATAGAAATCAAGTTTCCCAGTTTTCTGACCACCAAGCAAATCTTGTTTGCTCAAAATAGACATCCTTACCTGAAACACTACCAATAACAATGCTACCCTAAAGCATATAGAGACCACACAACAATTGCCCTTTAATAACAACGAGAGCACCCTTACTAACTCTTAAAACTCCATCTTTAGCTACATACTTATAGCCTTATGAATCAAGAGTACCCAAAGACATCAAGTTCTTTTTCAAATCTAGAACATGACTAACATCTTTCAAAGTCCTAAAAATATTGCCATGCATCTTAATTCGGACAATACCAATACCAATAACCTTGTAGGATATATTGTTTTCTATCAAGACAACACTCTCATCAATAGACTGATAAGAAGAAAATCAATCTCTATTGGGGCACATATGGTAAGTGAAACTCGAATCAAGAATTCAAACATCTTCAGGAGAACCAATAGATACTGATAGAAAATTTTCACCATCGGAACTAGAATTATCTACTATACCAATAACATCATTAGTAACAGAAGATGTTGTGACAGATTTTCCTTTATCTTTGAGTTTCGAACAATTTACTTTCTAGTGTCCTTCCTAACGGCAATAGTTGCATTTCTTTTCTTTTTCTAGTTTTGGATCTAGATTTGCCTCTATTATTGCTTGTTCTTTTTTCTTGATTTCTACCTCTGACAAATGAACCACTGCTATTATCATTGTTTTTAATAGACACTTTTTTCGTCAACTCTCTGAAATTCAAAATTGCTTTGACATCCTCTAAAGAAATAGTGTCTCGTCTATAGAGCATGGTATCAACAAAATGTTCAAATGAATGAGGTAAAGAATATAATAGAACTAAGGCCTGATCTTCATCATCAATCTTAACACCGCCATTTTTTAGATCACGAATAATTTTAGTAAAGATGCATTGATGGAAAATGTTTTCAAAGATTAGAGAATTTGTATAACTAACTTATCAAAGATTTGGTCATATACAAATTCTCTAATTTAAGCCATAACCGAATTGGAGAATCCTCATCACCAACCTCGTGTAGTACCTCATCAGACAAGGATAACTGAATTGAACTGAAAACATTTTCCATCAATGCATCGTTTTCTTCATCAGTTAATTTTTCTGACAATTTATCCTTGCCTTCAAATGTCTTAACGAGTCATTCTTTAACTAATACAACCCACATCTTCATACATCATAGACTTAAATCATTCCTACCATTGAATTTCTCAATTTCGTATTTTGTAGTCATGATAGAAAACCCAATATTAGATAAACAGAAGCACAACCCAGTACATATGAAACCAATCAGACAACTAGAAGCTCAAAATAAATCCAAAAGAGAAAAATTAATCAATTTCAATAAATAACATAATAACTCAATGTTTTAATACCAATTTGTTATAAATTAACACTTGTAGAAGCGAAATTTGGGTCTAATTTTGGTTGCACAAATATACAATAATATGTAACAGTAAAATAATAAGCAGTGAAAAAATAGATGGTACACAATAATTTAAGTGATTCAACTTTTCAATGTGAAAAATATACTCTACTAACGACGGCACACTAAGAAAAAATTCACTAATAATCAAATGAAGATACAAGCACCAATATTCTGAAAGCTTCACAAAATATACCTAAAATATATTTCACTCTAATTTACTGATAATATATAACAATATAAATTAACAAACTTACTATTAAATCAAATATTATAATACAAATATTAGCAATAGGCTACTCATATTAACAGCTTACTCTTCTTCTATATCAAAGGTGGAGGGAGAGGACCAAGTGTCCGGAGAAAATGACTTTAGCCCCCTTCCGAATCAAATGCTTGATGGTTGCAATGGCAACACAAATTCTAATATCATTGATGATATTATGATTATCATCCAAAAGCACATTCAAGTCTGCCCGCATGAAAACTTTCTTACCCTTCAAATCAGAAGCACTCAAATCACCAACAGTCTTCTTGACTATGGACACAATGCCTCTGGCCTCTTTGCTAATGCCGGCAATGGAGCTTAGTAAAACTGCTATATATTATGTTCTTCACCAGCGTGTTTTATATATATATATAAGAGAGAGAGAGAGAGAGAGAGAGAAATTAGGTTAATTTAATAATGAATTTTTGCCTGAAATTTTAGGCCAATCATTTAACAATTCTGGTAAAAGTTTGCATCAAATACCAATAATATTCTCATATTCACAACTGCAATTGCTCCTGTGTCGTCCTTGTAACTAGCATCAAAATTGAATTTAATAACACTATGTGGAGGTTTAATCCATTTTTTGGAAACCTATTCATAATTATATGTATTATCTTTATAAACAGATATATTATCCATAAGAGCCAATTTAAACCCTTGATAAGCATTAAATAATAAAGCTGGAATTTTTTCAAAGCACGGACCTATTTTACATAATAAAGTAATTACAAGGGTGAATTCATGTTTTTCTACCCTACCCATTATTAATGAATCAGGTAGATGCAAATAATGTTCTAGGAATGAAACGATACCTAGCTAGATGTTGAAATTGATCCCTCCTCTCCATAGAAGCCATAATTTTTCTAAGAAATTACACCAAATGAAAAGTTGCTCCACAGTTTCAATTTCAAATGAACATAACAGGCATAATTGATCCAACTTATCGATAAATTTTCCTATATTCCTCACAAAAATACCTTATGTCGTTCATGCAGTTTTGATTTCCATAACCATTTCCAAAGACTTAATTGGCCAATATCTACTACTTTCTTTACTGTATATATAGATTTAACCAAGAAACAACCACTTCTATTACGAATCTAAATTGACTTATCATACAAAGCATCATTAGGACTTCTCAATTTGTTAATCAAATAACTTGAATTGTTATCAAAGGGTTGATTGATCAAAGTCTAATTCCACTCTTCGGAATTAGATAGGTCCTTCACTTTAATATGAATTGCTAAGTCCAACATACCTTCTCTAATTGTAGATAGAAAACTTATAACACCTGGAAAGCAAAGTCCTTTTTGAATAATATTTCTTGTCTCACAAATTCCTTTCCAAATATACGAATCAGTTTATTTAATACTGGTGTTCATAAAAGGACTTGTATGATAGTATTTTTGTTTTAAAATCCTTACCCACATTTTATAGGCATCTGAAACCATATACCACCCTAAAAACTTATGAAATTACTTTATAAGTGACATTACATAAGTTTATTGGACGAAAATGAGAAATACAAGTTGATTGATGCTTCTTTTGTTATAGCACAATCATAGTCTTATTAATCTCTTGATGCATCACCCCATTTTGAAATAATTATTGCAAAAAATTAACCAAATCTTTACTAACAACTTCCTAATATTTTTTTAAAGAAACCAGCAGACATCCCATCAAATCCTAAAGATTTCAAATTATTGATACTTCACAATGCTTTTCTTATTTCACTGGCATCAGAAATCTAGCATAAATCCTCGTTATCACTCATAGAAATTCAAGGTTGAAAGAGTTCATTTAATAACTGAAAATCTTAAGGATTGATTGTTTGAAACATGTTTTGGAAATGATTAACAATGTGTGAGCCAAGTGTTTGTCTGCCTTGAATCCAACAACCATCATTATCTTGTAAAGCCCATATAACATTTTTTCCTCCTTCTATAGAGTGGATAAGTGAAAATTTTAGTGCTTGTATCCCCTTCTTAAATCCAAATTTATCTTGATTTTTGCTTTCATATCAATTCTTGGTGTGTGCCATTGTTCATTTAATTGATTTTGCAAACTACCACAAACTTGCTGAACCTTTATGTCCATACTATCTTGTTGCAAATGAACCAATTCTTTTTTCGATCTCTTAATGTTTTTATGACACATGCCAACGTGATTTTATTCCAATATTTGAGTTCCATAGCTATATTCTTTATGTTTTTACATAATTCAACATCAGAGTTACCACTATTTATTGCATTCCAAGCTTGGCTAATTACTAATCTACTAGTGGGATCTCTACACTATGCTTCAAAATAACAAAATGGTCTAGGTAAAAAAAATCATCACTTTTGTTAAGATTGATAGTGATTTGAAACAATAAAAGGCTTATGCATTACAAAGGCATTGGGATAATGTAAAAGCCAATCTGCACTACATATTGCTCTGTCCAATGATAATATTATTGCCATAAAATTTGTTTCTCCAAGTGAATTTGAAGCCACATGCTCCTAAATCCATGGCACGTGTAGAATCCATCAAATCTTTTAGATAATTTTTATTGATATTTATAGGTTTACTGCTAGATTGTTAAGAGGAATTTACAATTTCATTAAGATCACCAACCATCAACCAATATCCATCACATGTAGATATCACACCATTCAAATATGCCCATTTTTTTCATTAGCATATGGGGTTGCATATACAGAGCAGGCAAGCCAGCAATAAAACCCAGCATCCACGTTAGTAAATTCTACAACTAAAATGTTTTTACTTTGTTCAACAACTATTAAAATCAATCCCATCATTTACAAAAAAAAAGCTTATCCTCCACCAAAATTTAAAGAAGGACATATAACAGCATTACAATATCCTAAAAAACAGTAAAAAAAAAAAAGTAAATGATCACTTGAGAACTTTGGTTCCAATAGCCAAATGCAATCAAGATTACCATCATGAACCAACCTACGTAAAGATATTTAATCATTTTTTCTCACAATAAATAACGGTATATGAATATATCAAATCGGTAAAAAAACACAAAATTTACATGATTCGGTAATTTTCTTAGGTCAATGAAAAATAACAGATATTATTAAACTCAGTAATAAATATAAAGAATATAGATACATATTTCTTCACTAATAATATTTCGCAGGTGTTTCCACAAACTCACATAAAACTCTCACTCACAGAGTATTTTCTTTCTTTTGAGTTTGCCTATACTCTCTCTAATTTTTTTTCTTCTGATTTTTGCTTATGCTTTCAATGCATGAACTTCTCCATATTTATAGATGAAGTAAAGCTCTATCTTCCTCTTGTACAATGAATGAGGGAAAGAATCAAGGTCACTAATTGAGGGAAATTAAGTGTCTAATATAATTGACTTTAGAACCAATTATTCAACAATCTCCACCTTGACGAAAACATTCATAGTGTTGTCTCTAAATGCGCCCTAGGTGCTCTAAACTCGAGAGATGTTGATTAAGTTCAAATAGTGTTGAAACTTGATCCTTGTAACCATCTTTGTAAACATATCTGTAGTCTTGACTTTATGGAGTATAGATCAGAATTATTATAGAAAAATATTATTATCTTTTTAAAATTTGATTGGTTAATAACTTGCATAATTGATGAATGCGTAAAAATCACTAAACTTACCATGATTTAATGTACTTTAATTAATTAAATATATTCATATTTTTATATAAATTTATCTTTTTAGAATTACGGGTATTTTTTTATTGTTTTTCATGTATTATAGTTCAAAAATAACTTAAAGACTCATAAAAAATACTGGAGGTAATACATCACAAATATATTGAGAAAATAAATGAGAAAAAGTCAAAAAATTGAAAGATTGGTCAAAAAGGCCAAAATCGTGTGCGCCAGCACACACCCGCGTCGTGCTGTGTACGTGCCTGCACACTCCCTTGCCGTGTCCCGTGCGCGTCAACTGTCCATCTGTCAAGATTTTTGCACCTCATACGAGTGCCAACTTGTCCAAACGCGTGCAAATTCAAATTTTGGAATATTCCCCCCCCCTTTTGGCCTTTTTTCTAATCTATAAAATGATTCTCTTCCTCATTCTAAAAACACACAATTTTCTGAACTCTTTCTCTTTCTAGAAAGTTTTATTTTTTCATTTTTTTTAGTTTTATTTTTAAAGTTCTTCTCTTTTGAGAGGAACTAGTTATATTTTTATAAATTTTTAGTTTTTGATTCAATAAACAGATATGCAAATCGGTTTAAAGGTTTTCCAGTAACATAATTAACATCAAACTGTTGTAAGGATTCTTTTAAGGTATTATGTTAATTGATTCTTTACAGTTATCACTTTATATTTTATTCTTAAATGTTATATTTAATTTTTTTGTGATTAAATTTAACATGACTAGCTGTTTTTAAATATGATATAATTATAACGTTATTATGCTTGCAAAATATTAAATAGGTAAAACACTTCTATAAAATAAATTGATTTTGTTTTTATTCAAGATTTTATATTAAGAATGTTAGAGAGAAATACATTATTTTTCATTACAAACTTAAAACTAAAAATTAGATTTTAAGGTTTAATCATCCGATTGATTTAGAGTGGTGTTTTTTTATTTGTTGGTACAATCGCCCGATAGTTAAAGTAAAACTCTATTTTAAAAGTTTTTTTAAGAATTATTATTCGAAAATGTATTGATAATATATTTTCAGTAATGGTTTTAAAACTTGAAAGTTAGTACTTGATAGTTAAATTCTTATGTTTAATTTGAACACCTTGAAAAAAGTCTAATTATTTGACTCCGCATAAAGCTGTGATTAGATGGTTTGATATTTTCTTATAAATAAAACTAAAATTTAATATTTAATTAATTAATTAATAGATTCCGCTTAAAGATATTAGTTAGTTAATATTAAACAAACGAATATATGCCGTGACTAAGGACGCTTTCATAACAAAAATACAAAATCAACAAATATCAATTTATATATTTAATAACTTAAATAATATGAGCAAATATAATTAATTTAATTATTATATCTTTAAATATTTCATTATTATGAATAATAAAATTTGCATTATTATTTATTAAATCTATATCTATGTTTATTTTTATTTTTGTGTTATTAGATTAGAAAACAAATAAATCAAATATCGTGATAGAATGTTTAGGATTTAATTTTGTTTTTAAGATTTTGAATAATAAATTAAAAATCATGTATATTTCTTCCTTAGATCGAACTTAGAAATATATTTATCATTTTCTATATAATGATTTGTGCACTTATGAGAGTTTTAAAAATAATAAAACCACAAAGGGTAATTTCGTAGGTATTTGTAAATGTTGGTCTTTCGATTCATTCATCAATAATTTAATATAATTTATCATTTTTAAATTTTAAACTTTAGTCTAATTTTATTTATTTTTATTTATTTTAGACTTCATTATTATTATTTAAAGAAAATAAAGATTTATTAAAATCAGATATAAATAAAGATTTTTCTAAACAAAAGGAAAATTAAAAAATATATATAATTAATAAAAAAAGAGAAAGGCGCTGGCTGAATAAAAAAAAAACCCGGTTTGGAAGATAAAACATAAGAAACGAAACAGAGAGAACAGAGACGCCGCAAAATTGGAAGCGCATAACAGAAACAAAAAAAGAAAGACAACGGCGCTGATGGAAGAAACAGAAAAAGAAAAGAAAACACGCAGAGCAGAGAAAAATTCTGGAACAGGGAAATGCGAAACAGATTGTTTTGCTATTCATTCTCCTTTTAAATTTTTCTAAAAAAAATTACATTAAATTCGTTCATATTAAATTTAATTTTTAATATGAACTAATTTTTCTTTATACTGAAAAAAAGATGTAATTTAATTATAAAAAAACAACAATGAATGATTATTTTTCACTTACATTCATCTATCAAATGTTAGATTAATTGACTGGATATCTCTATTATTACTTCTTAGATGGTTATTCAATGTATAACTACATTTTCATACCCTTGAAGATCATAAGAAAATTACATTTACATATCCTTATGGAATATTTGCTTTTAAAATGATACCTTTTGGATTGTGTAATGCCCCACACGTTGCATGATAACTATTTTTACTAACATGATAGAAGCTATAATGGAAATTTATATAGATATGTTTCAGCTTTTGGTACATCTTTTGATCATTACTTGTATAATTTAGCTATTTTGTTTGAAGAGATATGAAGATAAAATCTTGTCTTAAAATGGAAGAAGTGTAATTTCATGGTTCAAGAAGAGATCGTACTCGGCCATAAAGTATCATCTAAAGGAATTGAGGTTGATCGAGCTAAAATTACAACCATAGAAAAACTATCACCTCCAAAAAATATGAAGGGAATCGGAAGCTTTTTAGGCCATATCAGATTTTATAGAAGATTTATAAAGGATTTTTCTAAAGTCTCTAAACCTTTATGTAATCTTCTTGAAAAAATTCTATATTTGACTTTGATGATGTTTTTTGCAAGCCTTTAATGCAATTAAGGAGAAACTGATTTCAACACCAGTACTGATTGTATCTGATTGAAATCAACTTTTTGAAGTAATATGTGGTGCAAGTGACTTTGCAATTGGAGCAGTGTCAGGTCAAAAGCAAGACAAACTGTTTAGGGTCATATATTATGCAAACCAGACATTGAATGAAGCCCAATTGAATTATACAATAACTAAGAAGAAGATAATGTGGTATTTGCTTGTGACAAATTTTGGTCTTACCTCATTGGTACAAAGGTGATAGTGTTCACTGATCATGCAGCACTTCGTTATTTGTTTGGCAAGAATGATGTTAAGCCTAGGTTGATTCGTTGGATCCTTCTTCTTCAAGAATTTGATTTGGAAGTTTAAGATAAGAAAGGAAGTGAAAATTCAGTTGCTGACTATCTCTCTCAATTGGAGCAAGAGGAAGTAAAACCATATTTAGTAATCCAATAAGCATTCCATTATGAGTAGTTGTTTGCATGTGAGATCAAACTTCCTTGATATGTTGATATTGTAAACTACCTAGCTTTTAGGGTGTTACCACCAAATCTTACTTACCACCAACATAAGAAGTTTTTACATGATGTGAAATATTATCTTTGGGATGAACCTTTTCTTTTCAAAAGATTCCCTTATCAAATCATCCAATGATGTGTGCTTGAATAGGAGATGCAAGTCATTCTCCATCATTTCCATTCCTCATCATATGGAGGACATTTTGGAGTAACACGAATAGAAGCGAAGGTACTTCAAAGTGGTTCCTTTTGACCCTCTATTTTTTGTGATAGTAATACTTTATTGAAGACTTGTGATTGGTGCCAACGTATGGGAAATATTTTAAGGCGTCAGGAGCTACCATCGAACAATATCTTAGAAGTTGAGTTATTGGATATTTGGGGAATTGATTTTATGGGTCTTTTTCCTCCTTATTTTGGCTTTGTTTATATATTGTTGGTAGTTGATTATGTGTCAAAGTGGGTGGAGGCAATTGATGCAACAACAAATGATGCAAAGGTAGTGCTCAAATTTTTGCATAATAAAATATTCACAAGATTTGGCACTCCATGAGCTATTATTAGTGATGAAGGGACTCACTTTTACAACAAACACTACTATAAAAATAGACATTAAAGTCGGTTCGTTGAATTGACTTTACATGTACATTTTATGAATTTTTTTATTTTTATTCTCATTTTTCGTATTCTATATATAGCATAAAAAAACTAAAATATAAATAATAATACAAATAATTAAAATTTTAAATATAATTAATTACTTGATAATTAAATTTATTACAAAAACAAATAATGTATATACGATACATATAGTTAACTTAAATTACAAATAAAATAATATCGTCAAAGTGTAAATTGGATTGTGCGAGCAAGCTTGGTTGGCTGAAAATCTTGGTTGGCTTAGAATTACCAGCATTATGACAAGGAAACTAGACAAAAAACAGCTGATACATATAACAATTCATTCCTCGACATACATGAGCATGTAAACATCCATCAAACAAGCAATCTAAACTTTAGAGACATACGAATAGAGAAATTAAATCATTATAAATATTACCATAAAAAAGAGATTATCACAACGACATCCTAGTGATATAACCCTTCGACGAACTCATATTATCACTTTATTAATTATTTGTCTATAAATATGAAGTTATCTAAAATCTCTGCTAGTATTTGTAATGCTATAATGAGCTCTAAATATGAAATCAAGTGTAACTCTGATTTCTTACTTGGCTTTGTGTGAGTTTTGGTGCCCGGTGTAACTTTGATTTGTTTCTTGGTTTGTATGAGTTTTGGTGCCCTTAAACATATGGAACACGTTAATGGGCACCAAAACTCATACAAACCAAGAAACAAATCAAAGTTACACCTGATTTCATATTTAGAGCTCATTATAGCATTAAAAATATGAGCAAAGATTTCAGATAACTTCATATTTATAGACAAATGATTAATAAAGTGCTAATTGTTGTCATAAGGAAAGTAGGTAAGAGAGATTAGATGTAATTTGGGCCAAAAATAGGTCCATAAAATAATGCATTCCCCTAAATACATGAGCATATAATCATCCATCAAACAAGGGACTTCAGACACAGGAATAGAGAAATTAAATCATTAAAAAAATTATCGTTATTTCTTCATATACTATTCAAGATCATCAGAATCTTCTCCTGATTCTTCTTGTGATGATATAATTTGAACCATGTGTTCTGCCCATTCTTCTCGTAAATTATCAAAAAATTGCTGGTTGTAGCACGTCTTGTTCCAACCAAAGAACTACATGTATTTAAAATCAAAATAAGAATGTAATTTCATTTATTTACAAAAAATAACTCAAATATGTTAAAAACTTTTATGTATATGGGTAAAAGATATTACCACATCATCAATTGGAATTTTGATATTTGTGATGATTTTGCTCATAAACTTCATGACATAATAACCACACATGACTCCATTATTTTGTTATGGAACCTACAAAAAACAAGTGTATATGATTTTTCATATTCGAACATCTTTATTATTCAATTGTAAAATTATTAAAATTGGTTGGTACATACCATAACTTTTGTCCATATAAGCTTATGAGATTTTTTAAGGGCAATGCTTCAAACCTTAATGGCCAAGGGATTATCAACTCTTGATTTCTGTTAAGCGTTAATGTCCTATCATATAATTGTTTAGCTCTGATGCTAACATCCTTCTCTTGATATTGATTGACATATGAAGAATCATAGAACATTTCTAAATGTGATGAGTGATTATGTTGAAGTCGATAATAGCACGCCCTATATAAAAGATATATATATATATATATAAATAAATAATTAGATAATATAAAGAGTTTTATATATATTCTACATAAATGAAAGAAAAATAAATAGATTGAGGACTCACCTTGTCCACACTTGAATTATACTTAAATCGATCATTTGATATTCAAATAGTTACAATATGTACTCGATCAATATATAAGTTTGGTCGAGGTCTACACCAGAAATTTCTATAGGAAATGGCACAGTCCATCCATCATTTATGCTAGATGCCCTACCAACAATTAATAGTCATCAAAGTGCCAAGATTTCAACTGAAGTTTAAAGCTTAATCATAACTATACTTTTTCTAAGGCTTCTTCTTGAATGACTTGGTGCGCAATGATTGGCCACTAGACATAGATTTAGCACGAGATACTTGCTTCGTATCTCTTAAATGTGCCACATTTAAGAGTTCTGGTATAATAAACTAAAAAAATATTATATATGTATTTTAGTAACAATATAAGATATAATAAAATAATAGTAGTAAACAAGTGTTATCTTTTAAGTTAAAAAATAGTACCACGTCAAAATTTAGAACAACTTGAATTGACGGCCAAGCCACATACTATTCAATCACCTCTTGGACTATGGTAGCATTAGAAGGCATAGGTAGTGGACAATCATGAAACAATAATTGATCAATTACTATTCACTAATGATTAGGCAAATATTGATTATGAATTATCCGATCATCGCTCAATTATTGTACCGTTCCAATAGCAACAAAGTCTGTTGATGAAGGATGTTTCAACAAACATTTCATATTCTGTAAAACATTTTAAGTGTTATATATAAAAAATAAAACATATAATAAGAATTTAAAAATAATAGATTATATACACCAGAAATTAAAATTTTACCACATATGATTCATCAAATAGAGGATGACTCCCATGTAGGGTAGCTATTGGATGTACATTCTCACCAAAACGTTCATCATGGTTTGATTGATGGTAAGAATGTGCAGATTGCATTGGAGAAAATGAATCACTACTTTATTGCATATGCATTCCTAGCATATAGTGAAGACCAATAGGATGACTATATCTCATACTGGATGTAGTTTGAACGCAATGAGATTGCATGGATGGTTGCATGCTTGGCCAATATGGCATGCCCTAGTTATAGAATAAATATTTATAAATTAAGACAAATTAATAATACCATTCTATATCTAACTTCGGGATTTGAAGACCCCATAGTACGGTTAGGAAGAATGTTATGCATTTGTATATTCTGATGTTCTTCCCTAATAATTTGAAATCCATTTGAACGTCTATATTCCACAAAGTCTTTCCAAACTTGAGGTGTAATCTAGGGGTGTCCTTCATGGATTTTGTAGAGCTCTACCTCATCAAGTGGTTCCAAATATGGAAACACATAATTTCTTTCCAATTTGGAAGTCTTGTATTCCTTCCACGCCTTATTTGCAATCTTATAACACTTAAGTTTCCAATTGTCATCGACTTTGTAACGATTCTATAAAAACACAGTACAAAAGATTAGATATAATACAAAAAATATATAATATATATATTGATTATAAAATATAAGAGACTTACACAAATGGTTATCCATATTTTGAACTTTTCTGCATCGTTAACTTGAGACCAATCATTTATATTGGTTGGTATACTAGACTTCGCAAGTCGACCAATAGAGGATTTCAATTGTTGACCATTTTCCCCTATTGGATTACCAGTAGCATCAAATAGAACAAATATTCTATCATCTGGGTTAAGTGGAGCATCAGGTATATTCGTCCAACCCCTTCTTTTCAAATACCCCAATGGATCATTTGGATCTACAAGCTCTGTTATCTGAAGATCTATGAAATATCGACAAACAATGAATAAATATAAATTAATTGACAATTTTAGGAACATACATATATATAAGAGTTATTACAATAATATAGAACATACGTTATGTTTAATTAGGTTGTTTATCGTATACATATATTCCTTCACAATCACTTCGAGCCCATGACGAAGAATCATCATCATCATCAATTAGATCATCACATACATTAGGAAATTTATTTGAGAAATTACTAATATTGGTTAATGTATCAAGCATAGAGTCATCCTTTTCTAGAACATCACAATGGTAAAACTCTTTTTGTGGAGGCGTTAACACAACAGACCATCTTGGATCAATTTCATCGCTCACGTAAAATACTTGTGTTTGCATGAAGTGCTAACGTGAAAGGATCATCAGTGTAACTTATCTTGGATAAATTTACAAGGGTAAATCCAAAATCATCTATTTTATATCCAACATTGATAACATCTTCGACCCAATCACACAAGAAATTTTTTTCATGGAAGACCTCATAATCCAATTCCTAAATCTCTTGTATTATACCATAATATGTTCTATCAGAAAGTACAGGATTAACATCTTTTGAACTAGAAAATTGCATAGTTTGTGCAACCATCTTCACACCACTATTTTGATTTACTCGGACTTTGTCCCTAGCTTGATTCGTAAACCTCGATCCATTTATTGTGAAACTATAAAATGATTTGACATCAAATTTTGGCCCATATGCAAGCCATTGTAAACTTTCTGATATTTTATGATTGAGTTTCTTGAGTTCATCTCGAATCTATGTATACAAAAACATGAAATGTGTTTAGAGCAAAGTTTTAAAACATTGAATAGATCTAGGAAGATACATGCATGAATTTTTGTTTGTGACACTTACATGGTTGCGAAACCAATTAATAAGCTCTCGCTTATATTCATCATACAACTTTTTTTTATAACGAGGATCAATCTTCAATAAGTTTAAATGCATCATGTAATTAATGTTATTAAATATATATGAAATTATATATCATCATTAATAGTTAAATAAAAAATTATTTTTGCAATCATGATACAATGAACATCACTTACTCTATGTATGGTTGTGCCTCATTATTATTTACCAAAATGATTCGGTGTGCTTTTTCCCATCGAGTGCGATCAATAAACAATTTCTTACTTCCACCAAGCATAGGGTTACCTACTTGGATCATGTGACGTTCTAAGAACAACTTGTGTGTAGGATTCCCAATTTCAGTGCAACCACTAAAGTATTCAAAACAAAACTCAATGGCCTCTTCAGTAATGTAGCGTTCCACCATGCATCCTTTAGGTCGATTTCTATTATTTACATATCCTTTAAGGACTTGCATATATCTCTCAAAAGGATACATCCACCTTAAGTAAGTAGGACCACACAATTGAATCTCTCGAACTAAATGAACAAAAAAGTGAATTATTATATCGAAGAAAGAAGGAGGAAAATATTTTTCAATTAGACACAAAGTCTCTACAACATCTTTCTGTAAAGAATTTACCTCGCCAATTGATATAGATTTCTTGCATATTGTATTGAAGAATGAACAAAGTCGTATTATTGATAATCGAACATGTTTTGGATGAATTTATCTAATAGCAACTGGTAATAATTTTTGCATTAAGATATGATAGTCATGTGATTTCAATCCATACAGTTTCTTATCGGTGATAGACACAAAATTTCTTAAGTTGGATGAGTAACCATCAAGAACTTTCACACCCTCCAAACATTTACAAAACACATCATTCTCTTTTGTTGACATTGTATATGATGCTGGTGGTAAGTATGTTCGATTATTATCATTTTCCACCCTTGGTTCCAATTCAGGTTGTATGTTTAGTTTCTTTAAATCCAATCTTTCTTTAATTCCATCATTTGTTTTTCCAGGTATATTAAGTAAAGTACCAATCAAGATCTCACATACATTTTTCTAAATGTGCATGACATCTAAGATGTGAGGAATGTGTAGGTCTTTCCAATAAGGTAATTCCCAAAATATTGATTTTTTTTCAACAACCATGGTAAGTTGGTTCAAACTCTTTTTCATTTTCACCTATTTCATTAGTTGACCTCTTTCGTTTCCCTACCTTAGTGAGTTTTTTGTTCATCTTTCCATATCGTTGAATGTCATACCATTCAATTGCCTTAATATCTCAACACCTCACAAAGGTCGAGTTGCATGATCATGATCTACGATTTCTTTTGGTATCTAAACTTGTGCCCAGATGGAAAAAATCTTCTATGTCTTCTATAAGACATCTTTCGTCTGTGAACAAGATAAGTTGCAGAAGTTCCATCACTACATATAGGGCATCCCTTGTAACCTTTTGTTGTATGTCCTGATAAGTTTCCATAGGCAAGAAAATCATTAATTGTCCATAAAAGGACCCCCTTCAAGTTAAAGTGTTCTTATTTATATGCATCGTAAACATTTACACCATCATTACACAATGTCTTTAAATCATCTATCAGAGGCTGCAAATATACATCAATATCAACACCGGGTTTTTTCGGTCCTGAGATCAATAATGTTAACATCATGAATTTTCTTTTCATACATAACCAGGGAGGAAGGTTATATGTTACCATAATTACTGGCCAACAGCTATATCTACTACTGAGGGAACTATGTGGATTAATTCCATTAACAACAATGGCAAGACGAAGATTGCACGTATCAGATGAAAATTGAGGAGATAAATTATCTACTACTTTCCAATTTGGAGAATCACAAGGATGACGTAGCATCTCATCATCAAATCGATTATCTGAATGCCAAGTCAACATCTTTGATGTATCTTTACTATTGAACAACCTTTGAAAGTGAGGAATCGAAGGAAAGTACCAAAAATCCTTTACAGACATGCCTTTCTTATGTGTTATCTCATTTGTACCATGCTTCCATCTCGATTCTTTACACATTGGACAATCATCTAATGTCTCATATTATTTTCTATAAAGAATGCAATCATTTGGACAAGCGTGAATCTTATGATATTCCATGCCAAATCGACTAAGAGATTTCTTCATTTCATACATTGAAGATGGAAATTCAATACCCTCAGGAAACATATCGACTAGTAGATTTAGTAATTCTATGAATCCCTTGTCAGAAAAACCATGTTTTGCATTCATATTGTACAAATGAACCAATCCCAAAATTTTAGTATATTTTTTGCATTTTGGATACAACGGTTTTTTGGCATCTTCTATAAGTTTTTTAAGGGTTTCAGGATCATCCTTGCGTAATTCATCTTCAACACCATGAAACATATTTTCTGTATGTACATTATGATAAGATGTTTGTAATCCACTCACATTATTATTTATCTTTTCCCCTTGAGTATTATCAATATTTTCTCAATGATAATGCCAACATTTATAGCTCAAAAGAATATCATTACGGATAAGGTGATACTTAACCTTGTCAAATTCATAAAGGCTCATTTTTACATTTAACATATGGGCATCGAATCATACTAGTTCCAGTATTACTATAGTCTTGCTCAATTCTACACTTTGTCCATTTTCTATTAATGACATTAATTAAACATATTAATTAATTATGTATTCAATGAATATATTTCAAGTATTATTATATATAAATTTCTTAATTATTAGAATATATATCAAAACATACATAATACAAAACAATTATCATTTTACAAATGTATTACTTTTACTTAATAAAATATAATTATTTATATATAAATAAATTTATCCACGCACGGTAAATATATACAATCCCTCAAACCTACAGCATTTCAAATATCAATTATTTCCACAGAAAATAAGTCAAACATATAATAACAAGCAAAATAAAAAAATACATAAATAAAAAATTTATACAAAAAATAAAACAAACTGAATAATAAACTGCAAATTTAATAGAAATACATACAAGAATGTTATGAAGTGACTATATGAAGGAAATGAAGAAGAAAATGGTGTTTTGTAAGTGAGGATAAGTGAAAAAATAGGTATAAAAAATTTGAGTATTTCGCTCAAAAAAAGAGTAGATTTGAAAGATAATAAGAAAAGGAATATAACCCACAAAACAACGTTGCAAATGGTGGTCGAAGGTAGCCAGAAATTGAGAAAGAGGGGTACCTATGAGCTCGATTTTGGGAGAAATGGAGAAGAGAAATGAAGATTTTTGGGTTTCTATAGAGAAGAAATGAGCCGAACGGTAATATTAAGTGGCTAGCGTCAGTTTGCCCCGACAACCGATGCTAGCCACGTGGGTAACGTCGGTTTGTCACGTCAAACGACGCTACCCACATTAAATTTGTTTTTTTTCAATTATTATTTTATTTAAACTATGTATACGTACTATAGAAAAATAAAAAATAATATTTAAAACAAATACACAAAATTAAATAAAGATATATTGTACGTACGTATATAAATTTAAATATACAAATAAACAAAATTATATAATGTTAAAAACTAATTATCTAAAAAAGAGTTAAATAAAATAATAATTAATGACCTAAAAAAATTTCAATTATAAACTGCATGCATTTTTGAATTTAAAAAATAGGACGTAATGTCAACCAATGCTACGTCCAACGTGGATAGCATCAGTTCTACACCTAACCGACTTTAAATTCATTATAAGTTGTTTTTTTTTCAAAAACTGACTTTACACAGCGACTTAAATACCTATTTTTGTAATAGTGAAATTATTTGACAACATTATCTTTAAATATGGTGTGAAGCATAAGATAGAACTTTCCTACCATACTTAAACTAATGGCCAAGCTAAAATTTCAAATCGAGAAATCAAGAATATACTTGAGAAGATGGTCAATATAAATAGAAAGGATTGGGCAAAAAAGCTTGATGATGCTTTGTGGGTTTACCGTACAGCTTTTAAAACATTTATTTGGATGTCTCCTTATCGATTAGTGTTTGGAAAAGCATGTCATCTCCTTGTTGAATTGGAGCATAAAGGTTACCAGGCCGTAAAGAAGTTTAATTTGGATTTGAAGGCAACAAGGGAAAAATGACTTCTTCAATTGAATGAGATGGATGAATTCTGGAACGATGCTTATGAAAATGCAAAACTCTACAAATAAAGGGCATGAAAAATAGATTCTTAGGCACGAGTTTGCTCTAACATAGCAGGTTTTGCTCTTTAATTCATGACTAAAACTCTTCCTTAGTTTTATATTTATAAAACTCTTGCAAGTGCACGAATCATTTCGTAGAAAATGATAAGTATACTCCCAAGGTCGATCTAAGGAAGGAATATATATGGTTTTTAATTTATTATTCAAACTTTTAAAAACGAAATTAAATCTTAAACATCCTGTCACGATATTTGGGTTTTGTGTTTCTAATCTAAGAACATTAAAATAAACATAGTTATGGATTTAATAAACATTTATGCAAATTTTATCATTTATAATAGTAGAGTATTTATTGATATAATAACTAAGTTAATTATGTTTGCTCATATTATTTAGGTTATTAAAGATATAAATTGATATTTATTGATTCTCTCTTTTTTATATGAATACCACCTTTGGTGGGGTTAGATATTTTTTGTTAACTAAACAAATCAATTAACACCTATGAGTGGGGTTGATAACTAATTTGGTTAATTAAATTAATTCATTTTTTCTAAGAGATTGAAAATGAACCATTTAAATGCCACCTTTGGTGGGGTTAGACAATTTAAACTTTATTCAAGGTATCCAAATTAAACCTAAGAATTTAGTTATCCGAGTACTAATTTTCAAGTTTTAAAACCACTACTGAAAACATGTTGTCAATACATTTTCAGATAATAATTCTTATAAATTTTTTTGAAATAGAGCTTCACTCTAACTACCGGGCGATTGTACCAAAAAATAAAAGAGCACTACTCTAAATCAGACCGGATAACTAAACCTTAAAATCTAATTTTCAGATTTAAGTTTGTAATGAAAAATAATATATTTCTCTCTAACATTCTTAATATAAAATCTTGAATAAAAATAAAATCAATTTATTTTAGAGATTTTTACCTATTTAATATTTCGCAAGCATAACAACTTTATTATTATATCATCTTTACAAACAGTCAGCAAAGTTAAATTTCATCACAGATAAATTAAATATAACATGTAAGAATAAAGCATAAAAAATAACCGTAAAGAAAATAAAATCCTTATAGAACTTTGATGCTATTCCCGTTGCTGAAAAACCTCCAAACGGAATTTGCACTCCCATTTATTGAATCGAAAAGCAAATAAATTAAAAAAATATAACTAGTTCTTCTCAAAAAGAGAAGAACTCTAAAACTAAGAAAAACTAAGGAAAAACTAAAAACTAAAAAAACTAAAAAAAACTAAGAAATGTGAGAAATAAAGAGAAGAGAATGTGTGTTTAGTTATGAAGAAAATTGGGATATTTATAGGTGAGGAGGAAAAGAAAAAGTGGGTGAAAAAATGATTAAAAATGGAGAAAAAGCAGAGTAGTGAATGGTGACGTCATGCTAGTGTGGGTGCAACAACGCGCGTAGGCACGCACGGGCTGGGCGCGGGTGCGTGCGGAATGGAGCAGGGGCGCATGTGGCTGGGCACGCTGTGCGCATTGGCCGGCGCGGCTACGTGCGCGATTTCCTCCTTTTTGACATTTTGACCCATTTTGTCCAATTTTTCCATATTTGTTGACTTTTCCTCATTTATTTATGAATTTGTTTGTGATGTATTGCCTCCAGTATTCCTCTTTGAGTCTTTAAGTTACGTTTTTAAGTGAAAATACCTAAAAAAAATAAAAACACCCGTGATTCCGAAAAGACATATTTATATAAATATATGATAAAATCATATATATATATATAATCAATTAATGTGCATAAAATCATGATAATTTTAGTGATTTTTGAGCACTCATTAGTAAGTTAAGATCAAGACAGACAAATCCTTATACAATTGACAAAGTTTCCACTTTTGGAGCAATAGACTTGAAGGACAAGACATGGAATATATTTAGAGTTAACACTCAGATATTGAAGCACTATTATGGAGAACAAGTGGAGAGAAATTGTGCATGGACTCCTCTTTGAAATCCTAATTGATGAAGATCGAAAAGTCTAGCTATAGACTACAAAATAAGCGCTTATGGGAGACAACCTATAAAACTTGTTCTCCATATAGTCTTAGTGTCAACTCATATAGTCTTAAGTTGTTCGATTCTTTTATCAAGCATGTATTTGAGTATGATTGAATTCGCTATGACTCTAAAATTTGTGATTAATGATGGTTTTGAGAAAAAAAAATTCAAAATTTGCTATTATGTTAGGTAGAGTTTTGTGGGTACTTTGATTTAAATTTTTATCCTTTAAAATAATTGAGGACATAGTAAATTTTTTCTCTACTCCATTTTGCTTATGAAGAGAAGAAATTGAATTAATTAGAAGAAAAGTTCAATCTTGCTTTGCTCTAGAATCCGTTGATGGATCTTTGAGGCAAAATCCTAGTTGATTCCAAATATTAGAGAAATGATCTAGGATTTTTATCAGAATCAAAAAGCTTTCCCAACTGTTCTAATTATCACGCCATCATTACATGATGTATTCACATAGTCAACCCCCTTGAGCTTTATTTTACATAAGTCTTATTTGTTCTTTTAACTACATAGACCATTCTCATTTTAAGTTTAAAAAACCATGAACTTACTTTAAATTTTGAGAAAATATTTTGGTAAAAATTTGCATTTAAAAAGAAAGTTAGTTTAAATTAAATAATCCACATTATGTTTGTTTTATTTGATCAAAGTGTGAAAAAAAAGTGAAAGACAAGAATAAAAAAAAGGTTAAAATGGTTGTAAATTAAAAAAGGCTACGAGTATCAAGGTGAAAAAAAAGCACTCCACTTATTGAGTATGACAACAATATTGTTATCGGTATGAGCATATTGTCGAGAAAGAGCTATGGTATGAATCCTGGGTATATTCTTTTTATTGTTTTTTTCTACGAAGTATTTTCCCAATTTGTTTTGATTTTCCATATCCATTTCTTTCTTAGCCCTCACCCTGTGACTTGTCATTAGGGGTGTCCAAAAATTAGGCTAGATCGGATTAAATCAAAAAATTGGATCAGATCGAATAATTTTATAAATCAAACAATCCAATCCAATTTGTATTAATTAAAATTATTTTTCAAATGATTCGGTCTGATTATATTAATTTTTAAACCGTTCAAACTAGACCGGATCAATTTAATAATATATTAAAATTTTCATATTATTTCTCACTAGAGTGTCCAAAAACCAGATTAAACCAAAAAATTGGACCAGACTAAACAGTCTGATCCGATTAAATTTTTTTCTCCAAAACTGGATCAGATTGGACCGTGGACACCTCTACTTGCCATTACAACCCTGATTAAAGACCTTTTTATTTCTAATTTTAATATTTGATTACACTAGTAGAGAGTATTTCTAAAAATTGGATTTACGGAGTTAAGTTTTGAGAGAATTCTTTTGATCTTAATTGTTATATTTTTTATCTGAATTTGTTGGTGGTTTGAAGTTAAATTGACTATTTTACACGCAAGTTTAGATTTAAGTTGAAATAAATGTTTAATTCTTTTTTGACAAATTAATAAAATTTTAAAATTTTATTACAAAATTACGTTAGTGTGTATTTACAATTTTGTATCTATCATTGATCCACAATAAAGATAGAGTACACCGTATTATTATTTTTTTATTGAAATGATATTCATTTATTTTAAATGTAGAATATAAAGGGATGAGAATTAAAACTGAACTTTGGATTAAGAATAACACACCCTTATCTATTGAATTATCAAATCTTATTATTCTTTCGTTCTTTTTTAACCCAAAATTTTAATCGTCACACTCTACTATCATTTTATAATATATTAAGGAAATTTCATATCCGTCATGTGTTCTCTTCTTCCACCAATGTTCGCACAGCTAAAACGAGAGTCAAAGCTACAAATCATAGCCAAAATCACCAAAATTCTTATTTTTGTATGTTAAAATTTTTGAGTTCAAATACTTCTTTATTTATAATTCTATCATATTATAAAATACTAATTTTCAAATTAGTCTTTTTTTAATGTAAATTTTAAAATATAAAAATATAAAATAACATGGATATCATTTTATTTAATTACTAATTTTTTATTAAAAATCAATTTTTATTCTTTTGTAATATTATATTATAATTTATTTCAATAGTTTTTGTAAACTAATGATATCATTTTGTTAATATTGTAATTTTTCTCTCGCTTGCACGTATAAAAGAAAAAAAATGTTAAAATAGGTGTTTCTTTGATTTGTTTTCCTAGTTGATGCTTGGTATTGTTTTGATTTTCTTCTTCTTCTTCAAACTAATATGTTAAAACAGGTGTTCCTCTAAAAAAAATTTCCCTCTAATTTTCTGTTCGTTAATGAGATACTTGGTGTTAGTTTTGATCTTCTTCGTCTTATCCTTCTTCAAACTAGTATATTAAAATAGGTGCTCCACTTCTTCTTCTTTTTGTCTTCCTCTTCCCCTTCCTCTTCCTCTTATTTACTTTTTTTTTCTTTTTTTCATTAATAAACATTCTATCAATTTACTTAAAAATAGATTGTATTTTTATTAAAGTAATAATTTTCATATCAATATTTTATTATATCTCATATCAATTAAAAATAATATATAATTAATATATATTATTTTTAAATAAAAATGTTGTGGGATTAACTTTTTATATAATAAAAATATTAATTAAATAATTTTATGTATTGTTGTGTTATATTTGACTTATTTATTAAAAATAATTATACAATTATTATCAATATTATCGTAAATCACTCCTATTTATATTATATTTTAATTTTATTACTATTATTCATACAATATAATAAATTAACTAATTATTTATTTTAAAAATATTTCTACAAATTACCTTATAAATCTTTTAACATCAATTTTTCAATTATAATAAAAATAACTTAAAAAATTACATTCAAAGATTTACTATTTTTTATTTTATAAAATAAAGAATTTGAAACCGTACTAATTATTTCTTAACAATTAATATTGTTATGTATTTATCAAATTTGAATCACCACTCCATCTTCAAAAACTAGTATTTTATTAAAAAAATTATTTTATAAGTTTTTTTTATTTTTTTCTTTCATGCTTATACTAAATAATAATTATAATTATAATACATGTAATCAATTATTTTTATACTAAATATAATTTAAAAAAATAAATTAAAATTTAACCAATATTTTTATTTTATTTTCTTTAGTTTTGTAATAACTAAAAGTAGATAATTATTATAATAATAATAACTCTTTTCTTTTGATTTATTTTTTAAAATTTTAAATTTATTCAATGGAATCAATTATTTTATAAGTAATTCGATTTTTTTAATTATCTCACAAAAAATAAATTATACATATAATTAATTATTTTTACATTAAATATAATTTAAAAATTAAATTATAATTATATTATGTTATATGATAAAAAAAATATTGATATTTACAATAGATCTTACTAATTAAAATATAAAAGATTACTTATATAAATATTACGATTATTTTAAAAAAATATTTATTTCATTAATTAAAAAAATGATAGTATATATATACTATTAATAATATATTTTTTAAAATTAAATAAATTATACTCATATTTATATATATTTATATTTTTACATTTTATATCAAATTTTTAATATTTTTATATAAAAAAAACGTATATTGTCTGAATATTATACATTTAATGTTTTATTAATTGTATTATTTAATTAAATTATATTTAATATTATTATAAATTTTAAAAATATTATTTTTTGATAATATTTTAAAAGTTAATTGAATTTTTATAAATAATTACGATTTCCATTATACAATGCTCATCCATCACGTCATCGAGGTTTGTTCAAGTAGTTCATTTAATCCAATGACGTGGCAATCTGGGAACTACTTTCTGAAACGCAATCAAGACACCTGGGTCCCTCATGCGCTTTCTTACGAGCTTCATGCTACGGAGAAACCCCAACCAAATCACCTTATCACCCACGATAAAGGGCCTGATTGAAGTCCAGCGTTTAATGTTGTGCAGTTATATTAGCTATGTCGGTAAAATATTAAGATTTACTTTTATCAATTAAAAAAAATGATAGTTTCGTTATATTTTTAAAATTTAAGTTTTTATTTTATCTACAGAATTTTGTTCAAATATTTTTTTTATTATATTTGATAAAAAAATTAGCATAAATATTTATAAAGCATATTTTTAAAAATAAAAAATAAAACTAATTTATATTATCAATTTTTTTTAATTAATTAACTAAACTATCATTCAACAAATATTAAAAATCCATTCCAACGTTAAAAAAGATTATATGTTGTAATGATAGTATATTAATTAAACATCACATATAACTCTATTTCACTTGATTTTTTAAGTAAAGTGAGAAAAATATATTTAATTTTTATTAATAAATTATAATTTAATTTTGATCAAATATTTATCCAATTTGATCGATCAAAATTAGATATTTATCTAACTTGTCAGAGTTTAGTCGACTGGTAATTATATTTATCAAAATCGAGTTGAACACATACCTAATTAAATTAAACCGTTTTTCAATTGATCAAAAATTAGTATGATAGTGTGACCTTACTCATTGAAATCGATTTGGAACATATCCAATTAAATTAAACACTTGTTTAATTGATCGAATTTTAATTGAATGGTGACTATAATCTTCAAAACTTATTTAGACACGTGTACATCTAAATCGTCAATTATCTAAAAGTTTAGAGTTTGATTGATTAATAATCTTAATCATTGTAACAAAATTTTATACATATCTAATTAAACTTAACAAGGTTATAACTAATTGGATTTTGAATTACTAATGATCATATTCACTGAAATCAATTTTAACACGTTAGCTAAAATTAGATATAATATCATTAAGATTCCTTATTTTTAATTAAATATATGTTTAAATTTGTTGTTATTAATTAGACATATGTTAAACTATATATTTATTTAAAATATAATAGAAATAATAATAAAATTACAAATTGAAAATAAATCTAAAATAATAATAGAGGATCATATAAATTTATTTTTAAAAACAAAAAAAAATCCATGAATTAACGAATCTAGCCTTTAAGGTAATTCAACACGAAAGACAAAGTAAAAAAAAAAAACTTATATTTTTTTCCTTTTGAGTACGATGTTTTCCATCTTTTTTCGTACAGTTATTATTTGTTATTTTTGAAATATATTTTTATCAATTATATTATTTTTAATTAAATATTAGATATAATAAATTATTTATTATTTTAGAATGAAATGATTTGATAGCTCTAATTAATTTTATTGATGGTTATTTTAAAAATAAAATGAATAATTATATATTTTAATAAAATTATTATATTTATCTTTCATTTTATTGGATTGAAACACTATGTAAACAATGATATAAAATCATTTTATCTTTATATTTTGTTTGATATTTGTTTTTTTTTTTCAAGAAATTTTATCGATTAGAATATGACGGCATTAAAAATCTAAGGAGAATCCTAATTGTCGTATTGAACAGAAAAGGTTCAATTAGAGATTATAAAAAAGTAGTTTAATTAGAGACGTAAGAGATCCCAATAACCCAGTATTTTATACATGGGAATTATTTTAATTTGATGGGAAAAAAGATGGTGATATGTTTGCTTTATAGGTGCGGGGCGGCGGTTATATCAGTATAAAATTTAAATCGAATGAAAATTAAATTTAAATTAATTTAAATAATTTAATTATAATCTAAAATAATTATAAAAATTATAACATATAAACGTTAGACTTATACATATTAAAAACTTAAAAATTGAGACATTTTTTCTTAATTCTTAACCAACTCATTTTCAATTTCTTAATTCTCAATTTTTTCAACCAATAACTAACAATAATAGTTTTTCTCATAATAGTTTTAACTATAAATTCAAATAAAATAAGATAAAATAAAAAGATAATAAGATAATAAATAGACTAAAATAAGATAAAATAAAATAAATTTAGATAAGAGATAAAAAATTAATATTTTTTTAAATAATATATTTTTTTATTTTTAAATAAAATAAAATTTTATCTTTAAAAAATATCTTTTTTAAAAATTTAAATTAAAATAATTTTTTTAAAAGTTAATGAAACTAAACAACTTACTTAAATATACAATATAGACGCTGATACCAAGATTCAGGGACTCGCCTCCTTTAACCGTTTCTGATCTCCCTTCTCTGTAGCTTCCTAAAAACTTGTAAAAGAAAGAAGAGGAATGAATTGAAGACTAAGAACTCTCAATTCAAAGATTGTGTTTATTCATCTACTCTCTCTACGGCCTGCGGCGCACTTTGGCCATAAATCTTATTCTAAATCTAAAACTGTCTACAGAAGCCCAAAGAACATAGGCCTATTATATAGAAACAGGTTATAGATTATTTTTAATATTTAGTCAGAAGAAGAGGAACAATAAATGGATAGCTTGTGCTTGAAAAATGGAATTCATGGGATAGCACCACCGATCTCAGTGGGCGGAGGGATTGATGTCCCCCCTAACCCGTCTCATGTAAGTGCGATGGGGAGGTCTACAGTGGAGAAATCAACAACATATCAGAAGAAGACGACGCCACTTTCGAGGTTCTCGTTTAAGTACCCTCTGAAATCTCTTTGGCCTGGAAAAAGAAGAGGTGGGTATGATGGTTTGGCTCTAGACGACGCCATCTTGGTGGACAATGGTGAAGTGAAGGCCGGCGATGAAGGTGATAGTGGAACAGTGGGGTCTGGGGGGCAAAGTGAGAACTGGGTTTTGAAGATTTTGCATGTTAGGTCATTGTGGAGGGAAGAACAGGGGAAGAAGATTGTTGGCTATGTGAAGTCGGATCAAGAGGAGAAGGATGTAGTTGGTGTGAAAAATGATAAGAGAAATGAAAGCAATGGACATGATCCTAATACCGTAGAGTCCGAAGCTTGTGATTTTTGTAGAGTAGATGATGATGATGATGATGAAAATGAGGTCGAATTTGATAGAGGTTCGTTTACGCAGTTGCTTCGTAGAGTGTCTTTGGCCGATGCAAGGTTATATGCTCAAATGTCATATTTGGGAAACTTGGCTTATAATGTCCCCAAAATCAAGGTACATAATTTCCACCTTCTGCGATCATAATTGTATTGTTATAATGCTGAAATTTGTGTTTGATGCTTAATAGTTCTTTGTTGGTAAACTTCCTTAGATTTATTTTCGAATACGGTTCTCATAGTGATCTGAATATGTTCAAAATCTCCATGTTCCAAATTCTGGGATCTTCAAAATTTCGATCCCTTTTTCTGGGGCGGAAAAAAAGAAAATTGTTTTGCTGTGCGTCGTTAGATTTAGGGAATTCGCATCATGATTTCTCAAAGTTAGGTATCATCAATTTTTTTTTCCAAACTATAAGCACCAGACTAACTCTACGTACTAACTTTACAAATGGGATGAGCTCGCTCGCTTGTGAGGAGTAACACCCACTTAGTACAGGAGGGTTTAAGATTATATTTTGGCAATTAAGTAAAGACGAAGCTCATTGACTGAAGTTTGGGGTTAAGTTTAATCATAGACCAAAAATATTGATATGTAAAGATTATTTGCTTATATGTAGTAAATATTGATATTATTTGTTTTTTTCATGCTTTCTTCTTCTACTTCATTACAATGATAATTACTTGGGTTCCTTCTTTACTATTAAAGAATAACTTCTACAGTAACTTATTTTGATTTTTGGTTGTTCAGTCAGGAAATCTCTTGAGACGTTACGGTCTACGTTATGTGATTTCATCCATTGATAAAAGGGAATTAGCTGCAAAAACTGAGAAAAAACAGGGAACTCCTGAAGTTCAAGTAGCAGAAAGAAATCCAGTGGATGACAAGGAAGAAAAAATTCATGAGATCGATCACAAAATGAGTGCTTCTGCTGCATATCATATTGCTGCATCTGCTGCTTCTTATCTGTATTCTCATACAAGAAGCATACTGCCTTTCAAATCTTTAAAGGCTGAAGATGGTAAAGATTTGGCCAATGAAAGTGGTGGGATCATAAACTCAGAAATGGCTAATCTCATGGCAACCACTGACTCTGTCACTGCTGTAGTTGCTGCAAAGGAGGAAGTAAAGCAAGCTGTTGCAGATGATTTGAACTCAACACATTCGTCACCATGTGAATGGTTTATATGTGATGATGATAAAAGTGGTACCAGAATTTTTGCCATTCAGGCGAGGAATATTATGAAATTTTGCCTTTCTGTGTTCTATTACATTCTTCATTAATATAGATGACTTTCATTTTAAGGCTTATTGATGCATTTTAGGTTAGTAAGTTTTTATTAACAGGTAAGTGAAAGGGATCATGAGATACTAGTTAGGACATAGTTCATGATCATTTATCACGTGCTTTCCCTCTATGTTCTAATCTTATTTTGTTGAATATGCAGGGATCTGAGTCTCTTTCGTCATGGCAAGCAAATCTACTTTTTGAGCCCATAAAATTTGAGGTATTTTCAATTTTTCTCTTCAATTTAGGGTTTTGGGTGAATGTTGAAGGTTTTGATTGAGTTATATTAGGTGAACTAATGATGCATCTTCTTCTTTAGGGACTTGATGTGCTTGTGCATAGAGGTATATATGAGGCTGCAAAAGGTATCTACGAACAAGTGCTTCCTGATGTTCGTGAACACCTTAAGTCTCGCGGAGGTAATGCAACCTTTCGTTTCAGTGGCCACTCTCTTGGAGGAAGCTTGGCACTACTGATAAATCTTATGTTGTTGATACGGAATGAAGTACCAGTTTCTTCTTTGCTTCCTGTTATAACTTTTGGAGCACCATCTATTATGTGTGGAGGTGATAGTTTGCTTCACAAACTTGGATTGCCGCAAAAGCATGTTCAGGCAATCATAATGCATAGAGACATTGTACCCCGAGCTTTTTCTTGCAATTATCCTAATCATGTGGCAGAATTTCTTAAGGCTGTTAATGGGAACTTCCGAAATCATCCTTGTCTCAATATTCAGGTATAATATCTATGTTTTTGATCCAGCAGGGTTGTCTGAACCTAGATATTTGTCCCCCTCTTTATATAGATATTTGTCCCCCTCTTTATATAGATATTTGTCCCCCTCTTTATATAGATATTTGTCCCCCTCTTTATATAGATACTTGACCTTACTTGCACTATTCTGTGTCACAGAAGTTACTCTATGCTCCAATGGGTGAGCTTCTTATTCTACAACCAGATGAGAAGTTGTCTCCAAACCTTGACCTACTTCCTTCAGGCACTGGTTTGTATCTTTTAAGCTGTGATGCCAACAATGCTGAGAAGCAGCTTCGAGCTGCAAAGACACTGTTCTTTAATTCACCACATCCACTAGAGGTCTTACGTGATCGTTCATCATATGGTTCAGATGGATCCATTCAGAGAGACCATGACATGAATTCATATTTAAAATCTGTAAAAGGAGTTATTAGGCAAGAGCTAAACCACATCAGAAAGGCCAATAGAGAGCATCGACACAAGCTTTGGTGGCCCCTTCTAACAACGCGCAGTTTCAATGCTGGTATTTTTGTTGGAAGGTCTGTTGTATCAATCAACATGGGTGAAAAGCAGTCCAACTTTGCAGGCATTATGCAAACTGGAAGAGAGTCTTTAAAAAGGTTCAGCAGACTTGTTGCATCACAGCATATGCATTTGTTTGTGTTGCTTTTGTTCCCAGCAAGATTATTGCTCTTGGGGGCATTCAGTATGTTCAGCTTCCGCTGAACAGTCTTTGAGAGGCTAGCATATAATTTTTCTCTTATTTCTTATTTATCATGGTAGTTGTAAAGCTGTGCAGTTGGAATTTATTCTTTATTCTTCCATTTACAAAACTAGGAGCCGTTAGCTATCAGTCTATCACTGTACTGTTAGAGTTTGGAGCTATAAGAAAACAGCACTTGTTTTTTTTACTTCCAATATTTGGTTCAGCATTTTCTGATTGGTAAATAATAATTAATATGATTCTGTGTAATTGATAATTATAATATGATTTATAAAATTATATTTATTGAAAAATTAATTAAATTATAATTATAATACATGAAGTATATAACTTATTGTTAGTAAAAGCTAATAATAAAACACTTTTATCTCATCGCCTTTTCACATATTTAAATTTAAAAAAAATTGTACGGTCAAGTATACCGTCGTACTCGACTGAATTGGTCAAATTGAAACAAATATGGGACCACGTTTGACGTTAAAAAGTTGGAATGATGTCGATATGGTTAAAATGCTGGAGAATTAATCCGCCAAATAAAATTATCAACGAACATCGAAATTTCAGCCTATAAAATATTATAAATTTTATCAATATTTTCAATTATGATTTCTTTTTAATATTTTTAGGAAAAAAATCAGTAATATCATATTTCTGATCAAAGTAATATGATCATGACAAATTTGGACATTAAAAGGACTTAGGAAAATAGACCTTCGCGATGGAACTTCTTTTATAATTTTAAATCATCCTTAAAATCAAAAGTGAATACAAAATTTTAAATAAAAGAAAGATAATCTTATTACAAAAATAATATTTTTATTTTTAAAAATAATAAAATATAAAATTATGAAATAAAATATTTAATTACGTTAATATTAATATTTTTTCCTTAAAAATATCAATTCTCTCAAATAATTACTAAAAATTAAACAAAAATTTACCACGTTGAAGAAAACCAGTTTGATTACCGACAAGGAATTTTAACATCTGTGTATACTATATCGTTTAATGTCGACACGTATCCCCCTACCATTAATTAATTGATTTCCTGATGGCTATATTCCTTGTTGCGTCACTCAAAAAATGCATCGAAATTCGAAAGTAGCATTTAACGGAGTTTATGAGTTCATCAATTCTGTTTTAATTCTTTCTCCTTCAAGAATGATTATATCTTATTTCTAATTTTCATTCCAACTAAAAATAAAAATAAAAATAAAAATAATCAATTTTTTTTATACAATTTAATGAAACAAACACAAAGTAAGTGTTTACTTTTCAGCTAAAAAAAGCATATATCCAGCAATATATTAGTTATAAGTTTGTGTGGTCCTTTTATTGATAAGCGCGTTTTGAGTGAAACATTAGATTGTTCATTTTTCAATTTGGTATCAGACCAGGTCCCTGGTGTGATGAGTTCCCTCTGGCTCGTCTCATAGTTTCCCTACTATGTGGTGTCTCCGTCAGGTGGAATCGGTCTTTGCGGTGTCCCCGTCCGATGTGAGAGAGAGTGTTGAGTCCCACATCGACCAAGGAAGCCATCAATGTGTTGGTTATAAGTCTGGGTGACCCCTTTCCTAGAGTCGATTTCAAATACCTTAAAATTCTCAAAACAACATTCATATGGTTCTCACTTGGATTATGCATAAACTGATTCACCACACTTACTACATATGCAACATCTGGTCTAGTATGAGCTAAGTAAATCAAACGTTCAAACAATCTTTGATAGCGAGCTCGATCAGTTGGTATCTAATCTGGATACTCTGCTAAACAATGGTTTTGCTCAATAGGTTTGCAATCCAACATACATGTCTCTGTTAGCAGATCAATAATGTACTTCCTCTGACATAGATATATTCTTTCTCTTCCCCTGGCTACCTCAATTCCTAAGAAGTACTTTAGTTCACCTAAGTCCTTCATCTCAAATTCAGAGGCTAGCTGTCTTTGTAATTTATCCATCTTAATAGTATCATCATCAGTGATTACCATATCATCAACATAAATGATTAGGGTTGTTACCTTCCCTCGTTGATGTTTGAGAAATAGAGTGTGGTCTGAATTACTCTGTCTGTAACCAACCTTTTGCATGAACTGTGAAAACCTTCCAAACTAGGCTCGAGGGGATTGCTTGAGGCCATACAAAGACTTCCTCAATTTGCATACAAAATTACCAGGAGAATCAACTACATACCCAGGTGGAAGACTCATGTACACCTCCTCAGCTAATTCTCCATGAAGAAATGCATTCTTGACATCAAACTGCCAAAGTGACCAGTTTAGGTTAGCAACAAGTGAGAGCAGAACCTGAATCGTGTTCATTTTGGCAACATGAGCAAAAGTCTCATCGTAGTCTACACCATACGTTTGAGTAAACCCTTTTGCTACAAGACGAGCTTTATACCGATTTACGAATCCATCACCATTATGTTTTACAGTAAACACCCATCGACAACCAACTGCCTTTTTTCCTTGTGGTGGTGGCACAAGTTGCCAAGTATCGTTATTCTTTAACACATCTATCTCTTAAGTCATTGCCTTCCTCCATATTGGATCTCCCAACGCATCCTGCACTTTGTTAGGTACTGATACACCAGATATTTGATTCACAAATGGTTTATATGACTTAGATAATCTTTTAGTGGACATGTAATTGGCTCCTGGGTATTTTTTTCGCATGAATATTTGGTTCATACCTTTTGGCTGGTTGACCTCGAGTAGACCTATTTGGTAACACATACTGTCCAATATTAGACTCGATGCTATTAGTATCAGTAGGTGTACATACCTCAGATGAGTGACCTTCAGTACCAGGGAGTTGTTGATAAAGGGTAGGAGTAATGCTTGAGGGTATAATTGTGTCTTCAATGTCATTTGTTGTAAGTGAATTTGGTGCTTGAATACTTGGAGCATTTACTTCTGCAATGACTGGATTCAATGAATTAGAAGTCTCATTTGGTCTCATTGAAACATCAGTTGGTGATTCTCCTAATGCCTCCCCCTCACCGTGATACAGTTCTTCGAAATATGTATTCTCCCTATGACAAGCAGTATCAGGTGAGGAAAAATAACTCATGTCCTCAAAGAAGGTAACATCCATAGTAGCATAATACTTTCTGGTTGGTGGATGGAAGCACTTGTACCCTTTCTGATAACTTCCATAACCAACAAACACGCATTTAATTGCCCGGGCATCTAATTTAGACCTTTGATTTTTAGGAACATGCACAAAAGCAACATAACCAAATACACGGGTAGTAAGATCATGGAAGGATGATAAGGAGACATATGATGCGAGAATTTGGAATAGAATTTTTCCGTTAAGGACACTAGACGGGAGACGATTGATGAGATGGGCGGAAGCTTATACATCATCACCCCAAAGGTATTTTAGCATATAAGCACTAAATAAGAGTGCATGAGCCATATCAAGTAAATGACGATTTTTTCTTTCAGATACTACATTTTGTTCCGGTGTTTGCGGACAAGTAGTTTGGTGAATAATCCATGTGTTTTGAAAAAATATCTCATACCCGATATAGTGGGCTCTTTAAATGATCCCCAAACATAAGAATGAATTAATTCAAAAGGAATAGTACTTTTATTAGAAATACTAGGAGAATAAGTAACACGATGGCTCTTGGCAAAAACACAAGTCTCACAATGTAAAACAGTTTCACTAACACCAATAAATAAAGTGGGCATGGTTTTTTTCATAAGACTAAAATACGGATGCCCTAAGCGGCGATGCCACAACCAAATTTCACTTAGCTTATCGGAACTAGAAGTCAATGCAGTGCTTGCCTGTGCTCCTGGTTTCTCCCCTCCGTAGTTCTGATCCAAACGGAACAATCTGCCCTTCAGATACCCTCGGCCAATTATTTCCCTGGTAAGAAGATCCTGAAAAATCACATACATAGGATAAAAGGTTACAAAGCATTTAGACTCAATATTCAACTGTGGGACAGATATTAAGTGATGAGATAAGTCAGGTATATATAAAACATTATGGAGCTGTAAAGATGGAGTGATATGAACTGACCCCTTTCCTAAGACAAGAAAGGCCTCATCATTAGCATTCGTAACATAAGACACTAGTGGAGGAGATAACTCATTAAAATAAGATTTATCATAAGTCATATGATCAGATGCACCAGAATCAATAATCCAAGTATTAGACCCAATAGAGTGAGAAACATTTAAGGTCATACCAATCTTACCACGACCAGTTATTGAAGCTGTAGGGATACCTTCACATTCCATAGGATGATTATGTCCATAGTAGTTTGGTTCTTGGACAATTTGCACGGCAACTGCTTTTGCTTTAGAACGATGCCCTTGTTGTCGTTTTGCTCCATGGTAGTCTGCTTTTGGTTTCAAGTGTGGATACAGTTTCCAACAAGTCTCACGAAGTGGAATTGAAATTTTGTTGCTGGAGGAAATGTGCCTTTGATTTGGCTTGAATGCCTAGGCTTGATACCTCAACATGTGCCTGATGAAGACTCTCTTGCTGAGATTCATCTTTACGGATGTATGTAAAGGCAGTAGTTAAGCTCGAAGGGTTTGACATTCGAAGCAATTTGCCTTTAGCATTATTATGTTTTGTATCAAAGCCTTTTAAAAAGGCATGTACTCATTCAAGCTCCTTCTCCTTCTGGTACCACAGAAGGTCTTCTGGATTTTTAATTTTACATGGGCGTTTCTGGTCAATTTCAGCCTATACATTTTTCAGCTTGGTAAAAAAAAAAGATACTGGTTGCCATTTTGTTGTATGCTAGCAGCTTTGCATATGAATTCATGAACTTGAATAAAGTCAGACTCATTTGTATAAAGATCGCTTAAGGTATTCCATATGGCCTCAGCAGTTTCACATTCCTCCACCATTTCTAATATATCATCAACGATGGCTCTGAATAGAATTGACATGACAAAGCCATCATCATCTTCCCACCTAGTATAGGCTTTTATATCATCTTGACTAGGAGCCCGAATTGATCCAAATACATGTCTCATCTTATGCATCCCACGAAGATAAACATACATAACTTTTTTCCATGTTCGAAAATTTGTACCATTAAGTTTAGTACCCCCGAAAGAACCAATTTTTGAACTCTTAATAGAAACTTCAAAATTTGGAACCTTATGAATTCTGAAAACTTGATTTTGTCTTGAATCTTCCATTGAAATAATAATAAAAAATATATTGTGCAACGGAATAAAAATTTTGGATGTTTTTTTTTTGGCCTGGGCTGAAAAGTGGGCTGATAAGTGTTTGGGCTGATGGACTTGGACTTGGGTTGATGGGTTGTTGGGCTTAGGCTAATGGGTTGTTGGTCTGATGGGTTGATTAGGGCCGAACTTAAAACTGATGGGTTGTTTAGGGCTGATTAGGGCAGAACTTAAAATTGAAAAAAAGGAAAAAAAAATTCAAAACTAAACAGCACAGTGTGCGGAGTCACAGAAAAATGCAGGGAGAAAGCTGGATGGCGCGCAGGGGTGCACGAGCTAGACGGTGTGCAGGGGTGCACGAGCTGAACGGTGCGCGAGCTGGTGCGCAAGGCTGGACGACGCAGGGCAAGACGACACAGGGCTGGTCGACACGGGCTGAACGACGCGGGTTGAACGTCACGAACTGGACATCGCGGACTGGACGACGGATCTGCAACTGCGACGCGAACTGAACAGTGCGATAAGGTTAACGAGAAGGTCGCCGACGACGCATGCTCAGAAATCGGTAAGAAATTTTTTTTTCTTTCTTGCAATTACATAGAATATACTTCTAAAACTTATTGTAATAAAAATAAATTAATAATATTATTACAATAATTTTTATTATTAATTATACTTCTATATTATTATTATTATATAAAATTATCATTAATCAAAATTTATTATTACAATAACAAATCTAATTATGATAATATTGTAACTTTAAAAATATCGACTTAATAATATTAAATAGAAATTAATATTAGTGAATTTAATTAATATAATTTAATTTAAATAATATTTAATTAGTTAGTATTTTACTTAAAATAATAGATAAAATATTTTTTTAAATAATAAAATTATATTAAATATTATTTTTATAATTATAAATTATAAATAAATTATTTTTATAGTTGCCTTCCCCTATTTTTTTTCCTTTTTCCCGGCGACGGATGATAAATCCAACTTAGATTAAGCACGTGCTATCTCACACTACAGAACAAGCAGTATATCAACTTTTCAAACCTTTGGTCCGCTTGGGAGAGCATGTAATGTAAAATTGTGGAACCATAAAGAATACAAAATAAGATTCTCGGTCCAAATTAGCAGAGCACTTTGGTATCTATCCATCCAACAAGACAGACTCAGCTCAGATATATTGATGGGATCAGGGATGAAAATATAAACGTGTTTTGGATATAACCGTAACAATATTACTTTTTTATACATCTATATCTATATATTCAAACATAATATCAATATTTCTTTAATTAAATTATCTTACAAATATTGATAATGAAACTATAATGTTAATAAAATATTACTTAAATGATTTTTTTATCAAAATATTTTAAATATTATGAATATTATCACTAAAATATCAAAAATATCAATTTTTAATTTATTTCTCTCTTTTTTTCTTTTAAATAATCATTTTAAATATACATGATATTTGCCTATTTGAGGATGCTCTCAAATTTTCCACCACCTGTTTTGAATGACTCTATTTTGGGCAAACTTGGAGTGCAATGGTGGTGCCATCACTTTCTTGTTTGGGACAAACTTATGAACTGAATCCATTTAGAAAGAGAAATGGGTACCACACTTGAAAAATATGATCGAAGAGCGAAGACAAAGATGTCCACTTCGGCTATAGAAGATATATTAGAACATGATTATCTGAACTCTGAAATGGTATGCAATATGGAGGATAGCTCAAGTGTTTAACTCTTCACATAAAAAAAGGATTAAAACCTATCTGCCATGCAGCAGAGTCAACCGCCACAATTTGGAATCACATAGTTATCAAAAGACTTATGCCTAGTTACCTACTATTACAGAGAACCACTAGCACATGCAGAGACCATAACCTACCCAGTGTCAATCATCTATTCTCAACTCCAACCAAATGCCTGGATTTAACCATAGCCTAATATGATCTTGCGCTCCCAATGTCACCTAATAATCTTTGGTTAACAGTAGGAAAATTCCATTGACAATTATTCTGTAGTTTATGGGTTTATTTTATTAGTGCAGTTTGAATCATACAAAACTATCCAAGAAACCATTCGAAAGTACTTTTCCTAGATAGAATACATATAGGTACTTTTTCAATCCATTTTACAAATTTTTTTCTCTAGTGTCAACAGTACATTTTCCTTCAATGAAGAAAAATAAATTACAGATTGATTTTACCTGCTAGGTACCATGAATGCATCGCAAGGCAGCCAAAGGAAAAGATGTTAGCCAGAGATGACAACCCATGAATCATTCCAAATTTCTTATTCATTGCTGCAAGCTTTGGATTCTTTTTTGCAACTTCCATATTCTTTGACCGCCCAATTTCATTCCCAATGTCCTCTTCCCTTTCAATCTTATGTCTTTGTTTCATCATCTGCACCACAGAAAGGAGTAACAAGATACATTTACTAAGCAGGTTATTGAAATAAATAAAAGAGTAATTGGTGGCGATAAGTACAAAACATTGTGAATGAATAATTCAAGTTCTGAAGGTATTTAATAAGTGTTAAAAACTAAATGGGCAAAAATTATGCGTTGAAATTCAAGTTGTAAAATTTTCAATCTTTTGCAACTTAATTGTCTGGCTAAGTTAAGGTAGATGACAGGCCATCTTGGAAGAAGTCCTATCATGTAAGAGAACCTTTCAAATTCATCCACAGCATTCTTCAACAACTATATTCGGAACTAAGAGAGATAAGCTATGTCACTAAAATTATGCCATTCAGATGCCATGATGGTTCAGGGAACTATATTTGGTAGCCTTAAGGAATCACAATTGAAGCAAAGCGACAGTCTAAAATTAAGCAAGCACATGTCATTTGATAGATAAATAGGCAGTACACTAAAACTAAATATCCATCAAGATTAAACTATAAATGCATGAGATCATGAACATATACACATAAAGGAATGTGGATATGAGAGAATAAATTTACCTCAATCGTCATGGGTGTAAAAACAAACAAATTGATAAGATTAAAAACGGATGCAGACAGCAAAAAACTAAGCTGATATTTCTCAGTAGTGCCTGCAGACTTCCATGGGTGCAGATAACCAAATGATGCCACGGATATTGAGCAGCAGATACCCACCAATGTGAAGTATGCAGGGAACATTTTACTCTGCAGATTACCAAATTGATGCCTTGGAAGATTCCTAAAATTTCACACACCAATAAATTTCAGTACCAACAAGTAGCAAGACTTACAAAAATGACCCTAGGTCCCCTGACTTTCTCAAAATAAGGACTTTCATCGTAAATGTTTAAAATGTACACTTTAGTCATATAACTTCTATAAACAAGCTACACTTTAGCCTTTTTAGCTCTTACAAGAAAAAAATACTTTTAATATATTTTCTTGACAATTATTATATTCTTAATGGAAATTCATTAATAAATGTACGAGTTGCATGCATGTCTTTCAACTTACAACAACTCCATGTCGCATTGTTCTTATTTTCCAGCAATTTCAAAATAGCAACTTCTTGTTTGGTGGAGGACTAAAGTTTATCTTTGAAGTTATGGGACTAAAACTTGACCCAAAAAAAATAAATTTGTGGGAGTAAACTTTATTTTAGAAGCTGTAGAAAAGCGAATAAAGTGCATCTTATGAGAAATTGACGCATTGTAGGGTCATTCTCCTGCAAGGATCTTCCTAATAATGATCGTGACAAACCAACCAGACAACTAGTGAGGGAAACATAAAATCTTTGGATCGGCAAAGCATCATTGAAATAGTACCAAAAACATCAAAAATTAAAATTTCGTGTTACTGCCACAACATGTCAGTTATTCGAAAGAAGAATTGCCACAAATGTGCAATTTACATTTCGTTCATGTCATGTTACCGATCAATCAAACAACGACTATTTAAATTACAGGGGAACTAGGAACTCCGAGCTTAATCCTGATCGAACTACCAGATTTTGAAGAATCCATTTTTTTTCCAAAAGTTGAATGAATTCTAAACAAAGAAGAAAATCAAATTTTTTCTTTGACTCTGTTTCCGCAACTTTCTCAGCAAACAAACCCAGAATCATAAAAGAAAAAGTAGGAGAATACGTACTTGAACATGATTATACCCCCGATGAAGGTGACCCAAAGAGCCGCGCCCCAAGCCGTAGAGAAGCTGAGAATATGAGCCAGTTTAAGGTAGGTGGACAGCGCCGGTGAATTCAGACTGTGAGATTTCGATCCAAATGTCTCAGGAGAGAACAATACTCCGACGGCTAAGAAGGCCACAGCTGTTACGAATCGTGTTAGCCAAGCCATCGTTGATTCTTCTCTCTGTCTCTCGATCTCCAGTCACTGATAATTGGATTCCAATAAAATTTTGCAAAGATTGAAACTTCAGGAAGAAGGTTCTAGATTTTATTACCCTGCGGATCGTTCGTAGGTCTACTCAATGCTCACTTAATAGTGGTTGCCTGGTTGGTGATAAACTTCGTCAAATCACTCCTATCGATGTTTCACATGACAAAGTTTTGAGCTCAGAAATTCCTGTACCTTCACCCATTTGATTACTAATCCCGCCGCCGGCCCAAACGAACCGAATCGGTGTTCGGACGTTGACTCTCTCTTAGATAGCTTGTTCGGCCCATTACTTCGAGAAATTTGGGCCTCATTTTACTTAAAAACAGATCAGCAATAATCAATGCCCAACATGGTTCCTAGGGCTAGACGGTAGCATAGTCATGAATTAAGAACACGTGTCGAATATCTATATCTTGTCAGTGCAACGTGGAGCTACATGTTCCCAGATATTAACCTCCCGCCAATGAATTGAACTCAAAAAAATAAAAATAAAAATAAAACAAATTCCCTCTCTCCCTCCCTTGAAAATTTTCAGTCTTCTTCAACAAGTTTTAGAACCAAATAAACTCAGAGTCCCCATTTTTTCGTATCTAGCTACTTGAGAATTTCGATTCAGAAAATACAAACTAAGTCTAATCTAGCTTTCTCATTCCTAAGCTAGAGTTGTTCGAAACTTTACATTTTGTTTCCTTCCCATTCTCTCTCTCTTTCTAAATATTAATTATTTGAATTCCTGAAAAATACTGTTTTCGATGTTGGGGAATCCCTCGTTGAGAATTTTTCAAGGTGTCCGCTTCGTTCTATTTGGATTTGATCGTGTTAACGAACAGAAGGTATTTTCCTTTCTTCTTAGGTTGATGTTTTTGATTTTATTTTGAATAATTGTTTCCATTTTTTTTATAAGGTTGTACTTTGGGTTGTGAATGTTTGTTTTTATTTAATTATTTGATTGTGAATTTGTTCAATACGTTTAATACTTTGTCGACTATAATTGTTTTTGGTTTCTTCAAATGTTTAGGTTCGTTCCAAGCTATTAGCAGGCGGCGGAGTGGATGTTGGTCAGTATGGTCAAAATTGCACCCATCTCGTAGTTGATAAGATTACTTATGTAAGTACTACTTGTTTCTCTGTTTTCTTTTTCGGGTCTTTTAATAACATTGCTGTTTTATTCGGTTTTCAATTAAACCTAACCCTATCTCCCTGAAGACATGAATAGTAATTCATTCTATATTTTGTAGTTAGAATGTAAAGAAAAAAAGAAAAAAAAAGGATGCATTGGATTGTATTATGACTTTTGAATTGATTTTATGTGTATTGTTCACAGGATAATCCTATTTGTATTGCTGCCCGGGAAGACGGCAAAACAGTTGTGACGGTTTTATGGGTTGATCATAGTGCTGATATTGGAATGCCCCTTGAACCCAATTCTGTGGGTTCTTCTAATTAAAATTCTTATTGTTTTCATAAAACTTCTTTTTTGTTTTCAATTTGTAGTCATTTTCTATTCTTACATGAGTCTTTTCTACAGATAATGTACAGGCCACTTAAAGATTTGAATGGTGTTCCGGGCGCCAAAAGTTTGGTTATTTGCTTGACTGGATATCATCGACAAGACAGAGATGACATTATGGTATGAATTCATTTCATCTAAATTCAATTGTTTGTTTACTCAAGTTAATGAAGTATTATTCTCTGGTAAGAACATATTGTCATCAAGTCATTCGCTTGGTTTTTTCAGACAATGGTTGGTTTGATCGGTGCAGAGTTCTCTAAGCCATTGGTGGCACATAGAGTCACTCATCTTATTTGCTACAAATTTGAGGGTAATACTTTTTTTTGCTTCCTTGTTGGGACCTAAATGTACTTATCTTTAGTTATGGACACTTGTATGACCCTCACTATTCATCAAATTCTTCTAGAAGATATAGGTTATAGGTTGTAGGTGTTTTTCTAGATATGGGATTGAATCGGAAATAACCAAATTCTATATATAGCACAAAGAAATGGAGGAAAAGATAGTCTACCGTGCATGCCTTTTCTTGATCTCAGTAATGCTTTGCCTACCCTATGAACGTCATTCTCTATTTTTCTCATCTACCTTTGAATGATGTATTAAACATTTTTGGAACTCTTTGTAGGTGATAAGTATGAACTTGCCAAGAAGTTGCGGAGCATAAAGCTTGTCAACCATCGTTGGCTGGAAGATTGGTACGATTTTGTTCATTTTTTTTTGTTTTTAACTCGAAAGTTTGGTTTGCTCAAGCAACATCTATCCCTACTTTAAAATAACAAGAGCTTGCAAACCGTTGTAATTCTGCAGCTTAAGGGACTGGGAGATTCTTCCGGAAGCTAAATATAACAAAAGGTGAGTTTGGGTTTCAATTAGGATATTTAGACTTATGTTGATGCTTTTTAATTTGATGAACTCCAAAGACATGGAGCTTTTCTGCATCTTTGAAATATCTTACAAATTATTTAGATGATTAAGTTGCAGTCTTTCCTGAGTTGTCATCCTCTTTTTTAATCAGTGGCTATGAGATGGAGCTAATGGAAGCGGAAGCCAAGGATTCTGAAGACGAGGAAGAAGAAACATCTGTGAAGAAATATGGGGTGACAAGTAACAGGAGTCCCTACAGTATGAAAACTGTCGTGCCTGAGGCACATGAATGTCCAAAACTAGTAGATAACACATCAAATGTTCGGACAGATTCAACTATTCCTGTGGTTTCAGTAAATGAGCATAATTTTTTGGACATCTCGGATAATGGGGCTAACAATGCAATTGAGGTTAATTCTGAGCAAACCTCAAAAATTGGTAACTTTGTTACTCCCTATAGTATGAAAACTGTCATGCTGGAGGCACATAAATTTTCAGAAGTATTAGAAGAGGGATTGACACGCAACGACATTGGAAGTAAATCCAAGAAAGCCTCAAAAGTTGCTGATGCTGATGCTCAGATTCTTGCCCATGAGGACGGCATGCACATCATGGATGCTACTTCTGGTGAGCTGCCTTATCCTAATTGCAGAACACCTAGTGGTAAGAATGTAAGATATGACGTCACATCTAGTTCTGAAACTGTTGAAGGCAACTTGCATTCTGTTGGAAGATTAAGTGCTTCAGGCTACTTGAGGAAAACTTCGAGGAAATTAGTAGAAATATCTAGTAAGGGAAGTGGCTCTTCTAGAATGTCTATTGGTAAACCAAAAGTCACTGATGATCTTTGCCCTTCTTCCTTGAAGGTGAAACAAGAAAATAACAATATTGGTTCTGATTTTGTCGAAGATCCTTCCAAACCAACCAATTTAGATTTTGGAGGTGTTTTACCACAGAAAAGAACACCGATTGGTTCTTGTGCTACCCCAAAATCATCAAAGATATGTAAGGATTCAAAATCATGTGGTGTTAGGAGTCCACAGACAGGTGATAAAACTGCCAGGCTAGAATCTCCAGTTGTTGGCTTAAATGAGGCAGATAATAGTTGCTTTTTCCTTGGAGATAGTATACGTTCTCGAGGAAAGAATTCTAAGTTGGATGATCTAGATAAGCATGGAGGGTGTGATGCATTCAATCGATCCCCTTCTCCTGCCAAGTTGTCTTATGAACCGCCTTTCTCCATCTCAGGGTCTGCACAGAATCTTGATGCCGTGGAGAAGAAATCTCCTTTATCCTTTCAAAGACTAAGATCATCCCCATTATCTAGAACATCACCTGATGCTGTAAGTGGCTTGGTGGTGGGGAAATCTACTGCTGTACTTGGTGAGGATGAGCAGCCTCAAAATCGTGAGCAAGATGTTGTGGGTTCTGTTGTAAGTGACAGGATTTCAAATGACAATACATCCAATGGTCCTTCTAAAGGTGATTTGGTTGGAAACAGTGACTCAATTTTGAAGCCATTACGAAAGAAGACTGTTGTGAAGAAGAGTTTAGGTTCTAAACCAAAGTTAGCCTCTGGCAGTAAACAAAAGGGTTCCCTTTTTTTAGATGAAGGGTCATCTAGAGGTCCTGCTGAATTTTGTTCAAGTAAAGAAGTTAATGTAAGCTCCACGTTTGCCAAGGACCTTGATATATCTCTTCCTATTGTTAATAATGAAGCACATGAGAAAGTGCAAGCTAGAGATGTTGCTCAGTCTGGAGGTGATACTGAGAATAAGACAGAATATATGGACGATGAAACTGAGGCCCCAGAGGAAAAAGTTGGAGAAGAGTTTGATAATGTACTTTATGAAGTAAAAGCCAGGGAGCCAACCAGTAAAGATGATAAAGTCGTAAAAGAGAAACTAGAAACTGTGCATCATATAGCAAATGATTGTGAGGCTAGTACCATGTCCTTAGATGGGGGCAAGAAAGGAGCAGATCAAGAAAATGCAGTTGCATTAGTTGAATCAAAGTCTAGAGGTGGTCTACAAAAGTACAAAAACAGAAAAACAAGTGTTGTAGGCAAAACCAGAAATAAAGCTTCTAGTAGGACAGAGAAAATAGAGACTCCTCACCAGAAGGGAGAAGAGACTCAGAATGCCAAAGATAGCATGGTGAAATTGGAAGGCAAGAAAAGAATTGAGCAAGAACATGCGGATGTGCTGGCTGAAACAAACTTAAGGGACGGTGTAAAAAAGAGGAAAAGTAAAGCAAAAGGACATGTTGGCAAAACCAATAATAAAAAAGTTCCTACTGTGACACAGATAATGGGATTTGAATATAATAATGTGGGAGAGGCTAAGAATGCAAAAGATGACAAAGCAAATGAAGAAGACATGAAGGGTGTAAAAGGATCCCTTGGTAAGTCAAAGTGCATTAGTGGACCCAAAAACAAGTTAGGTCACACTAGGGAAGCAGAAAAGGAGAATATTGAAGTTGTTGGTCAGCTAGGCATAAGTGGAACCAAAAAAGAAGTTGAAAAATCAACTGTTGAATCCCATCTTACACCTGTGAAGAATAAATCAAAATCTGTCAAGAACAATCTTGCAGGTCCAGAGGGAGTGGTGCTGAACCAAGCTAGAAATGAGCCTGTATGTTTTATTTTAAGTGGCCACCGGTTTCAAAGAAAGGAGTATCAAAAAATTATTAGGAATATAAAAGGAAGATTTTGTCGTGATTCCCATCAATGGTCTTACCATGCAACACATTTCATAGCTCCCGATCCAATACGTAGGACAGAGAAGTTCTTTGCTGCTGTTGCATCAGGAAGGTAAATTTTCTTGACTTATTTTGTTGATCGCCACACACGAAGTGTGTGTAATGAATGCGTAAGTATATATATCGTAATAAGTAATATAATGATAAGAAAATATTATTTATATGGAGATTATTTTATTATAAATTAATTTTTAAAACTAAAAATCATTTTTTTTTGTGTTTTTATATTTTAAGAAAGTAAAATTAAAATAACTGAAAGTAAATAGTAATAATTAATTAAATCATATTTGTTAACTAACAAGATATATGAAAAAATATCTAAGAATACTTAATCCCTCAATTTTCTAAGCATGCGAATTGCTAAAATCTTTTTAATATAATTATCAATTAATTACATGATCAATTAAATCTAATCTATCATGTATTTCTCTCAAGTAAATTACACATCATATAGTAATTAATTTAATCACACTTTCATATCAATTAAATTGTATATTATTCATTAGGTTCATCAATTATGTATCACATACATAAAAATCGTACATCTTTGTTATTTAATTAAGACAAATAATTAAATAATTTTCTCTATAGATAAATTGTTAATCAAACAATTAATAGTATAAAAATCAAATTAAATAATATAATTTAATTTAATTTATAATTAGGATAAAATATTAGATCATCATATGTTTAAAATTGGTTTTATAAGATTCTTAAATTAATAAATTAATTACATATAATTGTGTTCATAAAGTTCATATTTTTCATAAAGAAAGACATAAAAATTGATAAAGAAAAGAGTAGAAGAAAAAATATAATCAATTTATTAAATTATAGTATTAATCTCCTATTGAATCTTCACTAAAGTTGTATCTCTTAAATTTTTTTGTATTTTTTTTTTCACTTTTTAGCTCCAAAATTTGACCAAAATTATGCTAATAATAGCCCTTTAGGATTTATGGGGTGCTTAGGACCTTAAATATAGCTCAAATGCGATTTAGATCGTCAAATCAATTTCAAATCAAGAGTTGAGATCAAAACAAGTAAAATCAATAGGACTAGTCAACCACACCGCGACATGTAGCACACAGAATTCATTGAGCGAATCAGAGGGCGACATGTGGTAGGGAGACACCGGTTCAAATCAACGCTCATTAAGTCAGCATCACACAACTTAACGTGATTCACGGTAATAGATGGTGTGGAACGCGGGGAGCAGTCGCGTGGAGACGGGTGGTAGTGTTGTTTAACCGCGCTCCATAGTCAAATTGAATGTCGTGTTGACACGTGGAACGCGGTTCGTTCTTCTCATACGCGACGATCTACGATTCATTGTCATGCTTTCGTGGTGCCTGTGTGGTTTGTCCAGTCAGTTATTGTACTTGCGTGGTAGGTCAAGCGGTAACTCTTGATTGACTATGCGTTTAAAATTCATAAAAATTCTAAAAGAAATCCCAAAATTATATTTTCATTTGTTTTTACTAAAAAATTTATATTTTTATATTTTTATCTCAAAAAATACTATTTATAGAATAAAACAAATAAATATTAAATGAAAAAGTACGTTAATGACTTTATTTTCATAGTATCACCTATCAATGATCATTGTAAGATATTTGAGATTATGACATTGAATGTTTTATGTGGATACTTTTGAATTAGTATAGATTATCTAAATCTAATTATATCCTCCTTTATACAGGTGGGTGCTTAAGCCTGATTATTTAACAGCTAGTTCTCAGGCAGGAAAATTCTTATCAGAAGAGTCTTATGAGTGGTACAGCAAGGGCCTCAGTGAAGAAGGTGCAATCAATTTAGAGGCCCCCAGGAAGTGGCGCCTCCTGAGGGAGAGAACAGGTCATGGTGCTCTTCATGGGATGCGCGTTATTGTATATGGTGATTGTATTGCTCCCTCTCTGGTATGTTTTGCCTTCAGACTCCAATTTTTGGTAGAAATTAGCAAGTGTTATTTTCCTGTTGGTGTTCCATCTGCTGAAAAGTTCACCACTGCTTGCAAGACATACTTCTCATGCAGTTGTTATGATACAGGATACTCTGAAGCGTGTAGTGAAGGCGGGAGGTGGGACTGTTTTAGCAACTTCGCCTCCATTTAGCCGCTTCCTCAATTCTGGTGTTGACTTTGTGATTGTTAGTCCGGGAATACCACGTGTCGATGTATGGGTCCAAGAGTTTTTGAAACATGAGATACCCTGTGTAGTAGCTGATTATTTGGTGGAGTACGTCTGCAAGCCGGGATACTCCCTTGAGAAACATGTTTTATACAATTCTCATGCTTGGGCTGAGAGGTCATTTGCTCAACTGAAGAGTAGGGCAGAAGAGGTTGTTATGGACTTGATACCACCACATACTCCGGAAGCTAATGATATATCCTGTGAGATTTGCGGGTCACGTGATAGAGGTGAGGAGATGTTGATATGTGGCAATGAAGATGGTTCAATGGGGTGTGGGATTGGAACTCATATTGATTGCTGTGATCCTCCATTTGAAGATGTTCCAGAGGAAGACTGGTTCTGTCCCAAATGTAATAAAAGCAAAAGCAGTTCAACTGCTGCTAAGAAAAGAAGAAAGGGAAACTCGTGGATTAAGTAATTTTTCATCTTTTTTAGAAAACTTTGTTTTCTTGTTAATAAATTGTACATTAGTTCTGCTGGACTCGCTTATTAGATTCAATCTCTTGTTGGACATGTAGGTAAAAATGAGAAGGATCTCCTGTCAGGTAAACATAAATGGAGAACCCTTACCCTTAAATTATGTTTCGAGTAGTGTTCTATTTACCTTCTCTCCTTCTTTTTTTCCCTTCAATGAACGGATTCACAATTGGCAATAGTGCTTAGTATTGAGATTTTGATTTCTTTTTCCGTTATAGATAAAAATTTGAATTACTAGTGCTAACCATGCCTACTATTTTTAGGGGCTGTTTAGACCATGTAATTATAATGCTTTGTATTATTGTAGAAAAATTATGGTTTCATTTTCACCCCTATTTTATCATGTCCTCTGGTGAAAACAGAGGACCCTGAGCCTGTTTGGCTGTGTATGTGTTACAACTTCATTAGATACTATTTGCAATTCGTGATTACTTGGTAAATATAAAGCCTGCAATTTTCTTTTAGACTGAATCATTGTAGATTATTTTGCTTTTATCCTTAGATGTATCCAGTTTAGAATTATGTTTTCTCACCATGTATGGTTCTTTATGTCATGGGCCCAAGCCCAGTTAATAATAGTTGGCTTTCCGTTGGGCCTATGTAAACACCTGAATTATGAAGTTGCTTTGTAATTTCTTTTTTAATTACGTGGTTTGAATATGTAATCTAAAGGGGTTAAGTATTATTCTTATCGTAAATCCGGTGAACCACAAAATTCTTTTCTTTGTTCCCAATAAGATTGGTGTTTTTTTGATCTAATTCTCAACTAAACAATAGTGTAAAGGGTTTTGACCACCGGACATCCCTGTTGAATGCTATAGATGATTCATACTAGCCTATAAACAATTAAATAACAAAAGAGAAAAAGAAAATGTACGTGCAAAGGTGAGGAAGTTGCAGTAGAAATTCAATAACATTTCGTGAAAAAAATATATATACAAGAAAAGGAAGAATCTGAAGCTACTTGTAATTGTAATTTGTAGGGAACAGCATGAAACCCTCAATTTATTATTATTTTAATAATTTTAACATGCTTTTTCCTCCAATTCTTAGTTTGACCCAAAAGTATATTATAAAAAATTAAAATGCAATTTGACACACAGCTCATAAACACTTGAAAGAATTCAAATTTTTTTCCCCTTATACTAAATTCATTATTATGGTTATTAAATTTGAGCGAGGACTTGGATTTAAGAAATTATTGGTAAGTAATCTTGCTGCTCCATTATATATTGTTTACATACACGGTCATAAAATGAAGACATTGACCTATTTATTATTACGTTCAAAGGTTATTAGTTTATTAACGTACAAGATAATTTGGACATGTCCAATTCAAAACATCACAATTAAAAATTCTTATTTGTATTGAACATGGTAGTAAACATGGGTGTCTTAATGTTACAACTCAGAATAGAATTCAAATTTAATTCAGATCACTGTACAAACTACATTTTTTTATGGCATGATTAAACAAATTTAAATCCCGACGACTTAAAACACATATTATTTGTACTACTCTTAGTTGTTTTTAAAGAAAGGGAATTTAGTCAGATATAATCCCAGCTAGCTTTTTTACAAGAGCAATTGTTTAGCAGATCAGAAAGAGAAGCGAGTGCACATGATAGTTTCACATGCTGTCTGTCACTTACATGATCATATCTGGCCACGAACTTGCCCACTTTTCAATGTTCCCAACATTCAAACATCACGTGCTCATATTATTCTTCTCATCTTAAATCTCCTTTTCAACCCCGTCCTAAACACAAATTTGCCACCTTAAATAAACAAAATATAAGGGTATTATAGTAATCTTCGCAGCCGGAATAATTGTAAAGTGCTGCTGCTACCTTCAATCCAGATATGTGTGGATCGAAATTTAAAAGAAACAGTATAATATAAAGTTCATTTCTTTTAAGTGATATCTGACTTTAAAAACAAAAAGAAGAAAGAAGAATATAATAAAGGAAAAAGAAAAAAAATTAAAAATTGTGCTCTCGTGATAAACAATGTTTAAAGACTTAAATTCCTTTTCTTTCGCTACAAGATAATAAAATATGCCTCAAATGGTGTGATTTTACATTTTAACTTATTAGGAAATTTTAATTGAAATAATACTTCACAAGTCAAGTTTCTAATAGCTAAATTGATTGTGATATAATATATATACATAATGTGTAGTGTGTATCGGTGTTGTGTCGATGAATTTGAATTTTGATAGCACTACCTGATCTTTATGTCATGATGGTCCCTCAACTCCATATTAGACTGAGTCGTAAACATACTTATAACACTCTATCTATAATCTTATAATTATTGATTATTTATGATATGTGATGTTATTATATTACTTTGAAAAAAAAAAAAAAAAGAAGTTTGTAAGTAGCAGAAAATATGGGTGGTTCTTGATTGCTCATTTCAGCTGAGTAGGATAGGAATTAAATAATGTGAAATATAAAGATGGGGAAGCCATGTTTTTACACACTTCCTCAGCAACAGGGACATTTAAAATTATTCTGAAATTGGCTAATAATATATTGTATTCTTGGTTCCTAGCCAAGTATGATGAGTAGATATACTTAAATTCTATTTTTATCGTGGATTCCAGCTATTTTTGTATTAGTTTTAATTGGGACTGTTTGATAGAAAACAAAAAGGAGAATGAAACTTCAACAAAGTTTTAAATTTAGTGAGAAAAATGTAGGGTTTTTGGACAGGCATACAACAGCTAGCTAGCTTGTGGTTTGTCATGGTCAATAATTTCTTTGTAAATATTGTTTGCGTTCAATTTGGATTTTATATTTTAAATGAATCTAGGATGATTATTGTTGCTCAAAAAATACTGCTAAAAAGAAAAGGCTTGTTAAGAAAAGCAGATTATTAAAAATAAAATAAGGGAATCATCCTCTTGAAAAATGACCCAAAAATAAAAAAAAAATCATAAAATATAAAATTAAAAAAAATCTTAAAAAAATATTACCATGTTCAAATTTAATTTTAAATTATTAAAATAAAGTAACAATTTAACCCACTAAATTTACTTCATTATTAACTAAGAATATTTTATTTTTCAAAAAGTAACTAAATATCTTATTTTTACATAAATAATAACTTAAATTTTCTTTATAAAAACAAATTTATCAAAATATCAACTTAACATGCATAGATAAAATCACTTACACAACCCCACCCAAAATTATAATTCTATATTCCTTTATAGTACCAACTTCTAAGAGTATTTAAAACTTTTTCCTAATATAGGGTAAGTTTGTTATGTTTTAAATATATTTATAAATTGTGTTACCTATCTCTGTGGCATTAATGTAACAAAATACAACTTGTTTGTCAATATAATTCAGACGCATTTAAGAAGAGAGTAATTCTTTATACATTAAATTATTGTTACAAAATTAATATATAAGATAATTATTCCTTAATACAGTAAAATTTATTTTTTTCTTTAACTTATAATTTATCTGATATGTAATTGCTATACAATTACAACTTATTGCATAAAAATCTTTTATTGTGGATATACCCAATCTCAAGTCCATTAATTTGGAGTGATTTTCAATTTTTTTTTAAAAAGTACATATAACGTGATTTAAAATCCAAAGACTTTTTTTTTATCTCCACCACATAATAATAAGTTGTATTATAAGCTTCCTAGCTAATAATATATTATTACAAATTAAAAAAGAAGTATATAGTTCAGTGGTATTAATTTTCAGATTGAATAGGAAATTATAAAGTGTGGAAAATGATATTTACAGATGTACACTACTAAATGAAGAGGACGTTTCTGAATTTGCTTAGAAGGGGATCAAAGGATGAAGGAAAGCGCATAATATATATATATAAATGCTCGATCGAGTTGCTTGAATGAACAAAAGGTGAAAGCAAAATGCAGAGAGGTAAAGGGTCTTAAAATCACTTGCAAGTTAAGCAATTAATAAATAAATACTTTAAAACAAACTGTTTTGTCTGAAAAAAATTAACCCTTCAGAATATAAGGGACGACATATTATTTAAAGGTCATATTTTGTCTGACTAAATACCTGTTGATTTGATTATATGCAAAATTTAAAAATCATCTTTAACTTATTTGTTACTCTCTTTATAACATAGAAAACACACATGAGATGGAGTAGTATGTGAGATATATAATTTGGATAAATTATTTTATTAATTTTAATTATTATATTAACGATATTCAAATAATAATTATATTTATTAGATTGAGTTATTCAAAAACATCGTTATTTGGTAAGATTATAATATATATATATATATATATAGTTCAAATCTATTTATGGAGCAAGTAAATAACAATTTTTTTTAACTTCTCATTAATAATCTCTCAAAATTATCTATGTATTATAAAAAAAATTTACATTTAATTCTGACACCCACAGTTCCCAAATATATTGTTCTACGTATAAATTTTTTTCATATTAAATTATTATTAATATAATAATAATAACATTAACATATAAATAAATTATTCATATAATTCACATTAATAATTCATGCATTATTAGTAGAATTATTTGAGTTTATCCTAATATCTTATCATTTTTTTTTAAAAAAAAGTGATTATATTAAAAGAATTATAGCCTAATTAATTGAGATACATATTATGTGTATTTTGATATCTTAGACAAAAAAAAAAATTTAAGAATTTGAGTCTTATCAACCTCTGATATTTATGTGGAATTGAATAGTAAAAATAATGTTACTATTCCATTGATAACTTTATAACAATAATTTAAAAAGTGTGATGTTTTCTTAAAGATGGGATTATTGGTACATCATTTTTATGTTGATTTTACATAAATTTTAAAAATTAATAAAAATATTTTTTTATCTTAATTAAATTATTTTTAAAGATATTTTTAATAATTTTTAAATTTTATATTAAATGAAGCGAAAAAAAATAAAAATAAAAAGTGTTACAAGAAGCACACCCTTAATTTGATTATAGGTGGAGATAAAAATAAATATGTGCATTAAATGCACAAATTTGAATAATTCCACAAAGGAAGTGGATTCAGACGAAAGACCATTACCCTATATAAAACCAATCATACCTTGTTTTGTAAATAATTGTACTAAATATCTCCTGTAAAAATTAGAAAACATGTACTAAAATTATACACTAATACCAAATAGACAGAGCCCTAAGCCTTCCATTTATAACACACAAAGCATTGAAGTCAATTAATTTCACTACGCTTTGGATTCTAAGAAGGTTGAAAACCACATTGATTCCCAACAACCCTCTTTAAAGTCCTCTTCCTATGTATACATCAATCTTTCCAACCCCTTTTGCTTTCTCTACAAGCATGCATTCAATTTTCTTAAGATATAAAAACGGCCTTTTGATTATTTAAACAACTGTTTATAAAAGCACTTATTACGAAGATACTTTGCGTTTCAATACAGCTTACAATAGAAGATACAGAGCAAAGTAGTACGGATCCCTGGTGCCAGAAATCAGAAATGATAGCAAAGTTTGAAGATTGAATTGACACCTCCTTTCTAAAGCTTACTGTTTTCTTGTATTTAACTCTGTTTACACCTTTATTTTTCTTTTAGCTAGCTTTTCCACACAAACTCATCTCATTTTATAGCATAATATGAGAATATTTTTTTTATTTCAATTTGTTTTGCATCGTACTATTATTATTAGTATAATAATTGGAAATGTAGATGCAAAATTTGCATTTAACATTTACTCTTAAACTTCATTTTATCCCTCCTGTACTCATCAACTAAAAGCACTGACAACCTTTGCTCTTCTGTATGACTTTCTCTTGGTTTCAATTTTCACACTACTAATAAAACCAGACACGTGTCCGAACTTGGATGCACTCAAATCCACACACAAACCAAATGAGGTCCTACAAAGAACATGACATATTGACAAATCATATTCTAATATCTTAATCCTTGAAAGCTTTCTTCAAAACAAGACAGGTGTATTTAGCGAATTTGTTGGTGGACATGCCAGCTGTGCATGGATAACCAGGATAAAAAGAGCAAACCTAAATGGTAGCGATGAAAAATAAATATAGGAATATCAGACATGCCAGCTGTGCATGGATAACCAGGATAAAAAGAGCAAACCTAAAGGGTAGCAAATTAAAAATAATAATAAAAAATATACTTAACTAAATAAAGAAAAATTAGAAGCAGACCCCAAATGTGCTATAGCGAAATTCAGAAATTCAAAATTTAAAATCTGTACATAGAAGAATACTAGATAGAGAAAAACAATTCATGGGTAACAAAATTTCCCGGCGAAGTCTATAATTCTAAATATATTTTTTTCTTCTTTGTACACAGAATTTTCTTGCCGGTAATGATCACAACTGAGAAACTACTAATCTTATATCTTATTAGCAGCTCAATGCCTCGTATTTCATCGGAAGTGGACGATTAAACCGAGTTTGTGATAACAAGTTCCCAACTACAGCCAAGTCTCGGCAAAACACTCCTTGGAAAACTGACGCACTGGAATTTGAACAAGATGTCAATTCTTTTGCTTCCGAAGAATCAATCCTATTACAACCCGGTTTAGACTCCGATTCAAATTTGGGTTCTTGGGTATGTTGCTGAACCTGAATAGTAACCAGTGCTGATTGTGCTTGTAAAGCAGCAGAAGCCCTTTTCCACTGTTTCTCAGCAGCCTCTTCGTCCATAATCGTAGTCATCACATTCGAGTAACCCTTTTGAAGTAATCTATAAAGCAATAGAGCGGACATTTTAGCTTGATCTCTAATCGAATCAATGTCATGGTCATCAGCCAATTCACATCTTTCAATAAAACTCATAGCTTTATCAGGCTTGTGTCTTAAATAGAGCAAAAGATAAGCTCTTTCTAATTCAGACCTCGAACACCCACGTTTTAAACCAATCAAAGCATAGTAATCAACATTCCTAGTTTCCCCAGAAGCAACTCTCTGCTTCAATTCATTAATCTTCACCGTTAAAGCACATAACTTCCCGGGTATTTCTCTGTAACTAACATACTGACGCTTCCATACAGGACCAGGAAGCTTCCGATCCCTTAATATTGAATTGTATAACAATTTCAAGTGCTCCAGATCATGCAAACAATCTGGTAAGCATCTAATAGTCTCAAATAACGAAGCTCTGGTGTCAAGGGCTTGAATGCAACTCGGTTCAAGTGCAAGGGTCCGATTGCAATCAGCAATAGCCTCAGTTATTCGACCACATTGGCGGTAAGCAGATGCCCTGTGCATATAGCATTGGGCCAAGAATCCTTGCGGCGTGCCTCGCCGGCTATCAACAATCTTCGAGAAATGACGAATGGCTTCAGAGTATAAACCGGCATCGAGGGCTGCTAGAGCTGCAGTTCTTCGGCGGATGAGGAGTTTTAGATGGATTAGTAATTGGGTCACCGTTTCAGATTCTGATACGGTCCGAGGTGGTGTGGCTGGTGTGATGGACATGTCATTGGAGATTTGGAGGTCGGAGTGTTGGAAGCTGTCGTCAGACCAAGAGATGCTTTCCCGGCGAAATGCAGCGGAGGCCAGCCGTTTTCCGGTTTGGAGAAGAGCCATTGCGTCCTCCATTAGGCCTAAATGGAAACAAGCTTGACCTAAGACCAAGTACCTGAATCAAACAGAGTTCGAAAACTGCGTCAGCATCAAGTAACTGCCACTAGTGTCAGTGTAAATTTTCGACGAACCAAAGAAAAAAAACAATTGTATACTTTTTTTTAATGCGGAAATACTTGTAAAATTTTGAGAAATACAAGTGGGTATTGAGGAGTATATTTGAAAAAAAAAAACATTTTCCTTATCACAACCGCTGTTATTGTTATGAAATGTTCATTTACTTTGATTAGTAATTATGGCTTAATGGATAAAATTATTATTAAGTCTATATCGATAATCTTTTTTAGAAAACTTTTACCATAAAAGATCTAATGATTATTTGAGCTTGTTTATCTTTAACCAAGCAGAGCAACTGCTAAAAATTGAGAATTACAAAGCTTTTCATAGAACAGTACTCACAAGACAATACATTACTATAGCTATGCAGTGTTGTACTAGTACTTAAAAAAATGATTATAAAATTGCTTCGAAGGGTTTAAACTTAGAAATATAATTAAAATTTATTTTAAAAAAAAGGTTTATTCAAAAGAGAAAAGTTGAGAACCCCGTAATGGCGGTGGCAGAGCATTTACTCAAACCGATAAGTATTAAAACAGATTTTGTATCTTAATAATAAATAAGAGTAAAAAAAGCTGAATCCTAGAAAACAATAAAAGAGATCACGAAGCTAAAATTTACAAAATCAATGAAACTGAAAATAAAGTAAACTACTATCAATTCAATTACCTCCATTGTCCTTCCTTCTCGCAATTTTTACATAGGCTTGCCATTACTTTCTTCTTCAAGTCAGAAACAGAGAAACACTTGAAAGAAGGATCACGATCCTCAGAGTCAGAGGACGAGTTGTTCGACGAAAGAAGTTTAACTCGCTCCCTCGAAAACTGTTGTGACGAGTTCTCAGAATTCGTGTCATCATTAGCCATTTTTAGACTAGGAATATAGTCCTGAAGCATATCAGCTACCACTTTAAATCGGCGGAGATAGAGAAGAGACCTGGCTTTGAGTTCGAGAGCTTGCTCTAAACGAGGCGAGATGGCTAGAGCCGCATCAAGAAAACTCAGAGCCGAATAGATCTCACCCTGTTCATGAGTCGCAATTAGACAACGAGCTTCTTTCACATATTTCTCTACAATCTGTAACAAACATTTTCGAGCAAGAAATCATTACAACTCGTTTTAATAAAGAAAATAAAATCCATAAATAGCAGAGATCAAATCAAAGATCTAAGAATAAATAAAAAAAAAAACCTTTCTGTTGCTCAGCCACCAGTGTTTCTTTTCATTGCCGGAGAGACAAGGAGAAATTACGGCCATTTTCGGTGTTGATATTGATATTTCAGAAGAATCAACTATCCACCATTAAATCTCAATCCCCTGCTTTTCGTTTCTCTCTGTTCACTCTATGTATGTGTCTGTATTTATATATGGACGGCTTTTTCTCTTTATTTTTCTTTCCCTAAAAGCATGCAAATATTTCTTTACCGATTTAAAAAAAAATGAAAATATAATAAGATAAGAGGTAAGAATGATATGAGCGGAAAAATGGGAGAGAGAAATTATATTATGGTTGCTTATTTTTAAATCTGATGTGTTCAAGTTCTAAATATAAATAGAGAGGTGGTAGGAGATTGGAAAATTAAAAATATAAAAAATAAATTGCCAGCTTTGACCTCAGTATACTTTTCGTAGCTGGCAACAATGCAATAGATTCTCTTTAAGCCGTGTCTTTCAATCTGTGTGTCCTTGAAAAAGATGTGTTATTATTACAGGTTAAAATCATTACCATCCTTTTATCAAAATTAATCATTAATCTTATTAATAGAAACCTTAATTAATTATTTATCATGAATTTATTCAATGTTTATCATTTATGATTAAAAGACAGTAGAACATATATGGTTATATATTACGTACTTAAATATTTATCCTTTATAATAAATTCGGATATAATAATTGAAATGACCTATAAAAATTTTAAAGGATGAAATTTTTATTTTTAAATTTGTACAAATCTGACACAATTCATAACTTTATATATATATATATATATAATATTTTTTATTTAAAAATATTATTTTTAATAAATTACAAATAATTTAACATAATATTATTGATAAATATAATTAAATCTACATAAATATATCGAATAAAAACTATCATATCAGTTATTATCGTAATATATAAAAGTGTTTTTTTATTTATGGATAAAAAAAATTATATATTTTTTTAATTTGAAAATATCTTGAGAATTTATCAAAAAAATAATAACCTTAAAATTTCTATTAATAAAATTAATACTTCAATAATATTTAATATATTTTAATTAAAGATATTTAATATTAAATAGATTTAAATGATTATTGTTAAATTTAAATAACATCATATTAAATATATCTAAATAATTATTGTTTAATTTAAATAACGTTTAAAATAAAATGATATTTTAATTTTTTTTTATATTAAAAAATATGATATAAACATAAAAAAAATTATTTTTATATTTATAAATTATAATTACATTATTTGGAAAAAAACCGACTTATAATGAATTTAAAGTCATTTCGGTGTATAACCGATGTTATCCACGTTAGACGTAGCATCAGCTAGCGTCGGTTTACGACGTCAACCGACGCTACATCCAACGTAGATAGCATCGATTCGCCACGTAAATCGACGATACGTCCTATTTTTTAAATTAAAAAATGGATAAAGTAAATACAATTAAAATTAATTATTATTTTATTTGACTCTTTAGAATTTAAGTTGGATATAAATAGTATAATTTTTCTTTTTTTTAGACAATTAGTTTTAAAAATTATATAATTTTATTTATTTGTTTGGATATTTAAATTTATATATGTATCTACAATATATCTTTATTTAATTTAATTTATATATTTTAATTAAATATTATTCTAAAGTTATTATTTTTTCTATAATACGTATATGCATAGTTTAAATAAAATAATAATTGACAAAAAAAAAATTAATTGCATGGAAAGCGTCGGTTGACGTGGCAAACCGACACTATCCACCTAATATATCCGTTCGGCTCATTTTTTACGTAGAAAACCCAATTTCTTCATTTTTCTTCTCAATTTTCTCTCAAAACCGAGCTCACACCCACATTCTTTCTCAATTTCCGGCCACCTCCAACCACCATTTGCTACGTCGTTTGTGGGTTATATTCCTTTTCTCATTATCTTTTAGATCTACTATTTTTTTGAGCGAAATACTCAAATTTTTTATACCCATTTTTTCACTTATTCTCACCTACAAAACACCATTTTCTTCTTCTTTCTTCCATTTAGTTATTTCATAACATTCTTGTAAGTATTTCTATTAATTTTATAGCTTATTATTTAGTTTTTTTTTTATTTTTTGTATAAATTTTTGATTTAGATATGTTTTTTATTTTACTTGTTATTATGTTTGACTTATTTTATGTGGAAATAATATCTAAAATGTTGTAGGTTTGATGGATTATATATATTTACTGTGCGTGAATAAATTTATTTATATATAAATAATTATATTTTATTAAGTAGAATTTTGCAGTTTATTATTCAGTTTGTTTTATTTTTTTGTATAAATTTTTGATTTAGATATGTTTTTTATTTTGTTTGTTATTATGTTTGACTTATTTTATGTGGAAATGATATCTGAAATGTTGTGGGTTTGATAGGTTATATATATTTACTATGTGTGTATAAATTTATTTATATATAAATAATTATATTTTATTAAGTAGAATTTTGCAGTTTATTATTCAGTTTGTTTTATTTTTTGTATAAATTTTTGATGTAAGTATGTTTTTTATTTTGCTTGTTATTATGTTTGACTTATTTTATGTAGAAATAATATCTAAAATGTTGTGGGTTTGTTAGATTATATATATTTAATGTACGTGGATAAATTTATTTATATATAAAAATTATATTTTATTAAGTAGAATTTTGCAGCTTATTATTCAGTTTGTTTATTTTTTGTATAAATTTTTTATTTAAGTATGTTTTTTATTTTGCTTGTTATTATATTTGACTTATTTTATGTAAAAATAATATCTGAAATGTTGTGTATTTGATGGATTATATATATTTACTATGCGTGTATAAATTTATTTATATATAAATAATTATATTTTATTAAGTAGTAAATAAAGGATAAATAATATGTTTTTTAAAAATTTTAAGAAATTATATTGGTATAAGAGTTATACGTGTAAATATATATTTATAAACTCAATAATTTAAATAATATATATATATATTAATAAAAATCAAATAATAACTAAAAACTAATTAATATTATTATTTTTATTTATATATGTTACTTATGTGTTAAAATGTTAAATATGTTGATCTTAATATCAAGATGTTTCATTCTTGAAGGCATAAAGATAGTTAGAGGTGATAATTCTCTAGTAAGAACATCTACTAAACTATTCTTATTTTCTCAAAGATGTTTGACATCAAAATTGTAATGCTTAAGCTACTGTTGCAATATGACTAATCTCTCTTATTTATAATCACCTGCAATATTTATTCTTAAGAAATAACCAAAATTCTTATTATCTATTCTAATAATGAATTTGAAACTTATCACATATATTGCAAATTTTTTAATGACCTTTTTAACAATTAGATATTCTTTTTTATTATTGTGATAGTTTAATTTTGGACCATGGAAAATCCTAATTTATATCTACAAAAGTATTCATCTTTTTTATTTACTTTTACTTTCAAAACTACTCAAAATTCTTGTGAAACATCTGTTTCGATTATCATTATATCATCTATCCTTGGATGGTATAAAATGGGTAAATATTTTACCTATATTTTTTAATTTATCCATATATAGAGTATCTTGTTTTATCCATTTTCAATATGGTCTTTTTTCAATTTATCTTGTAAGGATTTCGTATTTCTATAAATTTTTTGATATATTGCTTCAGCATATATCAAACATCTTAGAAATCTTTGTAATTGGTTTTTGTTCTTTAATTTACTAGAAACACCTTGAATGTTATTTAGTATATGTGATTGTAGATTATATTATCTATCTTCAATTTTCAACCTTAAATACTTAATTTTATGCTGAGTAACTACTACTTTCCTTTCTGATAGTATAATGCCTTCTTTCTCGCATTCTTGTAGAATATTAATAATATTCAAATAATGTTTATTTAATTTCCTATTGAAAAAACAAAATATCATTTATGTAGACACATCAAATATTTTGTAATTTCTTAAAGAATTTATCCATATATCTTTGAAATTTATCTACAGCTTGTTTTAATCCAAATGGTACAACAGTCCATTGGAATTTTCCTTAAAGGTAACCAAATTTCGTTAATTTTTGGGATTCTTCATCTAGTCTTGTTTGTCAAAATCTACTTTTGTAATCAAAACTTGAGAAATATTTCTTTCTTTTTATTAATAATAATAGTTCTTATTTCTTTGAAATAAAGTATCCATCATTAATGGTTTCTTTATTCAATGCTTTGAAGTTTACTACCATTATCTTTTCTTTCCTCTTATTTTTTCAACTCCTTTTACAATTACGAATGCTAGACTCGAGTGAGGTGAATTACTTAGTATTATGACTTTTAGTTCAAAAGGTCCTTAGATTTGTTTTTCAAATTCGATAATGTCTTATGGATTATAAATCATTGATTTTACTCTAATAATTTTGTTAGGGTCTCTTAATTTTATGTTGACAATCGTTTTAGATTTATTAATTTTTGAATCTAAAGGATTTTCTGAACTTACTATTTATAAAAAAATTCTTATACCTGTTAGAACTTTATCTTTCTGTATTTCATTAAGAAAATAGTTTTGTTTCTCTTTTATATATAGTGAAATATTTTATAAATAAAATTTTTGTTGTTTCGTGTCTATCTCATTACGTTTTTGCGTTTTATGTTTTTTTCATAAAAGTTGGGTTTAATACACCTAAAGCTTTTCTTATTTTTGAAACATATATAAATGATTTCATCATTTCACCATATAATGTTGTTGCACTTATTTTTTCTAAATGTTGTGTAAGAAGTTGATATAAGTTTAAGAAATTATTTTATATTAATATATGAACTTTTGTTTCTTATTGATATATGGTAAGAATGTGAAATATTTTTTCCTTCTATCATTATATCTATATCTTTTAAAATCTTAATAAGATTTATTATAGTATTATTAGTAATTATTACAATTAAATCTTTTAATGCATGTTTTCAATATTCTTTTCGGAACACATTTTACTTGATATACACATACTAGCTTATGTATCTATTTGTGCATGTAAATGATAGTTGTCATAGCCTTTAAATTTCAATCATATCTTAATTAGGTACTATTTTGATTTGTAATACTTTCAAATCATTCATCTTCTGATGAAAAGTATCTATATTTTGAGTATTTATATTCTAAGTCAGTTAATTTCTCTAATAGATAAATATTATAAGTATTATTTATATCTGATTCATCAATTGGTTCTAATTCCATCTTAAAAGTTTCTTATAATATTTTTGCTTTCTATGAAAATTCCTTTTAAATTTTTTTCTTATGTTGAAACGTGTTAGACCATTTATTAGCATAATGTTTTTTTTCATTACAAATTCAACATCTGCATTTCCTTTTCTCTGTAAGGTAATAATTCTTGTTTTCATGAGGTTTATACCTTTTCTTCTAAAATATATTTTTCTATAGGGTTCCTTATTAAATCTTATTTTATATTTTTGAAAATCTTATTTCCTAAATTTATGTCTTTAAAATTTATTATATTTTTTATAATTTTGTTTATAGGATTTTATATTACATCTATATTTTCATGATATTTTAAATTCTATTACAACAGATTTTATCATTTCCTCTTATTTATTTATATTTCTTTCTTTATTAGCATTTAATTATTATCTAGCTTTTAAGACTTATTATTCTTCCTCCTAAGGTGTTAGGTATGGTTTCTCTATTTCTCTATCTTCAGCTTTCTGTTAAGGTCTTATGTAACGTTCGAGGTAATTTTTGGAAAAATATTTTCTCATAAGTTGCTTGCATATAGGGTAATAATTTATGACAATATATTCCATATTAACAAATAAAAGAATTTATGTAACTCATATCATAAATTTTCATATTTTTTAAATGCCACTTTAGCTTCATTGATTTTATTTTCACTGGATTCAATGTTAGTTTTTCCTTTATCTTCTTCAATAAATGTTTTATATATTTTATTTACTACTATATCTAAATATTCTCTTCCTATGAGAGCATTCCCTTACATTAATAAATGTTATTGGTTTATTAAATTTGAAAACCAAACTTTAACATTTCTTGTCATTTTTTGAGCTACTAATACCCTACAGAATGAAATGTTTGTTTGTATAATTTGAGAGGTTTTTATGAGTTGACTCATACCATTAGGCCATTCAGGTAAGGATTTTTTTTATCATCTTTTATACAATCTAAATCTAAGAGATCAGATCTATAATTTTCATGGAGTTTGAATTCTTATGGAGTACTACCTATAATTTCCCAATGTAACTCTTCTTCCATTTTGGGTGGTTGTCTTCTTCTATTGAAAGTATCAAGTTCTCTTGATCTGTCTATTTCTTTCTTCCTTATTTAGGTTAGATGTTTCTTCTTGGTAAGGAATTGGTAATGAAATTGGTTTTATATGACCTTTCAGGGTCAAGATTTTTAGTTCAGAATCAATCTCGTTGATTATTGATATATCATCATCTTCTTTGTTTGTACAAAGCTTTTTATCATAATGTCTTTCTAGTTCTTCATTAGTTAATGTTAACAAAATAATTAATTTTTTTATATCCCTATTTTCAAGATTCATGAATTGTTCTTCTAACTCTTTTATGTATTCTATTAAATTGAAATTATATTTTTTTTCTTTAGATTTTTCTTATTTCATTTCTAGGTATCAGGGTATCTGATATTATAAGTGGTTATACTTTTAATTATTCTAAGCGATCATATTCATGACTTTGTATCTATGTATGTTATATACCTCTTTTTTTAGTTTTATAAATTCTATATGCATATCTTGTTGTAATTTATTGTAACCATATTCCTTTATTTCTTTTAATATTTTTTTTTTGTGTTTTGATTATATCTTGTAGATACTTCATGTTTTATTCTTGGACTAAGTTCATTTCTTATGTTAGAAGTCTTAAAATTTTCATTAATGTTGTTTGATTTTTTGTTATATATACTAGGCTCTTATCTATTTCTAACTATATATTTTTTAATTTATCTTTAAATATTATTATCTTCCTAATATGAAATCATGAATGAATTCTTTCATTACTGGAACGCCTTTTTTTAGTTTTTTAACTTCTTTATTAGAAGTTTAGGCTTCATGATCTATAAAAATAAATCTTAATATATTATTATTTTTAACTACATTACTTTTTCTTCCTAGTATTAGACATTTTTTCTTAATATTTAAGTGTTATTCCTTCGATATTTCAAGTTAGTTAATATTTCTAATTTTATTATTTGTCCAAGTTATTGAAAGATTTTATCTATTTCTAAATTGTCTATATATAGAACTATTATAACTATTTGTTAATAAATACCCTACTATCTAGTGTATTAAAAATGGATAACTTAATTCTTTCATTACATCTCCTCTTTCAAATTCATAATCTAAGTTTAACATTTGGTTTTAGTTTTTGTCATGATTATTAATAAAAAAACATAGGATATGTTGTGAATTTTAGTTTATGATCTCCCAAATTACCATGGATGATTCCTAGCAGAGAATCTTTATTATTTATTATTCTATTATTTAGTAATGATATTTTTCCTAGTGTATCTATTTCTTTTCTTAAATGTGCTTGTATTAATATTTAGATTCCTCCTAAATGAATTTATCCAATTTTTCTTTATCCTTTTGGAGGATTTTTGATACTTTATTCATTATAACTTCTTTGTTAATTAATAATATATTATACATTCACTTTACATTTATAATATTAATGTTCATTTCTTTATTACTTATTCTATAATAAACTATGGATTTTCTTGAGAATAATTTCATTAATAATGAAAAAGATAGATATTTAAATACATCCCTTTCTTTAAGATTTAATTTTGTTTTTTGAATTTCTTAAAATTTCTTTTTACCAATTACCATTTCATGTGAAGAACATCCTGAGATTTCTTATATTTCTAAGTCTACTATTCTCTGAGTTCTTATTACTTTTTGGTTCTCTATTATTTCTTATTTTATTTTTATTTATGAAATGTTATTTTTAACTTTCGTTAGATTATGTTTGAGGGGTATTTTTGATGTTATTCATAAGTTACTCCTATGTAAGTAATGTTATATAACACTAGTGAGAGATGGTTCCCCACTTAGGTGTACGGTTAAGATGTGACATAAGTTTAATATAACAAGGAGAGAGAATTTGTGAGATTTGTACATGTAAATGGTATTAGAAATGTATTTAGAACATATGGTATTTTCCCATGAAATTATTCAATGTTTATCATTTATAATTAACAAATAGGAAAAGATATATGGTAATACATTACGTGCTTAGAAACATATCCTATACAATAAATTTAGATCCAATAGTTAGAATGATCAAACAAAATTTGGTATAATTATATAGCATAATTTTCTTTATAAATGTAACTTTATTTTTAACTTCTTTAAAAAATATATATATTCATTTTTCTTATAACGTAAATAAATATATTTTTTAACGTGTGAAAATAAATATTTTTTTAACTAAGAGATTAAAAGTAAAATTATATTTAATAATTCAATTATTTATTCATAGAAGGTAAAAATTGCTTTAATGGCATAGTAATAAGAGATGGTATTTTTATTTTCTAGAATGGATAAGAGATAGAGATTGGGAATTTCATTTTCATGTTGACATAGATCTACCCGATCCATAACTTAATATAATATATAAATATAGTATATTCTTATTTAGCTAGAAAAATTCTATTTGTAATAATTTTTTTATAAATCATAAATAATTTGACATAGTATGATTAGTAAGTATAATTGAACTCACATAATTATATCTAATAAAAAATTATCATGTTATTTATGATTATAATATGGTTATAATATATAAAAAAGTTATTTTATTCATGTATCTAATTTCTATAAATTTTATTAATTTAAAAAAACATCTAATCACAACTATTTAAAATAAATCATTTTTAACATTCTTAATTTGCATCCTAAGCTTACGTTCCATAGTGACCCCTTAAGATAAATGTATAAAATGAACGGAATAAAAAATAATGTAAAAAATGGGACATAAATATGTAATTTTGATCTATTTATACATCTTACTCCTTTGTGAATAATGTTATATAACAACAGTGAAAATACTTCCATACTTAAGTATAAAGTTATGATAAGAAGTCAGTTTAATGCAATAAAGAGAGATAATTTTAAGATTTTAACAAATAAGCTGTATTGAATATCGTAATTATGCCACAAGACATTTTTTCATTAATTTATTTTATGTTTATCATTTTTGATTAACAAACAAGAATATATATATATGGTAAGACATCACATACTTAGAACTTATCCTCTATAATAAATTAGGATCCAATGGTTGGAAGGATGGGATAAAAATTTGATTTAATTACGTGACATAATTTCTTTTATTTATGTAGTTTTATTTTTAACTTTATCAGTAAAAAAACATATATATATTTTTTACAATGTAAATGAATACATGTTTTTAATGTTGTATAATATATATATATATATGTTTTTCTTATTGAGGAGAATAAAGTAAAAGTATTTTAAATAATTGAGTAATTTATGCATGGAATGGTAAAAAAATTCTTAATTACATGAGTGAGATTTTTGTTTTTGTTTTTTTAGATTACATAGAAGATGGGATTGATAATTTATTTTTCATGTTTGGCATAAATCTGACCCAATTCATAACTTCATATAATATATAAATGTAGTATATTTTATTTAGAGAAAATTTATTTGTTTTAAGTTTGTGATAAATTATAAGTAATTTAGTATAATATTATTAATAAGTATAATCAAGCCCACATAATTGTATTTAATAAAAAAATTATTGTATTAATTATGATTGTAATATGGTTGTAATATATAAAAATGTTTTTTTATTTATGTGTAGAATTTCTATAATTTTTTATTAATTTGAAAATATATTTTACAACACTAAATCACTACTACTTAAAATAAATAATTATTATCATTCTTAATTTTCATCCTACGTTCACAATCCACAGTTATCAATTAAGTTAAAAAAAAAATTGTTTAAAATGAATAGAGTAAACAAAAGATATAAAAAAAATGACCGGAATGTATAATTTTGATCCGTTTGTACACCTTACTCCTAATGCATAGTGTTATATAATATTAGTGGATATGCTTCATATTTAAGTATATGGTTAAGATATGAAATAAGTTTAATACAATAAGGAGAGAAAATTTATAAGATTTTAACACTAAGATTTTTTTCCATGTTTGTCATTTATGATTAACAAACAGAAATATAAATATATATATGGTAATACATTACGCACTTGGAAACTTATCATCTATATTAAATTTGGATCAAATAGGTTAGTGATCACGTAAAAATTTAGTTTAATTGCATGGTATATTTTTTTTAATATATTTAGTTTTATTTTTAACCCATTCAAGAAAAAATACATTTCTTTTTCTTATAAAATAAATGATCATATATTTTTTAACGTTTTATGAAAATAAAAATATATTTTTTATTTAATAAGTTAAAAGTAAAATCATGTTGAATGAATAAGTAAATGAGTCATTTATACATGGGTTTCTTAATTCCACAATGATAGGGAATACAAATTTTATATATTTTTTATATGAAAACATAGGAGATGATATTGAGAATTTCATTTTCATGTTGGCATAAATTGACCCTATCCATAACTTCATATGATATATAAATGTAATTTGTTTTCATTTAGATAACTTCTATTTGTATAAATTTTTGATAAATCATATGTGATTTGGCATAATATTATTGGTAAGTATAATCGAGTTCACATAATATTACCCAATAATTTTTTTTTTCGCATTTATTGTGATTATAATATAATTTTTTTTATTATTATTATGATTGCAATATAGTTGTAATATATAAAAATATTCTTTTAATTGTGGTTAGAATTTATATAATTTTTAATTAATTTTAAAATGTCTTTTACAATTCCTAATGGTTACTATTTAAAATAGATAATTTTTATCATTCTTAATTTGCATCGTACATTCATATTCCACAATTATCTCTAAAAATTAATATGTTTAAAATGAATGGAATTAAAAAAAAAGATGTAAATTTTTAAATTTTTATCTTTACAAAAATGTTTAATTTTGATCTGTTTTGTACACCCTACTTTTATGTGAATAGTGATGTATAATACTTATAAGTCCTATAAACCTTTGTGTTTTGTTGGCATTCTGTGTACAAAATATGGAGTCTATTTTTTTACTTAGTGTATATGTCTTCCTCTTTGTGAATTTGGTTACTGATGATCAGTAATGTACAAGCATGCATAGTTAGGTATACTTTATATATGACCATGCTTACTCACACCATGACGTTATGTTGTCGCTTATGTTTTTATTTTGTTTCAGTTGTGGGTATTTTATGAAAATTACTCGATATTTTTGGAAATATGCTTTTTCGTGATGATTACTCGAGGTAGAGTTTGCAAGTGGGTTTTACGTGAGGAGCTTGTGTGGCGATGAGTCGTGCGTCAGTTCTTAGTTACTATAATGCAAGTTTCTTAAATTGTTGGTTGTGTGCGTCATGTGGTTAACTATATGTCCTATGTAGACAATTTTTGGTTCATGGTTAAATCCGTTTCCCATGGTGGTTTTGGGTTGTTCGTGATTGAGGGTGGTCCTCATGTTTGATTATTCACGATATAGATTTTATTGATCTACGGTTACTGATCACATCATATTGAGTGGTATTGGCTATAGAGAAGAGCTAGTTTGTGTGTCTAACCAAGTCGTTATAGAGGTAGCAAGCGAGAGCAAAAATAGGTAATTCGGACAAAGGTCCCGATTGATAGAGGTATTAGTAATTTTATTTATGTCAAGGTTGTATTTGTTTTATTTCTTAGTGTGTTTTTTGCTACCAAGTGGTTTACATAAGAAACTCGAGGATGTTACCACATAAGTAGGGATTTTATCTAGGTTAATCTTGTTATATCTGATGTTGTGTATGCTCTAGTGATTAGCTAGTACAATTTGAGTTTAAATCGTGTATCTTTCAATAAACTAAGATTTAAACTATGATTAGAAATATTTTAATATTTATGTCTTGTTTTTTTATTACTAAATTTTATATTTACTACTTAATGTACTACTACTATAATTATGTATTAAGTGTCTATATTTATGTTGTTTTCATGTTTGGGACGAGCCCTTAAGAAGTCAGTATCTATAATACCCCACTTCTTACATATAAGAAAACAATTTTGTTAACAATATTTTTGTATAATTATGATTTTAGCCTTAACAATACAAAAATGCCTTTACTTTTTAAAAAATTCAAGTTATGAGACAAGGGAATTTCAATCTTTTAGTTAATTACTTTTTTAGGATGAGGTGTCATACTCTAGTTCTTAAGATGACACATGTCTTTGTGACTAATAAAAAAATGGTGTTTTTTAAGAGGTGAGTCATATGCCCACATATCTTACACATATGCTCATGCATATCTTGGTAGTGCAAGCTTCTCTAGAAGCATGACATGAAATAAGCAAATTGAAATAGGATATGGGAAAACATCATTAAGAATTTTGCTTTAGTTTATATCTATTTAGAAAGGTATAAATGTCTATTTTACGATAAATTTTACGATTTTTCATTATGAGTTTTATACGTAAAGTTATATAACTGAGGATGGTTCTATGCAAATCATGCTGAAAATTATGTTCGGAACCAATCTTTATTTTTGTTACTTGAAATAGTTTTATTGATTTAAATTGGGTGAGTTATATCTTATGGTTCATCATTTTGGAATTTCTAAATAATGTTATAATGATTTAATTCAGGGTATGTTACGTGGAAGTTATGCTAAAAATCATATTTTTAAACTAAACAATATTCTACATTGTTAGAAAGGTTTTACATATGATAATTGAGTCTATAATATCTTGTTTTAAAGAGTGAAATGTTTAGTTTTATTATCTTTTTACAGAATTATATTTGGACATCTCTATGAAAAGTTATACCTATTTTTGTGATGATAAGTTAGAAGTGTTTTAGAACTGTTCATAGTGTGATGACACCAACATAAATTTCTATTAACAAACTTGATGATCTAAAATGAGCATATATTACCTCTCTAAAAATATTAAAAAATATGTCAATTTTTTGAGTATTATGCATGTTTTGAATGATGAAACTCCTTTGGGTGATTTCAAAAGATACTTCACCCTTGTTTATGGCTAAAGAACTAAGTTCAATCTTTGTATTTAATGATGTTTGTAAATAATTATGAAACTATTTTACTTGTAAGTTTAATGGATTTCAGAGTATGCTTTTTTGATTTGGAGCTAAGAGCATAAGAATATCAAAAATATAAGTAATAATTTGATTTCTACTAAAGTATTGAAAAGGATATTGAGATATATGTTAACAATCCATGTTTCAATATTTTTGAATACTATTCAATTTTAGATTAGTCAAACTAATTATGGTGTTATTCTTATTTCTAACACAAGTATGATTATATAGTACGGGTTAATCCAGAAGACATTTCAATATAACTAGAGAAATAACTGTGATATAATACTGTGAATGGATATTAATCAATTTTAAAACTAGATCACATGATTTTAAATTCTTACTTGATTGTTTAGTTTTAACTGCCAATTCATTCAAATATCTAGTAAAACTCATGCATGTGAATATGAGATTTTAATGCAGTTAAAGTAGATTTTCAAAAGAACATATTTTTTATTTCTAATAGTGTGGCTTTCATATGAAAACGTCACTACTAGATTTAGTCATATACAATATAAAAATGTATGTTTCATGTCAATGGATTTTATGTGTCTATCATCAAGGCATGTTATAAAAATGTATTTACATTTTAGCACTTGAACCAACTAGCATATAGTTTGCATCATTAAAATGAAAGAATTATGTTTTACAAGTTATAGTTATTTTGAATAGAAGTTTGTAAAGTGATTCTAAGTTTGTTTTTCTAAAGATTTCATAACATCCTTGGGAACAACGTTCACATTCAAGTAAATTCAATTGGTTTTATTAGCATCTTTCTGAACATGAACGTTTAAAGTGTATTCAATTAATTTAACAAGAATTTGAAGAATATATTATATGTTAGTTTTAATGCACTTTCGGTATGAAAGTATCATGATTATATATTTTATTACCATAACCAGTAAGCTAAAAGTAAGATAATTAACATGTAACTTCAGCTTAATAATAAATCAACTTTATTATTAATTCTATTTTTATACAAGCTTACAAGTCAAGTAAATATTTTACAAATAGCATAGTACTTTCTCTTCAATATTCAGTGATAGTTGGCTCTACTTAACATTAAGAATATTCAACTTTACTTGGTAAGGATAAATAGATTTGGCCCAATTTAGCTCAGTATGATGTTAACATATCAATATGATATTTATCAGCTCTGTTTAGTATGATATCAAATCAGCTTAGTATGATTTTACCATATCAGTATGATATTTATTAACTCTGTTCATGATGATATCATATCAGTTCAATATAATATTACCATATCAGTATACTATTTATCAATTCATTTCAGTATGATGTTATCAGGTCAATATTATATTTATTAGTTAAATTCATAATGATGTTTATTAGTTTAGTTAAGTCAATGCACACATGAATATGAATAAGAAGAGCCAACTGAGCCATCTTAATGGTTGTATCAAGTAAGTTTTTCACATGTGTAGTTGAGAGCTAGCACCAATGCTAAATATCTCCTCTGTGTACAACCAGATCCCCAAGTACTCTTAGCATAATAAAATCAATGTATATTTCTCATGCTTATAGTTTCTATTTGTCTATTGACCATCCACACGTATAGTTGAGAGCAAGGGACAATGCTAAATATCTTCTTCATATGCGACTAGATCCCTAAATCCTCTTGACATAACAAACACATTCAAACTACATTTCTCACGGTAATACTTTTCATTTGCATAATTATAATAGTGTGCTATTTCATGGAAACTCATAAAGTAGTACCTTATTATATTTTAAAGATTAAATAGAAATAATTTTTATCATAGTTATTTCCTCGTAACTCATAAGATAATACGTTATTATATTTTAAAAGTCAAACATAAATCATTTTTATTAAAATGTTATTTCATGGTAACTTATAGATAGTACGTTATTATATTTTAAAAATCAGATAGATATCATTTTTATTATATTGTTATTTAATGTTAATTTATAGATAATATGTTATTATATTTTAAAGAAGAGATATTGATCATTTTTATCAGTATGTTACTTCATGATAAGTCATAAGCATGTCATTCATAGTTTTCAAGAATGAAATTATATATATTTATGAAACTCATTTATTCACCGAGCTTTCAAGCTCATCCTTTTTATTTTCCTCCATAGCTAGCAGATTTGAGAGAGCATAGCATGACAACAAGTTTCGGAGCATATGGTCAATCCTCTGTTGTACAGTTTAATTGATTTGATTTCTTCACCCTTTTATGTAGTTGATATTGGTTGGTGTATAAATAGACTAGTAACCAAGGCTAAAATGCCTTATGATTTGATGTATAACATGTTTATCATGATTTATAACCATGTTGATGGATATGAGTTACTTATGTAAAAGATTATGATATTTGTTAATCTATGAAAATATATTATATGAGAATTATTATCGGATTATTAGTCCTAATTTGGAAAAAACTCTTCCAAATTTTTTGTAGAACTTTATATAGTAATTGCTTTGACAACCTAGAATAAGATAGGGAAACAAGTTAGTCAGTTAGTATGATCTTTGGGATGTGTCCCATGTCAGCAAGATATATTCGGGAGGAGTCTTCACAATATCTATTTAACCTGATTGTGTATTGGGTATTGGATTCCTTCAATGTTGTTATGCATGATGAAAGAGTCCACAACTCGCTATATGACTAGGGTAAGGAGAAGAAGACTCTTAAAGGACTTTATCCTAACTCTGAGAAACATAACAGTGTATCACTTTACAATTCACACTGTAGAAGCACAAAGCATATAATATCAAAAGTAGATAACTTTAGTAACAATATCATATATGAAGTGTTTCAACTAACAACCTCACGGGACACACAGTTCATACTAATATCAAATCATGTATGGGAGACATAATTAAACCATGTACTTACACAGAAAACAATTTGATCACAAACCACACTGAGTGACCCTCACTCAAATATAATCTCACCAAAATGATTTCTAAAATAGATATAAATCTCAGTATGAATTTTGGCATATTTTTGACGTTAAAAATGTGGGTAAAAAGAAGAGAAATGAATGGGTATTTATAGGGCTCTGAATGCACACATTGCCAGCCACCTTGCCAGGAATCTCGCCAACCACCTTGCCGAAGGTGGTGGGTGGTGGTAAGATTAGTAGCAAGGTGCTAAAAATTTGCATTTTTTTCATTTCCAATTTTTTTTAGAACTATCCATAAATACATGCAGTCTAAACACCACAAAAACCACAAGTAAAGATGTTGGCTTGCTCACAGGCTCGCTTGCCCAAAACCAATACTCTACCTAGTATGCACACTACGGAAATTAATCTCGTGATGCATGTGTAAACATGCTTACATACAAAGTGTATCTAACTATGTGCATGAATTAATGATCCGCGGTAACCAATCTTACACAAATACACTAAGTAAAATAAAACAGACATCGTGTTTTGTACATAAAAAGCTAATATATAGACACAAGTACAATGAGACTTATAATCTCCTCCTTTGATTTTCTGTGTCAAAACACTACATAACTAAAAGCACAATCTCATCAATAGTGTGATGATCATGAAGATATACTAAATTTGTTTATTCCCATAAATAACCCAACGACACACACAAGAACTTAAAAGACACACTTAGTCCAAGTGCATCCATCTTAAGTGTGCTTCATCCATCTTTATATAACAAAGCTTCCTCTGTCAAAATGAAATATAGAGGTTTAGCACCACATCATCACTACATATTAAAAGTATGAAGGCTTCACTCTACACCTATAAACTGCACACACATGAAACAAACACATGCCATATGAACATATCATGCAAAAACAACAAGTAGTCAAATCATATAATAACGTGTTACCCCTACACAGGTACACATCGATAGTCAAATACACAAGTAAACATGGACAACTCTCCCAGACTTCATTCAACACTCCCTTTGAATACATACAAGTCAAACAAAAATATATAGTGTAATCCTACTTCCACAGCCCATGCAACATACTGGTTAGCAATAAACATATAACTATGCATAGAAACTTCTCTCACTTTTTGACACTGAAAGTCAAAGGTACACCACTATATGAATGAGTGAAGGCATACAAATATGCTATAATCTTAATATAATGCAATAATATATAAAAGATTAAAGCAAACATAATAAAGCACATTACATTTAGTCATGCAAAAAAGATAGAAGATAACACGTAGACAAGTGAAACCTAAAATCATGCAACAATCAACAAATTGAATGCATAGACAGAACCAGGTGTCATGCATTCAAACAAAAAATCCAAGCTATCAATAACAAGTGAGAAACAAGAACTAACTTACTACTACATGATAGCATGTAAGCACATAGGTAGACATGTGAAGTCAGGGATTGCATACAAACCACCCAACATGTTATACTAATACCTATTTATGCATGATTCCTACAGGGTGATGAAAAAGAGAAAAAGTTACTATATGAACATGTAGAATAACAAAAAATCACAAATAAGACAAATAAGGAAGTAAAACAAACACAAAACATCCTTAGATAACATGCATAAGATATACACCTCAATCCCTAAAAGTATGCATATAATACAATAAACATGTTATGCACTCTATCATAAAAAATCTCTCAACACAAGAGCATCAACACACAAACGATTTCAAAGAAAAAAGAAAGAGAGAAGCAAACTAAACATGTTCAATAAATTGGAGGGTCCGTAAAGGAGGAACAATACATTCAACACAGATGTCCACATGTCCATCAACCCATGATGCATTCATGTAAGAGTATGACTAAAATTTTTATGACATGCATTGTGTAAGATATGCAAAATTTGTTTACCTTATATGCCATCATGATATTATCATATGACCTAAGCAAATAAAAAAAAAGACTTAGAATTTTATGTCGGTTAAAGTAAAAAGTTAACTTTAAATAGACTTAAAATTAAAAAAATATCATTTGTTGACTACATGTGTCACGTAGCTTTGGTTATACATATCAATCGATGCGTAGGATGGAGTGTCAATTCTACATATCTTTTTTTTCCTTTTCTTCTTTCTCCCACCCTTATGTCGATAGTTTTTCCCTCTATCTCCAAATTTTCTCACACATGCCCATGTGTTACCTCTAAGTTATTTCATCCATTTTCGGCACTATCAGTTGAGTTTTGATCCTTTCCTCTTTCTAATCTAATCTACCTTTTTTTAGCATAATTTTCAATATTTTCTTACCCATTTTCTTTATTTTTCATTATTTTCTCACTTATTTTATTCTTGTAAATATTTCTATGAATTATTTTACACTTATTATTGATGTTTTATAGTTTTATTTATTTTTTGTAAAATTATTTTCTTATTTTTATGTATATTATATCTTATTGATTATTTGTATATATTTTTATTTTATGTTGGTTGTTTATTTTTATTCAAGCTTAGAGATAGGGTATTATTTATTTATTTATTTTAACTAATTTCATGTATTTTATGTATATATCATGTATTATATATATAAACTTCATATATTTATGATTTCATGTATTTTATATATATATCATGATTGATATTCTAATAATTTAATTATAAACTCCATATATAATAAATTTTGAAATATATTGATGATTAATACATTCATATTTTATTGGGTACATTGATATGTTTAACGTCATTAATAGAAAATTGACAAATCTTGGATGTCAAAGTGTAGAATTGAGTAGAACTATATTTCTGAAGTTGAAACTTTCTTGAAATACACTCGTAGAAATAATAATAATGAAATTAGTATGATTCGATGTCTATGTGTTAAATATAAAAATGAGAAATCTCATGATATTGATGAGGTTAAGTATCACCTTATCAGTAGTGGTATTCTTTTGAGTTATAACTTTTGGTATTATCATAGAGAAAATATATATGATACTCATAGGAAAGAGATAAATAAGGATGTGAGTAGATTATATACATCTTATCAGAATAGACACTCCAAACATAATATACATACAAAAAATATGTTTCATGATGTGGAAGATGAACTGCATAATAATGATCTCGAAACCTTTAAATTTTTTTCGAAAGATATCGAAAATTCCTTGTATCTAGAATGCAAGAAATACACTAAAATTTCAGGATTGGTTCATTTGTACATTGTGAAGGCAAAAAATGGTTTTTCTAACAAGGGATTCACAGAATTACTAAATATACTAATAAATATGTTTCCTAAGAGTAATGAGTTGTCATCTACAATGTATAAAGTGAAGAAATCTCTTAGTCGATTTGGCATGCAATATCATATGATTCATGCATGTCCAAATGATTGGATTATTTATAGGAAAGAATATGAGACATTAGATGATTGTCCGACGTGTAAAGAATCGATATGAAAGCATGTTACAAATGAGACAACACCTAAGAAAGGAGAGCCCGCAAAGGTTCTTTGGTACTTTCCTATAATTCCTAGCTTTCAAAGGTTGTTCAAAAGTAAAGGGACATCAAAAATGTTGATATGGTATTTAGAGAATCGATCTGATGATGGGATGGTATGTCATCCTTATGATTTTCCAAATTGGAAAGTAATAGATCATTTATCCCTTCAATTTGCATTTGATCCATATAATGTTCGTCTTTCCATTGGTGCTAATGGAATTAATCCATATAGTTCCCTTAATAGCAGATATATTTATTGGCTAGTAATTATGATAACATATAACCTTTCTCCCTGGTTGTGTATGAAAATAAAATTCATGTTGCTAACATTATTGATTTCAAGACCAAAAAAACTCAGAGTTGATATTGATGTGTATTTGTAGCCTCTGATAGATGACTTAATGATGTAGAATGATGGTGTAAATGTTTATGATACACATAAGGAATAATACTTTAACTTGAGGGTGTCCTTTTTTAGACAATTAAAAATTTTCCTTCCTATGTAAACTTATCAGGACATGCAACAAAGAGTTATATGTGATGCCCTAATTGTTGTGAGGATACTCTTGCAAGTTATCTTGTTCATGGATGAAAGATGTCTTATAGAAGACATAAAAGATTTTTTCCATCTGTACACAAGTTTGGATACTAAAAGAAACTTTTTGATGGTGAAAACGATCATAATCTTACACCAAGACCTCTACCTGGGGAGAAATTATGTGTTTCCATACTTGGAACCACTCAATGAAGAAGATTTGTATAAAATCCTTTAAGATCACCCGTGGATAGAACCCCAAGTATGAAAAGACTTCATGGACTAAAAACGTACAGATGAATTTCAAATCATTAGGTAAGAGTATCAAAATATACAAATGCATAATATTCTTCCTAATCGTAATACGAGATCATCAAATCCTAAAATTAGAAGAATAATGGTAATATTAAGTTTTTAATTTATAACTATTTTTATATTTATTTTCCTTTAACTTAAGTTAATAAATTTATTTAATTTATGTACGTAGGAAGCTAAATTAGGTAAACCGGTTGCCCGAGCTAAATTGTATATATAAACAAAGATCCCCAAAATGAAGAAGTAAAAACCAATGAATAAACGAGGAGAATAACAACTAAATAAGTTGGTTAATAATTTAACTTGATACAAAGTCCTTGTTTTGATTTTTGTATATTCATGTAATAATGTATGATATTCTTTATTGTTTTATTATTTATAGAGAATGGTTCAAGAACAAATAAATAGGGATGAATTATATGAGCAACCAGAAAAAGATGACATATATTATACATTTGGACCCGATCATCCTGGTTGTATTAGGGGTGAAAGCTAATATAATGGTTACATGGAGTTTTTCAATATTCCAAAATAAATGCTTGGGATGGTCAGTAAGGTGAAGTTGAAAAAAATTGAAGAATAATTAAACTCTTTCAAGGCTACTATGTTAAGTGAGCTTGAAAATATAAAAAAAAATTCAAAGTTATCAAGTTGGGGCATCACAACACATACTAAGCATGCCACCATACTAAAATCAAGGCATGCCCTATTGGCCAGGTATCACCCATGCAATATCATGGTCAACCTATATCCTCTATGGAATATTGTCGTCCTATTGAGTTGACATATATTCCCAAAATGCCCTTGTAATTTCATGGTAGTTCAATGTATCCAATGAAATCTATGCATTCTTACCATTAATCAGAAGAATATTTTGATGAGAGTGTTCTTCCAATAGATACCCCACATGTGAGTGCTCCTCTATTTGATGAATCATTCGTGGTAATATTTAAAGCTTATATAGATGGTATATTATTTTTAGTTTTCATTATATATTTTATTTATTGTATATAATGACTAAATGTTTTACATAATATGAAATGTTTGTTGAAAGATCCATCATTTAAGGACTATATTGCTATTGGAATGGTACAACAATTGAGCAATGATCGAAAGATTCACAATCAATATTTTTCAAATCATTGGAGAATAGTAATTGATCAATCATAACTCCATCATTGTCCACTACCAGTGCCCTCTGATGCTACCACAGTTCAAGAAGTTGTTAGATAATATGTGGCTTATCCATCAAATCAAGTTGTGCTAAAATTTGATATGGTATTATTTATTTTTATTTAAAATAAAACTTTTTTACTACTTGTATTTTATTATCATTCTTTTATTGTACTAATATAATAGTTTTTGTCTAGTCTATTATACCAAAACTGGTACGTGTTGCAAATTTAAAAGATGCAAATGAAGTATCTCATGGAAAATCTATATCTAGTGGACAATCATCACACACCAAGTCGTTCAAGAAGAAGCCATGCAAAAAGTATAATTATGAGTATACTATAAACTTTAGAAAGAATCTTAGTTATTTGATGACTATTGTTGCGAGCAAAAAATAACATTAATGATGGATAAACTGTGCCACTTCTTAAATAAATATTAGGAGTAGACATTGAACAATCTTATATATTTATTGAGTACATATTGCAATTATTTGAATTTCAAATGATCGACTTAAGTATAATTCAAGTGTGGATAAGATGAGTCCTCAATTAATAAATAACTTTCATTTATATAGAGCATATAATTATGTTTATATTATCTAATTATATATATATATTATAGGGTATGTTATTATCAACTTTAAGCTCGCTAATCACCTGGCACATTTAGTGATGTTTTATGATTCATCATATGTGAATCAATATCAAGAGCATGATATTAGCATAAGAATGAAACAATTATGTGATAGGGCATTAACACTTCAGAAAAATCAAAAAATGATAATCCCTTTGCCATTAAATTTTGAACAAAGTCAAGATCATTGGATGTTGGTAACCCTTGATATATATGGTAATCATATTTGGTATTGTGCCTTAACTTTCATAGAATTGAATAAAGACATAAAAATAGTTGTTGATATGTAATAGTTATAACTAGCTATTTTATTCTATTGTTCTTTGTAATACTGAATAAAAGATAAGTGTTTTCTACTTTGATAAGACATGGAAGTTGTGGAATAAGAGTAAGAGCGATTTCCATAAAGAATCACATAAGCTTATATGAGATAAAGTTATGGTATGTACAAGTAAATATTAAGAATAAATTTTATTAATTTAATGAATTGTATGATTAAATAATAAATATATTTTAATTGATAAATCATGTACACTTGTTTTTTTAGGTTCCACAACAAAATGTTGAAATTATGTGTGGTTACTATGTTATGAAATTTATGAGAGAGATCATCTTAAATATAAACATGTCAATTAAAAATGTAGTAATCTCTTTTAATAATATACTCTTTTAATATATAAGTTGTTTTTAATGAATTTATGATGTTAATTATGAAATAATTTTTGTTCACTTATGTTATTAAGTTGTTATTTTAAATTTAAATACATATAGTTTTTGGGTTGGAGTAAAACGGGTTATGATAGGCAAATTTTTAAAGATTTACGAAAAGAATGGACGGAACACATACTTTAAATTATAAGATAGTAAGAAGAATATGATGAATTTAAATAGCATTGGTATCTTATTATTATGTGCTTATCTTGTAAAATTTTATATAATAATGGATATATGTAATTTTATATATAATATACCATGCATATATATATTTACTTATAATATTTAGTGATATTAAAATTAAGTTAAATTTATATATATATATATATATATATATATATATATATATATATGTATTGTATATAAGTTATTTTTTATTATAATTTTAGTTCTTAAGTAATTATTTAATATATAGTTTTTAAATAAATATTTTTTTTAAAAACTCTTTTAAATATATTTTGATTTTTCTATGGTTATTTGATTTAAAACATGCAATGAGGCTATCAGAAAATAACCAAAATATGTTTAGGGGTAATTCTATTTTTAAGTTGTTTCTACCCAAGAACCGACTTAAAATTTTAATCGGTTGACACATAGGACCAACTTAAAATTTTAAGTCTGTTGACATGGTGAACAAATTAAAATTTAAAGTTAGTTAACACGATTAACAGACTTAAAAATTAAAGTCATCTCAATTTAAATTGGTTCACCAAATCGACTTAAAAACCCTTTTAAGTCAATTAATAATTGACAAAAGCTTTTCATTGTAATAGTGTAGGCTTATGTACACGGGCTAGACAATGCGTGAGCCGGGGTGTCTCATCGGTCTCGTTCATCGGGCTGTGGTTCGAAGTTATTGGTCATATCGTAAGATGGTCTCACTTTGGTTCGATTCTTTGGATGTTTTAAGGGGTCATGGATCCTCTATAAAGGCTTCTCAATAGCTTAATTCTAACTAATTCTTGGTTGTCCGAACGAGCTTGTTGGTTCTAACTGTGGGTTGAACCTCGAGGTTATGGGTCTTTTGTACGAGCACGAGATATCAATAGGTTGACCAATGGCTTATTGATGGCCTCTTTAGGTAGCATGTAGGGCTATCATGTGGTCTCAATAATGTATGTCCAAACACATTTAAAAAGTAATAGGAATACCAATTCCTTTCACATTTAAAAAAGAAAAATTATATTTAACACAAGTTATAATATTACCACAATTGACGTGGTAGTTAATTATAGGCCAAAAAGTAGTTCTTATTGTTTTGACCAATAATTGAATGTTATATCAATTATAAAATCACAATTGGTAACATAAAGAAGTTCTTTTTTAAAATAATATTTTTAATTTTAATTTATTTATAATTTTATAAAATTTACTTTAATATTTATTATTATTTTGATTATACTTTTAAATTAAACATAATATTAATAATATTATTTTTACTGAATTTAATTTTTATCACTATTTTTATTATCATTATATTTTTATTCTATGCATCAAACATTACCTTAATAATTGTATACATTAAAAATAGATACTTGGAAGTCATATGGAATATAACCAAATTAATTATTCTTTTTACAGTTCTTATGGTTTTTAGTAATGCTTGGTGGCTGGTTTAGATTTTATTATTTTAATAGGTAAAGTGTTATAGAAATACTTTAGATTATATTATTTTATATGTTTAGTTTTTTAAATTAAAAATTATATCATTTAGTCATTTAGTTTTATAAAAATAACTAATTGAGGGAAATTTATATTATTTTAATAATTTTTTATTTAAAATATTATTATTTTTCATTAAGTAATTAAAATATGATTAAAATACGAGTATTTAAAAAGAATAAAAGTGAAATATAATATGAAATAGTTTAAGAAAAATAAACAATAATTAAATTTAAATAAAAATTAATAAAATATTAAAAATTAACAAATATTAAAAATATAAATATTTTGTGAATTTTTTCATATTAATTGTGATTTTATCAGGATTAAAGACTCGTATTTTAATTATGTTTAATCACTTAATAGAAAATTAATAATATTTTATTAGAAAAATCATTAAAATAATATAATTTTTCATTGATTGGTATTTTTTATAAAGTTAGGAATTAAATGATATTGTTTCTAACATAAGGGATTAAACGATACAAATGATATAATCTAATATATATATGTGATATTTTTCTCTATTTTAATATTGTTACGTAAGATATAAAGAATAATATTTTAGTTAATTTTTACAATTTTTATATTTTAGAGAAGACAAATAAGTAATTATAAAGAAAAAAATTGATAAGTTGATTTAGGTAAGAATTTATGATTATCTTAGCATTTTTCGCTTTATAAATAATGATAAGTCAGGGACGTAAAATATTAATTATTCACCAAATTATAGGAAAGATTCTAAAGATTATTGATAAATTATTAATGATATTATTTAATTAATGGGTTAAAGTTTGAAGATGAATTATTTTAATCAATAAATCAAATCAATTATATTTAATAGTAGAATTACTAATAGTGAATACTTGATTATGCTTAGATTGATTTTTCTCTTAATTTTTAAAATTATTAATTAATTTAAAATTTAAAATTATGATAATATATATATCATTGATTAAAATTATTTTATGGTAAGTATGATTTGTGCTTATTATTTTCAATATTTTTAACCTCTCAAGTGAAATTATTCAATGAATCATTTTTTTCTTCTATGTTGTTCAAAGTTGATTATTTTATAAAGTTAATTGATAATTTTATTATTTAAGTATAATATATTATAGTTTTAATTTTGAGTTACTTTCAATTATAGATTATAAAATTCATAAACTGTATGAATTGAATTAGATTGTAGATTGATTAAAATTATACAAATTTAATATATTGTATACATCTATATGATAATATGATCGAACATTATATATCTTGCTTACTTTTTTCTTCCAAAACCAATCTAATATTTTAGAAGATTTTTTTAAAAAATATATAAATAATATCTTTTAAATTTGTAATTATAAAAATAATTTTTTTTTTATTTTTAATTTATATATTTTTACTATTAAAAACATTCTTACACATTGTTTTATTTTCAACGCCCTCTAATTTGATATTGTACAAATTAAACTAGGTCTATTTAAACCCGTTGAATATTGAACGTTATTTAATTAAATTATGTTTCTAATATTATTAAGATAATATTTTTATTATTATTATTAATTTTAATGATATAATTATTTATAATTTTATAATTTTTTTAAAAGAATATATATTATAGTATATAATATGATGATCAGATTCATTCTCACCATTTAAACTTACACATTCCAACACTTATAATTATAATTTAATCTGAATCATTTCAAGGACATCTTTGAATCATAAATACTCTTAATTTCGAGAACTAGTTATTCTTGGAAATGATTATTTTGTTGGTAAATTATTAAAGATTATATGTTTGTGGATTCTTTTATTATTATTATTATTATTATTATTATGCAAAGATTCTATTCAAGTTCAATAATGTTCAATTATGCAGATACCCTAGCTATATTCCTGATGAAAAATAAGTTCAAACTCTCAATTATTCTCAATAAAAAATTACACAATTATTTTATTGGTAATATTTATTTATTAGTAGTGTTATAGATTTCATAGCATGATGATTCAACAATCTAGCACCGATACATAAATTAACGGTTTCGGATGAACAAGATTTTTGATAGTACTTGCGAAAATTCAAGTGGACTTTTCACACACTGTTATATAGCAAAGGTAGTTAAATGAGTGTTTATTTTCACAATTGAGTGATGTTCAAGTCTTTAAACAATTTCCCCAATACAGTTAATTAAGAATAACGATTAACAGTGTTTTTGGATATATAATAAGAATCTTTTAAGTTTTCAATGAAATGATATACCTTATACACAATCACATAAAGTGCCTTTAATTAATTATATAGAATTTACATAAATAATGGAGTTGGTACAATGACAATTTCTCTATTTTTAAACTTTCATTAATTTATTTGTATATTATATACATATTTATTTACTAAAATTTATCTATTTTCTAAAAAAAAAGGAGGGACATATATGAAAAATGTGTAGTTTTACTTAAGGATATAAGTTATAAATGGTTGGAAATAAAATTAACTCATGTGCATACCTTTTACTCCTTAACTATGCATGTAATAAGCTCCAAATTGATAATCCTAGTTTCATTTTTAATCATTCTATTTATTTTTGAATACTTACATAAAATGAAATAGACATCGTTACATAAAATATAATTTTTTTATTCACATATTTATTAAAAACTAATGACACATAGATTAATACACCAAAAATAAAGCAGGTGAATGCTGCCAAAAGTTTGTCCAATCATATTGTAAAACATATAAGATTGAAATGAAATAGGCACTAGTAATTGTCGATCATTATTCGAAAATTGAAATCATTTTACAGAAGAATAGAATATGTAATAGTGTGTAGCAATTTTGTACTGCATAAGACTAATTAATAACTGATTGTACAAGTTCTTGTTTATTAAAATTTAAAATATATAACTCTAATTTTATTAATATTAGATCCTTACCATACAATCTACGAAACATAAATATAAAATTAAGAAATAATTCTAACTAATCATACAAATATTATCACATTCTACACACTTTTCTTTTCTACATCCTTCAATTACTCTATTTATTGAATTTGTGTTGATTTTCAATAGATACGACATAAAACTTATGTTAGTGCACTATATCTATATGTACGAGTTATATAGCTAGCTTATTGATGGAATATAAAAATGTATTATTGATATATCTTTTAATAACTTAAACTTAAAAAAAAGTGAGTGAACAATGATTAAGTTTTAACATGATATTAGTGCTAAAGTTCTTATATTTAAACTTCAATTACCTCAATTATTATATTAAATTATTTAATCTAGATAGTATATAGAATAACATTTGTAAGAAAATGATAAAATGTATAAAAATATTATTGATCATTTTTTCAATAATTTAAACTTCTAAAAGAGTTTATTTACGAACATAACTTCTAACGATTTGGCCTTGCACAATACATTATATTTTACTCTAATTTTTATATTTCTTTTTTGTTATGTTTTATAATTACTACAGCTCAAATTTTGGTACTGAAAAAAATGTAAGTATGTGTATTTTGCTATTTTAGATAATATAAGAAATCGTATATGATATAGAGATCATTGGATCCCAAAGGGCAGGCGGGCAGAGTAAGGGTTGGGTTTCATACGTATATATGAATTACTGACGTCTATGTTATAAGAGTGGTATTAGATATCACAAGTGTGTTTTCATCACAAATGAGGTAGCGAAATTTTGATTGAGATGATAACAAATTTATAATGGTCGGTTAACATTTTTTAAATATTAATTATATCTGCAACTATTTATTATACAATTATACAACTAAGCATAATTAGTCCGGTCATTAATTAAAATTGGGACACCAGAGTTGATGAAGACGTAGCATTTTATTGGTTGAAATAATGAATACATGAAGTAATGACTTGGGTGGATGAGCTGAGCTATAATGGACTAGATTGCATGTTTGTTTTTTTTCCTTGTAGGAATTTAATCTTTTGAAACTGTATATATATAGCTACCTTTCGTTGTCGTCATTCTTATATGAGTACTATTGGCAATTAATATTCTTTTGTTTCTCAGTTAAGTGGATCGATATGGCCACAATGGTGTAACCGTTCGAACTACTATGATTATTTTTTCTTTATAATATTTATTTTTTTTAATTTGTACTTTGAAGCCAGTTGACTTATCGAAGATAAAATAAATTTAACACAGTTCATGACCCACTACATTTTGTTAGATGTGGTATTATTTATTGTTTTTAAAATATAATATCAATTAATTAGATTATTTTTTCTTTTTAATTTTTTAAAGAGAAATTAACATTAATATTAAATTTTATTAACCTGATTAGAAATCGAAGTACAAATACAAAAGCGTATCATAATTAAAACTTTGCCGTTTTCGAGTTTTGAATTGAAATATTAATACATACCTGTCTCAAAAGTACATGGTCTTTGGATGTGGGAATCTGCATCTGCTATGCGCATACATATTTGTTAATCAATTTAATTTGTACTTATCTAACGTACCCTTAATTTAAATCTTTAAATCAAATTTTAATTTGTTGAGATAATTAAGGTAGGGGTATATATATTCTTTGTTAGCGTACTCAACTTCTTATATTATTCAGAAAATTCAACTTAGCTAATCTCACCTGTTAATTATTCATTTGAGCAAACATTCCTATTTAACAATAAACCTCTCAAAAATAATTGTTTTGAAAATTCGAATCACAATATATATGCGAGTAATGTAATTTAAAAAAAAAACTAATTATATAATTTTGGCTATACAAAAATGTGGAAATTACAGCTGCCAGGTTAGAGAATTCTACTAAACAAAATCCACTAAATCTCATCGGGAGAGTATTTGTTGGATTATTTGTCTACTTTTCACCAATGGTATGTTGTATAAGTGAAATATTTATTACAAGTAATCGAAAATTTTACAATATTATGAGTAAATAATATTAGTGATTAATTCTCACAGTAATAAAAAATATATCATATTTTTTAAAAATAAGTTGATTTATGTTTTTAATCCTTTAGATTATAAATGATATTATTTAGTCTCTTAATTTTGTAAAAATAATCAATTAAAAATAAATTATATTATTTTAATTATTTTTTTATCAATTGATTAAACACGATTAAAACATGAATATTTAATCATGATAAAGTTACAATTAATATGAAAAAAATTCAAAAAATAAATATTTTTACTATTTATTAATTACCACATGTTTTATTTTAATATTTTATTAATTTTTATTTTTATTAAAAATTAAAATATATATTTAAATAAATTTTTAATTGAATTTTATTATTGTTTATTTTTTATTAAGCTATTTTATATTAAAATTCATTTTTTATTATCGTTTTTAATATAATAGACTAAATGAGATAAATGATATAATATAAAGATTTATGTGATACATCATCCTAAAAAATAATATTGTAAGATTTTTTTTAAGAATTATCATCACAAGCATCTAAGATTATTTTTATGGATTCTACAAAAAAAAGTTGAAATGATAGTAAAACTTCATTCCATCAATGGATCAAACTGATAGTCTTTGTAACTTGTTTGAGATAAAAAAAGATGTAAGTTAGAAAAAATTAATTATAATAGTCATGCATGCATCCTTTTTATTATTATAAATTAATTTTTGTGATTAGATAGCTAATCTTTCTTATTACACAAACAAAATTTACAAATATATCAAAATTTTCTAATAATAATGAATATCAGCTATGTAGTAACCGGTAAGTACTCTTTTACTAACCTTAGTTTATGTTGAGAATAATTAGAATTTTAACAATTAATTTAGTAACATCTAGTTTTTTTTATTTTTACTATATAAATATAACATTGGACATTAAGTCAAAAATAAATCTTATGATTATCTCTTAAAAATTCAGAGAAAATCAACATAGTATCACAGCAGACTTGATCTTACTCTAAATAAATCCAACAAACAAGAACTGTATTAGTTCAAAAAATCCAACAAAAAAATCAAAAAATCCAAAAACTTTCACAACATACTATGAGACTTATAGGTGTGTTGGTAAACGGTAAAAAATATCATCTTTGGGCACGTCAAGTGACTTTTGGTCTAATCGGCAGAGATAAATTCGAGCATGTCACTGGTGAGAAATCAAAACCAAAGGCCAAAGATCCAACACAAGCAACATAAGTTGGTTACTAGAAACCATGGAACCTCACATCTCTGATCTCATGATATATCTAGATACAACTCAAGATATATGGGTTAAAGCTGAGATGATGTTCAGAAAAAAGAAAAATTACTCCTCATTTATCAACTTCAGCAATAACTTCAATAGTTATAACAACAAAACTAATATGTCACCGAACTATTAAGCCAAATCCAAAAAAAAAGGATGATATTAGAGTGTATTGACCTTTCGCAACCTATCTTGATGAAATCAAAAGAAGGGAGGAACGGGATGGAATTTTCACCTTCCTTGCCAAGCTCAATTAAAGCTGTGAGGGGGTACGATCACAAATTCTTCTCATGGGTGAGCTGTCATTTGTTGATAAGGTTGTAGGGATGGTTGAAAAAGAAGAGACAAGAAGAATCGTGATGGGTACTCAGCTACCTAACAACCCCGAAGCCAAGGCGTTCATCGTCAGACCCAACCCTAGGCCCGAAAGTCAGGGAGACCAAACAATCACTCGTTGTGATTACTATAAGAAGGAAGGACACAAGTGCGAGGATTGCTGGTATCTCAAATCTCATCTTCGGCCAAAGGGAAGGGAAGGCGACAACTTTGTCGGAGGGGGAGATCAACGAAAAAATTGCTTAGAGAGTAGAGAGAAAACAGGTTACTCTACGCAAAAGAAAAAAATGGGATATGAGTTTAAATGAGGTTGAGAAAGAAATAAAGGTAGAGAAATAAATAAAAGGGTGAGGTGGATATGGATCAGATGAGGCAACTGTATATGCAATGTTTTGTGATGTTTCAAGGAAAAACTCCAAAAACCTCTAGTATGATTACAAACCTTACTCAAAATTCTTTAAATTCCAAATGGATTCTTGATTCAGGTTCAACTGATCACATAACTAGAAATAAAAACTTACTCAATAATTACAAAAAAATTGAGACTAAATAATTTGTAATCGTTGCAAATGGTGAAAAAATGGAAATTTTAGGAAATAGTTCAATTAGTCTCCTTTCAAGAAAAAATTCAAATGTTTTTGCATGTGGAGCGTCGTACATCTAACTTGTTATCCATTAGTAAAATCACACGAGACTTAAATTGTGAAATTATATTTACATCCAAAAATGTGATTTTTCAGGAATTGATAATGAAGAATATCATTGGTGAAAGTTTTCTAGAACATGAGTTTTATATTATGAATGAAGAAAAATTCAACTTAATTCAATATTAAAAAAGAAGAAGAACTAGGCATTCTTTGGCATAAGAGAATTAGACATCTTTCCGATAAGGTTTTGAAATGTATTTTTGATTTCAAACAACTAGATTGTAGTAGTTGTGAAATTTACAAATTAGGAAAGCACACAAGTTTACCATTTATTTTATCCAATTGTAAAAGCAAAAAACCTTTTGAGTTAATACATTCTAATGTTTGGGGTCCTACTCCAATTAAATCATTTAATAGTTATAAATATTTTGTTATATTTATAGATGATTTGTCAAGAACTACATGGTTACACTTGTTAAAAAATAAAAGTGAAGTATTTTCTCAATTTCAAGAATTTTATAATTTTGTAAAAAATTAATATAACGTAAAGATTAAAAAATTTAGAAGTGATAATGGAACGAAATTTGTAAATCAAAATTTCATAAAATATTTCAAAAAAAAAAGGAATTTTATATCAAACAACTTGTATTTACACATCCTCAACAAAATGGTGTGTCGAAAAGAAAGAAATTGACATTTACTTGAAGTAATAAGAGTACTTTTGTTTCAAAACAATGTTTCAATAATTTTTTAGTCGTATATCGGTCTCACCGCAACATATTTAATTAATAAATTGCCAAATGTCAATTTGAATTTTAAAAACCCACTAGAAATTCTCTACCAAGAAAAACTCAACATCTGTCATTTAAGGGTATTTGGATGTACATGCTATGTGTACAAAAATAAACAACACAAGTTAGATTATACATAAATCAAGGTTATTTTCGTGGGGTATTCATCTTTAAAAAAAGTTATAAATGTTATGATCCGGTTAACAAAAAATATTACATTTCAAGAGATATAACATTCCAAGAAAATGAGTCATATTATAAAACACTAGAAAAGGAGACTAATAACCAAATGAATTTACATTTTCATTTTTTTACTATGAAGAAGGAAATATGGTAGTAGAAAAATGAAAATGAAATAATAAATGACAATGAAGAGGAAGAAACTTCTCAACGTGAGGGGAAATATGGTATTACCGAAATAATATCATTGAGAATGTCTGATCGAACTCTACAACCTACAACTAGATTATAGGATTCTGCAACATATGAGGTAAAATATCCTATCCAAAATTATTTGTCTTATGAAAATGTTACACCCCAATATAAGACTTATTTTATCTCAATTTCTAAAGAAAATGAGCCCAATAACTATAAGGAAGCAATACGTGAACTGGTATGGTGCAAAGCAATGGAAGAAGAACTTAGAGCACTCGAAAAAAATGAAACATGGGTAGTCATACAACTACTCGAAGGAAAGAAACCTGTAGGATGCAAATGAGTCTATAAGATTAAATTTAATAGTGATGATACTATTGAAAGGTACAAAGCATGATTAGAGGCAAAATGTTACACTCAAACCTACGGTATAGATTATTAAGAAACATTTGCACCCATGGCCAAAATGAATACCATTAAGATTTTATTTTCTATAGCGATAAATCAAAATTGGACCTTACATCAAATGGATGTCAAAAATGTCTTTCTCCAAGGAATGCTTGAAGAAGAGGTATATATGACGCTTCCACCCGGTCATAAAAAAGAACATAATTCTAACCTTATGTGTAGGTTAAAAAAATATATTTAAGGACTAAAGCAATCTCTATGGGCATGGTATGGAAAACTAAGCTCTTATTTAATTTGTTACGATTTTAAAATTAGTATTGTCGATGACTCATTATGTTTCAAAAATTATGGTATCTTCACAAGCATAATTCTAGTATATGTAGATGACATAATAATTACCGAAAATAATTTGGAAGAAATTAAAAAAGTTAAAATTCAATTAAAGAAGAATTTTGTATCAAAGACTTAGGTTTACTAAAATATTTTCTAGGAATAGAAATAACACATTCACCCAAGGGACTCATTATTTCACAAAGAAAATATACACTCGACCTATTGAAAGAAACTGGTAAATTAGAAAGTAAATCGACATCTACACCAATAGATAGTAAATTCAAATTAAATATTGAGGATGACGAACCTTTAGAAGACATAAGCTAATTTTAAAGACTTGTAGGAAAATTAATTTATTTAACGGTAACTTGACTAGACATTTCTTTTTTAGTAAGTCAAATTAGTAAATTTATGCATGCACCTAGAACACCACATTTAGAGGTTATACATAGAATTTTAAAATATTTAAAAGGGACACCCAGTAAAGGAATTATCATGAAATGAAATAATTCTAACGAAGTGTGTGGCTACTCCGATGCAGATTAGGCCAGTAGCTTTGATAGAAAATCAACCACTGGTTTTTGCACGTTTGTAGGTAAAAATTTAGTCATGAAAAAGCAAGAAATAAAATGTTGTGGCACGTTCAAGCACTGAGGCAAAATATCGAGTCATGGCATCAATCTCAAGCGAGCTAACTTGGATCAAACAACTTCTTTTGGATATTAGAATTAAAATTCAAGTAGCAATAAAGATGTTTTACGCTAACCAAGTGGCGCGACATATAGCATCCAATCCGATGTTTTACGAGTAAACAAAACACATCGAAGTAGATTTCCACTTCATTCGAGAAAAAATTCAAGCAAAGGAAATTGAAACTCCATTTGTGAGAAGTGAAAAACAATTGGTGGATATCTTCACCAAAGATTTAGACCCGAAATCATTTGAAGAAAATTTAAACAAGTTTGAGTTGATTGATATCTACACGCCTAACTTAAGGAGGAGTGTTGAGAATAATTAGAATTCTAACGGCTAATTTAGTAATAATTAGTTTAAAAGCTAATTTAGTAACAACTAGTTTCTTCTTTTTACTATATAAATATAACATTGGATATTAAACCAAAATTCAATCTTATAATTATCTCTTAAAAATTCAAAAAAAATCAATAATTTATCTATAATTTATATCAAGACTGATTGTATTTTTTTACATAAAAGAAAAATTGAGTATTATGAAAATATCAAAATTTAAATGTATATCATTAATATAAAGCATTTTATTATTTCTTGATTATGAATTATAACTATGTATTTTGTTTGATTCATATACAAACAAATTATCCTTAAATAATTTTTTTTAAATAAGATTTGAAAGGGGACCACGAAAATGACAAAAAAACACCTTTTAAAAAAAAATACAAGTTATAGATAAAAGGTAAGCTAAATTTATAATAAAAATTCAAAAAAGTGAATCTTAAAATATCATTTTGTAATAAAAAATATATATACAATCATAATATGAAGAATCAAATTCACACATTGTATAGAAGTTATCATTTAACTATAAACATACCACTTTGCAATATATATATTATTATTAGAGTGAAGTTACAGTTATATTCTTTATCTTTTACTATATATTGATTTATCAAACTAATTTAAATAATTTTTTTTATAATCGGTTTTATTTCAATTACCTATCAAGTGAGAAAATGAGAAATAATAATATTTATAATTGCAATAATCTCGGTGTTTCGAATCTCTCTCCAACATAATAATGTGCCTTAATTGTTTTTTTTTATATATATTTTGATGATATAATTTTGTTAGTGATATCATATTTTTTTTCTTTTAAAAAATCATATATTTAAATATATACACATATACTTTATTCATATAATTCAAACAAAAAAAAAAGCTTATACAATAAAAAAAATTATAACATTATTTTAAATTTGTACGTAGTTGATGAAGAATAGTGCTTAACGGCAAACGTTCCGACTCTGAAAGACATTAGACATGTATGTATCCAAGGAGGCAAAATGTGACGTGAATTTCAAAATCAAAAGATTCCTCTTATAAATAAATAACAAGAAAACATGCATGTTTATTGGATAATTAAGCTGCTTAGATAGATTTTAGGGATCGAGAGTGACGCATTCTTCACAGTACTCTTATAATTAAGCTCTCATTTTCACGGCACTAGCTAGCCCAGCTTATTTTATATACGCGGTTAACACAGTTTTTTTCTTTTTTTTGTTTTTTTTATTGTTTTAATGGTTGGCCAAAAGATCAGGGAGTCCTGAGGGTTGCACGTGCCTTGTTGATGAGCTTAACGTGGAAAATGAGAGCCATGTGCCAATGTCTTGCAGCTTTAATAAGTGCTGAGGTTCAATGTGTGTTTATAATATATATATATAGCTTGAAATGGCCAACAATGCCAACCTAATTTCAGTGGTATACGTTTAGTGTTTTTTTCTCAAAGAAAAGGTTTCCAATAATGCACCTGATATGACTTCACATTAATGTGTATTAGTTTTCATGAGGGAGGTTTAGGCGTTTGAGGAAGTACAATCTTATATAAATTTAAACGTATTTTTTATCCATACAATTTATATTATCTAACATGTTAATGTAATTTAAAAAAAAAAAGAATCACTTTCAAAATGTTTTTGACACATGATACGATATAAAAAAGATATTCTTATTTTTAAAGATGTTTTTATTAATGCTAGAACAAAGTTTTGTTTTTAAAAACATGTGGTATTAAATTGTAAATAAAATTTTAAATTAATCTGACATTTAGCATTAATCTATATTGCTCCCAAAATATCAATTTTCTATAGTAAAAAAATATGAGTACAAAAGTGGATTAAAAGTGGGAGAAATTATTTATTGTTATTTGAGTTAAGTAATAATATAGTATTTCAAGTGAATAAAATGTAAAATTAATGCAATTTATATATTTTTTAAAAATATAAGTACTCAATGTTCGATAAAAAGAATAAATAATATAAATAGTGATAAATATTAACTAAAAATAATAAATAACACCTTGTAAAAGTATATGATATTAGAGAAAAGTGCACTAAGGGTCTTTTATTATAATAGTTAGAGTAGTTTAGTCCATTAATTATTTTTTGTATCATTTTAGTAATTTTGTTATGAAAAAGTTACAGCATAAAAACAATTAATTAAATTTTAAAATATTTTTAATTTTTATTTTATTCTTTTATCAATTTTTAGTCACTATTATTTATTATTAAAAAAATTATGAAATTAATATCTCAATAATAATAATAATCAAAATATATGAGAAAAATAAAAAAAAATTGATTTTTTGTATTTGTGTTATCATTTTTTTTCAAATAAAATGACTAAATTATTAATATAAAAAACCAAAGGAAATAAATTACTTTCTTAATATAATTAAGGAATTCGTGATGTTATTCATCAAAAATATGGTAAAATAAACGGAGATATCTGGAGAAAAATAAAGGGTAGGCTGTCCAAGCAAAAGATGATGATGATGATAATAATAATAATAATAAATCGTAACAGAACAGTTAGGGTATGATTGGTGTATTTATTAAATATGTTAAATATAATTATATTGAATTAAAATTAATTAAATTATATTATAATTATTTTGTAAAATGTTTAGTTACAATCTATATAATATATTTGTATAAAATTAATGGAAAATATTTTAATAAAATAATTTATTTTTAAAATAATATTTAGTTTTATGTATTTTTGTTATTTATCAAAATAATTTCATTATAAAAATTTAATTTATTTGTATATTTTTTTTATATTTTAAAAATAAAATATTTTTAATTTGAGATAAAAAAAGTCAAGACATATAATTTTAAAATTAAATTTCAGAGATGTTAACTAAAGTACTCTGCATAATTTAGACTCAAATTTAGACTCACACTCACTACTGGTACTAAATTTACGTAACTATATAGTTTTTTATTATGTACAATTTGTATAAGTTTATATCTAAAAATATGACTATGCAAAACTTTTAAATTAAAAAAAATTATTATTATACATATTTTCTCGATAAATGTACACATATTTTAAGTAAATTTGTACGTGGTCTCTGGTTCAAGTCCACATGACCCAACTATGCTAAAAAAAAAATAGAAAAAACATTTAGCTCATTTATACATACTTCCACTTAGCTAACGGGATATAGCTAAGTTGGTAGAGCTCTGATGATAGTATATTGTACTAATCATTGACTCACCCTTTATCAAAATATATCACCGAAAGACTTTATTAAAACAAAGATAGATAGTCAAGAACATGGATGAATTAAAATGGATAATTGGTCAAATCTAATATATATGGATCATACGTAGACTATTGTTGAAGTTGGCAACTCTAGTAAGGTTCCCTAAGATATGCAAGGAAGATGATCAAGTTGGTCTTTGCGAATAGCTTGATGCATTATCTCCCTTCAAATCTTTGAATAAAATGAGATAAAAGTAAGGAAAATCTATGAATTAATCCCATTATCTATCCTACGAATTACGAGATTATCCCAAGGATGCTTTTAATATCTAAGAATCACGGATCGATCTTAAAATCATGTTCAATAAGTGAAAAGCTAATTCTGTCACTCATAATGAATATTGTATGACACATGTCAAATTTTTCTGGATAAATAAATAATCTTTTTTTATTTTTAAAGTTATTTTATCATATATATTATATTATAATTAATATAAATTTAAATATATACTTAAAAGTTAGGTGTAAATGAAACAAATAGCGCACTTCTAATTAAATTGTGTAAAATGGAACAAGTTACAATGTAAGTAGCCAGATTCAAACTTCCTTGCAAAAGGAAACGTGAAAAGCACTTGTGCTCTGCTATGACAAGATTTGAAGTGTTTGCCAACAGCTAAAAATAGTTATAGATAATATATGGGAAATAATATTTTTAGAATATAAATCATTATTTTCATAAAAATAATTTATTAATATTTTATAATAATAATAATAATATTAATGTATAATTAATTCTAAAATTAGATTTAATATTTCATATATTTTTATTATAAAAATAATAAAAATTATTAAGACAACTTCATTAATATAATATATTAAATAGGATGAGTTATACTTTTCATTCATTAATATCACTTTTAATACTTTGTTATTTTAACAAAAAAAAATTGTAACTTTTCTTTCATTTACTTTTTATATGTAATATATTTAATTCAAATTTAAAAATTAGATTAAATTATAAGATAATAGTTAGTTAAAATTAACGTATTAAAATAATATATTTTTAAATGATTTAATTCTTTAATTCTTTAATTCTTTAATTATTTAATTCATTTAATATATTATTTTTAAGTTATTAAATATGAAAAATAAATAGGCCAAAAATTATAATTTTTTTTATTAAGGAACAGAAATTTTAAAAGCAATTAACGATAAAATGTCACGTTTCTCCACCCATTTAAAGTTTAGAGGAGAAAGTAATAATGAGTTCACAAAACAAAGCTGCAACATGTCAAACAGCTACGACTTTGCTAAATATATATTCCGACTAAACAGAAAAACTGAACGTAGAATATGCAAACAGAATAATCAACTTTAGGATGAAAATGTGGTTTCATATAAGAACATTTGCAATATCTTTTAACAATAAAAATTATATAGATAGGAAATAACCAGTCAATCACTAACAGTTGGCAGGTATTTCTTAATTAACTAATAATAGTATAAAATAATCTCTAGTAATTATATATGGAAACGATATATATATATATATATATAAGGCGATCTGGCCAATAATATTTTAAAATATACAATTTGAACATGACATTGCATTATTAGCATATTGTACTGTTTAAAAGTACTCTATTTCTCGTAGCTTTTGGCTGTTGTTGCATCATCATCATCATCATCATCATCATCTGGGACGAAACATGTCATGCTTAAAAAATATAATACAAAAATGGCAAAAGAACACCTACGGGTTAAAGTGGATAATTAAGTGCTTCTGAGTTCTGAATAATTTAGTTGAGATTCAAAGAAAGTAATAAATGGACGTACAGCAGATTTATTTATATCATACCAAGCTCGTGTTTGTTAGCCAGGAATAATGTGAAGACATTACTGCTTTATATATATATCACACTCCCCCCCACCCCATATATACCGGTAAAAAATATCACAACTATCCAAAGTTTATTGCTATTATTTCTCCTCGAGATAACAAAATATTTCTTATGCTACAAATTCTATTACAAACACTGATTTAAAAGTTCTATTAAAATAATAATATTTATTTTTTAATTTATAATTAATTATCACGTTAATTATAATAATATAAAAACTTAAATATATCACATGTACATGCATTGATCTCTTTTTTTCTTTTTCTTTTTTCTACTGTAGTGTGTAGATGAAAATGATGATATGTTTTTGCTAATTAAAATAGATAAACATATTAATCAATAATGATTACTCTGCTGCCAATTTGGATATTATATAAATTCCAATATAAGATGGCTTTATATTAACCAATGGATTCGATAGTACGATTTCCAACTGTATCATATTCTTTTCGTTGGAACCTAAGAAACAATATAAAAATTGTAATTATTATGTTATTTAATCATATCATTATATTTTATTCTTAATTAATCAATAACTTATTTGAAATAATAAGCATTTTTATATATACTTTAGAAAATTGGCATAAAGTTAGCTAATTTTGTGATTTAATTTTGCATATTATTTATTTTATATTAATAGATTGATAAATTTAAAATTGTATTTAGATGAATGAGAATTTGACTTTTAAAAGATAACTTATTGAGATAAAATAAACCAAATGATAAATGCAAACTCGCTTTTATTAAATATGTTTTATTTGAAATAAAAGAAAGGAAAAAAAAAACAGCCAAATACATAAGTGATAATTCTAAAAAAAAAATTAAATTATTGTAGTTTAAGTTTTTTTTATTTGTTTGATAAGTCTCAAAAGTATTTGTATTCTAATTAGAACCAGATTTTGATAAGAAGATATATTAAAAAAGTTCATAAAATTTAAAATAAAATACATTATAAATTTAAAATGAGAAACAAACATAAAGTTTAAAAAATATAATTTGTTATTTTTTCTTACTAAACTATAATTTTTAAATTTATTATAATTAATTAAATAATATTATTATATGATTAATTATTTGATTTGATATAATAATGGTTAGAAATTAATTAATAAAAATAAAATAAAAGTAAATTCTACTTTTTTTTTAAAAAAAAAAGTAACATTTTTTGTGGTATTTGGTGCTTGGAGATGAAAAAAGATAATATAACTCTTACATTGAAATAGTGCACGAATTGCACAAAAATAGATTTTTAGGTTGAAAATGGTCTAAAGACATAATTTTATGATATATACATACTTAACTAGGTTAAATCCTTTTTACCATAGTAAACTCTTTATAATGACACATGTTGAAAGAATATGTTAAAACTTAAACTTTATTTTTATTAAAAATGTGTCAAATGTAGTATAGGTCAAGTAAGAATATTGGTAACAATTATATTTTTAACTAATAGTTTGTTAGTCAGTTAATTAAAATTAGTAATAGAAGGTTTTGAGTTGATTGTGAAAAATACAAAAGTAACATAAAAATAAAAAAATAGTAAAAGTTACATTTTTTGAGAGAAAATAATAAGATATATGTGATTATGTAAATATCGTCACCACTAACTTACAATTTAATTTAACATGTCATAAGTCAAAATTAATTTCTTAAATTTTAAATCAATTTCATAATTTAAGACACTTATTGAATTCTTAACTTTATCTTCAGACATTTAATTATACTTAATGCTTTTTTTATCTTTTCTTTATATATAAATGATTAACAATTCGATTATTAACTAACTTAAATTTTAAAAAATCTAAAATTACGACTTATAAATTTAATTCATTCATTGCATTATTATCTAAAAATATAATAACTAATTTATAAATAAATATAATAATAACTCTCTTCCTTAAAAATTACCAAAAATATGTTTACTATTATTATCAATATTGTCTTACATACAACTTCAATGTATAAGTATTTATATATATTACAAAACTAATTAACATTACATGAAATGGTTTAACCAAAATAGGATGAGTTAATATTAGCCATCCTTATCATTCTATCAATATACTAAAATAATAGATGTTTTTATGATTTTTATTTAAATAATTAAAGAGCTTAAGTTGGAGTTAACTTTTTTTTATTAGATTAAGTTTATATTTCAACACCCCACTTTAAACTTGATCTTTTGTGACACTAAATAGCTTTCTCAACGTGCTAAAGTCTTCTTGTTTTAATGATTTGGTAAAAATATCAAGAATATATTTGCTTTTATGACTTTACACGCCCTACTTTCAAATCATTTCTTGTAATACACTCTCTAATGTAGTGATAATGTGTATCAATATATTTGATTCTATCATGGAAAATAAGGTTCTTTGCAAAGGCCATAACTGGCTGGTTATCAATATAAATTTTAATTGACTTTCATAGGGACATACCTAACTTTTTTAGCAAAATTCTAAGCCAAACTGCATTACAAACACATGAAGTAGTAGCTACATATTCAGCTTCACAAGTAGACAACGCAATATTTGATTGTTTTTTCGACATCCATGTAAAAATCATATCTTTCATGAAGAACACCAATCTAAAAGTGCTCTTTCTATCATCTAAATCTTTTCCCCAATCGTTATCACTATATCCAACTAGATTGTAATCATTAGATAACAAATATGACAAGTCAAAATCAATTGTGCCTTTTATATAGTGGATAATTCTCTTTATAGCCTTAAAATGAGTGATTGTTGGCGTTTTCATGTACTCACTCATAAGCCTAACTAAATAGAGGATGTCAGGCCTCGTACAAGTTAGATACCTTAAACTTCCAACTATACTCTTGAATATATTTTATTTACTCTTTATCCTTCATTGTACTTTGATAGCTTGATTCTACATCTATTGGAGTGCTCATTTGCAAGCAACTATTGTGAGATGAAAATTCCATCTCCTTGTTTCTTAACTTCGATGCCAAGATAGTATGCCATTAGTCCAATATTTTTCATCTCAAATTATTTCGTCATTTCTTTCTTGAAATCATCAAACATTCTTAGGTTGCTACCGGTAAAGATCAAGTCATCTACATACAGGTACAAAATCAAAACATCTCCTTCATTAACTTTGATGTAGAGAGCATGCTCGTAAGAAAATTTGGTGAAGTCATTTTGTTGAAATACTTGTTAATCCAACAATTACATTCCCTCGGTTTTTGTTTTAGCCCATAAAAAGCCTTCTTCAACTTTAAGACTTTATCTTAATGTTCTTTCACTCTATAACCCAAATGTTGTTCTATATAGACTTTTATTAAAGTACTTAATTTAGAAAAGTAGAGTTACATTCATTTAATGATTTTTTTCACCTATTTTGAGCTCTAGAGAGATAATTATTCTTACAATTTCTAAACAATCAACAAGATTAAATATCTCATTATAGTCAATACCAAATCTTTGACTATAACATTTTGCAACTAATCTTGTATTGTATCCTTCTACTTTTCCTTTTGAATTCTTCTTTTCCTTTTACACTCATTTTATACCAATCGTCTTAAGCCCTTTGGGAAGTATAAGAATCTCCAGTTTATCATTCTTCACAAATACATTGATCTCTTCATCCACTGTATATCTTCACTTCTTATTCTTTATTGCATCTTGAAAGATCATTGGTTCACAATTAGAAAATAAAAAAATAAGAGAAATATTACCAACTCTCTGAGTTATATCATAGAGATCTTGTAGACTCATCGTTCGTTTCTTATTTCTTTCATTTAAATTTTTTGATGGAGAATCTCTTGTATTTATTATTGGTCTTGACAAATGTGGTGTAGGTTCTTGTTGTTCTTATCTTGATTGTTTCATCATTTTTTGTTTATTTTCTCTTCAAAATATGAAGAAAAAAAGTATAATCTTCATAGGGAATTTCCCACACCCAAGTTTTTTCTTCATCAAACTCGATATCATAGCTAATAATAATCTTCCCATTATTTGGATTATACACCTTGTAGCCTTAGAGTCAATGCATGCCATAGCTAATGAAAATGAACTTTTTACTTTTATCATCAAGTTTAGTTCTATTTTCGTATGTTACATATTCCTAGGTGATACTTCCAAAACTCTTAATTGAGAAATGCTCAATGTTCTTCCACTCGATGCTTCTTGTGGTGTCTTTTTATATACGTTTCTTATTGGTGAGTGATTAAACAAGTAAATCGTACATGCTATGGCTTCTGCCTAAAACTCCTTTGAAATTTTCTTGCTTTTGAGCATACTTTGAGTAATGTTAAGAATTATTCTATTCTTTCTCTCTATCACTCCACATTGTTGTGGGGATCTTGGAATAGTTAACTATCAGCAATACTATTAGGTGAACAATACTCTTGAAATTATTTAGAAATAAATTATGCTCCTTGATTATATCTCAACCTTGATTTCAAACATCTTTCTTTATTAACACCAACTCTGAATTTCTTAAAAACTCCAAATGTTTAAGACTTTTGTTTTAGGAAATACACTCAAGTATTTCTTTAAAAATCATTAATAAATAAAAATAAATAGTTACTTTTTCCAAGAGAGCTTGTTTGATGGGACCACATACAACGGTATGAATGAGCTCAAGTGGCTTTTGAGATCTTGAATTCGACTCCTTCGTAAAGCATTTTTGAAATTTATTTCCAAGTAAACATCCTTTACATATTTTATCACAATAATTAATGGTTGGAAAGCCTCTCAACATTCGTTTATTTGAAAGTAACTCTAATCCTCTAAAATTCAAGTATTTATATCGAAGATTTCAAAGACAATATGAATCTCTTTGACACGCTTTAAAACACTTTTCAACTTCATTTTGAATGTTTAACATGAACATTCTATTTCTTAACATTGAAACTATTGCAATCATATTATTTGAATAATCTCTAAGTGAAAGGCTATAATATTTCAAGTGAATGCGATAGCCTTTCTCTAAGAATTGTCTCAAGTTTAAGATGTTAGTTTTCATATAAATTAATATATTTTGTTTTTCAAACAAACAAGAATTTTACTTTTTTCATTTCACCATGACTTTATTATTATCTCCAAAGAAAACATCTCTACTTATTGATTTATCAAGTTCCACAAATATTCTTTTTTGTCCACGTATGTGATTTCTAGTACCAGTATCAAGATACCAAGTATTATCTTTATCTTCATTTCTATCTATGCATGCTAGTAGTAAAGTGTTACATTCTTCATTATTACTTTTTGTGTAGTTGACATTTTCTTCAACATTATTGTTAAAAGCTCTATATTTTGAGGCATATTAACAAAACTTTTGACAATTATAACATTGTACTTGAGATTTGCTATATATTGAGTATGAATGTCCCCTACCACAACCTCTTATTGAGTTTTCTCCATTATCATAATTGTTGTTGTAATTATTTCTATTAGTATTCCAACTTCTAACACAATTGCAATCTTCACCTTGTTCTTGACCACGATAGGGACCTCTACCTCATCCATATTGGCTTCTTTCAATAGCATGAATTTATTCCTTCTCTTTGAGATGCATCTTGAGGAGTTGTTCTGTGATGTCGGGCTTCTTGTTATGCTTATCTTAATATGTTTGTAATAATCCTTGAGGTTGCTCAATTATCGTAGCTACCAAATCTTTGGTTTCCTCTATTATCACGACAGTATATTCAAACTTTGTGTTCAATGAATGAAATATCTTCTCCATAATCCTTAAGCGAAATATCTTCTCCATAATCCTTACTTCTTCTAAGATCTCACCATTTATTTTTAATTGATTGGAAATTGCTAAGACACTAGAAAAGTAACCGGATATTGGTTCAGTTTATTTCATGTGTAATGACTTAAACTCTTCTCTTAGAATTTAGAGACATACCTTCTTAACTTACTTGGCTCTTTTGCAAGAAATCTTAACCTTATCCCATACTTCCTTAGTAGATTTGTACTTGAAATTTTCTCAAAACCATCATCATCTAAAGCTTGATAGATGAAATTGAAAGTCTTCTTATCTCTCTTCCTACATATGTCAAGGTAGTATTTTGATCTTTTGTTAATGCTTCTAGAGCTACATCATCTTTTGGCTAGCCTTTAACCTCGACATCCAACACATCTTATGATTCAAGGAGTGCCTCCATTTTAATACTCCAATTATCATAATTGATCTTGTTAAGCATAAAAACTTGGAAGGGAGTCGTACTATTATTATTATTTTTCATAAATCTAATACCACTTTGTTGTAAATAAATTTGATAATAACTCTTGTTCTTAAATACAACCAAAAATACACTTAATATTGTTGTGAATATTATCTTCTTCTTTTTTTCTTTCTTACATACAAACTTCACTGTAGAAGTATTTATATTTATTACAAAACTAATTAACACCACAAGAAATTAGTTTAACCAAAGTAAGATAAGTTGATATTAACCACTCTTATTATATATCCTATCAATTTACTAATATAATAGAGGCATTTATATATATTTTTAAATTATCTTAGAGTTTAAATAGGAGTTGACTTTTTTTATTAAATCAAGTCCATATTTCAATATAAACTAGGCAATATTAAATCTATTAATAATATTTTAATCGAAGTATTTAATCCTAACTATAATATAAATCATAATTTTTCACTTCAATCATAGGAATTATAAGTTTCATACCAAACTCATGATTTAGCAATAAACATATACATGCAATAAATTAGTATTATTCTCATCCATAAAATACAAGATTTTGACATTTAAACATATAATTGAACATATAAAAATAAAAACTAAAATAATTTATGATATTAAATTAATTAAATATAATCTAAGCTTAAAAATTATCCACAATCATGATAAATTATTTAGTTAAAATAGAATTTATCAAATTTATAAAAGCAACTACACAATTTAGAATAAATATAAGAAAAAAAGGCAATAATTTGATTTTTTTTAATAAATAAGTGAATTCAAAGGAACCAATTGCATCAATATTCAACTTTGTTCTTGAATACTCCTTCAACAATCTTACACGATTGAACCAAATTTGAATTGTCTCTCATTTTTTGTATAATTCTATTGTTGATGTTTTTAATAGAGAGTTATTTGAGTATTTATATAAAAATAATTATGTTTTTGAGCTTAGACTACATAAGGACCATTGAATGGGAAAAAATGAATGCATATTTGCTATAACATGTACCTTATAGGGAGAAAAATAGGATTAACACAATCAAAACGCATTCAGATGAAAAAACCACTTTCGTAAGAGGTGATGCATAACACGCACCCAATGTGACGCGATGAGAGTGTAAGGTGCACTAGACGATCAACTAGGTGAGTCGTTAGAGCTAGGAGGAATGTAGGGCACCATGTGACAGTGGAATCTAGCTTACATGTGGCGCATTAGACCATGTGACGTTCAATTAGTTAGACTTCTACGTTCATCCACGTGCTTTTCTAAATTAATTCATAATAATCCAAAAAAATTCAAAAAAATTATAAATATTTTAAAAATCCAAAATAATATTTTTTTAATAAATATAAAATAAATAATTTATTCTAAAATAAGTAGAAATATAAAAAATTTGATATCTTAAAATATATATAAAATAACACTTATTACTTAATTTTATATATCATAAATTAAAAGTTTATGCATAAATTATTTACACACTTGAATTAAAAAAAACAAATTTACGAGAATGACTTATTATCCATTTTTTAACATGGTGTACAACATTTTTAAAAAAATACATACATTGACTTTGTAATTAACGTGCACTTGTTTATAGTTTTGTCATATATTAAAAGTTCAACAAAATTAATTAACCAACTTTAATTGATATAATCTTTGTTTAATTCAAACCTACAAAGTTGAGCTTGAAACTAGACCAAACGCAAATGAGCTAGCTCAAACATGCTCAATCTAACTAATTGTATGTTTCTTTTAGTTATTTGAATTTTTTTATATAAATTAAAAAATATGTTTAAAGATTAAAGCTCATTAGTTCAAACAATATGATATGAAACAATAAGAATGATGGAAATAATATTACAATAATTTGTCTTTTAAATAAATGATAAATTAACATTGAATGAACAATTCACACATATAATAAAGTCAACAGAGATAATACAACTCATCACACACATATGTTATGTTATAATAACCACACACATATGTTATGTTATAATAACTAGTTAATAAGCATCTGACTCACATCATGTGTCCCTCATAACACACATACTATAATGACGTGTGAAAATACATGTTCCATTCACATATTTATTTTGATAGATTTAAGGACAACAATTGTAATTCTCTTGTAAAATATTATGAGAAATTAAAGAGAAAGTCTCAAAGTTTGCCCATATTCATGATCTTATCTTTGATATCGTATTTTGCTTTTTTTGAATTTGAAAGAATGTTAATGATTATTTCATCTCCTTCTACTATGTTTTTCATTACATTAGTTATGTCATCTCCATTTATCTCCATATTGTTTTTTTTATTAAAATTAAACCAAGTTTGCAAGCTAATAACCAAAGGTTGAAACTATAAACAAATTAATTAACTAAAATCTAGAACACATAATACATATTTATCAGATAAAAAACACTTTTGTTCTAAGTGTACAATAAGTAGCTTTCTCTAGAATTATATAGATTTAACATCACAACTCATAAGTTATGAATATATTATAGTAATTACTAATATACCTCTTTCAATATATAATTTGCCTGTTGTTTTTACATTATTTCTGAAAGTTAGTTATTTTTAATTTTTATTAATTTATAACTTAATAACATAAATAAAGCCATCAGACATACAAACGTGTGTAAGAATAAAGTGTGGAAATAAAATAATAACACACAATATTTTTAGGTGAAAACAACCTAGGCCATAACCATGACCTAAGAGTAAAACCACCGGTCCACCCGACTACCTAACTTTCAACTATAAAAATCAAATGTTCAAGTACAAACTCATTCTTATACTACCCTTTCTACGATACTGCCCCAATATACTTTACTTACGAGCCCCTGCTCTATTTTCACAATTTCTAATATTAGCGTGAGCGGTTTCCAGACCAACGTTTCAATAAGCTTTCCACCAATCAGATATGTTCTCGAATTAACTGCAAAATAGTTAACACAAAAAACACAAGTGCCCGTGTGTGTTCTAGAACGGATTTAATAATGAATAATCCTAACTAGATGATTCAAAACATATGCCACTTAAATCAAATCAACTAGTAAATCCTAAAGCAAAAAGATCAAACATAGTTCAATAAAAATAGTTTCATTAAAGATTAATAATCAAATCAATTAATTATGATATGACAAAAACAATTATTTGATCTAATAATTTAAAAACAAAAATAAAGAAGAAGCCATAATAACATATTATCAAAATATCATAAAATAATTAGGTTCATTAATCAATCAAACATAACCACAAATATTTTGATAGATTAACTAAATAAAGAATCCTAAAGAATTATGATCTTAAATTTGTAAAATAGGAGAGAGAAATTAAGAAGAATAAAATAATGTTCTTGTGTGGTTGATTGAAACAATATTGAGCATATACTAATTAAAAATTCTCCTATTTAAAGAAGAGTTCTTTTATATTAAAACCCTTAATCCTATGTAATTAATAAATATCTTTTCTATTACAAATATGATTAGTAATACTCATCAATTAAGAAAACTCATATATGATTGATAAATATCTTTTCTATTATAAATAGGATTAGTAATACTCACTAATTAAGAATACTTCTATTTAAAGAATAGTTCTTTTAAATTAAATAGATTTTATGTTATCTTTTATGCTAAAGATTTCAGCTATAATTTAGAGTATATCTTATCTAATATCTTTTAAAATAGATTTTATGTTATCTTTTATGGTAAAGATTCCAACTATAACTGAAAGTATATCTTATCTAATATTTTAGCATATCTTATTCCATATTTTATCACTAAAAATAATTTTAGATTTATAAGCATGTGCTACTAAATGCATAAATATAATCCTATGTGTCATAGTTATCAAAGATATATCTGAAGTATAATTATCTAAAACTCGAACATTTGTTTGACTTTTCTTGATAAACTTGATAGCAATTTTACATTATTATTTTTTCTTTTTTGAAATTCTTTTTATTTTTGAGTTTGTTAACATGAACAGGACAAAATGAAAGTTCTAACTTATTCAGAACCCATATAAAATTTGAGATAATGATTTTTTGTTTTATTTTGAAAGAAAAAATGTTTATTGTAAGAATTACAATATGATATGAGAAAAAAATATGCTTATCTAATTTGAAGTTTTTAACCTAGCGTGTAAGTTATCACATGTTATATATATATATATATATATATATATATATATATATATATATGTTAATGGGCTAGCTCGATTTTTTCAAATTATTTCAACTAGCCTGAATTTGGTTTAATTCGGATTCGATAAGGATTTTATGATTTGGATTCAATTCGATCAATTAAACTATGACATAAATTATCACCCTTATGTGAACATAAATAGATATATGTTGTGATCAACTTTATGAACTTTATCAACACTAGTACAATACCTCTATAATTAGATGGTTTTTAACCATCTCAAAATCCTTTTTTTTGCTAGTATAAAAAAATGATATATTAGATGATGACAAAAAAATTGATTTTTTTATAAACTGGTCCAACAAAAATAATTTTATTTCAAAAAATATTCACTGGTTTTAAAATTGCCCAAAATTAATTTTATTATAATCATAATCTATGTAAAAACTACTAGTATATAAAAGAGTGTCATATAATGGTTAAGAAAAATATTAGTATAATATTTATAAATTAATATTATAAAACTTAATTTTGTTTGAGATTAATTTTTTAAGATTTGATATCTTATTGTGCTTATATATTATATAAAATTTATATGGTATCAGAAGAGTCAAAAGAAAAAAATAATAGACCTTTCATGTAAAAGAAGAAGAAAGACAATAGACTTTAAAAAAAATGACTAAATAAAATTATAATATAATAAAACCAGATTAAAAATATAAAGTATTAGGTTAAATGACCCACTCTTTTTGTATAGTGTATAAAAATATTTTCTTATATTGATTAAAAAGATATTATTGTATTGTTTATAAGTATTATGAAACTTATATTCATTTGATATTAATATTTTAAAATTAAATATTTCATATTACCTACATAGGGAAACTAATTTTATTAGAAGTTCTGCAAATACCAACTAACATATATTTATTCACGTATCATTGACGAAAATAAGAGTAATAAGATTAAAAACATGAAAATAAACTCTTTTAAGATGACATGGATATTTGTAGGATATGATGATAAAAATCCATAATACATTGATACGCAATGACAAACTCTCAAAATTATTACTGATAATAGGGGTGTCCATAGTCCGGTCCGGTCCGGTTTTTCCTAAAAAAAATTTAACCGGACCGGACCGGACCGTTTGAAACGGTTTTAAGAAATAAAAACCAGACCGGACTGTTTCACTTATAAAACCGTTCGGTCCGGTTTTATTCCCGGTTTGGTTCGATTTTTTTATAATTTAATGAATAATAATGTAAATTTTTTAATATATTATTAAATCGGTCCGGTCCAGTTTGAACGGTTTAAAATTAATACAAACCGGACGAGACCGTTTGATTAGTAAAACCGTTTGGTTTGGTTTGGTTTGGTTTGGTCTGGTCCGGTTTTACGGTTTAGTCTGGTCCGGTCCGGTTTATGAACACCCCTACTGGATAAGAATAAAAAACACCTATTCAAGAACACTATATCTTTCACAATTCTTACTACATCCCACACGTTTTCTTCGATGTATTCAAGCAACCATCATTTGGAACAAAGGCTACAATCTTCTTTCAATTTTCAATAAGCTGAACTCAAGCACATTTTCTAATAGCATAATTTGACTGCTTATCATCAACACCATTATTAAGAACAAAAACATATGATAATCAATGTTAGAATCCAACATAGTACAAATTTTTGAAGTGTTAGAAATCTAGACATAACTCAACCCAATAAAATCTAATTAAGTTAAGGGTTTTTCAAACTTATAAGCAGTAATATTTTCAAACTTAACAGCCCTCCCTCCACACGGACAAATGTGGTCTCACAAAGTCACGGTGAGACTGTTAAGCACAAAGCCCAAGTCACCAATCAAGCCAGACCCAACTTTGATTCAATGTTAGAAACCCAGACCTAAGTTAACCCAATAAGATCTCATTGAGTTAAAGGTTGTCCAGGTTTATAAGTAGTTTTGCTACCTTAATCCTAACCAATGTGAGACAAGGATACTTAACAATCTCCCTTCATGTGGTGAGACTATGGTAGAGCCCAAGGTCCAAGCAGATAGAGACCAGGAGTAGAGCTCTAATACCATGTTAGAAACTCAGGCCAAATTCAATCCAATAATATCTCGTTAAATTAAGGATTGCTCAAACTTATAAGCAGCACTATTATCGAACTCCTGGTCGATGTAGGACTAAAGGAAACTTAACACGAAGAAACTACGAGGAAACACACACACACACACACACACATATATATATATATATATATATATATATATATATATATATATGTGTGTGTGTTTTTCTAGGGAAAAAAATTATTTTTCTTACTATGTATATTTTCTCCAACAAAAAAAATATTTATTTTAATATATATATATATATATATATTATTTTACATTATATAAAAACATCACATATTATTTTCTTCAAATTAAAAATAAAACTCTAAACTCTATATACGAAGGTTATATTATGCAAATAAGACAATATACATATTGATTCGAGCCTACATTTTCTCAAGAACAATTCTATTTGAGTTTGAAGATCCAGCAAATGGCTTCTTGCACTTGTTACCAAGATGCGACATGTAAGACTTGTCAGCCCAGCTTTACCTTCTACATTGGGACCTCAGCTTATGTTGGAACAAATATGTGAAAAACTATGTAAGAACAATATTACCGATAACCTGAAATAAACTTCTTGGGTTGAGTCGCGGACTAGGTCGCTCTCTTTAAGACATTTTGCGGCTCTGCCCAAATTTGTGCAAGCAAACACAGCCCCGTCGTCCCCAGGATAAAACAGCCCAGAATCATTTTTTGTCTCGGAACTTCATTGCACTGATGAAGTCTGGAATACTACACCTTTTAAATATTTATGTTGCTCAGAAATCTGAGAAAATAATTCTGAATTTTCTTTTCTTGATTTTGCTATGAAAACCGTAGAACTGTTTTTGAGTTGTTAAATTATATTCTAAACTGAGGGCTATTGCCCCTTTTTATAGTGGAAAAAATATGTGTAACGGTCATATAATTATGAAAATAACAGACACATAATTATGAAAATAACGGTCATAAAAGTAACGCTCGCATAATTATGAGAATAATGGTCATAAAATTAATGGCCACATCATTATAAAAATAACGGTTATAAAAGTAACGGTCACATAATTATAAAAATAACGGTCATAAAAGTAACGGTCACATAATTATGAAAATAACGATCATAAAAATAATGACCATATAATTATGAAAATGACAGTTACATAATTTATGAAATAACGGTCATAAAATAATAAAAAATATTTTTTTATTTAAATTCATCTCCAAAAATCCCTCATTTGAATTTTAAATAAAAATAGTTTCATCGAGCAACTGATCAATTAAAAGTATAAGATTGTGCATAAGCAAAAGGTGTCTATCAACTTGAACATTTGCATAGTGTTGATGCTTTAGAATATACTAGAGTAACTCGTAGTTTTGAACTCTATCTCTAACAACATCACACACACAACCTTTCCAAGGTGTAGTTCGAAAAGCCCGTACTTTACGACCATACACGTGTATCCCAATATAGTGAATGCTCTAGTAAATTTTGTCCAAAATTTTCATAGGAAGCAGCCATACTTCCACATTCATATAGGTGAGTCTATCAAGAGTAGTCCACTCCACATAGGGTATAGAACTCATTAAGAGTTTAATAATTAACTCATCCTTTCTTTCGCTTCAGGACGTCATGCTTCTAACAATATAGAATGTGACTTCATAATAGCATGATTCATCTCATATCACTTCATGACTTGTTATTACCCATTGAACTTATTTCTTGGGATCTCCAGTCTATAAGTTGGGTTACTATCATGAGTGACTCTTCATTCTAAGGGCATCAGTCACATTCCTTTCGAGGTTTTTGAAAACCTTCTCTCTTGTTAATCCTTTCGTCAAAGGATTAATCAAATTTTCATTAGTACGTATAGGATCCATTCTTACAGCTCATGTAGAGAGAAATTCTCTAACAGTACTGTGTATCTGTCGTCTCTTACCATTGTAATAACGGCTCTAAATATTTCCAATAGCCGCGGTACTATCGCAATAGATCAGGACAGTTGGTATCCATCTTTCCCATAAAGGGATCTCAGCTAACAGACTTCTTAACTAGCCTGCTTCTTCACTAGCAGTAGCTAGTGCTATCATTTCAAACTCTATCGTAAATTGAGCCAATATTGTCTATTACTTAGACTTCCAAGAAATAGCTCCACTAACTATGTTAAATATATAACTGCTAGTTGATTTGGAGTCTTCTAATAAAATGTTCCAATCTGCATCATTGTAAACTTCTAGAACAACGGGAAACTTTTTATAATGTAATCCAAGGTATATAGTTCTCTTAAGGTATCTCATAACCCTTTCAATAGCATTCCAATGCTCTACACTAGGTCTACTGGTAAACCTACATAGTAGTCCCACAACATAAGCTATGTCTGGTCTAGTGAAATCAGTAGCATAACGTAAGCTACCAATGATGTCGCATACTCAGTTTGTCTAACACCGTCTCCGGTGTTCTTGAACAACTTTACACTAGGATCATACGGAGTACATGCAGGTTTACAGTTAAAGCAATTATATTTCTTTAAGATCTTCTCAATGTAATGAGATTGATCTAAAGAAATTCCCTTTTCAGACCTAGTAATCTTTATACCAAGGATTACACTCGCTTCTCTGAGATCTTTCATATCAAAGTTAACACTTAATAAAGTTTTCACATTATTCACAACATGAATATTTGATCCAAAAATAAGCATGTCATCCACATATAAACATATAATAGTGCAAATATTATCTTCTAATTTATAATAAATTCATTTGTCACTTTCATTCATTTTGAATTCATGTGGGTTAACTATATTATCAAATTTCTCATGCCATTGCCTAGGTGCTTATTTTAGACCATACAGAGATTTATATAGTTTACAAACTTTATTTTCTTGACCTAGGATAACAAAACCTTCAGGTTGATCCATATAAATTTCTTCTTCTAAATCACCATTTAAGAAAGCAGTTTTAACATCCATTTGATGTACTACTAAATCATGGATAACAGGAAGAGGAAAAAGTAAACGTATGGAAGTTATTCGTGTGACTGGTGAAAAGGTATCAAATAAATCTACATTTTCCCTTTGCCTATACCATTTAACTACAATACGAGCTTTGTACTTTTCAATAGTACAATCGAGTTTTAATTTCTTCTTTTGTATCCATTTACATCCTATGGTTTTACAACCATGAGGTAAGTCAACTAAATGCCAAGTTTTATTATACTCATGAGAGTCCATTTCATCATTTATGGTTTCTTCCCATAAGTTTTCATCTAAAGAAGAGAATGATTCTTTACGAGTTTGGGGATCCTCCTATAAGGTATAAGCATAAAAATCTGACCCAAAATCCTTAAGGGTTCGAGCTCGTTTACTTCTTCTAATTTCAGTGTTTAATTCTTCATTTTGTTCAATAGTTCTAGTTATGGGTAAACAACTAGAAGACGAGTCCCCACTATTCTTCAATTTAAATGGAAACCTATATTCATAGTAGTCAACATCATTTGATTCTATAACTATGATCATTTAAGTCATAGAATTTATAAGCTTTACTATTCACAACATATGCTATGAATACACATTCGTATGTTCTACTAGTAAGTTTTATTTCTTTTAAGGATCGTGGATCCTAACATAGACTAAACAACCCCAAGTTTTAAAATAAGTTAAGTTTCTTATTTTTCAAAATTTCAGACGGTGAAATTTTACTAGTAGATTTAGGAACTTTATTTAGCACATAGCAAACAATTAATAAAATTTCCTCCCATCAATGGGAAGCATCACCAGAGTTTAATAAAATTGTAATAATTGACTCAATAAAAGTTCTATTTTTTCTTTCAGCTTTGCCATTCATTTTAGGAGAATAAGGTGCGGTTTTTTTTCATGAATGATTCCATGAGTTTTATAAAAATCATTGAAGATATTGGAATCATATTCAATGCCTCTATCACTTCGAAACCTTTTTATTTTTCTGTTAAGTTGATTCTCAATCTCAATCATAAATATTTTAAAAATGTCAAATGCTTCACTTTCATTTTTCATTAGATATACGTAAGTGTAATCTGAACAGTCATCTATAAAAGTTATAAAATAGTGTTTCCCATTTCTTGTTAAATTTCCATCAAGTTCACATATGTCATAATGTATTAATTCTAAAGGTTCAAATTCTCTAACTAATGACTTATGTGAAGTTTTTGTTATTTTAGCTTGACTATAAAAGTCACAATTTTCCAAAATCATTCAAAGATAATTTAGGAATTAGTTCTAAGCTACTCATGTTCTTGATTATGCGTTTATTAACATGACAAAGTCTAGCATGCCAAATATTAAAGGAACTCAACATTCAATTTAAACATGCCATTAGTGGCGTACCCTTTCCTAACAAAAAATATTATTTTTAGTAATTGTATATAAATCAACCTTTATAGTTTGAGTAAATCCAGTTTTGTAAAGAAGATATCCCGAAACTAAGTTCTTTCTCATCTTTGGAGTATGCAAGACATTTTTCAAGATGATAGTCTTTCCAAAGGTAAACTTCAATTCCACCTTACCAGTACCAACAACTTTAGTGGAGTAGGAGTCGCCCAATAACACTTTCTTATCCTCAGACTCAGAGTAGGACTTGAACATGTCTCGATTATAGCAAACATGGCGAGAAGTACTAGTGTTCACCCAACACCCCTCAGATACATCAACAAAATTGATTTCAGATATCATAGCAATAAGTTGATCTTCGGTAAGGTTTGCCTATGGGGTAGGACGATTCCTGTTCCGACAATTCTTGGCCAAGTGGCCAGGTTTGTTACAACTATAACACATGAATATGTTATTCCTTAAGGGGGTTAAGGTCCATTCTGTAGAGGATAGTTTTTGTTTCTATTTTGGTGGTTGCGGTTTTGGTTATTATTGTGATTCTAAGTTTTCATATTTCTATCTTTAGGTTTCAAAATTGTAGATGAGGGTTTCTTATTGATACTATTGTTTGAGACAACGAGTACTTCATCTCTTTGGTCTTATTTTCGGGCTTCTTCTTTTATTCTTAAACGGGTTATAAGACTTTCTAAAGAAAATTTCTTAGTTTTATGTCTAAGTGTATTCTTAAAATCTTTCTAAGCATGGGGTAATTTATCTATAATAGCAGCTACTTGAAATTGTTCATCTAAAGTCATACCTTCAGAAGTTATTTCACGTGCTATCTTCTGCAGTTCGTGTGATTGAGCTTTCACAGAATTGTCATCAATCATTTAATACTTCATGTATCTACTGACATCATACTTCTTAGTTGCAGCTTCCTGAGTGTCGTACTTCTTTTGAAGTGCATTCCAAATTTCCTTAGCAAACTTATCAAAATTATAATAGTCATACAAGTCATTAGCTAATCCATTAAGAATAAATTTTTTTTGCATAGAAAATGATTTCTATCCAGGTGTTTAAATCCTTTATTGTAACTTCAGAATGAGAATTAGGCAGTGTTGGTTTTTCAATAATAAGAACAAAAGCGACAGTTTACATGGTTAAGAAGAATAACATTTTTTTGTCTCCATTTTTAAAGTGTAGTTCTTCAAAACGAAATGGTTTGTTGATATCAACAATTAACATTTCAGTAGACATGGTAGATAGAATTCGTCTTAAAATTGTTGGAACAAATATGTGAAAAACTATGTAAGAACAATATTACCGATAACCTCAAATGAACTTCTTGGGTTGAGTCGCGGACTAGGTCGCTCTCTTTAAGACGTTTCGCGGCTCTACCCAAATTTGTGCAAGCAAACACAGTCCCGTCGTCCCCAGGATAAAACAACCCAGAATCATTTTCTGTCTCGGAACTTCATTACACTGATGAAGTCCGGAATACTACACCTTTTAAATATTTATGTTGCTCGGAAATCTGAGAAAATAATTCTGAATTTTCTTTTCTTGATTTTGCTATGAAAACCGTAGAACTGTTTTTGAGTTGTTAAGTTATATTCTAAACTGAGGGTTATTGCCCCTTTTTATAGTGGAAAAAATATGTGTAACGGTCATATAATTATGAAAATAACAGACACATAATTATGAAAATAACGATCATAAAAATAACGCTCGCATAATTATGAGAATAACGGTCATAAAAGTAATAGCAACATAATTATGAAAATAACGGTTATAAAAATAACGGTCACATAATTATGAAAATAACGATCATAAAAATAATTACCATATAATTATGAAAATGATAGTTACATAATTTATGAAATAACGGTCATAAAATAAAAAAAATATTTTTTTATTTAAATTTATCTCCAACACCTTACGACTACTACATGTCTTCCTGAGATTTTTAAACAAAAAATATTAGAACTAACCACTGTAAGTTACCATAACAAGTTAAAAAAATAAAAATGCAATAAAATTAAGATAATATGAGCAAGTCATTCACACTTCTTTCCAACCATTACTCTGCCATCTTAAATATGATTAATGGTTAATACAAATATATAGGACAAAGTCCCTTTAATATATAGTTCCCACGAGTTAAAATACCAATTCATTTATGAATAGTATAACCAATAATTTGCTTATGATAAACCCTTTAATTTGTTCGTTGGGTTTTCTGTTCCAATGAAACAGAAAACCCAACGAATATATTCGATAACTAAACCCTAATTCCAACATAGTTGTTTCAATAGTAACCATGATTTTTCATTCTTTTTAATACTTTATTCAAACATCTATCTATCTATCGATTCCTATAAAAGGTTAATAAAATGTTTAAAATTACGGGAAAAAATCAGGGCATTAAATTTAAAAAATAAAATTAATATGTTTAATTTATTAAAATAAAATAAACAAATTGTAATACCGCTCAATTTGTATTAAGATATAAGAATAATGTAGTGTGTTTGTATAAGTAGTAATATGTTTATAGAGTTTATTCTTAAAAATAAAACAATAAATTTGTATTAAATTGTCAAATCATATAAGATGAAGGATCCACTAAAGTCATAATTATAGCCAAATAATCTAGTGTTGGTCCAACTGATGTGGGCCAGCAACAAAGAAAAAAAAAGAAGAAGAAAAAGGTAAGGAAACATTCTGGGGTCGTAAGAAAAAAAGAAAAAAGGAAAAAGAAAAAAAAGTCAAAAATCTCTCCATATAATCCGGAGAGAAGGATGAAGTTTTTGGCTTTATAAAGCCTTAGCTTTAATCTCAAATTAACAGATCAGAAGCGGAGAAAAAAAACTGAGAGAATTTTTCTGAGAGAGTTTTTAAGAGAAAAAATTAAGAGAGCCAATTTGTGAAGTTTTATCCACAAATTGAAGATACATATTTGTTGTATTTTTGTGAGAGATACACCTAAAAGTGAAGTGTGTAATCTTATCTTCTTATAGTAAAAGTTTAAGTGACTTTCATTTTGAAAGATTTTTCTACGCAAAAATCTTTTTGTTATTTTTGTTTTATTTTGATTTGAGAAATTATCTTGGATATGTGAAATTTATTTCTTTATAACCATCTATTTTTCTCAACATCTAGTCTGTCAAATGAGTCTTATCCCACTGCCCGGAAGAGGTTTTCTCCGTCCTGCATCAAATAATTAAGCTGATAAACTCAGGAACGTACGTACGTTTAATTTCTAGTCATTATCGCCTATCTTCTCTTGTTATCTTCTCGTTTTTATTGAGACCTTTGCTAGCATCTCTCGGATTCCAGAAGTCAGGCTTTTAACGATTAGATTATAAATGTAAAAAAATCATACGTATTGCAATTATTATTATATAAATTGGCCATTGGCTTTGCACACGCTACCTTCAGTCAATATTTATGAAGCACATGTGAGCAAGCATGATTTAATCCTACTTGCTCTTCCCATTTTTTTGCTATTTCAGTCATTCTTACCCTTTTGGGAAAATGAGCACACTTTTGGAAGTACTTGAATTTTTTAAATTGGCCGTTTCAATTAAGGTTGGCATTTTTTTCTTACAAAAATTTGCCAATTAATTCAAGGTTATCGTTAAACCAGATCTATATTTCTCTTTTTAAAAAGTAGTTGATTCAAATAGATATAAAAACTAAGTAAAATAATTTAATAAGTTCCATTATAAGTTTAAAAATGATAAAATCTATCCAATACAAACTAATAAATTTAATCTGAATTAGTTTGTTTTGTGTTGGGTCAAAAAACATTTCTTTATCTTTTTTGTTAATAGATTTTGTTTATCAATGTTTTTTTAACTCTTGTATTATAATTTCTAATATTTTTAATAAATCTTCTATAAAATATTATAGTTGGTATTGTGGTAATAGATGAGAATTTAGGAGACTATTGTTAATAGAATGAAACATTTATTGAGTGAGAAACTAAAAACTTAAGAAAAATGATAGAATAAATAAGAATTAGGATGGGAAAATAAAATAAAATATAGGAAGATAATAATTAAAAAATTAATTATATGAAATTTATAAATCTTAAATAATAATATAAAAAATAATAAAATAAATAGATTGAATTGGTTTTATTTTGAAATATAACAATTATATTTTATTAATATAATAGAATGTATCTATAGTTAACAATACGTAGATTAATAATATGTGCAAAATTATGTACTTAATTTATGTAAATTCAAGTGAGGATTTTATTATTAATTTATATTTAATGCATATATTCAGATAAAAAAATTATATTTAATGTCTATGGATAACGTGATATTAATAATTAGTTGATACTGATATATTTTGTATTTCTTTTAGGTAAAGTAAATTAACAGATATTGTAAATATTTTAAATTAGACTGACATTAATAAAGATAAAATTTAATTGCAATGGCAATGGCAATGGTACAATTGATTTATTTTGAGCGCTTTTCTCTTTTTAAGTATATCTTCTAATAAAATTAAAATTCATTGATAATATATGCTCTGGTAATTAAAAATTTTAATATTTAAAATATAAATAAATCAAGTTCATATTGTAATATATTTTTAAAATATATGTTAGACGAAAAAAAATCAAGATGTGTTTATATTCATAGATAAAATAGTGTATGGCAAAAATATTCATACTTTACCATTAAGAAAAATTGTAAAAATTATAGATATTAATTAAAAAAATTATAAATATTTTTAAAATATTAAATTAAAAAATAATATACTAATTAAATAACTCAAACACAACGTAAATGTAAGTGTACTAGTGTACTAAAATTAAGCATTATTTTTCCCTACAGAAACAATGATTTTTTTTTTAAATTTCATTACATATATATGAAACATATATATATATATATTTTAACGGATACTGATTTTATTAATAATTAACTCATGTTAGGATGCTGTAAGACTTTTTTTTTATTTCTAATGAGGCGACTCGTGTACCGGTACGGATGGGACAAATTTTAATATAACTGTTCCTGAATCGAATTATAAAATCTGCCTTTAAAATCGTCTAAAAATTATTGTAATTTAGGAATAATTTTTTACCCGCGGATAACAGTTTGAGATAGTTATTAAAAAAACGGAAAAAACCGTTTTTAAAATTCTATTCAATTGAGCTCCTTTTTACTATGCAATCCAACTAAAGCAAATGGACAAGTATATTGAACTTGTTATATCAATTTGTTATTTAAATTTTTTATTTTGAGTTTATGATAAAAAAAATTAACATTTAATAATATATATTTCTATGAATCTAGATAAGATTAAATACATATAAATAAGAAACACAAGATATAAATAAAATATTATAAACTAATACAAATATTGAAAACTAATTAAATAAATTTAAGAAAACTTCAAGTACAATAAATCAAAACTTATTTCTTCTAATTATTCATCAACAACACGCATATCCTGCAAAAATCAAACATATAAAATCACTTTTATAAACCAAAATAATAAATTGATTAATCAATAATGTAAATTTTTGAATAAATTATAAAATATTTGAATACATAATTAAATAATTAATATATAATACATAAAATAAATGTTAATAAAATATAATATGTACAAGTATTAAATATATAGACTTATACCTTATTTATGAATACTAGCCTATAACCAATCTTGAGTACATATCAAAGCTTCCAATGCGTTTTCTTTGAGTCTACTACGATGTTTGCTCACTACTCTACCACTTGTGCTAAATGTAGATTCTGAAGCAACTGTGGTGACCGGAATAGCCAAGGTATCTCTAGTCATGTCATGCATTATTGGATACTTATGTTTGTTACACTTCCACCAAGACAATATATCAAACTCTTCATCCGAAATTTCTACATCAGCCTCCTCTAAATAAGAGTCTAACTCAGATTTCGAAGATCCAGCTTTATTTTGCATTAATTTCCATTGGTTATACTCATTTATACCACTAGGATTAAGAACACTAGTACCTTTTGAACTTTGAGATGTATTGGAACGTGTTGAAAATTCTATTTGTCGACTCTCTTCTAAAATTCGTTTATTTCGGTACATATTTATCAAATCGTAGCACTTTCTTCTCACCTTTTCAATTTCAAAAATGGAATTATCTCCATATAGGATCCAAAACAACTCATATAGCCATAATAATATTAACTTCTTGCTAATACTTATCAAAATTTACAAGCATGTTTGAAGTCATTCTCTTGACCAAATCATCCTTATCATTAATCCAATTATATAATGGCAATTTGATGTCACAAATATGAGGAAATAACATGTTTATGGTGGGATAGTTGGAACCAGAAATCAATTTAGTAACCTTGTAAAATACTTCCAACTTATCACAAATTGTACTTGCTATTTTCCAATCCAATGCATCAAGAAGACTATTATAATTCTTATCCAATTGTTTTAAATGAGGAAACACTTTCTCATAAAACAATGCATTTTTAAGCATTAAAAAGTAGAATCCCAACGAGTTTGACAATCAAGAGATAAATTCTTACAAGAACACTTTATCTCTTGAGATGCAATTTTTTTAAAAATTTTCTCCTTTTTTGTGTTGCTGTCCAATATGCAACACTATCTCTAACTTTAACAATGCATTGAGAAATTAGATTTAACTCATCTTTCACTACCAAGTTTAATATGTAAGCAGCATAACGCATGTGAAAAATATCTCCATACAATAATATTGAAGCTCTATCTAATGAATCTAATAGATCGAGTAGCATTGAATCATTAGTAGAACAATTATCTAAAGTTAAGGTTGAAATCTTACGATCAATATTCCAATCCAAAAAGCAACTCATTAATTCTTGACCAATAACTGCAGCATTGTGTGGAGCAGGAACATATACAAATCTACAAAAAGTTATATAGTAACAATAAAATTGTTATATACAATAATTTAATATATCAAATCTCTAAACAAATATTTCATAGGAATTGTATAAATTTCAACAATAAACTTAAAAAATTACCTTATTATTTTACTATGAAAATACCAATTGTCATCAATGAAATGACAAGTTACAGCTATGAATCCTATGTTCTGATTTCCAGACTTCCACATAACACTCGTGATTGCAACACGACTTTTGTTGTTCTCCAACATATCCATCATTTTTTTTTCTCAACATCATAAATCTTTATACTGTCTCTCTTAACTGTCACCCGAGAAATAGGCTTCCATATTGGTTGTAATAAATGTGAATACTCCCTAAATCCATGATGCTCAACAATACTAAGAGGATACTCGTGTATAATTATCATCTTTACACATTTATCACGAGAAACTTGAGAATCAAAATTCCAATTTCCTAATTCAATTCCATCTCCTTTCTTGTTAGGATTTAATAATGATTGACTGATACCCATTTCTTGATGTTTGAATGTACAACCTTTTATATGTGCTTTCAAATGAGATGTCTCATTCCTTGTATCACCTCCTAACCGTTTTCTGTAATAATTACATATTGCCTTCCATATCCCATTACTTTTCTTCCTATTAAAATGAACCCACGCTTCAAACTTTAATGTAGCCTTCACATATTCTTCCTCCACATTAAGTTCAATGTCATTTACTCCTTGAGAGGATTGTGGTGAATTTTTTTGAAAAATTAAATTTCAAAGTTTAAATTCATATATAAAAAATATATACATATACTTTTTATTATCTCACGTTACCTTTTCAACATATTCACTTGTCATGATATTTAAAGTCTCCGTCTTCTTCACAAATCTCTAACTCTACAAGAGATGATAAAAAATTATCATCATACTATATTTCATATTTAATATGAATCGATAATAAGATTTTACCATATACACTATGAATCGATAAAAGAGTAACACTAATCTCACAACATGGAGGTCCATACACAAAACAGAGTAGTCATTTTATTTCATATACATTATGAATCGATAATACATTATCCAAATGACTTCAGACAATTAAATATGTTATGCCGAAATTGTTCTGAGTCTCTTGACTAAATCTATCAAAGCACAAATCAAATAAGATTTTACCATGATCACTTAAAATGACATAAATTTTTGTGACAAAAACAGAGTAGCCAATAGCCATGTTTCATAACAGGAAGGTCCTTACACAAAACAGAGTAGTTAATTTATTCCATATACACTATGAATCGATAATACATTGTCCAGTTTTGCTCAAGAAACAGAGTAGCAAAAATATCATAGTAGTGAGATCAACCATGTATCAGCCATACACAAAACATAGTAAACATATATCAACCAGACATCTATCAATAGATCTGTTTCATAAGAGAAAAGGAAACACTTACCTGATGAGACCTCAAAGAAGAAGGGATAGCAAGCCAGCGACAAGCGTACAACCGAGAGCAGCAGAGATGACTGGAGAGAGAGGCGACTCAGTGACGCGGCGTAGTGACTGGCGATGATTGGCGTTGTGAACCGCAACGACTGCATTGTGAATGGAGACGACACGACGCAGGGACTGGCGATGACACGATGCAGGAACTGACGATTGGAAAAGATGCAGCGACTGGTGATGACTAGCAAAGATGCAATGACTGGTGATGATTGGCAAAGACACAGCGACTAGCGACTGGATTCGGCATCTCGACGACTGGCGACTGGACTTGGCAACTGGACTCGACGGCTGCGATTAGACTTGGCAACTGGACTCGATGGCTGCGACTGGCGGCTAGCGGCTGGTAGCTGGTGAGAGAACTGAGCAGATCTACAAATGCAATAAAAATGAGAGAAACTAAGAGTATGAGATTAAGAAAAAATAGAGGCGAGAGAGTAGTATGACAAATTAGGTTAAAAACAAATAAATCTTAATTAATATATAATTTATTTAAATAAATATAATTAATTTCAGGTACGGACGGGTACGGTTTTGAGTATAACTGTAACCGAGCCATACCCACTCCTTTATGTTTGGTTTTTACCCAAAATTGAAACCGTCTCCAAAATTAAACGGTTAAAAACCAAACTGCCGTTATTCGCGGATAACCGAACCCACAGTTTTTTTGCCCATTCCTAATTCTATCTACTCAAGTGGTGGCCATGGTGAGACAAATAGGTGATATTGACATTATGATTCTCATGAAAGGTATACATTTAGCTTATGGAAGGTTGTCTTCATTTATGTATAAAGTGTATACTTAATGTCCAGTCGATGTGAGACATTTTAACACTCCCCCTCACATCGATATTCATCAATGGATGATGGTGGGCTTACTGTTGCGTGCCACAGAGTGAGCTTACCTGTTTTGATACCATGTTAAATTTGGGCTTAATTCTATCTCAAAACTCAGGTTGTTAGATGGAGGATTGCCCTCATATATATATGATGTGTATACTTCATGTTCAATCGATGTGGGATTTTTTAACACTCTCCCTCACATCGGTAGTTCATCGATGGACGGTGGTGGAATTACTACTACGTTCCATGAGGTTAGCTTTCCAGATGCATCTACTCGGACTAGGGTCTGCTTTGATACCAAGTTAGAAACCCAGACATAACTCTAAATCCAAAAGTCAGCTTGTGAGTTAGAGGATTGTCCAGGCTTATAACCAGCACTGCTGGTGGTCTTGGTATTAAAACAAGACCACCGACAATGCTGATTATAAGCCTGGACAATCCTCTAACTCACAAATTTGCCTAACTATATTTCAAAACTCAAGTTATGAGATGAAGGATTACCCTAATTTATATATGAGTTGGATACTTTATGTCCAATCGATATTGAACTTTTTAACACTTCCCCTTACATTGATGGATGGTGATGGACTTACAACTGTGTGCCACAAGGTAAGTTTGTCTGCTTTGATACCATGTTAAATTTGGGCCTAACTTAATCTTAAAACTCATGTTTTGAAAATGAAATTAGACCCAAATTTAACATATATATCACTTCCTTTGAAGATTTTTTCGTGATATCCTAATAGTTAGATATACTCTTATCCAACAATGATGTTCTCTTAAGGGTAGCTCTCGTTCACTTTGTCGGTCAGTTATAGAGATTGTGGCTCATTTGTTGGTAAGGTATTCAGGCTTGGGTACGTACTATCTTTTTGTACTATTTGTTATTCTTTCACCTTTACTCAGTATGCAATTGGTTCTCTTTAGGGCTTTTATCGGGAGTTTTTGCCCTAGAAAAGATTGAGGAGTGATGGTAGGGACTTGTTGGCTAAGGTAGCAATTGCAATGTGGTGTCTTTGAATGGTGAAAATGTGGTGGTGTTGAATCATAAAGTGTTCTATCTATCTTGACCATGCATGGTTTTGTTAGTGAGTTAAATATTCTAGTTTGTTATGATTGTTTGTTATATTTCTTTTAGATATCTAAGCCTCTAAACTAAAAGTGAACTATAAAGGTATTAATAATAACAATTTAATTAGTTAGAAATAAAAAATAACATGAGAAATGATAAGAAATATAATTGATATCAAAAATCTTAAAACAAAACTAAGTATTCAAAAATTAAATTACATGCATTATACTTTTTTATTTTTTTTGTTATTATATAATCAAATATAATTAAATTTTACTATTAAATAAATGTGAATTATCTTAGAGAAAACTTAAATTGAATGTCTTTATATAAATATTTTCTTATATATAATAAAAATAATAAATAATATATGTATGTGTATGTGTCTCTTTAATTTGAAAAAAAATTTAAAAAATTTGTGAAACAATATTTCAGAATATGATATTTTTCAAAAAAAAATTCCTAAATTTAGAAAATTAACAGAAATAAAAGTTACAGAGTTATTGAAAATGTTTTGGTATTTCTTGATACTTAAAAAAATATATATACAATGTGAATATTTTTTAAAAATTAATTATAAAATTAATTATGTTATATGATTAATTGTAGGACAAGACTTAAAGTAAATAACAAATGCCATGTCAAAGCCTTGTACCACGAGCTGGTTGTCCCCTTATCAATCCTGCCTACCATAATGTAGGCGTACAATTGATTGAAAAAATGGCGTGTTTACTGTTCAGAGAGCAAGACGTGATTGTTTCATTTTATCTTCCCTATCAATTATAAATATCATAATGTAACTTTTCATATTATATTGATTTCGTTTTTATTTTTAATATTATTTTCTTTATAAAAATAAAGAATTAAGATAATTTTATTTTAATATATATTTCTGCCTTTCATTATATAAGATTCTCTTATGAAGAGATTGATGTGATGCAAGTAATGAGCTTTCGGTTTACACATGGTTGGCTTTTCTTTTATATGGAATTAAAAGGATTAATTGTGAAGCTCAGAGAAAATGCAAAATATTTGTATGGGTTGGTCCGATAATAAAAGCTATAACTACAAAGAAAGATTAATTTTAAATACATTCGCAAAAACTTATAAATATTTTTAAAATTATTAAAACTTTAAAAGTTATATACGTACGTAGATTTTGATGTATAAGTATAATTGACTAGAAAGAAATATCAAGCCCTCGAAACAAAGTTCAGAATCACATTTTAAGTTTATTTAAGTACATATATAAGATTACATATTTTTATAAATAAAATTTTATTTTTAATTTTTTTAAACATTAATAAATGTCTACTAATTTTTTATAACCATTCAATTCAATAATGCACTTCATCAATGCATTAAACAATATAACATTTTGAATATATAATTGTGTCATATTTTTAATGTTTATAATTGTATATATTTTTTATCTTTATATTTATGAAAACATATATATGTTTAAATGTATGAAATAATTCAACATACATGTTCATTTTTTAAAGATGTTAAAAATAAAATGAATTAAATAATTACAGCATAATCTTGAATTTTGAGAAAAATAGTTTCACATACTACTTAAGTTCAATAATAATTACAAAATTATTTTTTAAACTCACTTCTATTATTTTATGTTAATCATTTTAATGTTTATTTTAAATAGAAAATATTATCATGATCATTAAATAAAAAGAATATCTAATTTATATATTTATTTTTTATAATAATATATTCCTATTGTTATGAATTCTTATTGTACAAGAATAAAAATAATTTTTTATTTTTTTTAATTATATTAGATATAGATAACTGTAACTTAAACAAACCTTAGTAAAAAGAATTAAAGAAATGATAAAATAAAAGTAAAAAATAATTTTTATTTTATTTTTCGGTTGTTTTTTCATACCTCATGGTTATTGTAGGTTAACTATAAAAATGAGGGAGAGAAGAATTATAAATCGAGAGAAGAGAGAAGTGTTGTTTGGATCTAAAGAAAATAAAAATAAAAAAACTAGAAGATTACAACAAGAAATCTGAAATTGTTTTTGGGTGCAGTTATATAGAATTTTAATTCACATACTGATCGAGTTCCTTGGATCCCTGTTTGGTTGTCGAAAAAGTGCTTTTTTTTTCCTGCCATTAATTATTAGATTAAAGTTGTGTCTATCAGTTGTCTCATTTATTGTTTTTTTTTAAAAAGAGGAAAAAAAAACAAATGAGAAAAGTTTTATTTAAGATTAGTAATTATATGTATCATTTTAAGTGAAATAGGATTAAACAAGAAATTCTATTTTATATCTCTATTTACAATAATATAAAGTGATGTGATAGGGTATGATTTATTATAATGATACGTAAAAAGTAATAACATCTATTACAAGCTATTTTGAGTCTATGATTGCATTAAACAATTAAAAAAAATCCCAACCTTTAGAAAAAAAATAGAAAAATAGAAAAAAAAATCCCAATCCGTCTTTAATTCTCTTCACTTTTTAATTTTCCCCTGAATTGAATTCAAAGAATGATTCCAATATTCCTCCTTCCATTAAAAAATAAAAAATAAAAAAATCAAGACTTGATCACTCCCAATGTCGCGGCTTGTAAAGACAATGAGTGCCGGACACCACCAATATGAAGAGTATGTTTACCGATTGGAATCTTTCTAATTCCAGACTTGTCCACAACGCTAAGGTACTTACATACATCAATATTTATTCCAACTCGCTGCTTTGCTCCGGCAGCCACGTTAACCTTTTCAAAGGCAACCAATTGTTTATGAGGAACCCATGTTCCCGCCGGTGGCGAAGAGAAGACTAGCAAAGTGTGAGTACCATCTTTAGACCCTGCATTTTGTACATCCACATTAACTCTCACATTAAGTTTATCGCATTTTGTATGTGTCACTCTTATTGTCTTGCTCGAAATAGTTGTGTTTTGTGTGTAACGTCGATGACCATCTAGAGGTATAGCAACAATTTTAGGGGCACTAGCTAAAGTGTGAACAAATTTGGTGTAGCTCAAACCGTGTCCAAATGGGTACACTACTGGTCCTTTGTAGAATCTGTATGTTCTTCCTGGATAGCCTTTTGATGGGCTTGATCTCATATCCATGGTTGTCATTGGCAAATTGGTTAAGTATTGTTGTGGATACCATGTCATTGGAAGCTTTCCACCTACAAAATCCATTCAAATAATTTATTATCTACTTTTCATTTCATTTAAAATATCTAATAAATTTATCAATTATCTTGTATTATTATATATGTATGGGTGTAATTATTATTTCAAAACAAATGTTGAATAATAAATTTAAAATTTATGGGTATGAAGCCTAAATATTGTTAATCATACATACCCGGGTTAGCAAGTCCAAACAAAATATCAGCAATAGCTGCTCCACCGGCTTGGCCAGGATATCCAGCCCATATGATGCTAGGAATGCGTGGGTCATTCTTAGCAAAAGACACATCAATTGGTCCACCAGACATGAGTACTAGTATAGTAGGTCCTCTTGAGGCAGTAGCAACTTTAGAAACAAGGTCTTGTTGGTGACCAGGTAAAAGAAGACCTGCTCTGTCTTTAGTTTCAGCTTCAATTGATTGGTCCAAACCCATGACCATAATTGTTGCATCTGCTTTACCAGCTGCATCAATGGCTGCACTAAACAGTTTGTCATCAACACAAGCAACATCTGCACAACCCTTCTGGTGAATTGTCCTAGCATGCCTTTCTATGCCTTGTAGTGGAGTTGTGTATCCACATGCAACACCTATATACCACAGAACCTCTTCATGAATGTTCCATAGAACTTACCAAACTAATAGTTGCAAAAGTGGATACGAAGGTAAATTACTACGAAAAGGTTTATTTATCGCAAGTTTGTAATAAATTATAATTAGTATGTAGTAGTATTATTGATAATTACAGTTTAAATTATATAATTGTATTATATGAAAACTGTAGTATGAAATTGTAATTTTGATATAATTGTGATATATAAAGTGATTATAAAAATAAATTTAAAATTAAAAGTATAAATCTGTAAAATGAATGCCCAATGAGGGCGTTGCATATACCAGCATAGTTGCCTATCATAGTAACGTTAACGTCAGAATTGGGCCCAATAACAGCAACTGTGCGGTGTCGGCGAAAAGACAAGGGAAGTGATGGGCCATGGTTTTTCAGAAGTACAATGCCTTGTTTGGCTGCTTCAAATGCAAGCTCTTGGTGAGCTGGGTTGCAAACATCTTTGGGACCCAAGTTACCATATGGATGTGCAGATGGTTCACCATCAAACATACCAAGTCTCATTTGGACCGTTAGTGTATTGATTAGAGCTCCATTTATATCAACATCTTTCAACAATCCCCTTTTAACAGCTTTCTCTGAGTGTTGGGCTAGAAAAGGCCCACAGTCCAAGTCCAAACCTATACACACACATGCAAATCAATATTTTACTCAACATCTTTCATCTTAGTTCAAGAAATTTATTTCTTGAGTTTGAATTAAGAAACTATGGATCTTAGAGAGAGACAAATCACCTGCTTTAATGGCATCAGCAGCTGCTTCTTCTGGCGTTGAAGTATAGTGTTGATTATCATAAAATACACCCACAGAGTCACAGTCCGAAACAATATATCTGTTAATAAAAAGTTCACTTTCATATTGAATAATAATCAAAGGGTATCTTATTTTTTATATAAAGCATTTATGCAAGAACATAATCACACACATATACACTAGTGGGATTCAAAATCACCCTCTCACAGTACTCATAAGAAACATATATAATTACACTATAAATCAATCGGTAAAACTATAATTAATTAGGAATAAGAAAAGTGAAAAATGAAGGCGTACCCATTAAGACCCCATTGACCTCGAACGGTAGACTTAAGAAGATTGGGGTCAGCACAAGTTGGAACACCATTGACCTGATTGTATGAGCACATAACACTTGCCACATTTCCTTCTTGTACACACATTTTGAAAGGAACGTCGAATGTGTCTTCTATGTCCTGCTTGCTCACCTGTGACAACATTTAATTCACATGCAACATAAATATGATAAGGTCCAAGTTGAGCACCGTGCATGCCCATAGTAAATAACGTGAGATATGTTTGAGAGAAGTGGCGGGGGAAAGCAAGAGACATGATTGTGCCTATAACACAATTAATTTGTTTTGATAAAAGAAGATGAATATCATAATTAGTCCTAATTAAGTCATATTTTCTCATGAATTATGAAAATAAGACGTTTTATTTAATAAGTTGTATTATCTAAAGTTAAATTAAATACAACCATACCCGCGCATTGAAGTGAAACCTATCAACTCCATTCCAGTTATCAAGATCATAAGCGGTGAAGTGCTTGCAACAAGCAGCTACCTTTAACCGGTTACCGTCATTTCCCTGTAGACCTTTAACGTAGCTGGCAGCATATTTACCGACGACGACTGGGTCTTCACCTGGAGTCTCCTGTCCACGTCCCCACCTTGGGTCTCTAAGGATGTTCACATTTGGGCTCCAAAAGGTTAGCCCAGCTACGCCTCCATTGTACATTGCTCTTGCCTCGTCTGACACAACCTGCACACTCAAACATAAGTTTACTTTAGCTAAAAGTAGTGTTAATTACATTTTAAATTATTGTATACATAAAATAACTTATTAGTTATTAAATGAACATAAATTTTAAAATATAAAATGATCATAAAGTAATAGTGTGAGGTCAATTAAGTAAATTAAATTAGAATAACTGAATTGATATATGAATTAATATAAGGAAAAAATATTTTAAAAGTATTAAACAAGAATTATAAAGATTAATATAGAAAAACAAATATATAAGTAAGAGACGTGTCTCTTTGTTGAATATCAAGCTTCGTAACTCCAAAAGCTTAAAGCTTCAACCAATACCAATCAATAATCATTTCTTATACTTTTTAATGTCTTATTTAAGTTTCTTCACCTGACCCATCTGCTCAACTATATAGGGTAATATATTTTTACACACTTATATTAATTATAATGTTACATATAGTTAAATTCTGAAAAAAAAATTATTTTTCAAAAATGTTTAATCAGATATAATAACATAATTAATATAAATATAGACACAAATTTAAATTACCCTAACAATCTTTTAATACAATATCATTTAAATCAACTTATATACAAATTATATTAAATATCGTTATGTCACCTGAGTTTTCCTAATATATATGGTATTAATATAGAGACTTCTCAAATTCTAACAAATACCTTTTGTTCTTTTTACTTTTTCTAAAATCACTTCTGTTTCAAATATGCTCAAAGACGAACAAACATATCTTGTTGCATCAACTTAATCACGTATTAATGATGATAATAATATAATATTTTATATAAAGAAGAAAAAGTAAAAAAAAAAGAAAAGAGCAAAACCATCTGACCCGTCCAATGGATTCCCACAAGGACTCGTTAAAAGAAGCAGCGGTGGTGATGACTTGAGGGAAGCTAGTTGCACCAGGGAAGGCCCCACCAAACTTAGTACCGGGACCCACATTTGATACTCCATGAAGTGCCTCAGACCACCATTCATAACCTTTGATCCCCAACCTTGGAACTCCGGCTGCATTGTTCACCAGCAGTTTAATTTTTTCTTGTAATGTAAGTCTACCGATAAGGTCCTTTACTCTCGCTTGTATTGGCAACGACACTTTGCAAAACGGCAATCCTCTTGTCGATGCAGCCTTTGGGTCGCAAGCGAATGACTGACCAGCAAAGCAGGTTTGAAAATGAGAAATTCCCAAAAGTAGGAGGAGATGAAGAAGAAATGAGGATGTGGTGGTGGAAACCATTTTAGGCAAAAATTAAGAATAAACAGCTTTGTGTTTAGGGAGGTAGATGAAACAATACGAAGTGAAAACTCTCTATATATAATGGTGAAAGTAATGATAACAGACTTGTAACAAGAATAAAAAGACCTTTTATTTTTATTTTTTATTAAAGCAAGTTAGTTTAAACTTTTTTCGACCAAAAATTAATAGTTAGCTTAAACTTTTTTGGAAATATTGTATATAATCTTTACCTATAACATATTTAATTTTAAAAAAAGTTAATATAAAAAAAATAGATTATATTATATTAATATTATTTTTAACAAATATGAGATAATAAGAGAGAGAGTAACGAAATAAAAGGAACAATATAATTTAAATAAATAAAAAATATAAAAAATAATCTAAGTAATCAAATGATCCACGACGGATAATAAATTCAAAATATTAGATATAATTACTTAATTTAACTAATATATAATCTCAATTTGCATTATTTTCTTGGGGTGACAAGAACTTACTTATGACGAGTTAAAACATATAACAATAATTTGGATTTAAGAAAAATATATTTAGCAATAATAGGCAAAAATTACCAATGTCAAAATAATTGGACAAGAGACCAGTGGTAACGAGAACCATTGATAATGTGAGAGAAAAAAACACTTTTAATACTTGATAATTATATGACATCAAGACAACCATCATATGTATCTATTTGGACCAAAGAAACCCTTGTGTAACTTGAAGATTTTATTGGCTCTGTATAACTTAAAAACGTGTCTACCATGGTCTGTCTTAAGCAATTATCTTTACTATACTTTTTCCAAAACATTATGCATCACAATATCAAGTAGTTTGGAATCCATGGAAAAAAATTGTCTATTATTATAAGTGTGCTCCGAAGTATCATCATATTGATAATAATGATTTGTACAATTTTTTTCCCAATAAGTGTGCACTATTAATTGCATAACTATTATGATAGTTATGATAATTATTATAATAAGGATATGAATGTTGATAGCAATCATAATAAATATATGAATGTTGATATTGATCGTAATAAGGAAAAGATAATGATGGTTGGTATTGGCAGTAGCATGTTGATTGACACACGATGGCTTTAGGTGTTCTACGATAGTGAGTATTAATGCACACGCATGCAGCTGGATTTAGGTGATGAGATCTGTACGGTGTTGCACAGTGGTCACTGATGATGGATTGGTTCGAGATTGAATGAGCTATGAAGGCAAGAGGCTAGCGTCTGGTGTGGTGGGTCTTGGCGTTTGAGGGAGGGGTTGATGGGTGGCTAGGTTTTAGGGTTCACGTGTGAGGGACGATGATGGGTTTCTGAATTTTTTTTAGATCAAAAAAATTTATTTATTTTTATAAATAAAGATATGATATGACTTTGTTTAAGAAAATAAAATCTAGTTAGTACGACTCAAAAATGATGTTGAACATATAGCGATATATGAGAGAATGATCAAATGAAAAAAAAAAAAAAATAGGATTAGAGATTTAAACGAATAAGAAAGATATAACAAGTAATAATATAACATATATAGTGCATTTTTTTACTCTAATTTCTATTATATCTAATTACATAACATAGTCACTTCACATATAAATAGATTTTTTTTTTATTTTTCAAGAAAAAAATATGTTAATACCTATTATAATATAAATGAACAAATATTTTTTTAAGTTATAAAAAAATAAACATATATTATATTTTTTTTTATGAAAGTTATAAATAAAATCAATTAAATAATTAGATTATTTATGTACCAGAGGTTTAGATCAATCTTAATGGACGATTTTGAATCATTTTTATATTAATATATTAATTAATAAAATATTAAATAAATCCGATAAGAAGATAAAATAGAATATCACATATTTACTTGAAATTCTTATTCTTTTTTATTATTTTTTATTCAATCGTTACGAGATCAATAATTCGATAAGTTTGGACTTATGTTGTTGACATAAAAACATCTCTGTTCATATCGCTATATATGAACATTTGATAATCTCATTTGGTCAATATTAGAACCATTTGGGGGTGGATCAACCTCTACAATATATACGGTTATATCTCTCCCTTCAATTATAAACAAATAAAATTTTAAGGATAATATTTATAAAATATAAGTATAAAATATAACTACATTCTATCTAAATTTTAAAATTTAAAATTTTAATACTAAATATCTCAAAAAAACTTAATAATTTAGAAATATCACATTATTCAAAATAAAAATAATATTACAAACTTATGATTGATAGGAATACTCTATTTAGTTTGCCGTCTTCCATCTTTCAAAAGAACGATTGTAACTTTGTAACCAATTAATTCTTTAAAAAAGAAGAAGTTAGATGTAAGCTGGTCGATCATAAATAACATAAAGGAATAGATATGGCGTAAAGGGGCACAAAATGCATTATCCATATAGTTTTTCCATGAGATAAAGTGGTTGCCACATAAAGAAGCTATTTAATTAACTTAAATATTAAGTTGCAAGTTAGATAATGTGATTGACTTCTATATATATTTATATGAACAGATTAATACCCCCAACAGATTTATAAGATATATAGCTAAAAAATTAATCTTTTTAATCTTAACATTTGAATAAACTAAATTTTATTATTATCAAAAAAATAATTTATTAATTAATAATAATTTCGTTCAATAACAACGAAATTAATAATAAGAGTAAAATAAATATTTTATACATTTTTGCTTTATTAATAACAAAAATAATAATTTTTTTTATGTATTGCTTTTTGCAGCGTTCAGAAATTTTACTGATGGGCAACAGAGTGAAATTTATTTATTTAATTTTTGTTTAAAGAATGGAATTTTAGTTGCTAGTATATATAATTTGGTTGTCAAGCATTATCAAGTAGTAAGTACAAACAATCACCTGCCTCTTGGTGAATGATTGGTACATTATAAAATCAAAATCATAAGACAATAGACCCTCTAATGCCCAACCGGTTTGTTAAAAAAGCATACATTTAATTGCTAACATGATAGGTTGATTTAATACACCAAACAAGTAATTAATTAAGCCTAGCTTTTATGACAAACTTTTAAAATCTCTTTTGAATTAAGATAATGAAATTTATAAATGAATAACAAATATTGGAACTAATTGAGTTTTTTTCTTTTCTTTTCAAAAACATATATTTTAGAACTGAGAGATATAACATTATGTGTGTTTGCCGAAATGGTTGTAAATTAGTGGCAATAAAGTCTCCTTAATTACGAGGCATGTTAAATGAAGGTAAGAAGTTTGATTTTAAATGTGTAATTTTTGTAAGTAGGGTAGCTTGGTGGTACCAAAGCATTATGAAGCATGTAAATATAAGGTAAAAGATTCAATCTTTAATGTATCCGAATTATGTAATGTTATTTTAAAACATTATGTGTGTTTTTTTTATTTGCTAAAATTATCATTTTAAAGGATATTTAATTTTTTTTATTAAATAAATAAAATATTATGCAGATATAAAATTTAAAATTGGGTCCATAATAATAAAGTGTGGAGTCATATTAATAATTAAACTTTAACTCAATCACTTAAGATTATGTTACTAATTTTATATATTATCTTCTCACGTCATGGCAAGGCAAGCAAGTTTGGAAAATAAATTAAGAGAAAAAAATTTCTACGATTAAAACACATTTTTAATATGTAATATTTATTAAAAAATACAATTAGTTAAACAAAAAGAAATTGTCATTAACATAATACACTTTTGGAATATATATATATATATAAGTGTAAGAGAGAGAATAAAGTAAGGGAGATATATATTATTAATGGTGAATATTACTTATTAGCTGGTAATATACGTACCTAATTCTATTATCATAACTGGGGATTCTTGGAAATATTTAGCAGTACAAGGGTTTTTACATTTACAAACTATAAAGGAACGAAGAAAAGAGCTATTAATTAGTTGATATTCTTCTCATTTTCAATTACGTCATATGGTTGCTTATGATCATGAGCGATATGAGTACTCCAACAAACATAATTTGTTATGGTCATTTTAACAAACACAATGTGTACCTCTACATTAATATAAGCATTTTAACAACCCACAAAACCATAAAATAGAAATTAGATTCAGAGAAAAAGAAAATAGGGAAAGAACTTGAATGAGATTGAGGAACCCACTAAAATATTTAACTAAATATGAGATTTATTAGCATGAACTTTATGATAGATTTATTTCATGCATTATCTCAGATTCATAAATCCTAGATTTACTATTATCCTCTAATATATTTTTAATCTTTAATTTTAAATTAACTTGATTTATAGTCATGATCTTCTAGAGAGATACAATCACGGATAATCATTATAAAGTTTTAGATCTTTAAGTAATCCCTTTCAAGTTCGATGGATAGAGCAAGAGAGGCGGCAACGATAACATTCTGTTTTGTATAAGAAAAGATACCCAAATCACAAATTCTTGATTGAAAGACTCTTTCTCTAAATTTTCTCTATATTTTAATATATATAGAGAAAGTTGAACTATATTATGAGAGAGAGAGAGATGAAGAAATTCTAGTAGAGGAAATGATGCCTCTAAATTTCAAGAGGTGATCTATAATCTATTTCCTTATTGAATATTTTTTTTATTTAATATTTTCCTTATTCAATCCTTAGCGGATTCAAATTTTGAATTCAAAACTTGCTTATATTTGGGTATTTTCTTATTTATAGAACATTGTCATATTTAATTGTGTTATCCAAGGACTAATAGCATAATTGTATTATTTCAAAACTTTATATAATTAATTTAGTCCATCACTAAATCATAAAGTTATTAATATACATTCTACACATTAAAGGCTCTACTTCTTATGGCACATATTTAACCCGATAAATAATACTTAATTTGATCACTTTATAATGGGTCTAATTAGATATTTGACAATCTATTATTCAATATATATTTATATTACATATAAGCGCATATATGTTGTAATTAATTGAAATTAATTCCAACAATCTCTCACTTGAGCTATATGTATATACATATATTGATAAAACTGAATTGAGTACTCAAACTTTGCTATCATAGCCTTTTGCGTACTCAAACAATTCCATCCATCAATCATATTCACAAGGACTTAAGTACTATTCGTCTCATACAGCGAAACTAAACCAACATAAATCACTGTGTAAACATAACTGAATGACATGAATCATGAAGGGGGTGTGTAGTTTGGAAATTACATGCAATGTGATCCATATTCCTATCTCTAATTTGGTCACTTTAACTTAATTTAATTTTGAGGTCAATCAAAAATTCAAAGTGCATAATAAAATGAATAACTGAATGTTGAATAAATGAAGTCTGAATAATTGCATGAAACATATAAATAACAGAATATCATATAAAAGTTAATTGCATGATATCTTTAAAAGTATATCATATAAAACATAAAACATGATACATAAAATACAGACTCCAACTAAATCTGACAATCCTCTGTAGCATAGATACCCATGTAAGCGAAATGATCGTGAAACTGTTTGGGTACCAATCCCTTAGTCAGTGGATCTGCTAGCATAGAAGCTATACCAATATGCTCAATACTTATAAGTCCACTCTAAACTCTTTCCTTCACAACAAGGAACTTAATGTTGATATGTTTGGATTTCGACGAGCTCCTTCTGTTATTGGACACTAATTGAGACTAAATTTGCCTTTTTTGCAACAAGGGTATTTCCTGGTTTATAGTGTTCCATGTCATATTGTTTGAGAATTTTATCGATATATGCTTGTTATGAAAGCCTTAAAATACCCTTATTTTGATCTCTTTGTATTTTAAGGCCTAACACATATGATGCTTCGCCAAGATCTTTCATATCAAAATGCCTGAAAAGAAATCTCCTAGTTTCACGCATCATGTTTATATCTTTACTGGTAAGCAATATGTCATCAACATATAAAACCAGAAACATAAACTTTCTCCCACTGAGTTTGTGATATATGCTTTCATCCACCAAGTTAGGCTCAAATCCAAATGAGACAATTACTTGATGAAATTTGAAATACCACTTTCGAGATGCCTGCTTGAGTTCATAAATGGATTTCTTTAATTTGCAAACCATATACTTTGAGTCATCACACTCAAAGTTAGGTGGTTGAACCATATAAATGGATTCATCAATGTCGCCATTGAGAAATGCAGTCTTAACATCTATTTGGTGTAACTCAAAATCAAAATGTGTCACTAAAGCCATAATAATTATGAAGGAATCTTTCATAGACACAGGTTAGAAAGTTTCCGTAAAGTCAATGCCTTATTTCTATGTAAATCCCTTAGCAACAAGCCACACTTTGTATCTTTCCACATTACCTTTTAAATCCCTCTTGGTCTTAAATATCCATTTGCAACCAATAGGTTTAACACATTTAGGTAATGGGACGATATCTAGACTTTGTTGTCAAGACGATGAATGTTTGACTTTTTTTGGAAAAAACATTTACTGTAAATTTGTTTTTAGGCATACTATCAAGTCTATCAAGAAAAGTCAAACAAATGCTCGAGTTACAAATAATTATACTTTAGATATATCTTTGATGACTACGACACATAGGATTACATTTATGCATTTAATAGCACATGCTTATAAATATGAAATTATTTTTAGTGCTAAAATATGGAATAAGATATGCTAAAATATTAGATAAAATATACTCTAAATTATACCTGGAATATTTAGCATAAAATCTATTTAAAAATTTTTTTCTTTAAATAAGAGTCTTCTTAATTAGTGAGTATTACTAATCATATCTGTAATAGAAAAAAAATATTTATCAATCATGTAAGAGTTTTCTTAATTAATGATTATTACTAATCATATTTCTATTTTAAAAGATATTTATCAATTACATAGGATTAAGAGTTTTAATTTTTTCTATAAATAAAACCTATTGTTCATTGTTTCAATTAACCACACAAAACATTATTCAATTCTTCTTAATTTTTCTCTCTTGTTTTAAAAATATAAGATCATAATTCTTTAGGCTTCTTTATTTAGTTAATCTATCAAATATTGGTGGTTATATTTGATTGAATAATAAGCCTAATTATTTTATGATATTTTGATAATATGTTCTTATGGCTTATTCTTTATTTTTGTTCTTAAATTTTATATCAAATAATTGTTTTTGCCATATCATAGTTATTTGATTTGATTATTAATCTTTAAAGAAGCTATTTTTATTGAACTTGTGCTTGATCATTTTGCTTTAGGATTTACTAGTTGATTTGATTTAAGTGGAATATGTTTTGAATCATCTAGTTAGGATTATTCATTATTAAATCTTTTCTAGAATACACACAGGCATTTGTGTTTTTGTGCTAACCATTTTGCAGTTAATTTAGGAATGTATCTGATTGGCGGGAAGCTTATTGGAACGTTGGTTTGAAAATCGTTCACGCTAATACTAAAAACTATGAAAACAGAGTAGGAGCTCGTAAGTAAAGTACACTGAGGCAATATCCTAGAGAGGGTAGCATAAGACCGAGTTTGTACTTGAACATTTTATTTTCATAGTGGAAAGTTAGGTGGTCTGATGGTTTTTCTCTTAGGTCATGGTTGTAACCTATGTTGTTTCTACCTAAAAATATCGTGTGTTATTCTCTTATTTCTGCACTTTATTTTTACACACGATTGCATTCCTAGCCGCTTTGTTTAGGTTATTAAATTATAAATTGGTAAAAATTAAAAATAACCTATTCACCCTCTCTAGTTTAATTAAGTTTTTTTCTTATAAAATTTCAGTTGTCATACATTGACTTTATTTCCTCATTCATGGCCTCGATCCATTTATGAGAATTTGTACTTTCCAAAGCTTGATAGAGACTAAGAGGGTCATCCTTCATCATGCCAATGTCAAGTTCATGTTCTTGAAGGAACACAACATAATCCTTATATATTGCACTTCTTCTCTCTCTCTCTCTCTCTCTCTCTCTCTCTCTCTCTCTCTTATGAACCGCCTTAAAGGCACCTGTTCTTAAAGTTCTTGAGGTGGTATAGGTTCCTCTTCAACATAAACATTGTCTTGTACTGGATTCTCTTCCATTTATAGAAGTTCATTCACTGTAGGTTCATTCATTATACGATCTTGAACCAATGAGTCTCAAAATATTCTTATTATAGTTGGTACCGTTGTTAGCACCCCTTGTATAGGAGAATCATGTTTCTCTTCAAAGACAATTTGGTTTGTATTTCCCTTTGAACCATAACATCCTCAAAGAACTTATCAAATGACCAAACAATTATAAATAAAAAATAAAAATAAGGCATATTCCATCTATTAAGTATCTTCGAATAATAAATGCTCTTTGAAGTCAATCATTATTCTAATATAAATAGGTGTAGCAATTGATATAATAGTCCATTTGATGTCAATTAATCAACCTTCCTTTGGGCTGATTAACTAACTACATCCAAAAACTTAATGACTATTACCCATGCATTACCACAAGTATGCACATACAATACTTGACTATTGTCTTTCCTTTCGTCAAGTTCAATAACCAAACACCATATGTATATCTTCTGTGTATAAATTGGAAAACGATCAACATCGGTATGAGAGGTTACTTTGGTAAGATGATACATTGGTCAATCATTTTTCAAAATATATATTAATCTGAAGCCTTCATAATGACTTAATATTATCTTTGGCAAAAATTTATTTAAAAACATGACTTAGTTCAAACTTATTAATTCTTCAAAAAATCAATTGACCAAATAATCATTTGATCAAAACCCAAAGTCAAGTGTGGCTTAACCAAATTAGGCTTAATTAATCATGATTTAATTAGTATCTTTTGGCCTAACAAAAAAAATCAAATATAGTACACAAAAGTTTACTTAATCGAGTCAAATGAAAGAACAAAACAATTATAGATATAGAAAAAATAATTGTGCCATTAATCTAAATCAGAAATGGTCCATAATTAATTATCATGAATAACAGTCTATTAAGGCAATTAATTATTTTAATCTTGTAATACAAATCAGAACTACAGAGGCACATAATCAAATTATTTTAATCTCCAGATTCGTATTTTATGGCTTAATTGAATAATCAAATTATTGTATACTTTGTTGTGGTTCGGAAGTGATTGCAGTAGAATACCAAAATAATGGATATGTAGAAATATAGAGCAGAATAGAGTAGTGCTTAATTTAAATAAGTTGATCATTGACCATGAATAATTTGAATCAGAAAAATTATGCCATTACCTAAATATCGATCTTAAAAATTTCTAAATAGAAGGGACTTGTTCTTTAGAAAAATTATTCAGAAATTTATACTCATTAATTTTCTTAAAAAAATAATTCCAAACCAAAATCAAAATTAAATGGTTCAACTAGAGTAGGCTTTGATACCAATCGATAAATTTATTTCATGCATAACCATACTGTAATCCATAAATCCTAGATTTACCATGATTATCTAGTGAAATTTTAATCTTTAATTCTAAATTACCTTGGTCTATAACTATGATCTTCCAAAGAGACACAATCATCGGTGATCACTAGAAGCCTTTAGATCTCCAAGTAATCCTTCTCAAGTCCGATGGAGAGAGCAAGAAAAGCGGTAGTGATAACGTTCTATTCTGTACAAGGAGAGATACCCAAATCACAAGTTCATGATCGGAAGACCCTTGCTCTAACTTTTCTTTATATTTTCTATTTTATGTATATTTTAATATATAGAGAGAGCCAGACTATATTATGAGAGAGAGACGAAGAGACGCTAGTAGAGAAAAATATGCCTCTAAATTTCAAGAGGTGATGTATAATATATTTCCTTATTTAATATTTTCTTATTGGATCCTAAGCGGATTCAAATTTTGAATTCATAACTTGCCTATATGGTATTTCCTTATTTAATATTTTCTTATTGGATCCTATGCGGATTCAAATTTTGAATTCAAAA